>CM066032.1:1571149937-1572349937 GCA_033557465.1 Ichthyophis bannanicus
AGGCAGATAGAGCGAAAATGCTGTTGTATGTGCAGCCTGCCTTCTCCCACTATCACTGCTGGAACATAGGTGTGTTGCATACACATTCTCAGTGGCTGATCAAATTCATAGATCTGCGATAAGGTGACCAAGTATTCTGCAGAAGTCTGGCCTGCTGTCATGTAAACTGTTAACAGCACCTTGTATAAGAGCCTCTGCTCTATCGGAAACCTGTGCAGATATTTAATGCTGGTTGAAATTAGCTTTTTTGAGCGCAGGCAAATCCTTATAAATTATATTACACTAATCGAGACATGGATTAATCAGCACCTGGAATATGGCAAGCAGCACATTGCCTTCATTTTATCAGAAGAAGCTCTTATCACTTTATCAACTTGGGCCTTAAGTATCAGGTGCTGATCTAAAGCTAGCCCTAGATTTGGAACCTCCTTCTTAACATGTGTTTGAATAGGGAATGTTTCGTGAACGCTAAATTGTTTTAATGTGCACTATCTGATAACTTAAGGCACGCTGTCAAGTAGTGTGCATTAAATTATCTAGCATGCACAACAGTGTTTAATGTACCCTAATGAATGCACAGCTTCTAGTCTCTCGTAAATTTGGTGAGAAGCCACGCAGTACCTGGGCAGATTTGGTTGCAGTTTATGTGGAACAGTGATAACTGTAGAGTCCTACAAAGGTGGCAGGCAAGAAGAAGAAACATATCCCATTTCCCTGCTTCCCCTTCTGCAGCTGCATCCCCTCTTCTCGTTATTTAATCCACTAAGCAAACTACTGTAAAATTCACCTATTACCATAAAATGTGATTCGCTGTAATCGAACACAGATGTTTGTTATATAATGCAGAATCATGTCACTGTTACAAAAAAAATTAAAATATTTAATTTTAAAATGCTTTATCAGGTAAAACATAATCATATCATAATCATAAAGCATAATCATATCCGGTCAAGCGTGACCCAGCAACACATGTTTACTAACAAACCTCAATTCTGACACTTTCATTCTGTCCTACAGTGTACATGGACTATGCCCTACCTATCCCCTTAGCTCCCAGGCCTGTACATAGTTACCATGTTTATTGTTTACTGTCCATAGTTGTGGGACCTCGGTTACTAGTTCGCAATTTAATGGAATGTTCTGATTCTCTGTAAAACAGTCACTCGGGAACTGTTACTTCTGCTGAGTTCTATGTAAACTGCCTTGGATAGTAGAAAGGTGGTATATAAACAAAAATTAAATAAATAAATAAATATCAGTGTCTGACACAAAATGTACTTTAAATATTTAAGGTCTACTGTAACTTGCTTTGACACATATATAAAGCAGCTTATAAACAAGCTATATTACATTATATTATATCTGCAAAGACTGCCGCATGTATCTTGCACTCTTCATCCCTGTCTCTCATGGGTTACTGTCTCTGTTGCTTAATTTGCAAATATCATTACATAAATGAATCAACCTCACAACTATAACATGGTATGTTGAACAGTACATTATCTCATCTTTATCTGCAGAGCTTCATTTAATTGTAGTTAATCCAATTAACCTTTTCATTAAGTTCTGGGGGCAATCACCTGCTGCAGTGGGTCCATGAACAAATTCACCATGGCCTATCCCTGCAGCAGGAATATTATCTTCATAGACAGTGTTTGCAATACTACTGTTGCCAGCACTATCCTAGCTAGGGGTTGGCACTTTTTTGCAAGATGCAATGTGTGCCTTTGAGTCACTGTTAACTCCTGGAGACCCAGCAGCTCCTGGGTTTTCTTAGCAGTGTGACTGGATGTAGCTTGCCAGGCCTTTCTTCTGAGGAAATAGAGGGTTAAGTGACTTACCCAAGGCCACAAGGAGTGCTAGTGGGAACCAAACCCTGGTTGCTTGGTTACCAAGCCAGTGTTCTAAACACTAGGCTACTCCTCCACTCCCTGGCACATTTTTATCCTGGGTGATATGCAGACGGAATGAATATTTCTTTTTTCTTCTTGTCATACTTGATTTATGGTGGTTATTTTACTGTGGTTAGGTACAGACTAGGTTACCTCCAGAAGGTAGTCAGTAAGACGTAGCGAGAGCAATCTATTATCTCCCCATCTGAGACACTCAGCAATTCACCAGCACTACTGCTGATGAATTTTAAGATGTGTTCTGGGGGGGGGGGGGGGGGCAATGTCTCCCAAATGGGTTAGTTTTGTACATACCATGACAGTAATAAACCTCACTCCTAAGATAGGGTATGTGGAGCATGAGGGTTTATGGTATATTGACATTTGTTCAACTACCTTTCAAAATAAAGCAAAGTGATTTACAAATATCTATAAAGAGAGGTAGAAGAATAAACTCCAATGAATTAAATGGGAAAGAGAAAAGGTGAGAGAAGAGGTTCTCCAGGGATAGGCAGCTACATCCCCAGGCCCATCTCTCAAACCATTTCAAAAAGATGCATTTAGACCAGCTCTGAGTTTTTTCTATGAGAGTTCAAGGTGTAGTTGTTAGGGTAGGTTCTTCCACAAGGTGGGGGCCTTAAAGAAGAATAGGGACTGTCTGGTGGATTTTAATTTGCTCTGGAGGGGAGAAGAATATGCAGTCACTTCTCATGAAGAGAACATAGTTCCTGGGTTGTATACTGTATGTAAAGTGATAAAAGAGGATAGAAGAGATGGGATACCAGTATACAGTGCTTTGTGGGTCAATGTCAAGATTCTAAAGTGTATCTAGGATTAAACAGAGAACCAGGGATGTGGTATTAAGAGAGGAGTTTTTGATTTTTGATTACGAGAGGAGTGACATTGTAGCAGCAGAGTGCAGACAAACCAATAATACCAGGAGTCTTTACAGAAGGTCCAAATCATTTATTTGTGCACAAGTCTCAAGCAGAATCAAATTCAAAATGGCTGAGCGATGTTCTCTGGCAATACAACAACTTTTATAGATTTTTTCACCATTCTAGACATAGGAAAACATTTCATTGGTCCCGGTAACCTCCCGTACCTCCTCTATTGGTCCCGGTACTGATATGATTATCCAATTAGGTTCTTGGAGTGGGCCCAGCGACTGCTCACCCCCCTTCTAGTCCCAATTACAATGGCCAGTTCACCAACTTGTTACCTTCCTACTTCCAAGGCCATTGGGCTAGTTAGTACGTGCAGGGAAGCAAGGCTCTGTAACCTTTCTGTCAGCAATTTTAATTAAATCCCTTACAGCTGTATTTTCTTATCAGGGGCATTCAAACATATTTTTCTGTATTTTTCCAACTTTCAGTTCTGCTTGTCTAAGCTAATTCAATACTTTTACTGAGTTCTAATTCTACAATAGCAGCATGTTGGGGGATGTGCAATTCCTTTTAGCCTCTCCACAGACTTCATTTACAGGTCAAGCTAGTTAGGCCTGCTTGCTTATGTCAGACATTGTGGATCACAGGCCTTCACCTGCCACATTCCCCCCTTTGATTAATCTCACCCTATTTCTTAATAAGGTGTGAGAGTTAAATCACTTATCTTTGGTTACACCATGGCCGGAAGATTCCGACTATATGCAGGAGGTTTAGGTTGGTATAAGGCCATAATCTTAGTTGCGGTCTTCCGCTCAACTGTACTTTCAATAGTACTATGAATAGAACGCATACAACATGGGATTATGCATGGCAATAAGAAAATTACAGCAACAACTATCAGTACTAGTATAAGGAAAGTCTTAAGTCCTCCTAGCCATGCGAAAAGACCAGCAAACCAGTTAGGAAACTTTAGTGAATGCCAAGTTTGTACCGGCACATAAGCTTGCTTTCGCATAGTTTCAGCAATTTCTTCAACTACTTGACCTTTATCATCTATTTTTAAACAACAATTAGTTAAATTCAGCTTACCACATACTCCTCCTTCAGCTGCCAACAAATAATCTAATGCTAAACGGTTCTGATATATAGCAGTGTGCATTTGGGTACTCTGTCTTGCTAGAAGTGTAAGAGCTTGGCTAGTTTCATTGGTTACACAGGTACACTACCAAAAAACTGCCTCCAGTTTTGCAACTGATTCCTATAGATTTTGGGGTGCTGAATCCAGGAAAAATAGCCAAAATGTTCCATCACGTCACGTTTTCTTGCAAAATTAGATTTCTTACCCATATAAGGAATGTTCACATAATTTCTTTTTAGCCGACTGCAGTTTATTTTCTTGGCCCAAAATAGAGGTTGTAATGGTTAACTAACTAGAAACACTCCCTCATGATATTTCAGAGTGTTTTGTATTCATTTTATACATTAACAGGACAATTGGGAGGCGGGGGGCTAAATCCAGTACTCGCGCTGGCGCATGTTCTTTCCTGTTCGCCTCGCCTCGTTCGCTCGCTCAAACACGGTGGTTGCGACATGAACGTTCCTGTCAAATTTCAGTTTCTTGCAAGTTCATTATTACCTTTTGTTTGCTCAGTCGTAATCCAGCTTTATTCCAAAGTTGTTCACTACAGTTGTAGTTTGCAGTGCTGTGTATTTGTGATGGCTCACAGAGCCAGAGGTTGCGTCAACTCTCCGGACAGTTTTTGTTTTATTTGTGGGGAATATACCGTGAAAAAGCGGCAGAGGAACATTTCTGCATTTATTTAAAAAGTATATTTCGCCTATTTCGGTTTGAAGTTAGGCGATCAAGACAAACCGTGGGCTCCTCACAAAGTGTGCAAGACATGTGAGGAAGATCTACGCTTATGGATGAAAGGTAAAAAACAAGCATTTCGTTTCGGAATACCTATGATGTGGCGTGAACAAAGAGACCACAGCAGTGACTGCTATTTTTGCTCTTGCATTGTGAAGGGATACAACTTTAAAAATAAGAACGTAATAAGTTACCCCAACCTTCCCTCAGCAATTAGGCCTATGCCTCATAGCAACGAAGTACCTGTGCCTGAACCACCAAAATCTTTGGATCATATTTGTGTGGACGGTTCTGATCATGATGAGACTCATCAGATGGCTTTTCCCGATGAGTCCAGTACTTCCGAGTTTGAAACTGAACCAGATCCGAAACCTGAACTTTTCTCTCAAGCTGAATTGAATGATTTAGTCCGGGATTTAGGACTCCCAAAAGATGCTGCCCAACTGCTAGGTTCTCGGCTTAAACAGAAAAATCTATTGTCACCAGGAACAACTTTTTATTGGTACCGCAACCGCGAGACACAATTTTTGAAGTATTTCAGCAAAGAGGAAGATTTGGTATTTTGCAACGATATATACGGAGTGATGGAAAAGTTTAAACTCAAGTATGATCCTGCTGAATGGCGGCTGTTCATTGATTCGTCAAAAGACAGCATAAAAGGTGTTCTTCTTCATAATGGCAACACATTCGCTTCAGTTCCTATTGCTCACTCTGTTATTCTCCAAGAAAAATACGAGAATTTGGCCCTGATTCTTCAGAAGATTCGTAATGATGAGCATAAGTGGATGATTTGTGGAGACTTTAAAATTCTATCCATGCTATTAGGGCAGCAATCCGGTTTCACCAAATATCCCTGCTTCCTTTGCTTGTGGGATAGCCGGGCCCGCGACCTACAATGGGGGAAAAAAGACTGGCCAATTCGGGAGTATTTGAGACCCGGTGAGAAAAATGTTCTTCATGGGAGCTTGGTACCTCGTGATAAAATTCTATTACCACCTCTCCACATTAAGTTGGGTCTCATTAAGCAATTCATCAAGTCCCTTCCAAAAGATGGTGAGTGCTTTCGGTACCTTTGCTCAAAGTTCCCCCGACTTTCTGAAGCAAAGCTAAAGGAAGGAGTGTTTGTTGGCCCTGATATAAGGAAACTCATTTCAGATGGAGCATTCGCTGAAACAATGTCTGAGAAGGAAAAAGAAGCCTGGGATTCCTTCAAGGATGTTGTTCTCAAATTCTTGGGGAACAGGCGGGATGAGAACTATAAGGATATTGTTGCCAGGATGCTCAATGCCTTCAAAGAACAAGGCTGTAACATGAGCCTGAAAGTCCATTTCTTGCACTCGCATGTGAACTACTTTCCCGAAAACTTGGGGGCGTACAGTGAAGAACAAGATGAAAGGTTTCACCAGGACATCAAGGACGCAGAGAGAAGGTACCAAGGAAGATGGAACACCACTATGATGGCTGATTTCTGCTGGTTGCTGCTGCGGGAAACCCCAGATGAAAAATACGCCAAGCAGCGCACCAAGAGAAGCATTTGGGGAAGAAGAAACGGGCCCACCAGGAGATTGATTGACCCAAGAATGACTTTAAAATCTAAACTGTGTTGACAAATATCATGTTTTTACTAAACTTTGAAATAAAAATTTGCTAGTTATTACCACAGTGTCGGATCTCATTTATTAGAATTTTATTTTCACACCATCGGGTGTTTGTCTTCATGTATTGCAATGGTGCGGTTTGCGTTTTCTATTCTTACATACATACCTGTACAACATTTTTTGCACATTTCTTTGCTTTGCTTTGTGTCTAACCTCGCTCTTATATGCTCAATGTTTGTGCACATGTATGTGGCTGTTTTAAGTGCAGACAATTTTGCTACCACCATCACAGTGTGTTTTGTTGACATTACTCTATTCTTATGTGCTGCCTTGTTACAATTTTCTTTATTCTTATTTGAATAACTACTAAACAATTAGTATAAAGAATTCATCCAAGAAACGTTTATCTCGATCGCACTCAATCTGAAACGTTCACCTGAAACTGCTAACCCAATGTAGCAAAATATCTGTACATGATGGAGCAAATTGGTTACCAGATTTGGATTCAGCGCACCAAAAAACGTAAAAATCAATCGAAACATTAGAGGCAGTTTAAAAAAAAATGTTTTTAGTGTACCTGTGTTATTATTTCAACTACTGCTTGTAAGCGAATAATACGATTAATCATATAGATTGGGGTCCGATATCCCCACATACCATCATTCCAAGTGGCAGGCCCATAATATTCAATGATTCTCTCTGGTGGCCAATCATCACCCTTCCACTTCTCCCACTTGCCTACCTGGAGGGGTGCTCTCTTCTGTCTCAGTGCTCTTTTGTGTCTATGATTAGTAGTGTACACTGGGTATCCTAATTGTTCTCCATGTTCTGTGTTTAAAAGGAAGAAAGAAGGTCTGATGGTCCCTAAGACACACGCCCCTCCCCAGTGTGTAGGGAGTCGGGCATATGCTCGGTTTCCACAGATCCAGTATAGGCCAGGTGGGGCTTGCCAGGCCTGAGGTTTGGCAAGATTAGTCCATAGATGAGCAAGCTCAGGGAATTTGGCTAATGGGTTAGGGGGTTCAGTTTCTTTAATTCCTGTCCACCAAGACGTCTTTTTGGTGGTGTCATTATAGAACTTCTGGCTAAGACAGACCAGCTGTCCTACCTGTTGTTTGAACTGGGGTCCAGTTCGTGCATAGCAAAGACGTCCAACTATTGAGTGCGCTAACACCCATTCGCTGGTAGTCTTATGTAATTCAGTTTGATTGTAAGTCATAGAGTAGTTTAATTCTTGGGCCTCCCATGGCCATTGGTCACCCATTTGTGTCCCCCCACAAAAGTAACAATCTGAGATTTTTAGACTGGATACTACTGCTCCAGCTAATTCTAGAAATAAGTTCTGAGAGGGATGGGGAATTTCAAACTTATTCACATGCATGGCTTCATAGAATGTGTCGTGGATATGGTACTTGGATGATTTATGGGCTTGGATATTTAATTTTATATATATTATGGTTCCTGGATCTGATCCAGACCCTGCAATTCGTAGACCAAATCGGAATCATCGTTTCCAATTTTCAGGTCTCAGAACAACAAGCTCTAAGGGATTGCAAGCATTTTTCTTGCATTTGTCTAGATCTTTGACATATGGCCTCCGCAATGCAGCCATTCGATTATCTTTGGTATTCTCTACCATTCCAATCCAGGTGGCATAAAAGACACATTCCCATCTTGGGCAGAAGTAATCTGACTCTGGGGCTGTACTATACACATCGGCTAAGACTTTCTTTCCTGTGCATGCTCCCCATCCAGTGGTCCCTTCTGGACACATATATTTGTCATTCATTGAGTATGTTTTTTCCAAATTACCACACTTAGAACGACTATCTCTGTTGATTACTTCACAAGCATCAAAATACAAAACAGCATATTTACTAGGATCTGTGAGTGGGCGTGTGGCATTGATCAAAGGTCCATCTGCATCTTTCCATCGCATTTCTAAGGTGTAGTAGGATGGATTCTGATGCGGATTAAAGCATACTTTAGATTTACCTTTGGTACAAACATTCAGTTCAGTGGTGTTATAAATACACCGAGTCACTTTACCAGTGCAGGAGAGTAAGAGTGATAAATCAAAGTCTGAGTTACTTTCAGTCCAGTCCGAGTAGAAGTGATGCAAGCAGTACATGGAGGCAAGGCATGAATTAGTTCAAAGCCTCCAAAACAGGCAACCAGGGCAAAGTAAAAACAAAGATACATGTTGATTGGAGTTCTTCTGAATCCTCAGCTTGCAGATCTTGACCACGACGTACTTTTCTTCGTCCCGTTTGCTAATGAAGCAATTCAACGGGTGCTGAGTGTTGATTGAAGATCCTCAAGTTGTCCATCACACCTTAACCAACTTATCAATTTCAGTTGGCTTCCGAAATATGGTCAATCAATGTAGCATCAAAGTAGTGTGTAAAATCACACACATGAGGTTCGTTGAAACAAACTCTTGCTGTTTGGGAAACAGCAATCCTCCTCAAAAGACTTGGCTACTGCAAGGCACTGTAGTTGTTGGGATGATCCCAAAGAGTGTCTAGGATGCCGGTTGCCGTCTCAAGGTGATTCGCAAAGGTGCATCAGGATGCTGCTCTGTTGTCCACTGCTCTGGTCCTGGATCAGCTGCGGGCTTGACTCTGCTGTGGTGGATCCAGGAATCGATCTCCGCTACCTTTACTGCAGTTGGGGTAGACAGGATGACAGTGTATGGTCCCTTCCAATGAGGTTCCAGCGGTGTCTTCTTCCAATCTTTGATCCACACCGAGGTACCAGGCTGGTAGGGATGCAAGGGTTCCGTAAAGTTGATAGGCAACTGGTCTTGGATCCACGCATGGAGAGTCTGCAGAACGAAACTAAGAGCTAGGAGTTCTTGCCTGGTTATTTCTGAACCAATCTGGGCTAAACTCCCTTTAATTCCCTGCACTATTGGGGGGGGGGGTTACCATACAAAACCTCGAAAGGGGAAAATCCTGTTGACTTTACAGGAGCTGAGCGTATTCTGAGTAAAGCTATTGGGAGCACTTGGGGCAACTTCAGGCGAGTCTCCTAACAAAGCTTAGACATTTGGGCTTTTAAGGTACGATTCATTCGCTCAACTTTCCCTGAACTCTGGGGTCTGTATGCAGTGTGAAGTTTCCACTGTATCTGTAGGGCTTTTGCTAACTGCTGAGTAATCTGAGAAACAAATGAGGGCCCATTGTCTGATCCTATTACTGCTGGAATTCCAAATCTAGGAACAATCTCTCTCAGTAAAGCTTTGGTGACTTCTCGGGCTCTCTCAGTTCTGGTTGGGAAGGCTTCTACCCACCCAGAGAAAGTACAAACTAATACTAATAGGTAGTGATATCCATTGGCTTTTGGCATTTCAGTAAAATCAATTTGCAGGTGGTGCATGGGGGTTACACCTCCTGACTGAACTCGGGGTGCTGGTGTGGGACCTTGCTTGGCATTATTTTTGGCACAAATTAGACACTGGCGTGCCACTGAAGCTGATAGAGCTGCTAACATGGTAATGCAGAAATGTGGTCTGAGTGCTTTTTCCATAGCACTTTTTCCATAGTGGGTGGCTTTGTGGAAAGCTTTGACAAAGGCTGGACCCAACAATTCAGGGATTACTATTCGTCCTGGGGGTTGGTTGCCCTCTGCTGGTGGCAGCTCAATCCACCCATCTTTCAGTACTCCATCTTCCTTATTACAGTAGTAATCTAATTCTTTGGTGGTATATCGTGGTGTCCATAGGCTCAAGGGTACTGGAAACAATGCTGCCTGCATTGGCATGGCTTGTGGCGAAATTTGTCCTGTCATGGCTGCTTGTCGTGCTGAGGCATCTGCGAACCTATTTCCTCGAGCAACTTCTCCTTTTCCTGCTTGATGTCCTCTACAGTGCATGACAGCTACACGAGTTGGGGCCCATACTGCATCAAGTAACATCAGTATCTCTGGGCCGTATTTGACTGATTTTCCTCCAGACGTGATGAGCTCTCGTTCTTTATAAAGAGCTCCATGGGCATGCAGAGTAGTGAAGGCATACTTAGAGTCTGTATATACATTTAACACAAGCTTTGCACCTAGCAGTAGTGCTCGAGTAAGTGCTATCAATTCTGCTTTCTGGGCTGATGTACCTGAGGCTAGAGCTGATGACTCAACGACTTCATGTTGAGTGACTACTGCATATCCGGCGCAGCGTCATCCATTGATGATGAGACTGCTTCCATCTACGTAATAAATTTGGTCAGAATTGTCTATGGGCACATCTGTCAGGTCAGGTCGGCTTGAAAATACAGTATCCATGACTTCTATACAGTCATGTTCTGGGAGTTCTTCACTAACAGGTATCAATGTGGCTGGATTCAAGGCATGGCTTACTTCCAGTTGTATCTGTGGGTTCTCACATAACATACTCTGATATTTCAACATTCGGGAATTGGTGAGCCAATGATTTGCTTTCTGTTCCATAAGGGCAAGGACTGCATGTGGCACAGTGACTCGTATATTCTGTCCTAGTGTGAGCTTGTCTGCTTCACTCACTAACAATGCTGTAGCTGCAACTGCTCTCAGGCAAGGTGGCCATCCTTTGGCCACAGTGTCCAATTGTTTTGATAGGTATGCTACAGGTCGCTCCCAATTTCCCAATTTCTGAGTCAACATGCCCAAGGCATTTCCTTGCGCTTCATGTACAAACAAGTGGAAAGGCTTGTGAACATCTGGTAGTCCAAGGGCTGGTGATGACATCAATTCTTCCTTTAACGTTTTGAAGGCTGTATCCTGCTCAGGTCCCCACTCCAGTGGCGACTTTTCTTCTCCTTTTGTGGCTTCATACAATGGTTTGGCGATTTGAGCAAAGTTGGGAATCCAGATTCGGCAATATCCTGCTGCTCCCAGAAAGGCTCTGACTTGCTTTCTGGTAGTTGGGGTTGGAATTCTGCATACTGCTTCTTTTCTCTCTCTGCCTAACTTTCGGCATCCTTTGGTTATACGAAAGCCCAAGTATTTCACTTCTTTTTGGCATAGTTGTGCTTTTGCTCTGGAAACTTTGCATCCAGCTTCATCTAGTAACCGCAAGAGGTCTTTGGTGGCTTGTATACACTCACTTTCTGATACAGCAGCTATCAGCAGATTGTCCACGTATTGGAGAAGCACTCTCTTCCCCGGGGCCACTGGATAGCTTGAAAGGTCTTGATTTAGGGCAGCACTAAAGATGGTAGGCGAATTCTTGAATCCTTGGGGTAATCGTGTCCAAGTAAGTTGGCCCCCTCTTCCAGAGATAGGGTCCTGCCATTCAAATGCAAATAACATCTGACTTATGGGGGCTAATCTTATGCAAAAGAATGCATCTTTTAAATCCAGAACAGTAAAGTGGGTAGCTTCAGCAGGTATCAGTCCTAGAAGTGTGTACGGATTTGGTACAACTGGATGTATGGTCTCAACTGCTTCATTCACTCTTCTTAGATCTTGCACTGGGCGATAGTCATCTGTTCCAGGCTTTTTCACTGGCAGAAGTGGAGTGTTCCATGGGGATTGACATACTTTTAGTAGGCCATGTTCTAGTAATCTTAGCAAGTGGCGGTGGATGCCTTCAATTGCAGCTCTTGGGAGAGGATACTGCTTGACATGTACTGGTGTAGCACTAGGCTTGAGGGTTACAATTATTGGAGCTATATGTTTGGCTAGGCCTGGAGGACTGCCTTCTGCCCATACTCCAGGTGGCGCATCAATGCTTTTCAAAGTTTGTTCAAAATAGGTGTCTTGGGCAGATTCATCACTGTAATATCTCCATTCTTCTTCTCGGGGAACTGTAAGCAGCATTATTCCTGCTGGCTTGGCTTGAGAATTTACTGTCATTTGCATTTCTCCTCTTTCAGTAAAGGATATTTGGGCTTGTAGCTTGGCTAACATATCTCGTCCCAGTAGTGGCACTGGACATTCAGGCATGTAAAGGAATTGATGAGTTATTTGTTGTCCTCCTAGACTGCATATGCGATTCTGAAGAAAAGGTTTTGTAGCTTTGGCACCAGTTGCTCCTACAATGGTGACTGCTTTTGTAGAAAATGGGGCTATCTTTTTGTCTGCTACCAAATGTTCTGCTCCAGTATCAACCATAAAGTTCATAACTTGGTCTCCTATTTGTATTCCGACCATAGGCTCCTGGAGACCTAAAGCAAACTCGGAGCCCGGTCTGTCCTATTCCACGTCATCTTCATCATGGGCTTTCGCAGCCAATGCTTGTACGGCTTCTCCTCTTTCTCGCTGGTATTGCTCTCGATTGGCTCCTCTGCGATTTCGGGGACGGCCTCGTCTTCCTTCTCTCCATTGATGATTGTTTGTCATCTTGGTGGGCGTCTGAGTTGCGGGCATGCATCTCTCCAATGTCCTTCCTCTTTGCAGTAGGCACATTGGTTTATGCCTAGCTGGGGCTGGCTTCCGCCTCGGCCCCGCCCCCTTCCTCTGCTCCGTCGACTAGGGATACCTCCCCTTTTCTGTTCAACTATGGCCGCAGCCAAAAAATCAGCTTTCTTCATCATCTTTCAATCACATTCTTTCTGCCTTTCATTATCACGATTCACATACACTTTATGAGCGACTTCCAATAACTGAGTTGCATTCATGCCCGCAAACCCTTCTAATTTCTGTAATTTCCATCTAATGTCTGGTTGAGACTGATTTACAAAAGCAGAATTCACCATGCATAAGCTTCCTGGCGCATCTGGGTCATAGGGAGTATACATTCTATATGCTTCAGTTAATCTTTCATAAAACACTGCTGGGCTCTCATCTATACCTTGGGTAACTTCAGTAACTTTGGAAAGGTTCATAGCTTTCTGGCCCCCCCCTTTTCAGGCCTTGTATAAAACCTTGGCGAAAACGGGCTAGGGCTCTGGATCCTCTTTCTGTATTTGGATCCCATCGGGGGTCTTCATTCGGGAATTCCCTCTGGGCCGCTTCCCGATTATCTATTCTTTCCTCCCCCCTTTCTCCTGGAGCTACCGGGTTATCTGCCAGCCAGTCAATAGCTGCTTTTCTAATTCGTGTCCGCTCCTCTGCAGTGAATAAGGTGGACAGGAGCTGGCGACAATCTGCCCATGTTGGTTGGTGAGTTTCCATAATAGTATTCACTAATTCTGTAAGTTCCTGGGGCTTATTGGTATAGGAGGCATAATGTGTCCTCCAATTTAACAAATCAGTGGTAGAGAAGGGGACATACACATAGCTTAGGGGTCCCGCCACCACCTCATTATCCTCATTCCTTACGGGTATTCCCGGGACTTGCCGTAAAGGCATCATCTTGGCAGTAGATGTCTTTTGGGATCTGAGGGATATTCTCGTAGCTTTCCTTTCAGGGGTTATCTTTTTCTCTACATGCTTTATTCTTGGTTTTCTTTTGACTGGTGAGCTAACACTGGCAGCCGCTTTTACACTGTCAGTATCACTCTGGGAAATTTCAATTTCTTCCTGTTCTGTTTCTGTCTCTGATTCTCCTTTTTCAGTCTCGGTAGAATCATCTTCTTCATTTAAAGGGAGCTCATCTACCTGCTCTTCGGGTGATGGCTCAGGGGTTGGGTCCCGCTCCCGCTGTCTCCGGGGTTCTGGGGCAGGACGTGGGGCTACTCTCACTGGGCGCTGGGTTTGGGGCTGTCGGGTAATCACCTCTGGGGAATCAAGATCTACCAGGATGGGTTTCTTCCTGGACTTCTCACCTTTCCCTTTTCTTCAAGGCTGTTCTATTTTCTGACTATAATCTGTCTTTGCTAACATTATTCTGCACTGCTCCTCATAACAGCGCTTCGCCCAAGGGGGCGGATCTTCACAAATACTTAACCAGGAATCTATATAAGGGTACTGATCGGGGTGCGCTATTCGCACTCTATGGTGCACTAACTGAATAATTCCTACATTAAAGGTTCCCTCTCGGGGCCAGGTAGGATCTAGATCGGGCCACTCCCTAGTACATAAAATCTGTAAATGGGCTGCAGTCATTCTAATACCATAATCTCCAGAATATCCTTCTTTAAAATGTGCGATCATACATTCTAATGGAGTGTTCCTCGTAGACCCCGCCCCTCCCATTTCGATGTGTGCGCGCAACAACAGACAGAAGGGAAAAGGAGGGCGGACCGTGGGTAAGGGGTCCACACGGCCCTAGAAACGTATAAGGGAAACAAATAACAAGACAAGACGACAATCGCTTCCCCCTTTTTACGACCTGAACGCGGTCGCCCGGTCAGGAACTGCGTTACTCAGGGGTCCGCCTTCGCTTGGTCCGTGCTGCCAGACCTCTCATTCACACTCCATTCACACAATCATGCTAGCAACGTATCCCAGAATGCATTCATTGCTATCTATTCTGACTAGTCTCATGCGAGTTCCAAATGCTAGAAGACGGGAGTTTCGCCCTGCTTTACTTACGCAGGGGTAGTCGGTCCATCTTGGAGAGTTGATCAAGCTCTCTTTCATGCGAGTGCTAGTGCTAAGTTCATGCCACAACATGATTGACTTTAAGGATGTGGAACAGGTTCTTCACTTCCATGTTTAGTGCAGTTTGTAAACACTCAATCTCAGTTGAATAAAGATCAGCACCTTGATGTTATGAGGGTCACGGGTGGCTGAATTATCTCAGGTAAGCCACCAATGGAAATTCCCAACTTACACATCCCCATGAGATACACGCATGTTATAAAATTTACATATATCTACACAAACTTAGAGAGAAAAATTATGCTTGCTTCATCAAGCAAACCTTTGCATGGCAACATAGGGAAGACAATTTTATACATTCCTTTATGAAATAAGCACAGTTGTGGTGCCTAGGAAATTATATTTATTTCCTTATTTATTTCTTAATAGAATACACTGGTCAACAAATTTTTACAAAAGTCATGTTACTGAAATCAAAATAGTCATTTCTTATCAATTTTTATATGCTGAACATGAATATGACAGTGAAATTGCAAAGTTGGCTCTAGGTTTTTGTAATCTACAGGAATTAATGTTTACATCACGAAATGCATGTCAATAGTAAATATAATAGGCCTTCGGTTAATACTTGAAAAAAAACAAGTCATAGAATACTTCTTAGATTTTTTCACCTGTCTCTTGTACAGCTGTTCGGGAGCTTCTCTGGGGAGTGTCCAGCAGTAGTCAGCCAGCATTTTAGTGGACCATTTTCCCTGGTATCTTTGCTCCATCGTTGCGATATCCTGGTGAAAACGTTCGCCCTGTTCATCACTAACCATACCACAGTTGTCAGGAAAGAAATCGAGATGGGAATCAAGGAAATGGATCTTTAGAGACATATTGCAGCAAAGTTTCTGATACTGCATCAGCATGTCTTCTACTAGTTCCTTGTAGTTTTCTGCCCTAACATTCCCGAGAAAGTTTGTTGACACTAGGCGAAAACATTCCATGCTTGTTTCGCATCACCCTGCAGTAAGTTCTTAAACCGGTCATCTTTGAAGAGCTCTCAAATCTGAGGACCCACAAAAACTCCCTCTTTAATCTTTGCTTCGCTGAGTCGATGGAATTTTTCATGCAGGTATCCGAAAGCTGGCAAAGTGCGGTCCATGGCTTTCACAAAGTTTTTCATGTTTATGTTTATGTTTTATTTCATTTGATAAAAACCGCCTTTCAGTGGTAGGCAAAGCGGTGTACAATAAAACCAAATTTAAAAGAAGGCCAAAGCCAACGAAATGGAAAGGAAATACAAATTCTTGATAGAAAAGCAATAAAACAGGAGAGACAAGACCAAAACATAAAGGAGAACAAACACGAGGAAAGCAGAGGACAGGGCAAGTGGGATTCACACGAAGGGAGAGGGGACATCAAACGCCAGGGAAAAGAGGTGGGTTTTCAGGTTCTGTTTTTTTTTTTTTTTTAAATTCTTTATTTTCGTTTTATAACAACAAAGGAAAGGAAGACATACAGCAAAAGACAAATACATAACATGTAATACATACACCAAAGTAAACCCCTACCACCCCCCTCCCCCCTGCTTCTTCTCTAGAAAACTAAACATTCCCAAAGCGGGCGTGTATTTACATGATTGCAGTACAAAGCCTAGCGGTGATCTAAAACATGGTGAGTGCACATTATACAGGCATGTTGGAGCAATGAGCAGATTGTACATAATCATTAAGGATCTGCCAGTTAGACAAGCAGGAGGAAGTTTGGACATGGGGAATAGCTCTCCGAGGTATCTGCTCATACGTACTATATAAGCAGACGAGGTTCCACCATTTATTGACAGTAAGTCGAGAGCTATCCTTCCATTCCTCGTGATTAAGCATATGGCTATACCTAGCATGAAATCAAGGAGAAAGCGACCCTTCTTAGGAAGAGAGGGGACCTCCGCCACAGAGCGGAGTCCCACGACCGTCCAAGAAAAGGTTCTTGACAGTGTAAGATAGAGTGAATACGACCCCAGACCCGCCCCCAATAGACCTGCAATTGAGGACATTCATAAAGAACATGAGTGAAGGATCCCACAGCAGTATGGCAAAACCAACACAGGTCCCTAGCATTTGGGTTCCATTTGGCTATTTTTCTGGGGGTATAAAACATCTGTGTGCAGGGAAGAAGAGAGTCTGGGTAACAGAGGCAGACCGGGAAACCCGCACTACTTTACTCCAAAAACGCTCCATTGCGCAGGGGTTATAGTGGTTTGCAGGTCGCGCTCCCAGGCTTGTTGAGCTCTAAAAGTGTCCGCATCTGTGCCCTGACAAAGTATATTATAGAAATTAGAGGCTACCCCATGTGTACTGCTAATGGAGTGAACCAGCTCTAATAGCCCATCCTCAGTAGGGGCAGAGGGCGGCATGCTTTGAGCACTTTGGATTTAGGGTTAAAGCTGCATCAAGTGAAAGTAGTGTTTCGCTGGTATCGCAAATTCCTCTTGTAAATCCGAAAGGTTTTCCAACGAGCTGCAGAGAACAGCTGTTGGGGTGACCAGAGCCCCTTGAAAGGAAATGACAGCATGATCTGAAATATGTTGGGAGTGAATCTTTGCAGTGCCCACCTGAGGAACTAACAGTTTTAAGACTAGAAAGAAGTCTATGCGAGACTGAGATTGAGGAGAGGAGGAGAAGAAGGTGAAGTCAAGCCAATTGGGGTGTAGTAATCTCCATAGATCAACTGAAGCAAGATCCTTGATCAGGGAGGGAAGCGTAGCATAACTCTTGGGGGGACCACTCGTCCTAGGCGGCTGTTTGTCAATCAGGGGTCAAGGACTAGATGGAAATCCCCCCCAATGATCAGTGAAGTATTAGCAGAAGCTTGCGCAACCTGAGCAATGATAGCAAAAGGCAGGGTCATCAACATTAGGAGCGGAAAAATATACATGTATCTTCTAGGCTACCTATCGTGAGGAGAACTCTAGACAATCTACCTTCTGTATCTGAGCTAGTCGCAACAACAGTAGCATGCAAAGATTTCCCAACCAGTATGGCAACCCCCCACATATCTTAGAAACAGCAGGGGAACAAGCGGCCACCATGTAAGGTGTAATATTAAGTTTAAGAGTTTCCTTCGAATTTAAATACGTTTATTGGAGAAAAGCAGCTCCGCTGCCTCCTAACTGAGGTAGCTTAGGATTCTCTTCCATTTTATCGGATTATTGATGCCTTTGACGTTCAAGGAAAAATCTTACATGGTGCCATCATGCGGTAAAAGACATTCTAGGTAAGGGCGCTTGGTAACATAGAACATAAGCAGAATCGATACAACAATGTCATAATCACCAAGTATTTTAGCTAATACACCCCATATTGAAAAGTATGTACCAACGTATCCTAGAGAAGAAGCAAACCCCCAAAGAATATGGCGACCAGATGTCTACGGGAGGAGGCCCAAGAGAGGAAGTAGAAGACATGTATAAAATAGAGAAGAAACACCAGAGTCCATAATAACACTGTCTCTGATACTCATCGAGGCTACTGTGGGTAGATGGAGTCGGGTCACAGATACCATCAAGAGGAAGGCAACCGACGGCCCACGCCAGACTCTTCGCAAGGCTGCGGCGGATCCAATATGGCAGGTACAGCGGGTATAAGAAGACTTGCAGGAATATTCTGGAAGTCAGCGCATCAAGTCGGCTTCTTTGGAATCCAAAAACTTCGCTAGTAGATCAGGGTCCTCGAATGTGCTTGTCTGATTGTGAAGCGTGACTCGGAGCTTGGCCGGGTACATCAGGCCGTAGCGTGCTTGTAGTTGCCGAAGCCTCGGCCGGAATTCCAGAAAGCGCTTTCGGCGGTCGACTGTGGGTTTAGACAAGTCGGGATAGAAGGAGATTTTGTGGCTCTCAAACTCCATTTGGCCCTTTGCCCGAGAGGCACTTAGAATTTGCTCCACGTGTTGATATCTCAATAGTCGAAAAATGATAGGCCGCGGGGTCTTCCTGTTGAGCGTTATGCTTGTGGGTACACGATGAGCGCGATCAATCTCCAAATCTTTGGTAAAGGTGATTTGGAGCAAGGAAGGGAGGACTTTGCATAGAAACTCTTTCATGTCTCCTGATTCCGCTCCCTCCGGTATGCCCACGAGTCGTAAGTTATTGCGGCGCGCTCTATTATTGCCATCTTCCACCTCTTTCTGCAAGGCCCGCACCTGTTGTTCAACTTTGTCGAGTTTGGACATCCGGGCCGCATGGGAGTCCAATATGCTCTCCATTTTGTCCTGACGCGAAGAAAGCCCTTCTAGCCTGCCTTGCAGCACACCAAAATCGTCCCGCAGCGCTCGGAGTGCTTCACCGTTTGCCTGCACAAGGGTTTTGACCCCTCTAATCTCGACGAGGATTTCTTGCTGCATTTCGGGGCCCTCGCACGAGGCCGGCCCCTTCTGCGGGGACGGAGGTTCAATTTTAGAACGTTTGCCGTGAGAAGCCGCTGGAGACCCGAATTCCAGGCGCGTTGGTTTGGTCCCCGCCATCTCACCAAGGTGCCCCGGCAAGAACAGAGTAGAAATTCCAAATATGTGAGGTGTTAATTCAGGATTCTGAGTAGGCCTCTCGGGAGCCTCAGCGTTATGCGACCATCCCGCTGGACATCAGGCTCCGCCCCCCTTCAGGTTCTGTTTAAAAGTGGGGTGATGAGGTTCCAGGCGGAGTGAGGAGGGGAGGGAATTCCAGAGGGCGGGGCCAGCAAAAAAGAAAGCAGAAGAACGAGTAGATTGTAGGTGGGCACGGGAATGGGAGGGAAGGGTGAGGCGGTTAAGGTGGAAGGAGCGAGGGGTGTACCTAGGAGAGTGAAAGGAAAGAAGGTCAGTTAAGTATTGAGGGGTGCCTGTATGAAGAGCTTTATGAACCAGGATAAGCAGCTTGAAATGAGCACGGTGGGGAAAGGGCAACCAATGAAGATGAAATAGTAGGGGTGTTATGTGATCACGGGGGGGAAGAATGGGTGACCAGACGGGCAGCAGTGTTCTGAATCCGTTGTAAGCGGGACTGTTGGGATTTAGAAAGGCCGACAAAGATTGAGTTTGCGAAACCTAGTTTGATGTGAAAGGGTGGTAGCAGGATTTTGTGAGCTTCAACCAGAGCTGGGTGCTGGATATTCTTCTCTCCAACTGTTACATTTTGTCTGTGATTCCATTCCTTCCGCAAGTAGTGCCAATGCCTTGCTCGGCTATCGCACTCACATAAGAAACACATGTATTTTATATATCCCTGCTGCAGTCCCATTAAAAGGACAACTACCTTCAAGTCACCACAGAGGTGCCAGCTGTACTTGTTATAGTTAATCGAAGTCAGTAGATGCTTTAAGTTATCGTATGTCTCTTTCATGTGGACGGCATGCGCTACTGGAATAGATGGAAGACGGTTTCCATTGTTCAAAAGCACAGCCTTCAGACTCAGTTTCGAAGAGCCTATATAGTCTCCAGTCTTGTGGGTCATGAGGCATTCATGAGGCTTTCAATATCAGAACAGAATACCAGATTACTTTCCTTTCTGAAGAAAGGCTCCAACTGCTCGTGGCGCTTTTGATATGAAGTAATGTTGACATCTTCTTCTAGAAGATTCCATTGTTGGAGTCTTGATCCTAGCAATTCTGCCTTGTTCTTGGATAAGTCCAAATCATAAACCAGGTCATTTAGTTCTTCCTGTGTTATTCTGTGTGGAGTTGATAATGCATCCCAGTGAAAATCTGGGTCACTGCATGCTGATGGACCAGGAGAAGAACAGGTCGGCTCACCCTTGTCCTCATCAGATGAATCAAGAGAATATTCTGATGAAGGTTCTGGAATAGGAAGTTCCTCACCATGTGGAACTGGTCTCAATGCAGACGGAATGTTTGGGTAGATTATGCTCAACTTCTTTTGCTTCGTTATTCCGCTGGAAAGAGGAGGAACCAAGCAGAAGTAACAGTCATTTATGTGGTTGCTTGGCTCTCTCCACACCATGGGGACTGCAAACGGCATTGATGGTCTTTTTGCAATTCAACCACTGTGAAAGCTGTATTGTTCATGTAGCGCAGCATATATGTGGGGCCCAAGGCTTGTCTTGGTCACCAGTCTTGCATCCGAAGTAAAGATGATATGCCTTCTTCAGTTGAGAAGTGATACTTTTCTTCTGGTTGGCAAATGTCACTTCCCCACAAATGTAGCAGAAATTGTCAACGGTATTAACACACTTTCACAGCATTATTGTTCTGTATTGTACCTAAATAGCTAAAATTATATGATTAATAAAAGTTAAATGTAAGAGTAGCTTAAACTGTCTCGCACACAGTCTGAAATATTTTAAATGCTCAACCTTTCCGACTGCGTATAGTACACTGCTGACGTCAGACGGCTTCAGCAGCTGTCTGGCAGTAGTATTGCATTACATCAGAAATGATGCAATCAACTCTGGATTATGTGTGCATGCTGGTATTATGCAATGTGATGCAATATTACATCATTCAAGGCTTATTTGGGATGTTGTTGATGTCCTACTGGATAAATTTACATGGTGAAACGTCAAAAATGAACTTCATGCAATACCTTCAAAACGAGAGAAAATAAAATTGTTTTAATGTTATATTCGTGTTTAGCTCACCAAGATACTACAGATTAGGGCCTTTTAAAGTCAGTAACGATTTCAATGTTGACCAGTGATATTCACAAAATGATACAACATTGAACCATGTTACCAATAACTAGATATGAGAGTAAATACAAACTGAACAATAAAAAAATAACATAAGCAAACTCAATAATGAGGAAACATTTCTCGTTGTACTCTCAGAAACTAAAATCTAAACCAAATAGGGGAGGACGTGACTTTATACCTTGCAAAAATAGGAAATATATAAGCAAATTCAAGAAAAGGCAGACATATAAACTAAATCTGTGCCATCCTGAATTAATCAGATAACCCAACCTGCAATCACAATGTTTTGGTTGTCAGTTGTACCTTGAATGCTAAACATTTCTTCAGCTCTTCTGGATTAAAAATGGAAAAAATTATCAAGTTGGATTATACACTTAGCACCAAAATGGCAATCAGGAGGGTGAGGAATTTCTATGAAGCAGAGTGACCGCCTACTATGCCTGGTGGTCTCTAATGAGTGCATCCATTTCCATCTTGGTGGGCAGAGGCCCGACCAAGCTGCAGCACAGAGGAAACGAGGCGCATCCAATGTCCCTGACAAGGTAAGCAGAAATGTTTGCTCATGCACCCACTCCAACACCTGACAGACACACAAATATAGTAGAGGGATGACATCTATGGAGGTAGGCACCAAGACATCAAACTGACAGAAAAACTCTGCCATCCTGCAAGAGACACTCCTCCTACCCCCACCCACATGCCCCTTCAGGAGGCAAGGCAGGGAGCCACCGTCTCTACAAAAATAACATGGCACAGACATCAGTGTAACAATGGTTCCTCCCACACTACTGAGGCAGGGAACGTGGAACTTTAGGGTACGTGTCTGCCCTTTAGGCTATATGAAGAGCAGATGCTGGGCATGCCCCTTGCATCTAAGGTGCGATAAGTGCAAAACTTTACTATAATTTAGTAAACAGGCCCTTAAATGACTTATTTCATAAGATTTTTTTTAATTAATACAACAGCAAAATTATAAAAATAAACCATAATATCACAGATAAAAAGACCCGACAACAAATTTCAGAACAAAACATCTGGTATAACCATGCTCCGTCTCTGACTGTATCAGAGATATATATATCCATATTTACATGGACGGATGCAGTATAATCTGGAGTAAAATTAATTCCTAATTCAAGGCTAAAACAGTAGAAAAGAGGGAGGGAGAAAAGGGGAAAAAAACCACAGGGGGCTCAAAATTCAAAAGACATTTACACAGTAAACCATGTAAATGCCTCTAACTGGGATATTCAATGGCACTGTGGTATAAGCGTGCAAGCAATGGGCAGTGACCCAAGAATCAACAGCCAGTTGGAGGCTGACAGAGAAACACAAAAATGTTAGTATGCACTTGTGCAGGATCAGACAGACTGCCAGGCCCCTTCTTGGGCTTTAGTGCAGTTACAAACAGTATTTCAAAGGCACAAAACAAAAGCTGGTGCTCCACAGTTTCCTCACTCTGGCCAGCAGTGGCAGCCCAAGGGGGGTGCGGGGCCATGTGCGGAGATTTGGTGCGGGGCCTCATTTGCATAAATATTTGCATAATGTTAACATACTCATTAAGAGGCATGTTTACTAAAAGTTAGTGTACGGATAAAGAAAGACTAAAAGATTTCTACATTGCTATAATCCAGTGCCAACCGTCAGGCATATTAGGAAACTACTACAAACACTGCCCATTTAGAACCCATAGCAAACCCGCCGTATCATAAAGCGTAGTTACTCACCTGTAACAGGTGTTCTCCAGGAGCAGCAGGAATCAGTCCTCACATATGGGTGACGTCGGCGCCGACGGAGCCCTCGCGGAGCAATTTTCCCCAGCTTTCAAAGAAAGCCTTTGGGAATTGCAGCGCGCATGCGCGGTCTCCTTCCCGCCCAAGGGTGCCATCTTAGCCAGTCTGATGACATAGCTAAAAGACAGCATAAAAATTTGCAAAAAAACTTAAGCAGATGATTGCAACTCCAAGGGGAGGAGGGAGGGTTGTGAGGACTGATTCCTGCTGCTCCTGGAGAACACCTGTTACAGGTGAGTAACTACGCTTTCTCCAGGACCAAGCAGGAAGTCAGTCCTCACATATGGGACTCCCAAGCTTAAGGCTACCGGAGACCCTAAGCACAAAAATGAGCTCCCTCTAGCTCAGCGGCACAGAAGGAAGGAATCTTCACTGAATTATTACCCACCGGTAGCCCCCATCCGGGATAGAGGGTAGGAGTTGCTCAAACCTTGAAGAGATTTCGGAGAACTGCCTGTCCGAAAGCACTGTCCCTGCGGGACTCCCTCTCGAGGCAGTAATGGACCGCAAAAGTCTGGCTCGAAGACCAAGTAGCGGCCCGGCAGATGTCTGCCAACGGAACCGAGCGGAGGTAAGCCACTGACGTAGCCTTCGCCCGAACACAATGAGCCGTGACTCGATTTTCTAACGAGAGTCCGGCTGCCCCATAAGCCCAAGCGATGCAGTCAGCAACCCAGATGGACAGAGTACGCTTGGAGACCGGGAGCCCCAATTTATTGGGGTCAAAAGACACAAAAAGCTGAGCAGCTTTACGGTGCTCCCGCGTACGGTCAAGGTAGAAGTTCAATGCCCTTCTACAGTCCAGGGCATGCAGGACCATTTCAGCTCGGCTGGAGTGTGGCCTGGGAAAGAAGGTCGGAAGTACCACCTCCTGATTGATGTGAAAAGGGGAGACTACTTTTGGAAGAAATTTTGGGTGAGTCCGTAGGACTACCCTATTTTTGTAGAACCGAGTGTAAGGGGGATCAGACACGAGGGCCTGCAATTCACTTACGCGTCTAGCGGAAGTGAGGGCTATCAGGAATAAAGTTTTCCAAGAAAGAAAACGGAGAGAACAGGTAGCCATAGGTTCAAAAGGCGGACAGGTGATCCGCTGTAAAACCACATTCAGATCCCAGTCAGGTGCTGGCTGGCGCAGAGGTGGTTTAAGCAGAAGGAGACCTCGGAGAAACCTCGCTACGAGAGGGTCGCTGGAAAGAGGTCTGCCGTCCACCGGCACATGATGTGCTGAAAGAGCACTGAGGTGAACTTTGACGGAGTTGGACTTAAGTCCCAGATTAGAGAGGTAGAGCAAGTACTGCAAGATCACCGACACCGAGCAGGAGAAGGGATCCTGAGACTGCTGGGCACACCAAGCGGAAAAGCGACGCCATTTAAGGGCGTAGCATTTGCGGGTAGAAGGTCGCCGAGAAGCTAGGATGACCTCTTCCACCTCTGCCGGCAGTAGAAGGGGAGCAAGGACTACCCTTTCAGCAGCCAGGCCATCAGATGTAGAGATCTGAGGTTGGGGTGTAGCAGGGACCCCTGATCCTGTGTTAGGAGATCCGGTTGAAACCCCAGAGGGAACGGATCCTCTACCGCTAATTGCAGCAGGAGTGGAAACCACGGCTGTCTGGGCCAGCGAGGAGCTATCAGGATCATGGAAGCTTTGTCTCGGAGAACCTTGAAAGGAGTTCGAGAGACTAGCGGGATGGGAGGAAAGGCATACAGAAGGCTCTTAGACCATGAGAGCAGAAAAGCATCCGCCGCTACTCGAAGGGGATGCGGCTGACGAGAGCAGAAGCGAGGAAGTTGCCGGTTGAGAGGACTGGCAAAGAGATCCATCGTGGGGAGGCCCCACTTCAGAAAAAGTTTCTGAACTACCAAGGGATCCAGGCGCCACTCGTGCGGCTGGAGGATCCTGCTGAGTTTGTCGGCCAGGCAATTTTCTTGGCCTGGGAGATAAACTGCCTTGAGAAGAATGCCGTGGCTGACGGCCCAAGAGCAGAGCTTCTGTGCTTCTCGACAGAGAAGGAAGGAGCCCGTGCCTCCCTGTTTGTTCATGTAGAACATGGCAACCTGATTGTCTGTCTGGACAAGGACGGACTGGTGAGAAGTCAGGTGGGAGAAAGCCTTGAGAGCCAGACGGATTGCTCTGAGCTCCAGGAAGTTGATCTGCTGAGCAGACTCCCACGTGGTCCAGAGACCCTGAGTACATGCCCCTTGGCAATGCGCTCCCCATCCTAGGAGAGAAGCATCGGTCGTCAGCACTTGAGCCGGCTGAGGTGACTGAAAAGGCATTCCGAGCACCAGGTTCGGCCGATGAAGCCACCACTGTAGAGAAGAGGCCAGCGGCCCGGAGACGCGCACTAAGTCGGCTAGGCCACCCGTGGCTTGTTGCCACTGCTTGCGAAGGCACCATTGAGCAGGCCGCATATTCAGGCGGGCATTGGGGGTCACGTGGACGGTGGAAGCCATATGGCCGAGTAGTCTCAGGAAGCGCCTGGCTGAGACCAGGGACTGGCTGCGAAAACGGCCGGCTAGGTCCATGAGCCGTTGAGCCCTGTCGAGAGGCAGGAAAGCTCGTGCCTGAGGAGTGTGCAGTCTTGCGCCGATGAACTCGAGATCCTGTGAGGGGAGCAAAGTGGACTTTGCGAAGTTTATGACAAAGCCCAAGTACTGCAGAAGAGTCACAGTGCGGTGTGTGGCATTGGTGACTTCCGGAGAGGACGATGCTCTGATGAGCCAGTCGTCGAGGTACGGAAAGACATAGAGGCTGTGAAGCCGGAGATAAGCCGCCACCACCGCGAGACATTTTGTGAAGACTCGCGGTGCGGAGGATAGGCCAAAGGGCAGTACTCTGTACTGGTAATGATTTCCTGCCACCACAAACCTTAGGTATTGGCGGTGGCTTGGGTGGATGAGGATGTGCGTGTAGGCATCCTTTAGATCCAAGGAGCATAGCCAATCTCCCTGCTGGAGGTAGGGCAGAAGGATTCCAAGGGTAAGCATCTTGAACTTCTCCCTCACGAGGAACTTGTTGAGGTTGCGCAAGTCCAGGATGGGTCTGAGGCCTCCTGTTCTTTTCGGTATCAGGAAATACCTGGAATAAAAGCCTTGACCTCTCAGGTGGTGGGGCACCGGTTCCACAGCCTGTTCCTGAAGAAGACTTGCTAACTCCTGAAGGAGTAAGTCCCTGTGCAGAGGGAGTCGTGGAGGTTCTCCTGGGAAATAGGAGGGAGGGACCTGGTGGAAGTGGAGAAGATAGCCTTCTCTTACGACTTGAAGCACCCAGGCATCTGAAGTGATGTTGGACCACCTGTGGGCGAAGTGAACCAGCCGGCCTCCGGTGCTGGGAGGAACCAGCTGAGGGGGAGAGGCTATGCTGATGAAGTCAAAAACCCCCACCCTGCTGAGCAGGGGCCGGTGGTGCAGGCTTGGGGGCTTGCTGCCTACGGGACCCGTTACCCCGTCCCTTGGCCTGCTGACCCTGTTGGGGAGCTGCGGAGGCCTGATATTGAGGGTAGTGTTTATAGGAAGCCGCCTTTCTCGGGTAAAAGGACTTCTTTCCCGAGCCCTTCTTTTTCTGGGAAGGGGCGGAGGTCTTCCTAGAAAGCCTAGTTCTGGTGAGAGTCTCCGTCTCGATTTGTGCAGCCTTTTCAGCCATGGGCTTGCCAAAGAGGTTCTCACCTCGGCAGGGGACATCGACCAACTTGTCCTGCACCCAGGGTTCAAGGTCAGACGACTGAAGCCAAGCCTGTCGGCGGGCACCGATGCGGCCACTCGAGCCGATGCTTCAAAGCCATCATAGGCTGCTCGGGACATGAATTTGGAGCATTCCCGAATACCAGTTGTCAAGGCCAGGAACCTCCGCAAAGGTTCCTCGGACAGCCCAGCGGAGAATCCGGTTATCTCTTTAGCCAGGTCTCTGAGATACATGCCCATGTAGAGCTGGTAGGTCTGGACCCGACAAGCAAGCATAGAGCCCTGGAAACACTTCTTACCGAGGCCATCCAGGTTACGGGCCTCCCTGCCAGGAGGCACCGAGGAGTGCATCTTCTGGCTCTTAAGCCTATGCATGGCCGATTCCACTACCATGGAATGGTGTGGTAGCTGTGCTTTTTGGAAGCCGGGACTCTTGCGGACTCGATAGATGGAATCGACCCGCTTGCTTAATACCGGCGACGATGCCGGACTCTCCCACATGCGGAAGAGTAGTCGTTCCAGCATGGGAGGAACCGGTACAGTAAAGTGTTCCCTGGCGGGAGAGTCATACTGAAGGGCGTCGAGCTCTTCGGCTCGAGGCTCCTCCTCGGGATCCGCAGGGAAGGCCAAAGCCTTGGCCATATCCCTGACGAAGTCCGAGAACCGGGCATCCTCCGGAGGGGACTGCTTCCGAGGTTCGGACTCAGGTGAGTCCGAGGGGACACACCGAGTTCGAAACGAATCAGGTGACTCTTCCTCTTCAGACTCCCAGGCCGACTCCGAGGAGGAATCGGTGGGGTCGACTCGGGCAGGCGGAGGCGTCGGCTGCCCCGACACCGAGGGAGTCGGCGTCGACGACCTCGGTCCCGAACGGGAGGCCGAGGGTGACCTCGACCGAGGATCGACTCGAGCTCGCATGGACTCGAGGATCGGCTCGGTCTCCGGGGTCGACTTAGACGTCGACGTCCCGGCGGTCGGGGCAGCGGCGCCAGCGAGGCTAGCGATCAGTGCCCGCTGCTGGTCCATGAAGGCAGATAGTCTGCTCTCCAAGGCCGTCAACCTGAGTCTGACCTCAGGTGACCCAGCAGCCCCCGACTCGGGCCCCGACGGCGTCGGGCCCGACGTCGGACCCCTCGGAGGCGAGTCCAGGAGGACTACAGGACTTACCCGAGCAGGCAACTCCGACTCCAGACGAGGTCGCTTCGGGAGGTGCTCCTTCTCCAAAGACCCGGGACGGCTATCGGGGCTATGCGACCTGGCCCTCGCGGAGCCAGGAGCGTCCACCGACGCCGCCCTCGCGGGTTTTACCTTCCGTCGATGGTCCCCGGAGGGAGAACCCCTGTCGGAGGAACTCCGGCGATGGTCCGAGCTGGAACCTCTGGACGCCGAGGCCTCCGACGAGGTCCGGGTACGGCCGGGATCAGCGAAGATTCGTTCCCGCTGGTGCCGCCGACTCCTTAACGCTTTGGAGGACATTTTGCTGCAGGCCCCACAGATCAGTTCTTCGTGATCCGGGCCGAGGCAGCGGAGGCAATTATCATGTGTGTCAGTGAGTGACATATTTCTGTCACACTGAACACACCGCTTGAAACCACTGGCAGCCATCGGGGGAAAAAGGGCCCCTGCAAGGTCAAAGGACCGGGCTGCCAGCGAAAAACCGAAAAACGAAACTGACAAAATTCAGAAAAACCGAAAAATAACAGAAGGACTCGCAACGGCGTCACGAGTCCGGGCAGGAAAAAGACCGGCGTCGAACCGAAGAAAGAAATAGAAATAAATCACTAAAATCAACTTTTTCAGCGGGGATACGACGGGTACGTCTGTAGGGCTCCGCGGAAAAAAGAAGACTGGCTAAGATGGCACCCTTGGGCGGGAAGGAGACCGCGCATGCGCGCTGCAATTCCCAAAGGCTTTCTTTGAAAGCTGGGGAAAATTGCTCCGCGAGGGCTCCGTCGGCGCCGACGTCACCCATATGTGAGGACTGACTTCCTGCTTGGTCCTGGAGAACAGCACTACCAGGACTCACAAAGCACCATACTCTACCTATCAAAAGGCAACACTGCAAATATTAAACCAATACATTTCAGAGAACAACAATACATGACCTACTGGGGAAAGAGAACAAGTGGCAATGTCAAATAGAAACTACATAAACAGAATACCTCAGCTCAGTTACATATGCAGAACATAGACCATCACCAAACAAACATCAAGGAATCACAATTTAGAAATAGGAAGACAATAATTAAACTGAGAACCCCAAAAGTCAAACTTGGAATGTACAACAACACTGTAGAAATAAAACTATAAATTAATTTCCTCTTGTACTAAACAAAGCACAGACATTAATGATGCACATTTCCCAGAGCTGACATATTCCAATTAATAAATTCATAATAAAGAGATATTTTTCTACCTTTTTTGTACCTTTTTTTTCAGTTGCAATTGCTCCAACCACTTTCCTCTGGTTTCTTTGTGTCTTCTGCTAACTCTTCATCGTCTGCTGTCCATTTGTCCTTTCTTCTCTCTAGTTTATTCCATTCTCTCTCTACATCTGTTTTAACATACTAATCTTTCTCCTTTTGCTCTTTCCTCCATCTCTTTCTTTATTCCTTTTTCATCCACTCAAATTTTACCCCTCTGTCCTCAGTCCCCACTTACTCTCCCAATACCCGGCCAATTGTAGATTTTTCTTCCCTCCCACACAAAATATTTTTCCCCTCTCCATTTCACCCTCCCAGCCCCATCCCATTCTAATCCTCCCCTAACATCAGCTCCCTTCTAGTTCCAGCCCCACCCAGCATCCGCTCCCTTCTAGTCCCCGCATCAGCCCATTTCCAGTCCTAGTCCCTCATCAGCCCATTTCCAATCCTATCCTAGCCCCACTATCAGCCCATTTCCAGTCCCAGCTCTCCATCCATTTCCAGTCCTATCCGGGCCCCTCCATCAGCTCATTTCCAATCCCAGCCCCCCATCAGCCCATTTCTAACGCTTTCCTAGCCCCACCATCAGCCCATTTCCAATCCTAGCTCCCCTCCACTCAGCGCATTTCCAATCCAAGCCCCCCATGAGCCTATTTCCAGTCCTAGCCCCTCCATGAGTCCATTTCAATCCAAACCCCCACCACAGCCCATTTCCAATCCTAGCCCCCCCCAACAGCCCATGTCCAGTCCTATCCTAGCCCCTCCATTAGCCCATTTCCAGTCCTAACTCCTTTCCCACAGCCCATTTCCAGTCCAAGCCCCCCTCCATCAACTATTTCCAGTTCAAGCTTTCCCTCCACAGTCCATTTCCAATCCTAGCTCCCTCCCCTCACAGCCCATTTCCAGTCCAAGCCCCCCATGAACCTATTTCCAGTCCTAGCCCCTCCATGACTCCATTTCAATCCAAGCTCCCAGCACAGCCCATTTCCAATCCTAACCCCCCCCCCAACAGCCCATGTCCAGTCCTATTCTAGCCCCTCCATCAGCCCATTTTCAGTCCTAGCAACCCCCCCCCCCATGGCCCATTTTCAGTCCAAGCCCCCCTCCACTCCCAAAGTGCCCCGCGATTAGCTAAGAGGGAGCCGGAGAGGCCCCGGCTCACCTCTACAGCTGCTGAAGTGAAGCGCACCGTTTCCCTTCACTTTGGCAGCTGTACTGACGTTTAGAATGCTGCTGCGCTGAGGTCAAAGGGAACTTCCTGTTTCCCGCCTCTCCAGCTCCCTCTAAAGCTGTCCTGCCTGCCACCAGTGTTCAAGATGTTGTTTGTGCGGGGCCCTGTGCAAACAACATTCTTGCTCAATGGACGGGCCAGCACAACTCAGTTCTTACACCTGTCAGTCTTTCAGCAGCAAGGCAATATACATACTCGTAAACCAGAAAAACAGCAGCTTTTAGCAGGTACTGTTCCTACCTTCTCACAGATAAATTGCCAGCATGTAATCCACAGAACCCTGATCTTCTCTCTCCCCCTGCAGGTCTCCTGCTTCCTGGTTTAAACCCTGGGGCCTGGCCACACCCTCCCCAGGCATTATCCAGCCTAGTTTTTATAGAGGCAGGGGCTTGCACTCTTACAAGGGAAATGCCTCACTGGTTCTGAGCTTGGCTGGTGGTTGTCTCTGCAGGGGATGGGGAATTTCCTATACACTCCATTACATACTCTCCCCTCAGCTCAACCCTTGGTAGTTGAGCATCCGTAATCCTCGGGATCTCCACATGGGACAAGAAGTCAGCGTTTTGTTGTGCCTTACCAGCCCTATGTCAGACGTCATACAGAAAGGGTTGGAGGCTGAGGAACCAGCACATGATCCATCCATTGGTCTCCTTATTCTGTGCCAACCACTTGAATGGCTGATGATCCATAACAAAAGTAAAAGGACGGACAAGCAGATAATACTGGAAAGTCTCTAGATCCCACTTGACTGCCAGGGCATCCTTTACGATGGTGGCATAATGCTGTTCCTGGGGCAGTAATTTTTGCCTAATATGTAACTGTATGCTCTTCTCCCTCAAGGTCCTGGGCTAAGACTTCCTCAAGACCGACAGCTGAATGATGAATGGCTGTTGAAGTCTGGACTGACCAAGACCGGTTCAGAACACAAAGTTTTCTTCAATTTCCTAAAAGCCTTCTCCAACTCAGCTGTCCAGAGGATCTTGTCTGGGGCATTCTTCTGGTGGAGCTGGGTCAAGGGTTTGGTTATTACTGCCAAATATGGAATGAATCAGTGATAATAGCTAATCACTCCCAAAAAAGCCTGTACCTGTTTCTTCTTTTTAAGAACTGATACCTGGGAAATGGCCTCTACCTTCTTAATATGAGGCTGCACTTGACCATTCCTGACCAAATATCACAGATATTAGGCCTCTTGGCCTCCCAGGAAACATTTTCATGGGTTGGCCATCAGACTGGCCTCCCTCAAGCTCATCAACATGACTTGTGGATGCGACAGGTGGGTTTTCCAGTCGTGACTATAGAGCACAATATCACCCAGGTAGGCTGCCACATACCCCCTCCATGGGTTCTCAGTAGGCGGTTGACCAGGCATTGAAAATATAGTGGGAGCCCAATGCAGTCCAAAAAGCAGCACCATGAAATGGAATAGTCTCTGGGGTGTAGAGAATGTGGAGGAGTGGCCTAGTGGTTGGGACAAGGTACTTCAGGCCGGAAGGTCGGGGGTTCAAATCCCACTAGAGGACAGCAACCTTGGGCTGGAAGGACTGGGGTTTCTAGTCCCACAGGTGCTCCTTGTGGTCTTGGGCAAGCCACTTAACCCTCCATAGCCCATGTTCCCTGTAAAATAGTTATCTCCAAGTTATAATGCCCTGTTCAATGTAATTTCAGTTTGTTCAATGTAAACCGCACTGATGCAGAATAGCGCGGTATATAAGAGAATGTAAATAAATAAATAAATCTTCTCCCTGGCTGCAGGGGTTAGAGAGTCTGCCAATATCCCTTCATCACATTCAATGGCGTTCAGTAAGGTCATACACTTTGGGCATGGGGAAGGCATTACACTTGAAAACTGCTTTCACGTTCCTAACATCGATGCAAAACAGGATGCTCCCATCTGGCTTAGGCACCAGTACAATGGGGGATGGTTAGTTGCTTTAGGACTCTTCTATTACTCCCAGTTTAATCATGTCCTCTACTTCCTTTGCCATGGCCTGTCTTTGCACTTCTGGAAGTCGGTAGGGCCATTGGTGCACAGTCACCCCAGAATCTGTGACAATGTCATGGTAGACAAGATGGGTATGCCCCAGAACATTGGAGAACTCATCCCTATTCTGTTGACTTCTGCTGGACTATGCAGCTGGCAGGTAGGGCAGGATTGGCAAAAGAGCTGAACATGTTTATGAAGCCCCGGCCAGTAAAACTGGGCTAAAATGCACTCCTGAGTTTTCTCTACCCCTAGGTATCCACCCAAGCAAATTCCATTATCTGCCATCGATACGGCTGGGGAACTAAAATTGTTCCATCTCTTCTCCCTCTATTGCCCCCTTAACAATCAAAACATTGTCACACCAAAACGTAGGGAAAGCTCCTCCGGGAAGGGTCCAAGTTACCTACCGGGGCCCCCTCTAGCTCTTGAACCTGGTTCCAGGCATTCCTAACTGTGTTTTTAGATTAAGCTTGGGGACATTTAGACTGCTTTCTTTGTATAGACTTAAATCAGATATCTGTGTGTGTGGCAGATAGAGAGATAGAACAAACTAAGTTTTTTTACTTCTGCTGAACTGGTTGGTGAAAACTTGTTCCCAGACTTAAATCAGATATCTGTGTGTGCCCACGGTTCAGGAACAGCCTACTTGGCAGAGACACTTAGGTTCCTTCCCACCCTACCCCTCACCCCACCCATCCCAGGAGCTACATTGCCTATATAGTGGTCACATACATGCCATCTATCCTTTCTTACTTGGGTTAAAAGCCCACATCTTCATCCTTTCTTTTTCTTCTTCTTCCTCTTCTGGGACTGCTTAATCAACATGTCGTGTATTCAGTGCAATAACTGTGGACTTTCATTCCAAGACGAATCATTTGGAGCCTAAGAGCTTGCCCTATGTGCCTCAGGTCAGCTGCCATGCATGACGAACTGACTCTACTAAGGAAAGACCTAGCTGCCATGCATAAAGAAGTGACTCTACTGAGGGAGGAAATGGCTGCAATGAAACACACCTCTTCTAGGATACAAACTGAACAAAGTCCACCACTGCTCCCACAAAGAATCAAACACCCCAGAAACAAATGGATCACAGTGGGTTCTGGTAGATTGTGACCTATAATCCTGTACATCAAGAGATATCCCTGCATAATGCCTTCTCTGCCTTGGCTAATGAGGATGCCCAATCCAAAGAAACTGAAGGGCCCTTAAATGAGTCAGACAATGCCCAATCTCCTGCTAAAACACCAAATATGAAGAAAACCTCACCAAACAGAAAACTACTACTACTTGGAGATTCCATCATCAGAGGCACCAACTTGGGAACACAGTTCAAAGGAGAGAAGATAGTCATGTGCCTACCAGGCTCGTCAGCCAGCAGGAATACAAGCCAAGTTGTTGAAGTACTTAGCGCAAAAAGTGAACACTCCAAACTTGATGTTGTTATTCACTTGGGCACAAATGACCTGGCTAGAAACAGTGCCTCTACAGTCCAAAGGGACTTCCAATCTCTGGGAGAAAAAACTCAAGCCCTTTGTTAACACTGTTGCATTCTCAGAAGTTCTACCTGTTCTTGGTAAGGGGACAAAAAGGCTACATCGCTTTAATACATGGCTCCAGACCTGGTGCAAACAAGAAGGATTCAGATTTATTGGCGACTGGGAAAACATATGGACCAACAAGAGACTATACTGTGCTGATGGACTACATCTCTCTGTCACAGGGAAAATAATCCTACGTGAAAATTTCAGGCAATATGTGGAAATGCATTTAAACTAGGAAAAGGGGGTGACCCCCTGCAAAAGCAGAACAACATCAGAAGCAGCCACACTTTTAAACCACACATCAAAAACAAGTGGGAAGAAGTGGGCAGAACAAAATCAATGCAAAATACACACAAGCCAGGTAAATACTGGAAAGCAAGGAGCACAAATGCTCGAAGCTTAGCCAACAAAGTTCCGGACCTGAAAGCCCTAATGGTGGAAATGGATTTGGACATTGTGGCCATTACAGAAACATGGTTTACTGAATCGCATGATTGGGATATAGCCATAGCTGGCTATAATCTATTCAGAAGAGAAAGAGAAAATGGGAAAGGAGTAGCCTTGTATGTCAAAAGAAATCTTAAAGCTACTGAAATGCAGGGGACATGGGGAAAAGAAGAAGCTCTCTGGATTGTGTTGGAAAGAGGAGATGGCACTGTCATCCATACTGCTGTAGTCTACAGACCTCCGACTCAAATTGAAGAGATAGATAATGAATTGATTATAGATATTACCAAGATAGCCACAAAGGGGGAAGTGATCATTTTGGGTAACTTTAATCTACCTGATGTGGATTGGACTACTCCTTCTGTACATCTGGAAAGAAGAAAAAAAATTGTAGATGCTCTCCAAGATGCATTATTTAGACAAATGGTGATGAAACCAACCAGGGAAAGCTCAACACTGGATTTAGTGCTCAGCAACGGTGATAGCCTGTCAAATGTCTGCGTGAGTGCCCCTGTGAGCAACAGCGATCATCACATGGTGTGGTTTGAGATAAAAGCCAAGGTACAGGCCAAACATAGCATGCTCAAAGTCCTAAACTTCAAAAACACTGACTTCAATAAAATGGCCAAGTACCTAAAGGAGGAGATGACAGGGTGGAAGGAGATAAGGGAAGTGGAATTGCAATGGGCTAAACTAAAGGTGGCAATAAAAGGGGCAACAGATAAATATGTAAGAAAAGTAGATAAAAACAAGAGGAGAAGGAAACCTATTTGGTTTTCCAAAGAAGTGGCTGCTCAAATAAAAGCAAAAAACACAGCTTTCGCAAAATTCAAAAGCTTGCAAACAGAAGAACACAGAAATGAATACAGGATCAAACTCAAAGAGTCAAAAAGAGAAATAAGGATAGCAAAATCAAAGGCAGAGGAAAAGATGGCTAAAGATGTTAAGGGTGGCGACAAAACTTTCTTCAGATATATTCAGGAAAGGAAGAAGATCAGAGTTGGAATTGCAGGACTCAGAAGTGCTGGGAAAGGACTCGTGGAAAGTGACATTGAAAAAGCAAAATTGCTAAACAAATACTTCTGCTCTGTTTTTACTAAAGAAAATCCTGGAGATGGACCAGAAGTGACTCCCAAATATAAAAATGGGAATGAAGTAGATACCACACCATTCACAGAAGATGAGGTGTTGGAACAACTTGCTAAACTGAAAGTGGACAAAGCCATGGATCCAGATGGGATACATCCCAGGATACTGAAAGAGCTCAGAGAGGTTCTTGCAGGGCCGTTAAAGGATGTATTTAAAAGATCCTTGGAAACAGGAGAGGTTCCTCAGGACTGGAGAATGGTTGATGTCGTACCTCTACACAAAAGTGGTGACAGGGAAGAAGTGTCAAACTACAGGCCTGTGAGCCTTACCTCGGTGGCAGGAAAAGTAATGGAGGCACTCCTGAAAGAGCGAATAGTGAACTTTCTCAAAACCAACAGGTTGCAAGATCCGAGGCAACATGGTTTTACTGAAGGATGGTCTTGCCAAACAAATCTGATTGAGTTCTTTGACTGGGTGACCAAGGAACTAGATCAGGGGCATGCGATGGATGTCATCTACCTGGATTTCAGCAAAGCCTTTGATACTGCTCCTCATAGGAGGCTTGTCAATAAACTCAGTAGCTTGGAGATGAGTCCCAAGGTGGTCAACAGGATTAGAATTTGGTTGACTGACAGACGACAGAAGGTGATGGTACATGGAGCTCACTCGGATGAAAGGAAGGTGATTAGCGGGGTGCCCCAGGGTTTGGTCTTGGGCCCGGCACTGTTCAATGTATTTGTGAGTGATATTGCTGAAGGACTGAATGGAAAAGTCTGTCTTTTTGCAGATGACACAAAAATTTGCAACAGAGTGGACTCCCCCGAGGGAGTGGATAACATGAGAAAAGATCTACAACAGCTGGAGGAATGGTCTAATGCTTGGCAATTACGATTTAATGTGAAAAAGTGCACTGTCATGCACTTAGGTAGCAGAAATCCAAGGGAAATGTACGCGATAGGGGGAGAGAGGTTGGTGTGCTTGGTTCAGGAGAAAGACCTTGGTGTGATTATCTCTGATGATCTCAAGGTGGCAAACAGTGCGACAAGGCGGTGGCAAAAGCCAGGAGGATGTTGGGCTGCATACAAAGAGGGATTACCAGCAAAAAGGAAGATGTACTTATACCACTGTACAGGTCACTGGTGAGGCCTCACTTGGAATATTGTGTTCAGTTTTGGAGACCATATCTTGCAAAAGATGTAAAAAGACTGGAAACTGTTCAGAGGAAGGCGATCAAAATGATTTGTAGCCTGCGTCAGAAGCTTTATGAGAAGAGACTTGAAGACCTAAATATGTACACTTTGGAGGAGAGGAGGGACAGGGGAGATATGATTCAGACCTTTAAATACTTGAAGAGAAACGATGAACAAACAAACCTCTTCTAAAGACGGGGAAGCTGTAAAATTAGAGGGCATAACATAAAGTTGCAAGGTGGAAAATTGAAAGGCAATGTCAGGAAATATTTTTTCACTGAAAGGGTGGTGGATGCTTGGAATGCCCTTCCGATGAAAGTGGTGGGGCAAACATGGTGATGGAATTCAAAACGGCATGGGACAAGCACAGTGGATCCCTTTACAGCAACAGGATAAAAACAAAATAAACTGAACCATCTAACTTCTCAACAAATAGGGGTGTCCTACATGGAGTGGTGGGTTCACCCCTAGACAAGGACATGGAGAAGGGTGGTCTGCACGGAGCGACAGGTGCACCTACTCTTGCCATATTGCTAGGCAGACTGGATAGACCATGCTGGTCTTTATCTGCCATCATTTATTATGTTACTATGTTAATTTAGAGAACTAGTGCACCCACTGTCTCATGGGAGAGGTAATACCCTCTAGAAACTGTTCCAACAGAACAATCTTGGCTACCTCCACATTGGTCTGCTCCTTTGGTTGTAACCATTTCCAGGCAGTCTCTTTCAGTCTATAGAAGAAATTCCAGGGGTTTTCTTTAGACCCCAGAGCTCCTTTTCTGAACCATTGTTGGTAAGCCTCTGGTATACACCCAAATCGCTTCAGTATGGGAGTATTTACTGCTGCATAGGGGGCTTGATCATCAGAGTTAGCTTCCTGGAAGGAGACTTGACTGCTTCCAGTCAGCAAGTTTCCCAGATAAATAGTCCACATAGTCTCTGGCCACCCAGCATGCCAGGCTGTCTACTCAAAATTTACTAGTAAGTGTTGTGTGTCCTCACCCTCCATCAGTTTAAGCAGGGGTGGTACCACGGGGTAGGGCTACCGCCCTTGGCTTGCTTGGGAGACTTGTGCTAGTGAACCCTTCTATATTTCCATTGATTTCTGTAGTACTTCTTGTTGCTGAGCCCCTTGTGTTTGCAAAATGTCTGTAGCAGCTGCTGCTGCTGTTATCCTTCCACTACAGAACATTGCAACTGTTGCTGTCCTTCCTCTAGGGCCTGGAATAATCACTCCATTTTGGTTTAATTATTCTTTCCAACCCACTTGGGGTAGGAAAAAAGAAAACAAAATGCCTGCCTGTCCGGCTTCTAACTAAACTGAGGTTTCTTCCCTAACTGCAGCAGGCCTAACCGCTTTAGCCATGTACCAATAAAAAAAAAAACACCCCACCCCTTCCTCTCTTCTTCCCTGTATTGTGAAGAGGTCAGAGCCCAGGAGGTGTGTGGTTTTCTTCTTTCACTGGGTTAGGAAGAAACATCCCACTCCTACCACCATATGCAGTATAAGCGTGCAAGCAAAGGGCAGTGACCCAAGGATCAACAGCCAATTGGAGGTTGACAGGAAAACAGAAAAACGTTAGTATGCACTTGTGCAGGGTCAGTCAGGCTGCCAAGCCCCTTATTAGGTCTTAGTGCAACTACAAGCAGTAGTTCAAAGGCACAAAACAAAAGCTGGTGCTCCACAGTTCCCTCATTCTGGCCAGCACAACTCAGTTCATACACTTGTCAGTTTTTCAGCAGCAAGGCAACATACATATAAACCAGAAAAACAGCAGCTTTCGGCAGGTACTATTCCTACCTTCTCACAGATAAGTCGTCAGCATGTAGCCCAGGGGTGGGCACCTCCGGTCCTGGAGGGCCGCAGACCAGTCAGGTTTTTGGGATATCCCTAATGAACATGCATGAGATATATATGCATTAGAGATATCCTGCCAACCTGACTGTTTGTGGCCCTCCAGGGCTGGATTGGAGACCCCTGCCTTACACCTCTGTCATTTAAGATCATGAGTGGGCAAGGTACAGATGTCCTAGACATTGAAAGGGTATATAGAATGTGTCACATTCCTCCTCGATTCTCACCACCACCAAAAAGTTGTCTAATAGACAATTTTTTGGTGGTGGTGAGAAGTGAGGAGGACTGTGACAAATTCTATCTAAAACTTTTTGATGTCTTGGACATCTGCACCTTGTCCACTCACAATCTTAAATGACAGAGGTGCAAGGCAGGGGTCTCCAGATCCAGCCCTGGAGGGCCACAAACCAGTCAGGTTGGCAGGATATCTCTAATGCATATATATCTCATGCATATTCATTAGAGATATCCCGAAAACCTGACTGGCCTGCGGCCCTCCAGGACCAAGTTTGCCCACCCCTGATGTAGCCACAGAACCCTGATCTTCTCTCTCCCCCCTGCAGATCTCCTGCTTCCTGATTTAAACCATGGGACCTGGCCACACCCTCCCCAGGCATTTTCCAGCCTAGTTTCTTAAAGGGGCAGGGCTTTGGATTCTTCAGGGAAAATGCCTCACCAGTTCTGCGCTTGGCTGAGGGTTGTCTCTGCGGGGGATGGGGAGTTTCCTATGCACTCCATCACAGGCGCTAACAAAGCTAGTGCTGCTGAATATCTCTGATCTTCTCCCCTACATGCCCCAATGTTAATTGCTTAGCATCAGGGCGTGTCATGGGAATTCTGGGGATGAGCGGAGGTGGCGACAGTCGATATTCGGTCAGCGGCAATATTGCATGCTGCTCAGGTAGCAACCTGTGGTTAAAAGATAGGTGAAGCAAAAGCTCAACTATTTGTTAGCCGCAGAAGCTAATCGAGCAGCATGCAATACTGCCACTGCCCGGTTAGCTACTCAGGCTAGGAGGCTGTGCGGCAAACCTGGACATTCAATACTGAGGCTGCATATATCTCCGGCATTGAATATCTGGGGTTGAAGATCGGCGCAGATGGCTATATGCCATAGTGATGCATAGCTGATCTAGATGAATATCGGGCCCAGAGTTTATCATCATAAATGAGGTAGGAAAAACATCTGCATTACCAAAAAATGGGTACAAACCAAATAGGTTTTACCGAAAGGGAACTTGCTCTATGTACAGCCTCAAATGTTCAAAGGCTCATATGCTGCCTGACCTGAATCTTCCTGTTTTCTGAATTAAGTGATAACACACATTCTGGAATGTGACATCACCTCCCAATGGCAGGAAGTGACAACATTTCCAACCTCCTGCATACCAAAATCCATGAAGCTGGCATTATAGAGTGGCTGGCTATAGTAGTTGCCAAACAAATACTCAGGCCGGCCCATCCACTAGGTGAGCTAGGCAGCCACTTAAGGCAGACGGCCTGGGTGGGCAGTGGCAGGGGCATGGGTGGGCAGCACCCCCCCAGCTGCCGCCGATTCCATTTTGGAGGGGGGAGGCAGGCAGCAGCAAAAGCCATTGCTTTGGATATACTGCCGCTGCCTGCCTACCCTTCCTAGATGAAATCAGTGGCAGCCGGGGGTGGCAGTAGTGATGGCAGCAACTGGAGGAGTGGGGACAGTGTCAGTGGGGGAGGGGCGGCATCAGCGGGATGCGGCGAGGCCAGGGTTTCTGCCTAGAGCGGCAGAAGTCCTTGGGCTTGCCCTGCTAGCACCTGACCCTAAAGTGACCAGCTGCAGTAAATACCTTTGTCCCATAGTTCACTCTATAAGAGAGTTACAGAAAGTGCCTCTCACCATAGCAATGGCAGATGATAACAGTGGAACTGGATTTGTGCACACTGTCATTGAATTTCTATGCTTAAGCTGTTTTACTCCATGCTATATCATGCTGAGGCATGCACCAAAAGAGCTGTTGCACAAACAAGGCAATCTGCATATCCATCCCAACTCCCCTCCCCTCGTAAAATGCATCCATCAGTGTTTCAGCAGAGCTATATCTTTTTCTCTATTATGTCCACAACCTCAACAAGCAGCACCATAGCCCTGGCCACTGAATTCCACCTAGTCATCCCTGGGTAAAAACACCACAAACTAATTTTGTAATTCCTCTCTATTGATTCCAGCCATGATTTTCTGCTTAAGGGGCTGTTAAATTACTTGAGTGGAGTTAAATTAATTCCTAATTCAAGGCTAAAATAGTAAAAAGGGGAAGGGGGTAAAGGGGAAAAACACAGGGGGCCCAAACTTTGAAAGGCATTCACTTGGTTTATAGCCCTGTAAACTGTGTAAACGCCTCTAACTGGGAGCAGCTGCGCTCCTGGACCAAATGGTCCATTTGAGGCCCCTCCCAAGACTCTGAAGTCTTGCTACAAACTTAGTACCTATGACAGGATGTCTGACGGGGCTTCAGATACAGCCTCATCATGATGGGCCTCATGCTGATCCATCTGTGGAGTGAAAGCAGAGCCATTTGTCCTTGCTGATGCCATTAATAAGCTGGGTATCTACTGTGTAAAGTAACTGATAACACTGGTCAACAAATTTTACAAAAGTCATGTTACTGAAATAAAAATAGTAATTTCTTATCAATTTTATATGCTGAACACAAATATGACAGTGAAATTGCAAAGTTGGCTCTAGGTTTTTTGTAATTTATTTATTTATTTTTATTTATTACAGTTGCTTATATGCCGCACTATTTGGCATCAGTGCGGTTTACAGAATAGCAAAATGACCAAAACACACAGTCTGTTTGGTTTTACATCGAACAGGGGTACAAACTTGGATAACAGGGTTGAACTATATACATGAAGTAATAATTCCTATAACATGGTTGGACTATACAATAAATAATGAGTCCGTTGAGCTATATGTAGTATCATGAATACTTAAGATATTGATCTACAAGAATTAATATTTATATCACGAAATGCATGTCAATAGTAAATATAATAGGCCTTCGGTTAATACCTGTAAAAAACCAAGTCATAGACTACTTCTTAGATTTTTTCGCCTGTCTCTTGTATAGCTGTTCGGGAGCTTCTCTGGGGTGTGTCCAGCAGTAGTCAGCCAGCATTTTAGTGGACCATTTTCCCTGGTATCTTTGCTCCATCGTTGCAATATCCTGGTGAAAACGTTCACCCTGTTCATCACTAACCATACCACAGTTGTCAGGAAAGAAATCGAGATGGGAATCAAGGAAATGGATCTTTAGAGACATATGGCAGCCAAGTTTCTGATACTGCATCAGCATGTCTTCTACTAGTTCCTTGTAGTTTTCTGCCCTAACATTCCTGAGAAAGTTTGTTGACACTAGGCGAAAAGCATTCCATGCTTGTTTCGCATCACCCTGCAGCAAGTTGTTGAACTGGTCATCTTTGAAGAGCTCTCGAATCTGAGGACCCACAAAAGCTCCTTCTTTAATCTTTGCTTCGCTGAGTCGAGGGACGTTTTCATGCAGGTATCGGAAAGCTGGTGAAGTGTGGTCCATGGCTTTCACAAAGTTTTTCATCAAACCTAGTTTGATGTGAAGGGGTGGTAGCAGGATTTTGTGAGCCTCAACCAGAGCTGGGCACTGGATATTCTTCTCTCCAACTGTTACATTTTGTCTGCGATTCCATTCCTTCCGCAAGTAGTGCCAATCCCTTGCTCGGCTATCCCACTCACATAAGAAACACATGTATTTTATACATCCCTGCTGCAGTCCCATTAAAAGGGCAACTACCTTCAAGTCACCACAGAGGTGCCAGCTGTACTTGTTATAGTTAATGGAAGTCAGTAGATGCTTTAAGCTTTCGTATGTCTCTTTCATGTGGATGGCATGTGCTACTGGAATAGATGGAAGACGGTTTCCATTGTTCAAAAGCACAGCCTTCAGACTCAGTTTTGAAGAGTCTATAGTCTCCAGTCTTGTGGGTCATGAGTGATTTTTAAGGCATTCATGAGGCTTTCAATATCAGAACAGAATACCAGATTACTTTCCTTTCCGACTGCGTATAATACACTGCTGACGTCAGATGGCTTCAGCAGCCGTCTGGCAGTAGTATTGCATTGCATCAGAAAATGATGCAATCAACTCTGGATGAGGTGTGCATGCTGGTATTATGCAATGTGATGCAATATTACATCATTCAATGCTTATTTGGGATGTTGTTGATATCCTACTGGATAAATTTACACGGTGAAACGTCAAAAATGAACTACATGCAATATCTTCAAAATAAGAGCCAATAAAAATTTTTTAATGTTATATTCATGTTCAGCTCACCAAGATACTACAGATTAGGGCCTTTTAAAGTCAGTAATGATTTCAATGTTGACCAGTGTAATTGTACCGATGGGTGCTATTAATATCTCAATCCATATGTCATTCACCGCAACTGTATTTTTTTGTCGGGATCGACTGGCCTGAGTGGGAGAGATGGAAACTCTCCCCTCAACGCTGGAAGAACCCTTTTTATCCAGTGAATAAATTCACACAAGCTCATGAAAATAGTGTAACCACACATCTTAAATGCAGGCGGTATTCATCCTCTGTAAATGTCGGGTTTAAATATGCATGACATGCATGTTTCGGGCCCAAAAAGAGCCCTGTGTCAAGTGTTCCCATTCAGCAGTCAAAATCAATCGCCTTAAAGAATGCCGAACCCAACAGTTCTTATACGTAGCTCTAATGGCTGCCGATTGGTCCATAAATTTGCATCATATGACTGGGGACGTGAACAGACGTGCCCAATCATATCCAAGAGTAAGACAAAGTCCATTTAAAGGGACCTTTTGAAAAAACATCCCCCCAGATTATGACAATCAGTATGGATATAAATGAAAAAATCATCACCTTGTAGGAAATTATAAAAGACTCCACCACTCCTGTTCCAAATTAAGACCCGATGGGATGACGGAATGAAGCTGGAAAGTCCAACATTGTTCACGCCATTGTAATAGGCGTTCACGATCGTCCCCTCTGGGGATTGGCAGGCACCAAATCAATAATTCTCCATCTAAAATTAATAAGCTGGGGTCATGTAGCTCTGCCCCTCTATATCCAGTTTTATTGACCTCTAATCTACAGGCTGGTTAGTCTAACCTCTATGCTGAGTAAATTATTGGAAACACTGCTAAAAGTGAGAATAGTGAGATTTCCAGAGTCCAGCAGATTACAGGATCCGAGGCAGCATGGATTTACCAGAGGCAGGTCTTGTCAGATAAATCTAATTGATTTCTTTGACTGGGTGACCAGGGAGTTAGAACGAGGGAGAGCCCTAGATGTGGTATATTTGCATGTCAGTAAATCCTTTGACACCATTCCTCACAGGTGACTTATAAACAAACTGAGTATCCTAGGGATGGACCCTAAAGTGACTAACTGTGTTAGAAATTGGTTGAGTGGGAGGCGACAAAGGGTACAGGAAAATGGAGCTCACTCTGAGGAGAAGGAGGTTACCAGTGGTGTGCCACGGGGATCTGCCCTTGGTCCGATTCTTTTTAATATCTTTGTTAGTGATATTACGGAAGGGATGTCAGGTAAGGTTTGCCTGTTTGCAGATGATACCAAAATCTGCAATAAAGTAGACACCCAGGAAGGAGTAGATAACATGAGGGAGGGATCTAGCTAAGCTTGAAGAATCGTCAAGGATTTGGTAGCTGAGATTTAGTGCTAAAAAATGCAGGGTCCTACATTTAGGCTGCAGAAATCCAAGGGAATGGTACAGTATAGGGGGCAAAGTACTTCGGGCCACAAAAGAAGAGTGGGGCCTTGGCGTGATTGTCTCTGATGATCTTAAAGTGGCTAAACAGGTAGAAAAGACAATGTCAAAAGCCAGAAGGATGTGTGGGTGCATAAGGAGAGGAATGGCCAGCAGAAAAAAGGAGATGATAGTGCCTCTGTATACAAAGTATTCGTAAATCTACAAGTATACGTAAGTCTCTGGTGCAACCTCATTTGAAATACTGTGTGCAATTCTAGATACCAAACCTTCAAAAGGATAAAAACAGGATGAAGTCAGTACAGTGTGTGACTACTAAAATGATTAAGAACATAAGGACAAAAGAAATGCCATATGGGGTCAGTCCAAGGTCCATCAAGCCCAGTGTCCTGTTTCCAACAGTGGCCAATCCAGGTCACAAGTACCTTGCAGGTTCCCTAAAAGGCGCAGGTTCCACAATGTTTCTCCTGGGACAAGTTAGTGATGTTCATTATAAAGCATATGAGGACAGACTTAAAGATCTTATAAATACAGCTAAATAAATAAATAAATACAGCTAAATAAATAAATGTATACGTTACAGGAAAGGTGGGATAGAGGAGATGTGATAGAAACTTTTGAATATCTCCATGGCACTAGTGCACAAGATAAGAGCCTCTTTTGATTGAAAGCAAGCTCTTCTACGAGGGACAGAATGAGGGTGAAGGGGGATAGACTCAGGAATAATATGTGGAAATATATCTGTACGGAAAGAGTGATTGATGCATAGAATAGTCTCTCCCAATGGAGGTAGTAGAGACAAGGACAGTATCTGAATTCAAAAAATCATGGAACAAACACAGAAGATCTCTAAAGGAAGAAAGGGGGACTATTGTAGCTGTTATGGAAGGGCAGGCTGGATAGGCTATGCAGTCTTTTTCTGCTGTCATGTTTCTATGTTTCTATTTTATTTTTATATTTACAATTCTAAATGTTACAATGTCCCTTTACATAGTTAATTATTTTCCAAAAGACCAATACTTATTAAGATCCATCTGCCTTATGTCTTGTCATTTTAATAGTCCATATTCCTCAGACGGCCTTATACCTATGCTGCTACATCTATGTGCACACACTCCTCGTGGCCATGGTATGGAACATATTCCCTTACCTCATACACACATCTCCTTACAGAACTGTCTTAGGTGTAGCAACAGTAGCCACAGCATAGTGGTGGTATCTGTGATGGTGTGGAATAGAATTTTCTGTGCAGATGTGGGAACACCAAGCTTGTCATCCATATGGCATGCATCTAAATTCCTTGTAGTTCACGTTTTACTTGCTCTATAGCAACCAGCAGTCCATTCAGTCTTGTAGCCCACTTATGACTATATCCATTGCAAGGACTAAGCTCCGTCATCACACAGGAGCCTCTGCCTACAACCCGGAGATGTGTCCTCCCACATTTATCAGAAGAGGACAGCATCCTTAAACATTCTATCCATCATTACCTGTGCTCTTATCAATGCATTACTCCCTCCCCATCAAAACACTTGCCCAGAATCGCTGCATTAATTCTGGCAAGACAGTGACATCTGCTTTGGAAAGCATGGTGCTGAATCAACCATAATGCAGAGCTTTTGGAAAAGCCACTTTGTCAACCTACATCTCTGCCAATCCACAGCCGCCCTTCTTGGAAGCCAACGGATGATGTGTTCCCCACCTTCACAGTGATCATTAGTATTTTACCCCATCAACATTGATCCAGTGACAGCATGTCAATTTCATGGCTATAGTGCCTATCTCTACCTCCCCAACAAAGGGCTGCCATATTCACATGCTACATGCATTCACAACATATCATTGGCCCTATAACCTATATTTGGGTAGGTGTTTTTACAACATTCCTCCCTCTCCCTAGGGATGTTTGGGGGGGGGGGCATTGAGATACTAGGTGAAAGAACTATGAATGAAGGAACAGGGGTTATCATAGGTCTGACTGCATATGTACCTACATGCACATCCAACTTATACACAGCCACCATGTAACCAATGCCTCATGGCCAAGGATGGCAGCATAAATGGCACTCAGCTATAGCACATTGCACTGAGGCTCCTACCATACCAAGTCTGCATTTCCCTATTCTTCACCAATGAGACACATATGAGCATAACTATGATTTTCCCTCTCTTACTGCACTTTGGCTGTATGTGATCATAAAAGCAGGATAGGCAGGCATTTGAAGTTTTCACATACATCAAAGCAGACAAATGTACCAAGCCAAAACAACAAAATTACAACAGAGCATGTCATACTTTAATTTTATAGCTGTGCCATTCTCTCAACCATTTGACATGCACCTCCCATTTACAAATAGGGGAGGCCCACAAGAAACATGTTAAAAAACTGTCAATTTACATACATAGCTTGAACCCATCACCAGAACCCATTCATAATTACATGCCAAATATCAGAACCCTCAGATAACATTTCATAATGTATAATTTCATGAGGCCATGAAAACCTTTCTTTTTAGGAAGGCTTCTGGCAGCAATGGAGTGGAGGAGTGGCCTAGTGGTTGGGGCAAGGTACTTCAGGCCAGAAGGTCAGGGGTTCAAATCCCAGTAGAGGACAGCAACCTTGGGCCAGAAGGACTGGGGTTTCTAGTCCCACAGGTGCTCCTTGTGGTCTTGGGCAAGCCACTTAACCCTCCATAGCCCATGCTTCCTGTAAAAAGTAGTTATCTCCAAGTTATAATGCCCTGTTCAATGTAATTTCAGTTTGTTCAATATAAACCACACTGATGCAGAATAGCACAGTATATAAGAGAATGTAAATAAATGTGGAAGTATAATGGCAGGGATTTGTTTTTTGGGTCAGGTTAAATGGGCTATTTTATTTATTTATAATCTCTTATATACCACGCTATTCTGCATCAGTGCGGTTTACATTGAACAAACTGAAATTACATTGAACAGGGCATTATAACTTGGAGATAACTATTTTACAGGGAACATGGGCTATGGAGGGTTAAGTGGCTTGCCCAAGACCACAAGGAGCACCTGTGGGACTAGAAACCCCAGTCCTTCTGGCCCAAGGTTGCTGTCCTCTAGTGGGATTTGAACCCCTGACCTTCCGGCCTGAAGTACCTTGCCCCAAACACTAGGCCACTCCTCCACTCCTAATTTAATTATTGTAATTGTACTGTTGTGATATTTTTTGTTGTAAGCCACACCAGGCGGATTCCCGATGGTGTAGTTAAAAATATAAATAAATAAATATCATGGTGAACTGAACGCACCACCAACACCCACACTTACACAGAATCTATAGGCCTACTCCATAATGCTCCAAATAGCCATGGAGCCTCCTAACTCTTTAGATACACAGATCTTAACAAAGCTGCCACCCCCGTCCAAATCCTAAAAGCAGCCATAGGTGACCCATGCTTAACTATTAAAATATTTATATACAAAGATTAAAAGGGATATCAACAATCCCACCTATTCCATTTATGTCCTAAAAACAGCTGTAGTGGCCTTAAAATATTGATAGAAGACAGGATCTGGTCTTAGGGTCTCAGGGCTAGTCAGTATATCTCCATCACACCATGTCACTCATATCCCCTTTACTCATACGGTATATATAGTACAAGGCCCCTATCCTGCACTATGTGGAATTTTCAGCTTAATTACCTGCCCATGCAGGTGACACACTCGTACACATAAGCTTAGCAACCTGTCCAGGAGCAGAATGTGTTTCCCTACAAGCAGAATAAAAAGTCTTGACTAGATACTCAAGAAACTCTCAGAGAGGCTGAGGTACATTTGCAATGGGGGTAAGTGGTAAAGGTATAAATGTGCAACCATTTCTAAATATGCCCCTACTACAGCATAAACCGGCTACAAGTGCAAAGTCCTTTCTAAAATCTCCCTTAGCGACATGCAATGTGGCTACTTGTGCACAACTAGCAGCTCTTTTCGAAAGAGACACTTGTATAAAAGTCGCCATCCAGTTGGGTAAAAGGGCCATTTTCTTGTGAATCCATCCTATTTACAAGGCTATTGATTTCAGCTGTTATATACTCTGAAACATGCCATCAAAGAAAAACCTTATGAAAAGAGTTAACGTCTCAGCTGCTGAGATTAATCCTATAGTATGAGAGATTGTGAAGAATCAGAGGATCCTGTTTGGGCAATCAGAGGATCCTGTTTAGGAATCCAGGACAGAAATTCAGTGTGTATACAAAACAAAAAATATGGGTGGGCAACTTCCACAAAGTAAATGCCATATTCTACAGCATAGAAGATCTAAAGTGAAAATGGAGGGAATTGAGGCACGCTGCTAAGAAAAATGCTAGAGGCATCTCGCAGCCTGGCCAGACGTAGTTACTAACTGAGGCAGAGCAGCAGATCCTGTAGAACATAAGAGAGGACTCTATTCGGCAGGGTCAGCCAGCTGGACACATCATGCCCTATGGAGACAACCAGTAAGTACTTATTACACACCTCTACTCTCAGGCCCCCTTGCTCTCAGCCCTCTGTGACCCCTATCAAAAAGGCACCCTCCTTACCTAGCTATGATGATGTGTTTAGCTCTCAGGTAACACTCACAGGGAATGTGACTTGATGTTATCAGGGAAGCAGGTAAAAACCCTTTCTTAATGTGTGATCTACTGTTGACATATCTCCAGAGCTCTCTGTATAGCCTATGTTTCCCTATGGAATGAGCAAAGCAACATGTCTCTTACATGTATATATATATATATATATATATAGTGCTGTGGTGCTATACAAATAATAAGTAGTATTAGTCACAGCAGTATGCTAAAACCTGTGCTGTTTAACGTAGTCATAAACGATCTGGAGAAAGGTACAAATACTGATGTGAAAGTATACTGGGAAGACCCCTTCTGCTGATAACAGCCTCTGGTATTCACATTATTAAAGTTTAAATCTTCTTTATTAAGTTGTATCCTCCTTAGAGGTTTAAAACAAAAATTAATCATCACTAATTCATTCTTGCTATAAAATAAGGAAAATTACCAAGACTGACAAAGGTGCCATGTGATCAAGGACTCTTGATGTTTTACATTTCCTTACTGTGGTAGTGTGGCATGTGGTGGGAAGGGGTTTTCTGTACAGCACAGGCCAGCTTTAATTCTTTTCAGCTTGTTAAACCTCCCCAAAGCAAAACCCAGAACAGAGAACAGTTCAGGGAAAACAAAAGCAGCTTTACTTCTGTCCCAGCTTGTTAAACCTCCACAAGCTGGTTCTCCCGGCCCTTCCTCCAGCCCCATTTAAAGTTCCTACCTCAGAACTCCTCTGCATAGCTTGCCTTGGAAGGACTTCTGGCTCCACAGGCATCTCTCTCTCTTGCAGCCTGCTGGGTTCTTAACCTCTTCCTGTGAGCCAAACCCTCCCAGCCCTGAACTCTGGGCTGCAGACTCTCTTAAAGAGGACTGCTTATTATCTCTTTGGAAGGGGACTGTTTATTATCTCTTTGGAGAGGGATTGGTAACATTCTATAGACCCCATCGCACACCCTCCCCCTCAGCTCAACCATGACCCACTGAGCACCTGCCTCACCAAGAACCCACACCTGGGAAGGGAAGTCCGCATTCAGGAGAGTCCGGCCAGCCCTATGGTGGCCCTGAAACTGTTAGGATTGGAGACTCAGAAAACACTGCAAATTACAGCTGTTGGACTCCTTATGTTAAACCATTCACTTGAGGGGTTGGTTGTCCATTATCAGCATAAACAGATGGCTGAGCAGGTAGTATTTGAAGGTCTCAAGTGCCCACTTGATAGCCAGGGCTTTTTTCCCGATCACCGCATAATGAAGTTCCTGACGAAGCAGCTTCCTGCTGATGAACGCAATGGGATGTTCTTCGCCCTTGACCTCCTGGAACAGAACGGCTCCTAGGTCCACCTCTGAGGCATCAGTTTGCACAATAAATGGTAGAGAGAAATCAGGGCTAATCAGGACAGGTTCAAAGCACATGACGTTCTTGAGGTGCTGGAAGGCTGGGTCCAAGTCCAGTGACCACTGAATCCATTTGGGAGCTCTCTTCCAGAGGTTAACGGCTCAGCCACCTCTGAAAAATTAGGTATGAACTGGAGGTAATAGCTAATCAATCCAAGGAAGGCACAAACCTCTTTCTTCAACTTGGAGTGGGGATCTGGGCAACGGTATCAACCTTCCACACTTGAGGTCGTATCTGCCCATTCCTGATTAAATATCCCAGGTATTGAATTTCCCAACCTCCCAAAAAACATTTATTGGAGTAGTCTGTCATTCCTAATAGGGTTGGCCGGCATTCCTAACAGGGACTCTGCATTTCAAGCAAAGATAAAAGTGTGTGGCTTTTAATTACTAGCTGTTGCCTAAGAGCTTTTAAAAGGGTTTTGATACATTTTTAAAACAAAGTTACATTCTTTTTGATGCTTTAGTTCAAAAGGGGAAATATTTTCTTTAGTGGTGTAGGTTTAAAACTCTGCTGTTAGAATCTTTCTCAGCTCTTTGAAGCTACCGGCACCTCATCAGGAGTTAGTGGGCCTGATTAGCCTGTGAAAGAACTGAGAGCAGCTGAGGACTGCATAATAGTCTTCAGAGCCTTGCACTGTTGAGGCATTCCCAACAGGGGCTCTGCATTTCAAGCAAAGGTAAGAGTATGTGGCTTTTAATTACTAGCTCTCTGCCCAAGAGCTCTTAAAAGGGTTTTGGTATATTTTTAAAACAAAGTTACATTCTTTTTGATGCTTTGGTTCAAAAAGGGAAATATTTTCTTTAATGGTGTAGGTTTAAAACTCTGCTATTAGTATCTTTCTCAGCTCTTTGAAGCTACTGACACCTCATCAGGTGTTAGTTCCCTTCCTACCCCCCAACTCCACCCACCCCATGTGAGCAGTCTTGCCTTAAAGGGCTCCTCCCCAATTAGCTACACACAGGGGACTTGGAACAGCACATTTAGAACACACTTAAATGGACAGCTGGTAAACTGGCTGGTACTTTGCTAGATCTATCTCTCTTTTGCTTCAACAGGTATCTAAGCTCCACCAACTGAATAATGGCTGGGAAAAATCATGTTGCCAAAGCTGCTGCTCCCATTACAGCTTCTGCCTCTGTCCAGACAGAGATCCCAATGCCAGTTGAAGGACCAGTTCCATGTGCAAGATGCCTGCATGCTGAAGCTCTCAGGAAACAAGTGGAGGAGCTCAGAGGAGAGGTGGTGAGGCTGAGGTGCATTCAAGACAGTGAGGAATACATTGATGAGATGCTTCTTGAAGCATCCAAACTCTCCAGCAGAGCAGATGGGAGTCTACAGAATGACGAAGGTTGGACACGAGTCATCAGGGCCTGCAGAATCACCAATAAAACTCATCCAACCCTTGAATTGAAGAACTATTATGCAGCCCTGGACGTGAAGAAGATGAAAGCATCCCTGGAAAGAGAAGAAACAGAGCTCGAGCACCCCAAAGTTGCAGAATCAGTGACTACAAGGAAGCGAACGGTAGTGATGGTTGGTGACTCTCTTCTGAGATGTACTGAGGCATCCATTTGCCGACCAGACTTGATGTCCAGAGAGGTATGCTGTCTGCTAGGTGCCAAAATCCAAGATGTTACGGAGAGTTTGCCAAGACTCATCAAGCCTACTACCCGATGTTGCTCATCCATGTCAGTCTCTAGTGGCCAAACAAAGCCTGCCTGTTTGGCACTTAATATATCTTCTTCAAGCTTCCTAACTAGGGTAAGGCTAACCCTCTTAGCCCATACAAACCAACAACAAATAATCCTGCTGTAGAGGCCCAGCCTTGGAGGAACATGGATTTGTCCTCCATCACATGGTTAGTGGAATTCCCCAAACTGCCACCATATATGATAGTGTGACGTACGGTGGGAAGGGGTTTTCTGTAGAACACAGGCCAGACATCAGTTCAGGGAAAAGGCATGGTATGCAGCCACACTCAAAAGTGTTGTCACCACTGACAGCGCCAGTGCTGGCTCTCCTTTATCTCAGAGAAGTCCTTCCCGCCTCAGTGTTCAGTTTAACAACATTCCTCAAAGCAAGCAAGCGCAGCATTGAAGGTAAGTAGAACACCTAAGAAGTAGTCCGAATGGCAGGAACAATAGATGACAGCCTTAAATTAGCATAGGTGGTTATGCATGTTGAAGACTGTCCACAAGTCGCAGTGAGGGTTAACTGCTGATGTTACTGAGCTGAGATTTATTGTCGATGAAAAAGTTAGATTGCTCTACAGGTTTATCCGATTAGTCATTTGTTTCTCCTTTTTTTTTTCTTTTTGAGGGGATGGTGGGTGGGTGAGTGTGGTTGCATACCCCTGCTGAATATGGAAAACCCCCATTACAGGTAAGCAACCATGCTTTACTCCTTATTCAAGCAAGGGGATGCAGACACACTTGAAGGTGAATGCAGAGCTGAGGGCCACACTGAAAGTTTAATAATGGTTGGGGCCTGGTGAAAACTGGGAAGTGGAGAATTTAAGCAAAGAGGTTCCACAGGACAACCTGGCCAAAGGCAAGTTGAGTTGCTACAGAGCAATCCAGGCTATGTTGCTTCACAAAAGTATGCACAGATGACCACGTAGCAGCTTTACAGATATTCTGAGGAGGAATAGCAGTTAAATTGGCAACAGTAGCTGCTATAGCTTGGAGATGGTGAGGGCCCACCTATCTGAGAGGAGTATGACCACTTGAATATAACAAAAGGATATGCAGTCTGAAATCCAGGAGGAAAGGGTCTGCTTAGTTGCTGGCCACCCCAGGTTGTTAGGGTTAAAGGTAACCAAAAGCTGGGAAGATTGACATATCTGTGTGGTAGCTTGCAGATAAAAGAGCAAAGCTCAGAGGCAATCCAGAGAGTGTAGAGCTTCCAGAGAATCCAGTTGAGTGTCTGGGAAGAATGTAGGAAGGACAATGGATTGGTTCAAATGAAAACTGGAGACAATCTTTGGAAGGAACTTAGGATGGGTACACAAGAGTACCTTATCATGAAGAAATTGAGTACATGGAGAATAATAGAGAAGAGCCTTGAGCTCACTGACATGTCTCACAGAGGTGACAGCAACTAGAAAGATCCCAGGGGTTCAAAGGGGCTCTTCATGAGCTCTGAGAAAATAACATTGAGATCCCATGCTGGAGCAGGTGGTTTTATTGGAGTCTTGGTATTCAATAAGCCCTTCACAAAGCAAGAAACCAATAGATGTATGAAGATGGGCTTGCCATCCACATGATGATGGAATGCTGCAATCACAGAGAGATGGTAGCGAACTGATGAAGCCTGAGGACCAGAGTCGGATAAGTGAAGAAGATAGGTGAGGATATGATTGAAGGAGCATGAGGCTGGGTCCAGGCTCTGCTGTGTGGCCCAATGGGAGAAGCAAGTCCATTTACTCTGATAGCTCCTATGTAGCTTCCTGTGTAGAAGGTCAGCAAGATGCTTAGAGTATAGCTTGAACATCAGCAGGTATTGAGGGAACAACAGCAGTAAGCCAGTCAGCTTCCAAGCAGCTAGAGCTAATGACTGCAGGTTGGGATGTAGCAGACAACCTTCCTGCTGTGTGAGAATGAAGGGATGAAGTAGTAACAACCAGGAACCATGTTGGGCCATGGTGAGGAGAAGTGGGTACCAGATCTGTCTGGGCCACTGAGGAGCAATGAGGATTAGAGTTGCCTTGTCTACGCGGATCTTGAGGAGGGTCCGAGGAATTAGTGGGAACAGCGGAAATACACAGAGGAGGCAATCCAACTAGAAGATGAGGAAAGCATCCACTTCTCATCTTTTGGAGCTGGGACAAATGGAACAGTAGAGTGGACACTTTGCATTGTCGTCTGTGGCAAAAAATCCACTTTTGGGGTCCCACAGGCTTGGAAGATGGGAGAGGACTATGGGATCCAAAGACCATTCATGTGGATCCAGGCAATAACTGAGGTAGTCTACTAACTGGTTCTGAACAACTGGGAGGTAGACTGCCCAGAGGAAGACTCCAATGGATTGAGCATAAAGCCATAGGCAGACAGCTTCATGGCAAAGGCGGAGGGACCCTGAGTCACCCTGCATGTTGATGTAGAACATGGTGACCTGATTGTTGGTCTGCACCAGGAGCGATCTGTTGTAGACCCAATGATGGAAGATATGAGGGCATAGTAGACTGCATGCATCTCCAGTAGGTTGATGTTCAGAGAGGCCTCTCCACTGGTCCAATATCCTTGAGTCGTAAGATGTAAAATATGGGCTCCACAGCCCATATTGGAGGCATCTGTTGTCAAAGTGAGCTGATGCGGCTGTTCCAGGAAGCCAACCATCAAATAAGTTGGATGGAAGAGTCCACCAGAAAAGAGACTACTGCAGCATGAGGAGGTTGGGTCCTGTTAGAGAGACCTGATGATGAAAGGAAAGAGTATGCTGATTCCAGTTGAGTTTGATATGCCACTAGAGCGACTGCATATAGAAACGTGCCAACAGAAGCACGTTTACTGAGGCTGCCATATGACCTACAAGGGGGGTGCTGAGAAGTCTTTGACCTTGTAACAAAACAGAAAGCTATGGGCACACTTCAGTTCCGGAGGTCCGAATGATCTCTCTGCAGTTTCATCATATTTGATACCAAATAAAAAGAAACTGCAGAGAGTCAGTCGGACCTCCAGAACTGAAGTGTTGCCTTAGCTTTCTGTTTCATTACAAGGCCAGAGACATATCAGCATCCCCTCATAAAAGACATAGAATGGTGCGAGCAGATGCACTGTGCAGACTGAGCAGTTTGGAGCTGAGCTGCTGTAGAAAGAGTACTCTGTTGGGTAGCAAAACTGCACGAGCCACTCTTGTGTCTTAGTGGGCCCCTATGAACTCTAGAACTTGATGGGGTTTGCACTTGGACTTTTGGAAGTTGATGATGAAGCCAAGCTGTAGCAGAAATAAAGATGTCTTGCTGACTGACAGCTGGGTTGAGGTTTTGTTGGGCCCTGATATAAGCCAATCGTCCAGATAAGGATAAATGCACAGGCCTTGCCTGTGCAGATGTGCTGCGGCTACTGCCATACACTTTGTGAAAATCCTTGGGGTCGAAGAGTCCAAAGATTAGCACTCTGTATTGATAGTGGTCTGTCTTGAAGCAAAACTGGAGGTATCACTAATGACGAGGATGGTTGGGGATATAGGTGTAGGCTTCCTTGAGATCCAGACAGGTGAGCCAATCTTCCTCTTTCAACAGATGAAGACTAGTGGCTAGAGAAGTCACTTTGAACTTTTCTCTCTTGATGTAGAAGTTGAGTTCCTGGAAGTCGAGGATCAGTCGGAGGCCTCCTGTCTTTATGGGGATGAGGAAGAACTGAGAGTAGAATTCCTGGTTGCATTCTTGCTCTGTCACTTGCTCGATTGCACATTTTTTGAGCAGTGTTGCAATCTCCTCTGCTAGAAGGGGAAGACATGAAGGAGGAACATTGCTGGGCGGGGATGGATTCTGTGGAGGGGCAACAGTGAAATTGAGTTTGTAACCCGATGTAATGATGTTGAGAACCCAACGATCCACGGTGATGGACTGCCAGGCCTCCTGGAAGTACTGGACATGGCCTCCCACTGACAGATAGTCAAAAACTGGGAGTTATCTTGGGTGGGTGGGCTGAAGCAGTTATAGGTTATTTCATATTCCTTTGCCTAGGACACTGAGGGTACGCAGATGCAGGCTGGCATTGTGGTGGAGGCTGAGAATAGGGTTGGAAAAGCCGATGAGGGTAAAATTGCTGTAAATATTTATAGTGGTATGCCTTTCGGTAATGTGAGCATTGTGGGCAGTGGGACTTGTGGGATGTCTCTTGAGGCTGAGTTGCAAGTTCTTGTACCCTAGACAAATTATCCTTGACTTCTAAAATGACTTCCTGAACCTTAAGTCCAAAAAGGCTATCTCCCTGGCAGAGAACATCTGCCAGTTAGTCATGCAGATCTTCTCTCAAACCAAAGACTCAAAGCCAAGCCATGTGACAGGCAAAGATAGAAGTAGCCATGCATCGGGCAACTGAGTCAAAGGCATCATAGGTAGCCCGAATGATTTGGTGGAGGGACTGTTATAAATTGTCTTAAGGGTGTGTACTTCCAGAGCTGAAGTAGTGGTGGGATCTGGATTTGCAAAAGGAATTCATGATGGTATTGAAGCAATTGGAGTTGGTGGGCTAAGATCTTCATGGCTAGCATTCCACTCTGAAAAGTTTTCCTATCGACTAAATCCAATGTCTGCTGGTCTTTTCCCTGCGATATTTGGATGCAAGACTTGAAAGACTTAACTTTCTTAGGTGCAGCTTCAGAGACTACAGACTGAAGAGGCAGCTGCTGATGCTGGAAACCAGGTGCAGGTAGCACTTTGTACTTAAGGTCGACATGACGAGTTGTGGCATGGACAAATGCTGGTATTTTCAAAACCAACAGAAAGAGATCCTCTAAGACCTGGGAAACTGGAATGACCAGGACCTTTTTAGGAGTGGTGCAGACCTGCAAGATAGATTGGAAATCTTTTTTGTTGGTGGAAGTTTGAGTATCACTGAGAGAAAGCACTCTGGAAACTTTATGGAGAAATTTAGGGAAGGAGAAATCCTCCTTTGGCTCCCCTGATAGCAGATAGGGCTCTCCCCAATGACCCCCTTCTCCAACTATTATGCTGTTTCATCCAAGATCCTGCAATCCTCTTGGGCTGCCCCTCCTAATGACCGACTGCCATCGTCGGAGGTCCCCTCCTACCATCCTCCAGTGGGTGATCCGAGGAAGGTGTTGGCTCAACATCTACCAAGAGGGAGGGTTCCAAACTCCACTGGTGAGAACAAGGGGAGGGGATTCTTATGAAAGAACACATGGAGGCTGTTAGGAGGGGATCTCCGATGATGGCAATCGGTCATTAGGAGCGGCAGCCTAGGAGGGTTGCAGTATCTAGCATGAAACAGCATAATAGTTGCAGAAGGGGGTCTCTGGGGAGAGCCCTATCTGTTATCAGGGGAGCTAAAGAAATTGAGTCCATCTGCTGCTTTGCCCTCTTGGACCTATGAGAGGAAGCTTCAGACAATTCTTCGTCTGATTTCTGTTTGTGCGGTCACAGGTCCTGGGAGCTCCGTGCACTCACAGAGTTCTCTTTTCAGCAATGTTTTGACTTAGATCTATGTTTGCCACCTACCTGAGACTCTGGCCTCGGAGAGAGTTCTGTAGAGGCCGGGTTAGATGGAGATGGCGCAGGGCCTTTGGCCTGCTGTTTCAGGCTCTGGGCCATCTTTGTAGATACTGGCACTGGTAGGTCTGCCTCTGGCCACACAGTAACCCCTTCCACTTCAGATTGTACTTGTCTGGGCCCAATGAGACAGGGGCAGGAACCGAAGCTAGCCGCCATGAGAACAGAATATTGAAATTATATAGGGCTCAGTAAGGCTCATCTTCTCAACTGAATTCAATGCAATTGAAGACAGCAAACAGTAGAGGGAGATATATGAACCGTCAGCTGCACGGAGACAGGAGCATGACTGAAACGTTCTGTGTTGAAGTTCATGCCTGCTGTCCCGAATGTTCCTTTCCTGTCTCTTCTTTTTTTTTTTTTTTAACTTGGCTGAGGAAAATGAAAATAAAACACACGGTTAAAAGGAAAAACAAAGAAATGAGGAAACAACCGTGAATGGTGACGGAGTGAGGGAGAGACGTGGCTGGCTAGATGTCGCAGTGAAGATAGACTGAGGAACACTGCTGAGTGGGGACGCTGAGGTGGGAGGCCCCGCACATGTTCAGAGAAGTCCTATGCACACAGTTCTCAATATAAACACACAGTCACATGCACCCATGTCTCTTCCCATGACAGACACATGCACTGACACTCGCCATGATGCACACACACACACACACATATATACACACAGCCCCTGACACACACACAAACATACAGACAGACCTTATAGCACTTTTTAAGCCGGATAGCGACTGTCACTGTCCCTGTTCCACCCTCAGACTGCCTCTATTTTAACTAGGCATTTTTTCAGCTGTCTGTGGGGAAATTTAGAGCCACTAACCAATTAGTGCTGCTGAATATTGTTGTGATCACATAGATGGTTAGCAGGTCTACTAACCAATGCTTTGAACATGCCCTCTGCCAGGGGCGGTCCAAGGGGGGTGCGGGGCCATTTGTGGAGATTAATTGCGGGGCCTCATTTGCATAGGGAGCTTCATTTGCTTAAATATTTGCTTAATGTTAACATGCATTTTTAGTAAACATGCCTCTTAATTAGTGTCTGGATAAAGAAAGACTAACAGATTTCTACGTTACTATATTCCAGTACCAACCGCCAGGCCCATTAGGAAGTAATATAAACACTGACCATTTAGAACTCAGCAAATCCACCGTATCATAACAGCTCTGCCAGGACTCACAAAGCACCAAACCCTACCTATCAAAAGGTAACACTGCAAATATTAAACCAATACATCTCAGAGAATACCAATGCATCTCCTACTGGGGAAAGAGAACAAGTGGCACGGTCAAATAGAAACTACTTGAACAGAATACCTCAGCTTGGTTAAAATGCAGACCATAGACCGTCACCAAAGAACAAGGGATCACAATTTAGAAATAGGAAGACAATAATTAAACTGGGAACCCCAAAAGCAAAACTTGGGATGTACAACTACACTGGAGAAATAAAATTATACATAAATGAATTTCCTCTTGTACTAAACAAAACACAAAAGACGTTAACGATGCACATTTCCCAGAGCTGATATATTCCAGTTAATAAATTCAAAATAAAAAAGTATTTTTCTACCTTTTGTTGTTTGTGCATTTTCTTTTTCAGTTGCAATTGCTCCAGTCACTTTCTTCTGGTTTCTTCGTATCTTCTGCGAACTATCCATTTGTCCTTTCTTCTCTTTTAGATTTTTTTCCATTTTCTTTCTCTATATCTGCTTTAACATACTGATCTTTCCCCTTTTGCTATTTCCCCCATTTCTTTCCTTATTCCTTTATCATCCACTCAAATTTCACCCTTCCATTCTCAATCTCCACTTACTCTTCCAATACCCGGCCCATCGTAGACTTTTCTTCCCTCCCACACAAAATATATTTTCCCCTCTCCATTCTCATTCCCCATCCCTTTCTAGTCCTCCCCCAAAATCAGCTCCCTTATAGTTCTAGACCCACCCAGCATCCGCCCTCTTCTAGTCCCAGTCTCCCAAGCCTCCACATCAGCCCATTTCCAGTCCTAGCCCCCATATGCTCTTTTCCATTTCCATTCCAGCCCCCCATCAGCCTATTTACACTCCAGGCTCCCCCATCAGCCCATTTCCAGCCCTATTCCAAATCCCATCAGCCCGCTTCCAGTCTTATTCCAGCCCCATCAGCCCATTTCCAGTCCTAATCCCCCATATGCTCTTTTCCAGTTCCATTCCAGTCCCCCATCAGCCCATTTCCACTCCAAGCTCCCCCATCAGCCAATTCCCAATCCTAGCCCCCTTGTCAGCCCACTTCGTCCTATTTCAGCCCCCATCAGCCCATTTCCAGTCCTAATCCAGCTCTTCATCAGCCCATTTCCAATTTTAGCCCTCCCAATACAGCCCATTTTCAGTCCTAGCCCCCCCCCACACCATCATAGCCCATTTCTAGTCCGTTTCCCTCCCCACCACCATCACAGCCCATTTCCAGTCCCCCCATCACAGCCCATTTGCAATCCGTTCCCCCCCCACCATCACAGCCCATTTGCAGTCCGTTTCCCACCCCATCACAGCCCAATTGCATTCCTTTCCACCCCCCACCATCACAGCTCATTTCGTCTGTCCCTCCCCCCTCACAGCCCATTTGCAGTCCTATCCCCCCCCCCATCACAGCCCCTTTCCAGTCCATTCCCCCACCCCACCATCACAGCCGATTTGCAGTCCTTCCCCCCTCACCATCACAGCCCATTTGCAGTCCATTTCCCCCATCACAGCCCATTTGCAGTCTGTTTCCCCCCCACCATCACAGCCCATTTCCAGTCCGTTCCCCCCACCATCACATCCCATTTGCAGTCCGTTTCCCCCCATCACAGCCCAATTGCAGTCTGTCCCCCCCACCATCACAGCCCATTTGAAGTCCGTTTCCCCCCTTCCTCCATCACAGCCCATTTCCAGTCAAGAAGTTCCCCCCTGATCACAGCCCATTCCAGTCCTAGCCCCCCCTCCCTCCCTCTGAAGAGCCCCGCGTCATCTAAGGGGCTGCAGAGGGAGCCGGGGAAGCCCGCACAAGGCCCTGACTCCCTCTGCACAGCCGCCAGCGTCATTGCCTTTAACCTCTCTTGGCATTCGTGGCTTCACAGATACAGCTGCCAGCATGAGGTAAAAGACTCCTCACGCTGGCGGCTCTGCAGAGGGAGCCGGGCCCTCACACGGGCTTCCCTGGCTCCCTCTGCAGCCGTCCATTGAGCGAGAATGGAGTTTGCACAGGGCCCCCTGAAGCGCGGGGCCCTGTGTGAACAACATTCTCACTCAATGGACGGGCCGGCCCTGCCCCCTACATTTATAAGATAGAATTAAATAGCTGCATTTGGACGTCTAACATAGGTATTCAGTTACAGTATAAAAACATGTCATAAAATAAAGGACTGATAATACAGCATATAAAATATATATATTGACATGGTTTATAAAAATGAAGATCATTGTATTAGGCCCTAGTCAGAAATCTTGAATTAAGAATGTTTCTAATAATTGTGCTCCACAGTGTTCATAAATAATATGGATCAAAAATAAGTCTGCATAAGTAACAGATGGGAAAATGCCAAACTGTTCACATACCACTCCTAATTTATTTTAAAGTATCCATATGTGGTTTATTTTCAAAAACAAGAGACTTGCCAGAGTACATTTAACAAACTGTGGACCTGTGTTAATGAAATTAATTTTTTCTCTTCACCTCTCTTGGCTGTCTTCGAAGTGCTTCCCTTTCATAAGTATGCATTTGTGCTCAGAAATTACTGAAACAAATGCTAATTGCCTACCCATGGTTTATCCATAAAGTCATGTTTTTTATCTTTACATTAATGACCCTTTGGTGACAACTTTAAGCAAAGTAGTGTGATTTCTGTTATTCCACTTGAATGCAGGACCGGCTCTACCCATGTTCGAGCATGTTGTTGGCACAGTGTCCCACTTGACAGATAGTAGAAAGCATTTCCTGTATCTTACAAGAAACAGGAAATGCTTGTACTAACTTTAGAAATGCCATGGTCTGGCTGCTCTTAATGCAGTACAGCCATAGGAGCAAAGGAAAATGCTCCCCCGGCTGTAAAAATAGGAGGTGAGTTGTGGCCAGTGCTGGGGAATGACAGACTGGGACTGCGGAGGATGGGAGGGTGGAAGGACTGGAAGGGAGCCTACACTGGGAATGGGACTGAGATTGGAACCAGGGCTAGACAATGCGGGAGAGGGACTATGATTTTAAGGGAGCTGACACAGGATGGTATTGGAATTGAAAGGGGGCAAGGGGGCTAGATGGGGGGGGGGGAGTCAGACAGTAATGGAGCTGACATTGAAGATGAGACTGGAAGGGGGCTAGATAGTGTGGGGGAGGGAGATTTACACTGGGGTGGTACTGGAACAAGGCTAGCCAGTGGGGGAGGGGGACAGGGGCTAGACAATGGGGGAGCTGTTACAGGATGGTAGTGGGCTAGACAGGGTGGGGAGTCAGACTGCAAGGGAACTGACACTGAAGATGAGACTGGAAGGGGGCTAGATAGTGGGGGGGAGGGGGGTTGACACTGGGGGTGGTTCTGGAACTAGAAAGAGGCTAACTAGTGGGGGGCAGGTGCTAGGCTGTAAAGAATCTGACACTGGAGATAGTATTGGTATTGAAAGGGGGCTAGATGGGGGGGGGGGGAGGGGGACTGTAAGGGACCTGACACTGTGAATAGTATGGCTAGGCAGTGGTGGAAGAGTGAGACAGTAAGGGAGTTGACACTGGGGATGGTATTATGACTGAAAGGGGGCTAGACAGAGGGAGGACTGGGACTGAAAGATAGCTGACTAGGGATGGTACTGGGACTAGAAGAGGGCTAGACAGTGGGGGAGGAAGACTGGGACTGGAAGGGATCTGACACTGGGTGACTGGGAATGCAAGGTACTGACACTGGTGATGGGACTGGTAGGGGACTAGACAATGAGGGGAGAGGGGACTGGGACCAGAAGGGGGCTGTCACTGAGTATGGTACTGGGACTGGAAGAAGATAGACATTAGGAGAGGGCTACTGGGACTGGAAGGGAATTGACATTGGGGATGATACTGAGACTGGAAGGGGCAGAGGGATAATCATAGAGATATGAGGTGGCAAAATCAGGGACTTGGGAAGGGGGTGCGGAGGCTAAGTGAGAGCAGAAAAAAGAAGGGATCATGAGGGACAGTGCTGCAGGACTCAGGTAGTAAGCAATGTGGGGGGAAGCAAGAGAAGAATGACGATTAGGGACTTGGGGCAGGGGGAATGCAAAGAGTCGGAGGCAGAGTCACGAAACAGAGTTGAGAGATGAAGGGGACTCAAGAGACCGAGTAGGAATTTGGAGAGAACAGCACCTAGTAATTGCTAGATATGAGGGAGAGTGTGGGGTGGAGGTAAGAGAATAGGAAAGAAAGGTTGGGGAGCTTGAGACCTGATGTCAATGATCTAGAGGACTAGAGAGGGTGAGGAAAGAGAGGGTAGAAAGGTGACTGGGGAGCTGGTAAAAGAATAGTAGGGGGTGAGAGACTAAAGAATAGGGAGCTAGGGAATGTGTAATGGTAGAGAGGATATAGAAAGCAGGGGAAGGAGAGAGACAGTGATGGCAATGTGAGCACTAGAGAGGGGGTAAGAATGGGAAATGGAAAGCTGGTAGATAGGTGAAGGGAAACCGTGTGAAACGTAGGAGTGGAGAATGAGGAGTAAAATCTGGATATGAGTGGATAGGGAGGCAGAGGAGAGAGAAAAGGAAAAAAAGAGATAAAAAGGAAAGATCAACGTCAAAAACATGTAGAGAAGGAAGAAAAGAAGACTGGAGGAGAGAGAAGAAATGGGCACAAAAAATGTGGAAATGAGTTTGGAACCAGTTCCGTCGAAAAATAAAATGATCAGACAACAAAGGTAATGTAGAATTTTTTTTTATTTTCAATTTAATGTTTGGCATATGTCAGTTTTTTAATATGCCAACTTTATATGCATCTCTTTCCATTCTGCCAGTGTTGCATTGCATACAGCTTCTAGCTTCAGCTGAATTTTTGTCTACATATTTCTATTTTTGGTGAGAGTCTATGTTCTAAATGTGTGACTGAGGACAGGTAATGTTAGCAATGAGGTTCTATAAAAGGCTCTGTAGTAATCTGACTTGTTCAACTGTCCTGGAACATGTAAGATTTTCTAGGGCTCACAGCAATATTTATGGTCCTTTTCTAGGTAGGCTCCTTGTTGTGGAGCCTTGGGAAGTTAGTGCTGTTAAGGAAAAGTAGAGTTGGGGCAAATTCTACAAATGGGTTAGTTTGGCACATACCATGGCAATCTTGAACCTCATTTCTAAGCTATGGTATGTGGAGTATGATCTCAGTCTCTCATATTTACTACTAATGCTCGGCGTAGTACTTTCATCGTGCCAAAGAAAGTCTCCCTCTAGAGTTTGTAAAATGCTATGTGGGTTATTCTGAGGCACAAACAGGGGATGGAATCGGTGCGGAGGATGGGAGGGTGGAAGGGTGGAAGGACTGGAAGGGAGCCTACACTGTGAATGGGACTTAGTCTGGAACCAGGGCTAGACAATGCGGGAGAGGGACTATGATTTTAAGGGAGCTGACACAGGATGGTATTGGGATTGAAAGGGGGCAAGGGGGCTAGACGGGTGGGTGGGGGGGTCTTGGAAATTCTTCTTAATTAGGGTGAGCTTGGAAATTCTTCTTAATTAAGCCTGTGGCACCCAACATGATAGGAAATTACTCAGTATCTTTCTACCACATTGTCTAAGTCTCCACCTCCATTTTTTGGTACTTGACGATCTGCTCCCTCTCAATGCGATTCACAGAATAGTCGCTTGGAACAGACACTTCTGTAATCAAGGCCGTTCTGGTCTTCTTGCTCTACAGGCCCTGTGCTGTGGTTCTCATTTTTTCTTTTCCTGTGGGGGGTAATGGAATATGGATAATCTTTGTGTTTTTGATGCTGCAAGGACTGGTCTGAAATTTAAAATATTTTGTCAGCTCAGATAAAAGAAAATCTCAAACTTTAAGAGAACATCTCAGTTTAAATTTATTTTTTGACCTGATAACTTCACTGTTGCTGATTTCTGGGCTTTCCCAACTCTGGCACAGTCTAGTCTAGCCTGAGCAATATGATATGAATTCATAGCTACTAGAATTTCTCATGTTATAGCTTCCCTCTTTATTATTAAAAAGGTCATAGAACTGACCAAACAAGTTTGGTTGTTGTTGTTATGCAAATATTTATGAAAATGAGGCTTTGCTGATATGCAATTACTTATGAAACCCCACAATGAGTCTCCACACATAGCCCCACACATCCTTGGGCTGCTCCTGCTTGAATGATGTATACATGGTGTTCAGAAATAGACCTAATGCTACTGAAGAAACAATTTAATAAAAGGTGCATCTATATACATATATCAAGTCAATATTCATAGGAATCCATATATTTAACAACTACTACTAAATGTATAATTCCCCAGTCCACACATTTTCAGTGACTCTATATCGATAGTGTCACCAAAAATTCCCTCCAAATGTTGCAGCACTATCTGGAAAGTAAGGGTCCTCTGTGTAATTAAAGATAGAGATAGAAAAAAGAGGAATTATCTCAATATTCAAAACGGACAGTGAGCTTTGTTTTTAAAATATCACCTGTAGCATTTAAAAAATAAGTTTATTTAGTGCTGTTATTTACACTTGTGGTCAACATTATTGGCATTGTTGCATTTTTAGGTATGCTGTGTACAAAGTCTTGAGAAATAAGTGGAAATATTACTACTACTAGTGAACATTTGTATAGTGCTTCAGGAAGTATGCAGCACTGCACAAACACATGTAAAAGTCCCTGCTCGACATATAACATAGTAGCTTTAGACATAGGATACGTCTAGGGGGAATGGTAAGGAAACATGAAGGAGATCAGGCGAGCCAAGATCCAAAAGCGGCAGTGAAGAGGTGAGTTTTCAGCCTGGATTTGAAAAGGGTCAGAGAAGGCACCTGATGCACCGACTCGGGTCGTTTGTTCCAGGCATAAGGAGCAGCAAGGTGAAAAAAGCAAAGTCTGGGGTTAGCAGTAGAAGAGAAGGGCACAGATAGAAGCGATTTGCCAGAAGAGGGGAATTCCTGAAGAGAGAAGACAGGAAAGGTAGTGAGGCGCTGCAGAGTGAATGCACTTAAAGGTCAGCAGGAGAAGTTTGAACTGGATGTGGAAATGGATGGGAAGCCAATGAAGTGACTTGAGAAGAGGGGTAATATGAACATGACGAGGCTGGAGGAAGATTAGCCGCACAGCAGTGTTGAACAGATTGAAGGGGAGAAAGATGATTCAGAGGGACACCAGCAAGGAGTAGGTTACAACAGTCCAGACGGAAGGTGACTAAGGAGTGAATAACTGTCTTAGTAGTGTGTTCAGAAAGTAATGGGTGAATTTTGTTGATGTTGTAGAGAAAGAAATGGCAGGTTTTAGCTATCAGTTGGATGTGTGTGGAGAAGGAGAGAAAGGAGTCAAAGACGACCCTAAGGTTGCGAGCTGAGGAGACAGGGAGAAGTACAGAGTTATCTACAGAGAATGAGAAAGGAGGAAGGAGAGAGGAGGGTTTAGGGGAAAAAATAAGCAGCTCAGTTTTGGCCATGTTCAATTTCAAGCGACGGTGAGATATCTAAGTGGAGTGGAGAAGTGGCCTAGTGGTTGGGGCAAAGTACTTCAGGCCGGAAGGTTGGGGGTTCAAATCCCACTAGAGGACAGCAACCTTGGGCTGGAAGGACTGGGGTTTCTAGTCCCACAGTGCTCCTTGTGCTCTTGGGCAAGCCACTTAACCCTCCATAGCCCATGTTCCCTGTAGAATAGTTATCTCCAAGTTATAATGCCCTGTTCAATGTAATTTCAGTTTGTTCAATGTAAACCGCACTGATGCAGAATAGTGTGGTATCTAAGAGAATGTAAATAAATAAGCAGCAATGTCAGAAAGGCAGGCATAAATCCTGGTCTGGATTGTTAGAGAGATTTCAGGCGTAGAGAAGTAGATCTGGGAGTCATCATCATAAAGATGGTACTGAAAGCCATGGGAAGAGATGAGTGCACCAAGGGACTGGTTATATACAGAGAAAAGGAGTGGACCCAAGACAGATCCTTGGGTTACACCAACTGAGAGTGGGATAGCAGTAGAGAATCCACCAAAACAAACACTGAAAGAGTGATGGGAAAGATAAGAAGATAACCAGGATAGCACAGAGCCCTTAAAACCAAATGAGGACAAGGTAGTGGTCAACAGTGTCAAAAGCAGCAGAAAGGTCAAGAAGGATGAGGATTGAGTAAAGGCCCTTGGATTTTGCCAGGAACAGGTCACTGGAGACTTTGGCAAGTGCCGTTTCAGTAGAATATAAAGAATGAAAGCCGGATTTTAGAGGATCCAGAAGGGCTTGAGAGGAGAGAAAGTCAAGGCAATGGTGGTGAACCTCACATTCAAGTAGTTTAGAAATGAAGGAGAGAAGGGAGATGAGTTGATAGTGAGAAGGACAGGTAGTGTCTAGTGAGGGTTTCTTGAGGAGAGGAGTGACCACAGCATGCTTGAAGGCTGCAGGGAAAGTTGCAGTGGAGAGTGATAGGTTGAGAATATGAGAGATAGAAGGGACTACAGTGGAGGAAATGGTGCTAAGGAAACTGGTGGGAATAGGATCAGAGGAACAGGTAGTGAGTTTGGATGAGAAAAGAAGGTGGGTGGTTTCCTCCTCGGAGATCATGGAAAAGGAAGAAAGGGTAGCAGAGGTAGGGGGAAAAGTTGGAAGTGAAGAGGGGGATGAGGGGAAGTAGCTGATCTTGTGGGGAATTGGAGTGTGATCTTGTGGATTTTGTCATGGAAGTAGCCAAGGATTGGGCAGAAACGGAACGAGGAGTTGGAGGTGGAGGTACCTTTAGGAGAGAGTTGAAAGTTGTAAAGAGACGGCAAGGGTCAGAGGCAAGAGAGTTAGGTGTACGTAATAGTCTTGCTTGGCGAGTGCTATGGCTGATTGTAAAGAGACAAGCATGAATTTGAAGTGTAGAAAGTCTGCAAGAGCCAAGCATACTCAGCTGAGAGAATGCAGGAAGTGAAAGACAGGCAGGGCTGAGGTACAGTACGCCTCACAGGATGTGTCATAATATTTTAATAGTATGTTCAAAGGTATACAACAACTACAAAAAAATGTCTGTTAACTTAAACGTAGTAATTTCTGAGAAAAAAAAATTAAGACCTGGACAGGATTTATGGCACCCTTCACTAATATTTGGTTACACAACCCTTGGCAGTGATAACAGCCTCCAAACATGTCTTGTAGCATTCTATAAATTTTGTTCATCTGTTTGTTGGTTGTTTCTCCCACTCTTCAACTACAATTTGTTCCAGCTCATGAATGTTTCCAAGATTCCTTTTACCAATGGCAGATTTCAGCTCTTCCCAAAGATCCTCGATTGGATTGAGGTCAGGACTCATTACTGGCCAGTTTAAAACAAGCCATTCATTCCCTTTTAACCATTCTTTTGAACTTTTGGATGTATGTTTTGGGTCATTGCCCTGCTGGAAGACACATGATCTTTGACCCAGAGTTAGCTTTCTGACACTAAACAGCACATTTTGTTCCAAAATACCTTGGTAGTTCTCTGACTTCATGATTCCTTTAATACGTTCCAGGCCTCTAGTTCCTGAGGCATCAAAACAGCCCCACAACATTATAGAACCTCCACCATATTTAACTATAGGAAGGGTGTCTTTTTGTTATAAATTTCATTTCTTCACCTGTAAATTTATCACTGAGCTCAAGTTTGGTTTCATCTGTCCACAGAAAATTTTTCCAGAAGGATTGCGGTTTGTCAAGATGGGTTTGAGCAAAAATCAGGTGTGCCTTTTTATGTCTGTCTTTGAGCAGTGGGGTCCTCCTTGGCCTTTGCCCATGAAGTCCCTCTTTGTTTAATGCACAGTATATGGTGTGGGTGGAAACCACCACTCCAGATTACTCCAAGTCAGCCTTATGTTCTTTGGATGTTGCATCTGGTGTTTTCCAACAGTTTGCACTAACCTTCAAAGACTTCTTGGATTACTCTTCCCACCATGTCCTGGGAGGTTCTTGACAGTTCCATGAGCAGAAAACTTCTTAATAATACTGCAAATTGTAGACACAGGAATCCCACAGTATTTGGAGATAGCCTTATACTCCTTTGAAGTTTGATATTTGGTGATAATGACTTTTCTGATGGTTTCAGGCAGCTCTCTTGTCTTCATCATTGTGAAAATGGAACAGGGAGTGAATGTGGCCATTTTAAACATTAAAGCTTCATTCACTGGTTAATTCAAGTCAAGTGAGTCCTGACAATTGATCACAAGTGTGTCTGATTTTACTGCAATGGGAATGTGGTTCTTCTGTTCAAACTGATTTGAATTGTTTATAATCATATCCTGGCAATGTCCCAGTTTTTATACTATTTCCTACTATTTCCTTTTTAACTTGGTCTTGTTTTATTTGATTCTTTCATGTGTCAAATATGTGTGCATATATAGTCCAAAGCCATTTCACAGGCCACTTCATTTAGGACATATTGGACATTAAGGGTTTAAACTGCAAGAGTTCCAATATTGTTGACCAGAACTGTAAATAGGTGGTGTCACCAAATATATGTTGAAAGCACTCACTACTGGTAACTATATATAATATTGATATTAAACTGCTATACTGAGCTGTGGTAATGGTTACTGTGGGATTTAGCATGTACTTATGTATTTATTTAAACAGACTTCTATACCACCTTATCCTGCAATCAAAACGGTTTACATTGCAACACATACTTAAACTGGATACAGTTAACTAGGACCACGTGGTTGGCATGCAGGGTACTTAACAAAGGTATAACCTATTTATAGTTAAATTGACTTATTTACAGTTTGCACGTGTTATTTACAGTTTGGGCAGGTTGTTAAAGCAGTTCTAATATTCTATACCGGTTCGAGGCATGGGAGTCCAGTGCATTTCTGTACTATGTAACATTTCCATAGTATTTGATGGACAGGAGGTTTTTGAGCTTCTTTCTGAAATCTTTAATATCTTCGGAGGCTCAATTTCATCGGAGAGGGTGTTCCATAGGTGGGGTGCAACTAGGGAGAGGGCTCTTTTGGAAATGGATTGTTTGCTCTTCTGGTAGTCTTGGGTATAGTGATCATATGTTTGTTATTGTTTTGTCTGGGGCAGGTGCCCGTGTCTTTCATGACCAAGTCCTTTAGGATATCTGCTGATGAGTGGTGCACGATTTTGAAAATATTTAGTATAGCTTTGAAATTGGCGTGAGCCTGGATCGGCAGTCAATGTAGTTGACGTAATACCGGTGTGATGTGGTCTGCCTTAGCTGTTCCAGTGATGTTGCATGCTGTCATGTTCTGCACCATCTGTAGAGGATGTGTGGCTTGTCTTGGGAGGCCTTGGTAGAGTGCATTGCCATAGTCCAGTACTGGGGTGATGATAGCCTGGCATAGTGTCTGAAAATGGTCCTGGTTTAAGAGTGGTTTTAGTTTCCAAATGATCTTTAGCTGTGATATGCTTTCATAGCGGTTTTGTTTATGTGTGTCTGGAGGTTAAGGTTTATATCCAGGATGATTCCTAAATAGCGTAATTCGCTTTTCACAGTTATTGTATGATTCAATAGATGGATTGCTTGTTGAGGGCTGAAAGAGGTGTTCCTAGTGATGTAGAGTGCTTTGGTTTTGTTATAGTTCAGAGTGAGTTTTTTGTTGCTGAGCCAGGTGGTTATGTCTTCCAGGCATTAGGTTATGACTGTGAGGTTTGGTGCTTCCAGATCGATTGGGATATATACCATGAAGTCGTCAGCATATATGTGGTATAGTATGTTGTGCTTCTTGATGATGTTGCATATGGGGTGTACTTATAGATTAAAGAGGATCAAGGAGAGTGCTGAGCCTTGTGGAATGGTGAAAGACATTGAGTTGTTTGCTCCGCACTTGACTTGTTGTGTTCTGTTGCTTAGGAAGTGAACCATTTAAGAGTTGTGTTGCAGATGCCAATGTCCTGGAGACATTGGATTAAGATATTATGGGACACGGTATCAAAGGCGGAAGAGATGTCCATGAATATGAGGAGAAACCTTGCCTTGTTGTTGTCTATTCACCTTATGATATTGTCGAAGAGACAGGTTAGTAGTATTTCCACATTGTGGCGTGGTTTGAAGCCATGTTGCTGGGGGATCTAGTGGTGCATTGTGGTCTACGTGGTCCTGCAACTGTCTTTGCATGGTTTTTTAAATAATTTTTGCGAGAAATGTTAGGCTGGAGATCAGTCGGATTGCTGCGGGATCGCTCTTGCACAGTGATGTATTCTTTAATATCGGCCGTATAGATGCTTGTTTGAGGGATGATTTATTTATTTATTTACTTTTATATACCATGCTCTTTGAAATCAGTGAGGTTTACATATAACGTGAAGAGTAAAACAGTTTACCTAGAACAGGTTGTTTACATCAAACTGAGAACAATGGAATGGATAATATACATGCATAAAGAATAAGCGGCTAAAACAGTTGTAGAGACAACTTAACTATCTTGTGTATGGATTTAATGAGTTGATCCTTGGTTGTTTTTATCCACTGTACTGGACATGGGTCAGTTGGGGATATGGTTGTGTTGAATGAGGTGACTATTTGCTCTGTTTGTTGAACAGACAGTATGGTGAAATCTCCCCAGGTTTGAGTGGCTGCTATGTCTTTCATATTATTCAGAGGTGTCCGTTGGTATGATCCTGTTGAGTTTCTTGTGCTTATCGATTATGTAGCTTGCCGTGTCTTGAGGGTGCACTTCTGGGGTATTGTGTTGTGTAGCATCTTTGGTGAGTGTTCGCACGATGTTGAATAGTGCTCTTGGCTTGTTTACTGATCTCATGATGATGTCTGTGTGGTGTTGTTGCTTGCAGCTATTGATCAGGTCGCTGTAGTCTCTCTGTTTGGCTCTGTACTGGTTTAGTGTGTCTGAGGCTTTATTTTGTCTCCATTTTCTTTAGTTTCCTTAATTCCCGCTTTGTTTCCCTGATCTTGTTGCAGTACCAAGGGGCAGAGGGTCTGCTGCTTGTGTGTTTGTGTTTCCTGCGGGCGCTGTTACTGCTGTGGATATGGTGTTATTCCAGTTCTCAATGTCTTTGTCCAGATCTGTTATGTCTCGATGCAGCTTTGGGATTATTTCCTTCACAGTAACTGCTACCATGTGCTAAGAGCATCCAGTGCAGTAAAAATCCCACATTAACTGCTCATAGTGTGATGGGACCATCAAAGAGAGTGGGTATGGTGACTGGTGACAGCTAGTGCATGGGACGGCATCATGCGTTAGCTATCATGACTGACGATAGTACAACTGCACCTAATAGCACCTCAAAAGGTGGATTTAAATGCAGCTGTTCCACCAGCAGCCTGACAGTGTTGCCACTATCCATACACAAAAAAAGCTGTGTTGCATCAGCAACCCCATATCCCGATCCCACCTCTCACCAATTAGTACCCTCCGATTTGAGGTTCTCCCTGATTAGCACTGCCTGGTCTGAGTCCCTCTTAATCAGCACCACCTCTCAAGCATCATCCTTCAGAACTACCCCTGAAAATCATCCAACGATGCAAGCCCTTCCACGACACCCAGCACCCCCAAGCAGGCTCCCTCAGAAGGCCCTACTCTGGATCTCCCATACCCTGCTGAGCTCACGAGGGTCTTACCTGGGAACTTTCTGGTGGTCTCCCAAGAGTCTTCTCCCTCAACTCATTCCCCAGATTCAGCAGCTTTCAAAATGAAGCTGGTAACCCCAGACCCCTAGTGCTAGTCTGGTGGTACTACTACTAGGGATTACTGATGCCATTTTGAGATCTACTGGAGCTGGGGCAGGAGTGGAGGGGGCAGGCCCCTACTCAGTTGATCACTGAGACCACCAGGGAGCTCCCAGGTAAGACCTGAGCACTCTCAGTGGGGTGGGAGAGGGTCTGGGGAATGGAATTGTGTGTATGTAGGGGGATCTGTCCAGGGATAAGGGAGACTTATGGGAGAACTTGCATTGTTGGATTGCTTTTGGTGGGGGGAGGGGAGGGAAGGGGGTACTCAAGGGGTGTACTGACCAGGGGGACTTTGGTCAGTAGAATGTAGGATGAAGACTTGGAGGGGCCCAGATCACTGCGGTCTCAGCCACTGTCTTCTTGTAGGCTAACATTCTCTGCTTCAGCAGATAACATGTTTTTTTTGGAGGGGTACATGTGTTACTGAGTACCGGTACTTTTTTCATTGCCTGCTAAAATTGACCCATGGTCCTATTGTACTAATGAAAGAGCTTTGTATATGAGTATGAGCACCTTTTTTGCTGGGGAAAAAGCACTGCCCATGTTACCTACCAAGACAGAGAACTTGGGCCTGGGTGGTAGGTGTCTGCCCTGTGTACTAAATGCTTGGCACACCCCTTCGTTTGCCACACAGACCCAGGATTTGCACTTTATTCTCCTTAAACTTTGCAGTTAAGGTGTAGGAAGTTCAAACACTTACCACACTTTAGTAAATTTCTTATTTAAGAAAGCCTTTGTTTTGTTTTGTTTTTAGTTGTTAATCTTTGTTTCTAAGATAGAGTTTGCTCACTGTGATACTGCTTTAGGTCACATTGAACATACCTTTTGTAAGTCAAATTCTTTCTAGTCCTTTCATATTGATAATGCTGTTGGTTTTTATATTCCCGCACATTGATCTTGCTAGAATATCTGTATTGTAAATTTCCAAAGAAATACGAGGTGTGACAAAAAAGAAACAAGACTGTGGCAGTCACGCCCATGACTCAATGCCAATTGGCTACCACTTATGTCACTCTGTTGTGCAACATCTCACCACTATTCTGCTATAATATTTTTCATCTCTCTACCTCTGTTTTTCTTATTCAGGTTTTTTGTAGCACACTGCTCCATCGCTTTGTCACGCAACTGGAGGTGGCAGAAATATGGAGCAAAGAATCAACTTGAAATTTCTGGTTAAGTTGGAGAAGGGCCCAACTGAGTGTCTCCAACTTCTCCAAAAGGATTATGGAGAAGATGCAATGTCAAGACCGTGAGTCTTCAAGTGGCACAAATGCTTCAAGACTGGCCGCGAGGAGGTGGAGGATGACCCCAAGTCAGGATGGCCTTCCACGACAAAGACGGCTGAGAACATTGACAGAGTGAACCAGCTGGTGTGGTGTGATAGCTGAGGAGCTCAGCCTGAACAGGAAATCAGTGCGGACCATCTTGGTGCAGGAGCTGGGGATGCTGAAGGTGTGCGCCCAGGCTTTTATAGGATGACCAGAAGGAGCACCGAGTCAATGTTTGCTGAGACTTGCTAGATAAGATTGGAGAAGATCCAGAGTTCATTGGCCGAGTCGTCACAGGAGATGAGACTTGGATCTTCCAGTATGACCCTGAAAGCAAGAGACAGAGCCTGCAGTGGAAGACTCGACTGTCACCCAGACCCAAGAAGGTGCGCATGTCCAAATCAACCAGAAGGGAATGGTCCATCATGAGTTTGTGCCTAAGGGTCAGAAAGTCAACCAGCACTTCTACCAGCAGGTCCTCAATCACCTCCATCAGGTTCAGCACAGCAGGCGGCTCTGTGGAGAGACAAGTCGTGGCTGCTCCACCATGAAAACACACCCGCATACACCACGCTCAGTGTGAGGCAGGTCTGGGCCAACAAACAGATCACAGTTCTTGACCACCCTCTTTATTCCCCAGATCTCACACCGTGCAACTTCTGGCTCTTCCCCAGGCTGAAGACTGTGTTCAAAGGAACTCATTTTGCCTCTGTAGAATAGATCAAGGCCATTGTGATGAGGGAGCTGAGGGACCTCAAGGAGGAGGACTTTACCAAGTGCTTCCATACATGGCAGAAGCAAATGCAGAAGTGCATTAACTCTGGGGGGATTACTTTGAAGGGGACAATGCGTAATTTCTCTGTAGATTTTGTAATAAAACATTTATGGGACAGTCTCGTTTCTTTTTTGTCACACCTCGTATAACCAGGCTTTTAAACTAAGTCCAACAGAAGAGAATGAGGTTGGATTGTTTGATTCAGTATAGGTGAAACCAATGCATTCTTTCATTGTCACTGCAATCCTATTCTATTATAACTATTCTGCTGAAATGAAAAAATCAGAATTATATCTTAAAGGGTTGATTTTCAAACAATGTGGTCTGTATTCACCATGGCATTAACTTATCCATGTCTATTTAGCGCCACTATCCAGATAGTGAGCAGGGCTGAGTATATTAAGAGCAGTGAGTGTTGCCACTCTACAGAGAGCAGCAATATTACATAAGAACATAAGAAATGCCATACTGGGTCAGACCAAGGTCCATCAAGACCAGTATCCTGTTTCCAACAGTGGCCAATCCAGGTCAAAAGTACCTGGAAAATTCCCCAAAAAGGTACTGTGGCAAGGAGGCCTATCCAGAGTATGAGGGAGGACAAAGAGACAGGGAATTCACCCTAGTAAAGGGCCCCTTTTTGCCAAGGCAGGATAGGAAAGACACAAACACAGCTAGGAATCAGAAAACTTCCACATGGCCCACATTCCATGCTCCCCCTAGTGGAAGGAAGGGGACAGAATATAGAGCCCAGATTCCCTTAAGCAGGGAGTGCTCCAAGTATGCAGGTGCACGAAGTCAGGCTGATTGCCATCACCTGGCTAGGGAGGGGTGGAGGAGAGAGCCCTGGAAGTATAAACTGAAGCCAGAGTGTGAGAGGAGAGGAGAGCGTCGTCGTCAGGAGCAGCAGGGGAGAAGGAGAAGCAGGAAGTCAAACTGCCACGAGCCAAGGCACAGCTGCAAGCTGGCAAAGCTTGACCGGTGCAGAGCTGAGCAGAACCCCTGAGCTGCCAAGAGAGAAGAGTGCTAGGTGGAATATAGCACATCTGCCAGAGGGTTTGAAGCCAGGAACAGCAGAGACTCCAGGATTCCCCGGGAGGCTGGTAGCTGAGGATTGTGAACAAGGAGAGTCTGAGCCTATGCAGCTGGGAGAGCCTGAGGTAAAGCTAAATGGGGAAGAGATTCCTATGGACTGTTCTGTGTACAAGGCTTTAAACCTGAGGAACAGGGAGGAAACAAGCCAACCCTGAGAGAGAGTTTACCAGGGAAGGGAGCCCATAGTCCACAAGCCGGTGGCCCTGATTCTCTCTTGTTGTTAAAGGGAAAGTCACAAGGACTAAGTAGTAGCCCTGGAAGCTGTGGAAAGCTTGTTAAGCACCTGCTGCAGGAACAAGGACTCTGGGGTAAGAAAGTAGCTTTTGTAACAGAGCTTTCTTGTACCCTGAATTGTATTTGTTACATGAAGGTTTATGCAGGTGAAGAGAAGCTATACTATCACGGACAGTGAATGTGATTTTTGTTTGAGCTTTTAGCCAGCAAGGCTGCAAAGAAAGTGAATTATCCATTCTGTTAAAAAGACTGTATATCCTGCAATATGGAAAACCTTTAAACAGACATTTTTGGTTTTGTGTTTGTTTTTGAGGAAGACTCTGTTTCACAGAGACCTGAACCAATATCCTGTACGTGGTGAGAACAAACCATTGTGTAAAATAAATTCTGTCATTTGCCTTAACCCCTTGGAGCCTAACTACAGCTTTTTGTCTGATGCACACATATACCCAACAAAGACTACCTTTCCCAGAAGGCCCTATGGGAAATAGTTGTAAAGGGCTAAAAAAGCAGACAGCAAAACGTTTCTATAAAATAACCACGCCCCTCTTAGCTGGAGGCGAGTGGTGGCGGCGTGACAGTACACAGGCTCCACAATGTTTGTCCTAGGATAAGCAATGGATTTCCTGGGTCCTCTTCAATGGTTTATGGACCTTTTCACCAGGAACTTGTCCAAACCTTTTTTTTTTTTTTTTTTTTTAAGTTTTTTAAGTTTTTTATTGAGTGTAGCACAACGCATTACAAGGAATTACGCAATAGGCATACAATGACTCAAGAAAACAGAACAAAGCTCAAAGAGCAAATGAGCAGCATAATATGCCCACCTCCATATCCTGTGAGTTCTACACCCATAAGAGCAAACAGTGATCTATGACAGTAATACCCTCCCCACCATTAGAGGAGGCTCCTAGCATATTCAAGAACAATACCAAGAAAGAAGAAGAAAGAAAGAGAAAGGGAAGGGAAAAGAGAGAAGGAAAGATAGAAAAGGAAGAAAGAAGAAATTACCCCCCTCCCTCCCCCCCAGAGGCGCTGCAGGCACCGCAATAAGAAAGGATAAGGAACTTCTTAGGAGCTGGAATGCGTAAAGTTATAAACCAGAAGAGGTAGTGCAATAGAGAACAGGTAGCAGTACTGTCAAGTAGTACAGGTATAGAGATCTAAGGCCGACCATTTGGAGAGGTTAGGTAATCTGCCCCTTGTGCCCAGGATCCTATCAGAGGCTTTTTCATATTTTGAGAATAGACACAACTGGTTCCACCATTCTGAGTAAGTAGGTTTGGTGGGGTTTTTCCAGCGAGTTAGAATAAGCTTCAACGCTATCGTGATCATAAAGTTGAGGAGAAAATAGTTGTGTTTATCCAGCTCATGGAGTTGTGCAGTGTTCCGAAAGGCAACTATTTGCCAGGATAGATCAGCCCTGAATCGCAGTACGCGCTGAATTTGATCCCAAACCTGCGCCCAGAACCTCTGAATGGGAGGGCAATCCAGCAACATATGCCTGAGTGTACCCACCGCAGTACGACAGGTCCAACACCATTTAGTTTCATTCTTATTCCACTTGCTCAGGGTAATGGGGGTGATAAAGGCCCTATGCGCCAAGAAAAACATGGACTGAGTAAGAGCCGCTGATCGGGATGCTCGGACCGAGGACCTCCAGAATTTCTGCCAGTCTGCCGGCGACAGCGTTAGTTGCACCTCGTCTTCCCAAATATGGCGGAGTCCAGAATTAGACGGGGTAAAGTGCTCTACGAACATAGCATAAAAACGGGAAGCAACACCTGATGTGGCGTTGATTTCTGCAACCACCCTCAGCAGACCCCAAGAGTCGGTCAACGTCGCGAGAGAAGGAAGAGCCTTGCCAATGCAGTGCCGCAGCTGCAACCATTGGAAGTAGCAGGTGGAGGGTAGGCCAAATTCCCGCTGAAGAGCGTTAAATGGCTTCCAGGCAGCAGTGTCCAGTAGCTGTCCGACAGTCCATAAACCCAGCTTGTACCAGTTTGCCCAACTACATGTCTTTTTGTTTACCCTGAAATCAGGGTTGAACCAAATGGGTAAGGCCCTTGAGGGTGGGTTGCGATGTGCAATGATAGAGAGGAAGGACCGGGCAGCCATTTGAGTTGAAGTTATCATCCTTCCAACGTTAGAGGTCTCCGGATGAAGCATCCCCAACAGCAGCCGGAGCGGGCAGGGGGCAACCAACCGTTCTTCCAGCAGAAGCCATGTGGGCTTATCCTCTAGTGTGTCACTCAATGCCCATAACGAGCCCTGTTTCAGCAAAAAAGCTTTATGGTACCATGAAAAGTCAGGGAAATAAATTCCAGCAGTTGCCTTAGCGGCTTTTAGCTTCTTTAGCGCTATTCTGGGGGTCTTTCCATTCCAGAGAAAGGCGCTTAGGGATCGTTCTAGGGCACGGTATACTGCAGGTGGAAACATGACGGGGAGCATACTCAGGATGTAGTTTATTTTAGGTACCAAGGTCATTTTAATTGCTTCCATCCGGCCCCACCACGTGAGATGGAGCGGGGACCATGACAGTGTATAGGAGCGGGCTATGTCCATTACCTTCTCTGCATTCAGGCGCACAGTGTCCTCAATGGATGTAGAGTACAGGACTCCCAGGTATTTTATAGCAGCAGGCTCCCAGTGAAAGTGGTACTTGTCGATCAGGTAGGGGGATGCCCATTTATTCATCGGAAAAGCCACTGTTTTCGCCCAGTTTACTTTGTACCCAGAGAACTGAGAGTAGAGGGAAATTAAATGCAGAAGTGGTGGAATCGATGCTGGCTGAAGGAAGACCAGAAGGTCATCTGCATAAGCTGATAGTTTGACGTGAAGATCAGCAACCAGAACCCCATGTATCTCTTCAGACTGTCGTATTAACAGAGTCAGAGGCTCTAGGGCAAGGTTAAACAACAGCGGAGAAAGCGCACACCCCTGCCTTGTGCCCCGCCGCAGAGGGAAAGGCTGGGAGAGGGTGCCGTTGGCCAGGATTCGCGCAGAGGGGCTGTCATACAGGATCTGCACCATAGCAATATATTCGTTAGGCAGTCCAAACCATTCTAGTATGTGATACAAAAAGGGCCATTCAAGCCTATCAAAGGCCTTTTCCGCATCTATGGAGAGGCCCATTATAGGATGATCACTGTTTTGAGTCCTTTCCAGCACATCACACAGGGGGCGGCCGTTATCTGCAGTGGACCGACCGGTTACAAAGCCGCACTGATCGGGATGGATTAACAAGTGCAGCACTCTATTCAGTCGTCTAGCCAGCACGCTGGAAAATAACTTGTAATCAGCATTGAGAAGAGAAATGGGCCGGTAGTTCCCAACTGCAGTTGAATCTTTACCCGGCTTTTCAAGTACTACAATGGTTGCTTCAGCAAAGGACCCAGTTCGTTGACCAGGGGAAAGAAAGTGGATGTAGTATTGTAATAGCTGCGGAAGCAACTCGGCCACAAACGTACTGTAGAATTCGACAGGGAGCCCATCCGGGCCAGCAGCTTTCCCCGTCTGCATAGCATTCAGGGCTTCACGCAATTCGCAAATGGTCAGGGGGTCCCCCAGTGCGGATTTCTGCTGTGGTTGTAGGGTAGGTCGCTCGACCTTGGCTAGCAGGTCTTCACAGGCCTTAGAGTCGAAAGACACCTCAGAGGTATACAGCTGCTCGTAAAACGTCCGGAAAGCAGACGCAATTTCAGAATTATCAGTCAGAGAGTTCATCTGTGAGTCCACAATGTGAGTTATATGGGAGTTAGTGCGCGGGGCCTTTAATCTGGCGGCTAGCAGCTTGCCTGCCTTATTGTTATCAACGTGATAGCGAGCTCGGCTGTCGAACAGGCCTTTCTCCACTTCTGTGCTCATTATCGTGTTGTATTGGTATCGCAGTTTTTGCAGGCGATTTAAGGTATTAGCGTCTGAGCGTTGCTGCAACAATCTCTCACCCGCTCTGATCTGTTGGTCGAGTTCCTGGAGCTGTGCTCGAGCCACCTTAGCTTTGGTAATGCTAAAACTGGTGATGCGCGCTCTGATAGAAGCTTTGAAAGCTTCCCACCATGCCCAGTTAGGCGATTCAGCTTGCTTATTGCAAGCAAAATACTCCTCTATGGCTTGTCTGATGGTGGTCTGGAAAGCCTCGTCTCCAAGCAGGGTTCTATTGAAGGACCAGCACTGCTGTCTGACCAGAGCCTCGTCAGGGTGGAAATCCAGTGTTATTGCCGCATGGTCAGAGACATGGGTACTAAGGATGCTGGCTCCGCAAATTTCTGAGAATAGTGGTCTGGAGACCAAAAAGAAATCCAACCTGGAATAGGAGCCGTGTGGGCAGGAGAAAAAGGTATAGTCTCTCTCCTTCGGAAACAGAATTCTCCAGGCGTCCATCAACCCAAGCTCGTGCATGAGCGATCGAAGTGCCGTTTGCGCTCTGCCAGCTCTGGTACGGCTGGGATTGCAATCCAATAGAGGGTCTAAGACCAGATTGAAGTCACCTCCGAGGATTAGTGGATAAGCAACATCTTCCTGAAGTGCTTCTGCTAGAGAGAGGAAAAATGCCGGTTGATCACCGTTGGGGCCATAGACATTTACAATGACCAAGTGTTTGGCACCCAAGGATATGTGGACTTTAGCCCAGCGCCCCTCACTGTCTGCTCTGGTGGAGAGGACCTGGAAAGGGAGCTTCCCTCGGGTTAGTGTTGCAACCCCATTTTTCTTCGCGAAGGCTGGGGAGAAAGTAGCTAGCTTATACTGATTGGAGCCCAGCTTCAGAGTCTCATTAGAGGATAGGTGCGTTTCTTGAAGGAGTATAATATCTGCTTTCTGTTTCTGGGCATAGGCCATTATCTTTTTTCGTTTAACTGGGTGCTGGATACCTTTCACATTCAGAGACAGAATTCTAAGGGGAGACGTCGGCATCAGAGTAGTGAGAAAAATACCTCGACCTCTCCATGGTCTCATGTAGATACATTCTAGTTACCTGCATATTACCCCAAGTAGGGAGAAAAGGAAACCCAACATGTCTGCAGCGCCCCAATCCCTCTCCCCTAGAGATAAACAAAAAAATTGGGTGAGGCAGCGTGGGATGCAAGAGAGAGGCACATCAGCACCGCAAGACCCCGAATCGAAAAGAAAAATAAAAATAAAACACCCCTTACCCACAGATGGGGGAGGAGAAAAGAAAACACCGCCCGGGGGGAGTCATTCCGAGGCAAGGGAAAGAGAAAAACAAAGCCCCCCCATAGGCCTGATGTAACGAGACAGGAAAACAGTACAATATATACAACTTATTTTACAGCAATGAAGATGTAATACCCCCCCTGCCCCCCCCCTAATTAGAAAATCTCAAACAACAGCATGCACGCCAAATTACAAATACTGCCCCTGAAGGCAACCAGGCCAAACCACCCTGCAAGATATATCTGCCCAAGGCTACTTGCACTCAGTGGAAGAAAGAGAAGTCCGAAGAGCCCTGTCACATCAGGGGCTAGGAGACGTTGTCCGTTTGCATTTTCAGCGCTTCCTGTTCTTCAATGAAGTGCAAGAGCCCCTCGGGGTCATCGAAGGACTTGGTTTGGTTATGTAGGGTCACTTTAAATCGCGCTGGGTAGAACAGGCCAAACTTTGCTTGTAGTTGTTGGAGACGGGGGCGCAGCTCCAGGAACTTCTTTCTTCTATCCATCGTAGCCTTGCATAGGTCCGGGAAGAAGGAGACTCTGTGCCCCTCAAAGGACACCGATGACATCGCTCTGGCCGCTGACATGACTTGCATGGCCTGCTGGTGTCTCAGGAGACAGAAGATTAGGGGTCGGGGCCTCGAGTTGCGGCCGCTCGGGTATGCAGGTATGCGGTGCGCCCGCTCTACTTCCAGCGGTTTGCTAAGCTTGATTTTAAGCAGCGCAGGCAGGACTTTTTCAAGAAAGCCAATCGTGTCCGACCCTTCCGCGCCCTCAGGGACCCCGACAAGCCTGATGTTGTTTCTGCGGGACCGGTTCGACAGATCTTCAAATTGTGACTCAAGCAAATTAACCTTTTTCAGGGCCCTGGTCAGCTTCTGTAGGCGATCCTCGTGCGCGAGCACCGCGCCGTCGATTTTATCCATTCGCGCAGTAAGCCCCTGCGTTCTTTCTTTTATCTCCTGCATATCAGCCTGCATTTGCATCAGGGTATCCCCGTTAGCTGAAATCATCCCCCTCATTGCCCGGAGTTCAGCCAAGATTTCATTTCTTCCGTCATCCGCATCCTTCCCGGGCGCCATTTTAACAGGGGAAGGGGGATCCTGCTTGGCCCGTTTAGAGCCTGTGCCCCCACTCGACACAAAATCCAACTTGGACTGCTTTCCGGTCGCCATCCTTCAGGATTCCCAAAGACACAGTCCAGAAAGAGAAAAATACCTCAAACTAGCAAGGCAGAGGTGATTTATAATCAGGGATAGTTCAATGGGTCCGCAGGAGCTGAGCACCTAAGCGTCCATCTTGCTCCTTCGCTAGGCTCCGCCGTCGTCCAAACCTTTTTTTAAACCCAGCTACATCCTCCGGTAATGAATTCCAGAGTTCGATTACGCATTGAGTGAAAAAATATTTTCTCTTATTAGTCTTAAATGGGTTACATTTTAGCTGCATTGCATGTCCCCTAGTCCTTCTAATTTTTGATAACATTTACCTGTTCCACTCCATTCATTAATTTATAGACCTCTATCAAATCTCCCTTCGGCTGTCTCTTTTCCATGTTGAAGAGCCCTAACCTTTTAAATCTCTCCTCATAGAGGTATCCTTCCATCCCCTTTACCATTTTGGTGACTCTACTCTGTAGCTTTTCTAATTCTGCTATATCCTTTTTAAGATATGGCGACTAGCATTGCACACAATATTCAAGGTGAGGTCACACCATGGAGTGATACAGAGACATTATAATATCCTTTGTTTGATTCTCCATTCCTTTCCTTATGATTCCTAGCATTCTAATTGCTTTCTTGGCAGCTGCTACACACTGGGTGGAGGGTTTCAATATACAGTCAATTCTCGGTATTCGTGCAAAATGAACAGTAACCCACTATTCAGTATTCACGGGCTCCACCCATCTATTTGCAGACATCTTGTTTGGTTTTTAGTGCTTTTAGAATTCAGAACTATGTTAAGCATGTACAAACAAGAATGATCAGCTTCTTGTGTAGAAAGTATCACAGGAGTGCTTTGGAGTTGCAGTTTTGTTATGTGTTTGATATTCCCATGGGTGCCTATTCCAAACCCTTGAAGACTTAATTTCCCATAATGCTCAGATAGGGTGACGGGTAATGACTGCAGAGTTTGATGAGGTGGGTGGATAACTTCTTGATAACATTCCTTTTATTCTTGGCAGTATGTATCATGTTCATGAGGTAAGGATGCTTTCGGACAGGTTTGAGAAAGCTGTTCGAGTCTGAATGTCGGATAGATAGGAAGGAAAATGGGGGCAGCTCCGATGTCATATTTTTTAATGGTAATAATCAATATAACTCAATCCTTGACTTAATAATAGTAAGATCATAGGATTTTTTTTTGTTTTAAAGTAACAAGGTACATGACTGATTTGATACATTCAATAGTGTGCTTAATGGTAGCTAGAGTCAATCCTCAGTATTCTAACAATGGTTTGGTATTTGCATTCTCAGTATTTGTGGTGTTTTTAGGGAACCTATCCCCTGCAAATACTGAGAATTGAGTGTATTACACATGATGACGCCTAAATCCTTTTCCTGGGTGGGGGTTCCTAATGTGGAGCCTAGCATCATGTAACCGTAGTTTGGGTTGTTCTTTCCTAGGTACATAACTTTGCACTTGTCCACAATAAATTTAATCTGCCATTTGGACGCCCAGTCTTCCAATTTATCAAGATCCTCTTACAATCCTTCACAATTCTCTTGTGTTTTAACAACTTTGAATAATTTTGTGACATCTGCAAATTTGATCATCTCACTCGTTATTTATCCAGTCTCTCCACTATGGCCCTGTCCTACCTTAGTGCCCCTTTTACCCCTCTATCATCCAATGGTCCAACTGACTCTCTCGCGGTTTTTTTGCTACAAATGTATTTGAAAAAGTTTTCATTATGCATTTTTGTTTCCAATGCAAGCTTTTTTTCAAAATTTCTCTTTGCCTGCCTATCAATGTCTTGCATCTAACTTGCCAGTACTTATGTTGATTCCCGTTTTTATCATTTGCCTCCTTTTTCCATTTCTTGAAAGATGCTTTTTTGGCTACAATAGCCTCTCTGACCTCATCTTTAAATCATGCTGACAGTTTTTTGACTTTCCTTCCACTTTTATTAAGGTGTGGAATACATCTGGTCTGGGCTTCCAGGATATTATACTTTAACTATGCCCTTGCTTGTTATAAATCTTTAATGTTTGTAGCTGCTCCTTTTAGTATTTTCTTAACTATTTTCTCCATTTTATTATAGTCTCCCTATTGAACATTAAAAGGTAGTACTGTGGATTTTCTTGTCGTCCTACCATTTATTAAGTTAAATGCGATCATGCTATGATCATTATTGTAAAGTGGCACCCATACCCTTATCTCTTGCACCAGATCCTCTGTTCAACTAAGGACTAGGTACAAAATAGCTTCCCCTCTTGTTGGTTCATAAACCAACTATTCCAAGAAGCAGTCTTTATTTCATTTTGAAACTTTATCTCCCTATCATATTCTGCTGAGACAGATACCCAGTTGATACCATGGTAATTGAAATTACCCATTATTATTGTGTTGTAACTTTTATTAACTCCCCTGATTTCTTTGAGCATTTCATCAACCATCTGTTCATTTTGTCTAGGCAGTCGGTAGGATACCCCCATTGCCATTGTCTTTTCCTTTTTACATGGGATTTCTATCCATAGAGATTCTACAGTGTATTTGTTTCCCACAAAACTTTAATCCTATTTGACAATGCCCTCTCTAACATAGATCACAACTCCTCCAACAAGTTGATCTATCCTAACATTGTGATATAGATTATACCCAGTTATCACAATATCCCATTGGTTGTCCTCCTTCCACCAGGTCTCTGAGATGCAAATCATATCTAACCTTTCATTTAGTGCTATATATTCTAACTTTCACATCTTATTTTTTAGATTGCTAGTATTTGATACAGGAATTTTAGAGGCTGTATTTTATTCATATTAACCTGGTTATCAGTTGGTAGGGGTAATTTGGAATCTTTCAGCTCTGTCTGCTCTGTACTTAAGGACATCTGGATTACTTTTATCTTTATTGGAACCTGTCACTTTCCCTTCTAGTTAATGGTTTAATTTAAAACAGTCTATTTTGCTGTACTAAATTAAACCACAAAGCTATACAGATGACAGCTGAATATTGATGACTATTCATAGTGTTAGGCAAAATGCTCATGGCTCCACCCTTTCTCCATCCTGGCTCGCTCCAGATAGTGGAGGGGGGGGGGGTATTTGTTTTAGATACACATTCCAATAAACTTTATCCTTGTGGATCACTTTGCTCCAGGACTTGTGATCCTTCTGGCTTTTGCCATCAACTTTTCTACCTGTTTGGTCACCTTAAGAATACTTGTGCTTTCTGTGCTGAATGTGCTACTGAGTATTCAGATATAACTTGAACTATCCAAATGTCCCCCCATCTGGCATGTTGCTTAAGGGATGAAGTGTTCTTTCTAGCTACGGAGCATTTGCTGGTTGTCCAGACCTGCCTGTCTTAGGGGCTGTGTCTGGACAACCTGGACCCCATTTAACAGGAAAGATTGGTAGCAAAGGGCACCAGATGTGTCTCCCATTTCTGTGTGGTCTCTGTTTTGGACAAGCAGATTTTTACACTGGGCCATTACGCCCCCCTTCACCCACATGAAGAGGGCCCATGCTCCTCACTAGAAAAAGTCCTATGCTAAGTGGATAGAGGGAAGGAGAAGACAGGAAAAGGACCTAACCCCACCAAGCACACACACACTAGAGGCCTGTAAACCTTATTTCACTGACTTGCGTGCCCTGCCCCTTGTACTTTGGTCCATATATCTGAGCTGTGCACCAGAGTGCACATTTCTTCCAGATAGCCTTCTCAAGCTTTCTCTGGCCACTTGCACTATGGTCTGTTAGTAACCATGTACCTTTGCCTGTTTCCTCTGCTGGGATATGTTGAGCTGTTTCCATACATTTTGATAGGGTAGAACTTCAGTGTTTATGAGCCCTAGATCACTCACAATCATGCTTCAGGGTGAAAGAGGTTTGCTGTACATGCATGTTTTCCTCCACTGTGTGCCCTCCCTTTATGCAGTATTATCTCCTAGGGTCACATGTATGGCATATCTGCTGTCAGGACCCTCCAATTCCATGGCATGTGGTAGCTACCTGAATGTGTAATCCTACATCTGCCAAGTGCTCTCAACACTCCACACAGCATAGAGCTGTGGCCCTAATGGCATACATCTGGAGGGAGGGAGGGTCATATTGGTGCTTGCACACAAGTAAGGGGGCATATAGCACACGCCTTTACAGCAGGCATGTGTACCTGATGTGCGGTCACTACTACCATGTGATGGATGCACCCAGCATGGCAATGCCTCCCTACCAGAGCTCTGCCCCTGCATTTAACATGCACAGCCCCTGATGGTCTGAAAAGCCCATATATCGGAGCTGTGCACCAGAGTGCATATCTCTTCCAGTCAGCCCTCTCAAGCTTTCACTGGCCACTTGAACTATGGTCTGTTGGTGACCATGAATTGTTGCCTGTTCAGCCCATCAATTCTGCACTATTTACAGCAGTTTAGTAAACATGCCCCTATATGTTCACTACATAGCTGAATATTGACCAGTATGAGCCTTATGCTGTGTCCCACATGTCCGGCCGCTCTGGCCATTCAAAATCTGGATGTGCGGGAAACAGACCCGATTCTGCCATTGCAGGGCCCTGACACACCTGCGATGGCAGAATAGGTGAATTAGAAGCCCCCGAGCTCCCCATATGCCAAACAGATTGGCACACAGAGAGCTACCTGCCAAATCGCCACTGCTGGAGCAAGTCAGCAGTGGCATCCTGGCTCCATGGTGATGAGCTGTCCACAGGAAGGCTCAGAATACCATGTCTGACAACTGCCCCTGCAGTCCTGTGTCCAGACATCACTGACGGCTGCTGTGTGCCAGAGCAAACCTGCAGGGGCACAGCATGCCCATCGATGTGTGTCGCAGGGGTCTGTACCACACATTGTGGGGGGTGCCACTGACTTATTCCACCCTTGGGGTGGAATAAGTCAGGCGTGCAGGTGAGAGCTGCGGGATGTACAGCGTCCTTTTCCTGAATAGGCCCTGTATGTCCTGGTGGATAGCCACATCCCTGCTCCGCCCTTGCTCTGTCCCATCAATGCCCCCTCCCACCCACGTCTAGCACTCCACGCACATACCCTTTGCATGTGTGGAAAGCACTGGGCTTGGAATCGTGTTCTGGACCTCGGCGCGGGTTGGACATCCAACATGGATGTCCAACCCCGCTATTCATGTTCCTGGATGCCAGCCAATGTGTCTTAACCTGACTCTGCCAAAGCTCTCAGGCTGAGCATCAATTCTAGACTATATCTTTGTACCCACATTTATCACATATTCTCCATTCTCTACAATCAGGAGCATGTCAGCATTAAAGTATGTTATCTACAGCACAGTATTCTTACTTAGATTATCATAATATTCTCTCTCCTTTTGCCTTTCCAGTGTCTCTCTTTGAGACTCCTTAGTGTCTCCAGAATTCTGCAGAATAAGTTTTTTTCCAGCATTTTCACTCTTTTCACATTATTCCTCTTTGCCATTCACTATACTGTCTCCCAAATAAGTTCTGAGTAATATTTAAATGTGCTTTTCCCTTTTGATGTATCTAATCTTTCTTCATTATCTATCTGCTCTTAGCTGCTATGCACTCTCACTCCTACTCTTGCAAATCTGAGACAATTTTTTATCCTGCATACAAAATGAGCCGCTTCTTGCTTTTGGCTTTCTCCTTGTTAATAACCTTTCTCCGAAATAAACTGTGTCCTGCAGTCCAAGAGGCTGCCACGTTGGCAACTTTCCACTCAAACCTCAGAGCACTTTAATTTGAACAGGCTTAGCATCATCTATTCAAACAGATATATCCTGGTGCCTAACTGCCTCGGTTGCTCTGACTTGATTCATTATAACTTATTATATACAGTAAGACCTTTATTTTCTCTTTATTTCATTTTAAGGCAACCTAAGTAGAGGAACATTTAAATTTGAGTAATAGCTGTACATTTAACACTCTTAAGAAACTGACTATATCATGTTATAGTTTAGAATATATTGCATGCTGTACAAAGGAAAATATTGCGTAATTTTATTTTAGTATGCAGAGGTTATTTCAGTGCACCCTTTTATAATGAATAATTTTGCTGTCTTATTCTTCCTTGTAATGGTTCCAAAAATTCTGCTTTGCAATTTTCGAAAATAGGGAAATTGCCATCCTTCAGTAAACCCTAAAAAGATTAATAGCTATTTTACTTGTACTGTATTGAACTTGCACTCAATTTGAACAGCCTACATGAAAGCATGGAATATCTCAGCTTTTCATTTACATAGTAGAAAAGTTGGGAATTGAATTCCATTGTAGGTGAGGACCCTGGAGATTCTATTATTTTGTCATAAAATAAGAAGTTATATATTTGCATTTATAAAATAGAAAATTTCAGAGTAAAAATTGGAAGAGCTGATTACTCAAAAGTGGAATAGTAACATCATGCTGCAAATACAACATACTGAATTTCACATGTACAATGACATTTTATCCTGTAAAATGTTTAGTAGATAGGGTAGGCAGGAAATAAGTAATACATTTCAGCAATGTAATGTCAGTAATAACAGCAATATAACTATTTGCAAGAATTTTGAATGCACTCTGTTTTGTGCTCACAATTCAGCAATAATGATGTAGGTTATGCAGAGAGGTTACGTTTAGATCTAGCTCAAAGAAAATCTCAAGCAGACTTTCCCATCCAGTAAAGTCTTCCGTATAAGAATGATAACGCATAACCTATTTGTTAGCTGTCTGAGGTCCCTTTCAACCATGGCTTGAAGAAAAGACAGCAGGACACTTGCGGTCTGTTTCAGTAAGACTTCTCACCCATCTTGTCTCAATGGCAAAAAATGCTTAGACCTCTATTAATTAAGCTGACATAAGGTTTTGCAGGTGACAAGCGGTAACTGTCAAAATGAATGCATGGTCCTTGCAAAAAACATGTGTTCACTACTGGGGGTATCACCTATGTTAATTATTGGGGGCATTTTGAGCATTTCTGAGAAGGCTACAATGTAGAGAAAAAGTCACTACTGCACATTAAATGCATGGCAGATATTACACAACAAAGTTAGACATACCTCTTGAGGTGGTGTTAACGGCTCTGCATTATCTGCCATGTTAAAAATTGCAGTACAGTTCTATAAGAAGCTGCATAGTAAATGCATATTTCTATGCATGCTAATCATGTTGATTCTATAAAGTCAATCCTGCACAGATTTGATGTGACAGAATTGTAGCATACGTGATCCTAGCATGCATAAATTTAATCCACGGTCACTTACACCAGCTTTAGAGCATGCAGGTGTGCACTCTGCCCTCATTCCTCCCAAGCTGCGCCCGTGTGCACGCTCACTGTGACTGTATCTGTGATAGCCTTTGCGCATATACTCAGAACTGTGACTGCAGGGGGGCGGAGCCTGATGTCCAGCGGGTAAGACGCTTCGCGCTGAAGCTCCCGAGAGGCCTACTTAGAATCCTGACTTAATACCTATACAAACTTACTATTTCGCTCCGGGCTGACCGGGGTACCTCGGGGGGGATGGCGGCCCATAAACCAGCGCGCTTGGACTTCGGGTCTCCTTCTTCTTCTCACGGAAAACGCTCCAAAACAGAGGTGTCCTCCCCACAGAAGATGGTTCCATTTCGTGAAAACCCCGAAATGCACCTGGAGATTTTGGAGGAACTACGCGGCGTGAAGGAATTGGTGCAGTCCAATGGAGAAGCGCTTAGAGCCCTGCAAGAAGACTTTGGAGTGCTCCAGGACCGACTTGAAAGTCTCTCATTACGGCAGGACAATATGGCGGGGGTCCTCGACTCGCACGCGGTGCGCTTGGGCGCACTGGACAAGGCCGAGCGCCAGATACAGAATCTGCAAAAGGAGTTAGAAGATAGCAATAATCGAGCCCGTCGCAACAATGTGAGGCTCATTGGAATACCGGAGGGGGCGGAAGCGGGAGATATGAGAGAATTCCTGCTCAAAACTCTTCCCTCCTTGCTGAAGATCACCTTTCATAAAGAATTGGAAATCGATCGTGCACACCGTGTTCCTACCCACATGGCGCTCAACCGAACGACCCCCCGGCCTATTATCTTTCGCTTGCTGCGATATCAACAAGTGGAACAAATTTTAAATGCTGCCCGGGCGAACCATCATTTGGAATTTGAAGGTCACAAAGTCTCCTTCTTCCCTGATTTGGCAAAGCCTACCGTTGACCGACGGAAGAAACTCCTTGCTTTTCGCCCTCGACTTCAACAGCTACAGGCTCGCTTTGGCCTGTTGTATCCCGCGAAGCTCCGAGTGACTCTCCACAACCAAACCAGGACATTCGAAGATCCTGATCTACTATCAACATTTTTAGACTCCAAAGAAGCAGAGCAGATGCGCTAATCCAACGACGTGGACTTTTATTCGCCGGCTCTGTCCGCCATTTTGAAGGGCCCGATGCGGCGGTCATAGTCAAGCACAGAGACTTCCTGGACTTTCTTTCTTTCTTTCTATGACTCTTGTTTTGTGGTCTCCTCTCCCTCCATGATGTGTGCCTCGGTCGGATTCGGAGCACGCACAGTCCTACAGGTTATGTGTTTTTCAATTTCGGCCTTCTCTGGGGCTTCTCCCCGCAGACACATGGTCGCCAGTATTTTTTGGGGTTTTGCTTCTTCTCTACCGCGCTGCGGTTTTTCTTTTTTAATGTGGGGCGCTTCATTGTATTATCTAAGCTTATTTTCTTTTATGCCATATGTACAGCCTGATACAGTCAATATGAGGGACATTGTGAAATTAGGTGCGCTATCTTGCTCAGAATTTTTAACTTGTCTGAATGGCTTTATGTAAAATTTTATCACTCAACGTAAAGGGCATTAATAGTCCAATCAAAAGAAAGAAAATCCTTAGCTATCTTAGCCATGAGCATGCTGATTTAGCGTTTCTTCAGGAAACGCACTTAAACTCTGCTGAAACACTGAAACTCAATGTTAAGCCTTACATGGTAGCTGCCTATTCTCCCGCCGTTTCCAAACGGTGCGGGGTAGCCATTCTGGTTAAGAAATCTTTGCAAGCTACTGTAATTGATACTAGCGCTGACAAGGAGGGTAGATGGGCCCGAGTGCATCTTAAGGTTGGAGATAGTGAATTTACATGTATTTGCATTTATGCCCCGAATGTGGACAACCCTGCTTACTATGCAAGTATTGCGCAGTTGGCACAGGCCTCTGCCAATACTCCATTAATACTTGGTGGTGACTTTAATCAAGTGTTAGACCCTCTGATAGATAGACAGCCGCCTAGAACGAGTAGTCCACCCAAGAGTCTTGCTACCCTTACAGCTCTGATGCAAGATCTTGCGCTGGTAGATATATGGAGGCTGCTTCACCCCTCCGACTTAGAGTTCACTTTCTTTTCTGCCCCCCATCATTCCCAATCTAGAATAGATTTTTTTTCTCATTTCCAAAGCACTGATTTCTCAAGTAGACACGACTAGGACTCATCCTCTCCATATTTCAGATCATGCTGCCATATCTTTATCATTACTTGTCACTGCGCGGGACGATTCTCCCCGAGCTTGGTTTTTTGATAGATCCCTACTGGGTCAAAAAGATTTTCAGGTTTTTATTTTTTATTATTATTTATTACAGTTGCTTATATACCGCACTATTCGGCATCAGCGCGGTTTACAGTATAACAAAATGACCAAAACACACATTCTGTTTGGTTTTACATAGAACAAGGGTATGAACTTGGATAACAGGGGGGGGATGAACTATATACATGAATTATATACATGAGATAGGTTACATGCATGACGCAAAAGTCCTGTAACATGGTTGAGTTGAACAATATGTAATGAGTCCGTTTCGAATACAAGAGACATTGTGAGAATGGGCTGTAAAAGGTTGATATAAAGGCCGCTATCCAAGATTATTTTCATTTTAACTCACCCCATGACACAGCGGGCTGGGCTTGGTGGGAGGGTTTTAAAGCATCTATCCGTGCCACTATAACTAGCTATCAAATTCGGCAGGGGAAACAAAGAAAGCAGCATTTACTGATTCTAGAGCAGCAGATACAAGCTGGGGAGCGTCTCCTCACGTCCCGTACTGACCCATGTATTTTACTCCGTTTACAACGCTTGCGTTTTCAATACAATCAGCTTTTGCACACTGCTGCTGTTAAAAATATTGAATCACAACAAGGGCTATATTATCGGGAAAATAATCGTGCTGGCAAATTATTAGCAAATGCCCTAAAAGGTCGAAAAGAAGCCAAGCGTGTTACCGCCCTCCGTAATCCGTCGGGGGGGGGCTTGGTCACTAAAGATACCGAAATCTTAGAACTCTTTCGTGACTTTTATACTCGGCTTTATCAATCTGAATGTGATTTTGAGCCAGATGTATTTGAACGCTTACTTTCAGGAGTACAAAGACCGACCCTATCTGACGAAGATAGAGTGGCCTTGGACACACCATTTACTGTCTCAGAAATTCATTCTGCTATCAAGAAATGTGCCTCAGGTCGAGCCGCAGGCCCAGACGGTCTCCCCGCTGAATTCTACAAAACCTTTCACGCTGATTTAGCTCCAGTTTTGAAAATTTATTTTTCTGCTCTGGCCGAGGAGGGTTCTCCTTCTGGGTCCTTTTCAATGGCAAATGTAGTAGTTTTTGAGAAAGAGGGGAGAGACCCGCAACTAACAGCTAATTATCGTCCAATTTCCCTCCTAAACGCGGACTATAAAATCTTTGCCACCATTCTCTCTACCCGGCTCTCGGATAGAATGCCTACTTTAATACACCCAGATCAATGCGGTTTCATTCCTGGTAGATCAACTGCTGACAATGCTCGGACTCTATGCCATGTATTGACTACCGCAGTTAATCTTGATCGCCCATTTGTTGGCCTCTCACTTGATGCTGAGAAGGCCTTCGATCGCTTAGAGTGGCCCTTCCTGTTTGCAGTCCTCCGCTGGTACGGATTCGGGGAAGGTTTTCTCCGTTGTCTTCGCACCATGTACGCTCAGCCTACAGCCAGTATATGTGCAAATGCTTTAAAGTCTCAGCCTTTTCCCCTTCAACGCGGCACTCGCCAGGGATGCCCACTGTCTCCACTCCTCTTCGATCTTGCACTCGAACCCTTGGCTCTACTAATCCGGCAATCGGAGGAGATTCATGGAGTCCCCTTCACCCATAGGGAAATCAAACTTTCAGCGTATGCTGATGATCTTATGCTTTTTGTCTCTATAGACTCAGTACCGGCTGTCCTAGAGCAAATTGGTAAATACTCACAGCTGTCCGGTTATAAGATAAATTGGACCAAGTCGGTAGCCTTTCCATTAAATCCTCTGCTTCATCAGGCAGATATGCAATCCTTCCCCTTTTTATGGCAACCTCGCATGGTCAAATACCTTGGGGTTCACTATTGTTCTCCTTTGGAAGACACTATCTCCTTCAATGCCAAAGACTTAACCTCTAAAGTCCGGGCGCTTACTCACCGCTGGACTCCTTTAACGCTTACCTGGTGGGGTCGATTAGAAACCATAAAAATGATGATTGTTCCGAAAGTGAATTATATCTTAGAAATGGTGCCCTGTTTCCTCCCTCGACGTATATATAAAGATATCGAGGGCCTTCTGACTAGATACTTGTGGCAAAACAAGACACCTAGGATAGCGAAACATAAGCTGCAAGCAGATAAGGAAAATGGGGGTGTCAGATTCCCTGATTTCCTGAAGTATCATCAATCTTTTCTTCTCAAACAAGGTGCTCGTTGGCTGGAAGATCCAGTACCGAGTAGACCTGTGTGGCTAGACATAGAAGAGGACCTTTGCAAACCGATTCCTCTTACTTTTCTCCCTGGTATGACTCTCCCATCAGACTCCCACTTTCCACCAATGCTTTTAGACACCTTAGGTGCCTTTAATAATCTCATGCAATCTTTAGACTCCCAACTCTGTCCGTTAGACAAGCTCCCACTTTGGTACAACACTCGATTTCGAATACAAAATAAACCGATGGCGTGGAGCCCCTGGTACACTAGGGGCATTTGGATTCCTAGTCAGTTGTTCCATGAAGGTCGCTGGAAAACTTTTAGTGAATTGCAAATTGAATTTGGTCTCCCTGCGAAGCACTACTTTCAGTTGGTCCAACTTCAGCATTGCCTTAGGAGTGCTAAGGTGCTCCCGCCATCGGCCTCCCCTACACAAGGTTGGTTGGAGACTATCCGATCTATCGGTAGTTCACCGGGTGTAGCATCCAATTTTTACAAAACCTTATGTAATGCTATAACTAGGGATACCCCTATAGCGCAGAAAGCATGGGAGAGAGAATTGCATGTGACTTTGACCCCGGAGCAATGGAGCCTTGTCTGGAGTAGAGTGACACGGGTCTCCCGATCCGCCTCACTCACTCAGACACTCTTCTTTCTAGCCCACCGGTGTTTTTACACTCCTGACAGATTAGCCAAATGGAACACTACTCAGGGCAATAATTGTTGGACATGTCATGCGGCCATTGGTTCACTACCTCATGTTATGTATGAATGTCCCGCACTACAATATTACTGGAGTCGGGTCTGGGGTCGTATCCAGTCTATTTTGCACTTTCAAGAGCCCCTTTCTTGGAGGATAGTGGGACTTCGCTCAGCTGCGGGGATCCCCTCTCTTCCAAAAACGGCTTACTTACTTCCTTTTGGACTTTATGCTAGGCATTGCTATTTCCCTAATTACGAAATACTGGAAAAATAGCTCCCAACTGAGCCCCAATGAATGGTGGAATCATGTCTGTCTCTACAGTAAATATGAACAAATACCTCGTATGTTTGCTTCCCCCATTCAGACTCCTCATCATCGGTCTAAATGGAAGATGCTCAATGACTATGTACATTCTGCTCAATGCTCTCATCTGATTGTCTAAATTTATATATCTTTGTCTCATGATTATTCTGTATCGCAGATACTCTTTTGATTGTTTTGATGTACAATCACTGTTGTTTGGAAGCGCTCACATGCTGACATAATCAGCTAGAGAAGAAGCGTGGGGGTGGGGGGTGATTGGGTTTACTTTTCTTTATTGTATAATTGTTTTGTCTCCTTAGGTGTGTTGTTTCTTTTGTTTGTTGCAAAATGAAAATAAAAGTTTCAAAAAAAAAAAAAAAAAAAAAAAGAACTGTGACTGCATAATTTATGCATGTAAGTGCCCATGTACATGCGTAAATGACTAACAGTCCTTACCAATTTCCCATCCGTTTCATGCCCAAAACGGCATTTTCAACATAATTCTCACATAAAAACAGCTAACACGGCTAGTAAATAGGTCCCTTCGGGATTTAAGCCTTTAGCCAGCATAGAAAATTCAAACCTCTCAATGCTTAGATTTATTCCTTACTTAGATTTTTCAGTTTTGTAGATAACATAGATTGACTGCATTTTCCTTACCACCTTCTGTTCCATTTCATAGTCTACAAAGTTATTTTTCTGGCTTTCCAGTGCCTAGCTTATGAAAAATATATTGCAGTGACTAACTAACAGTTGAAAGAGATTGATGGGGTTTACCTTTAAATCTTGGTAGTTTTATGTATTTCTCAAAAACTACTAATAAATCATTTATTTCTGTGTATTTATGTATTTATTAATTGTATAAGTGTGCAGTGTTGAATGCTATAATTCTCATTCTTACAATTTCCCCCCAAAAGCTCAGATTCCTTAAACCTGGGGAGTAGAGGGACTTGCTAAAGGTAGATAGATGGACTCACAGAACTATAGTTCACAGCTCTATATGTTTATTTATTTCACTGGATTTTTCATATCACTTTATCATTTCAGTGAAAGCAGTTTATATTGTAACTTAAACTTGGCAATGTACATTAAACAGGGACTTTCATAACTTGGATCTTTCTGAGACAATGGAGGGTTAAGTGATCTGCCTAAGGCCACAAGAAGAGCTAGTGGGAATCAAACACTGGTCTTTTGGGGCCCAAGCCAATGCGCTAACCATTAGGCTACTCCTCCATTGCTATTTGCTGGAGGGTAATTTTATAAGGCATTTGTGTGTGGAAAACAATATTTTGGAGGTAATTTTATAAGGAGCCATCTAGTACTGTATTTTAGTCATTTGTATAAATGACCTCTTATAGAATACTGACTAGTATAAAACTAGTGCATTGTTTGAATCTCATGTACTTTCACGTTGTGCATACACATGGGTGGCATTTGGACAAGGGAGGGGAATTTTAGAAGGAACATCAAAGTGCAATCTGGGGCGTCTAAGCCAGAACGTCTGAAAAAGCAAAAAGCAGGCACATCCAGGTGCAGACATGATTTTACAAACATGAGCATGCCCGATATGAATGTCTTTGGGTGCATCTACATAGACATCCCCAGAACCATATTGTAGAAGCTATTTGTCTAGGATAGCCTAAGGATTAGAGTAGTGGGCTAAAAAAAGAACAATCAAGGTTCAAATTCCACTGCTGCCACTGTTGATAGTGTGCTGAGTACTAGCTTTATGAAAACAGAACAGACAATATGGTGTCTGATGATAGAGTGTTATCTTCTCTACACCCTCTGGATGTTTTGTTTTGTTTTGGGTTTTTTTGTAGCCAAAACAAGCCCTTTTTGGGTGCCTGGAGCAGGTCTAAATTTAGATATTAAGCTGGATATCCATGATGTTTCTGAGATCAGATAGGGACGTCCAGATTCCTGGGAATGCCTCCACCATGCCCCCATTCAGATTTGGACATCCTCACACTGGGGATGCCCAAGCCAGTTTCTAAAATGGCTTTGGAGATGTCTCTGTGCTTTGGATGTCTCCATGCCCATTTATGGATGTCCATAGCACAAATAGGGCTTCCATAATGATCCCCAGAGCATGCAAGTATGCAGGTCAATTATAGAATACTATAAGCACGTACTTGCAAAAACTAGGTGCGGGTATTTACACCAGCTCTGTGTTTTAACGTAAGGTACATTCTCTGCCACTTTTGCAAGTGTTTTATAAAGTAAAATACAGGTGACTTTATAAAATAGGCGTCAAATATGCTTGTGAAAAAGCTCATCAACTAAGCACAACTTTATTGTATAAAATTACACTCTTTACATGCAGCAATGGCTGTTTCTAATGTTAACTAGGATATATGCATGTGGACTTTCACATACATATCCTGCATATACATAAGGTAACCGAGGTACGTCGCATGCGGTGCTCCCGTTCCCACCACGTTCCCCGACTGCCAGGGCCGGATTTACCTTGAGTGAGGCCCTACGCCAACAAAAATTGTGGGCCCCCAGCAGGGGCGGCCCAAGGGGTGTGTGGGCCTCATTTGCATAAGGGGCCTCATTTGCATAAATATTTGCATAATGTTACCATATACTAACTTTTAGTAAACGTGCCTCTTAATGAGTGTATGGATAAAGAAAGACTAAAAGATTTCTACATTACTATAATCCAGTGCCAACTGCCAGACACATTAGGAACTACTACAAACACTGCCCATTTAGAACCCATAGCAAACCCGCCGTATCCTAACAGCACTACCAGGACTCACAAAGCACCATACTCTACCAATCAAAAGGCAACACTGCAAATATTAAACCAATACATTTCAGAGAACAACAATACATGACCTACTGGGGAAAGAGAACAAGTGGCAATGTCAAATAGGAATTATATAAACAGAACACCTCAGCTCAGTTACACATGCAGAACATAGACCATCACCAAACAAGTAATCACATTTTAGAAACAGGAAGACAATAATTAAACTGGGAATCTCAAAAGCCAAACTTGGAATGTACAACACTGTAGAAATAAAACTACACATTAATTTGCTCTTGTACTAAACAAAGCGCAGACGTTAATGATGCACATTTACCAGAGCTGACATATTCCAATTAATAAATTCAAAATAAAGAGATATTTTTCTACCTTTTGTGCATTTTTTTCAGCTGCAATTGCTCCAGCCACTTTCTTCTGGTTTCTTCGTGTCTTTTGCTAACTCTCCATCGTCTGCTGTCCATTTGTCCTTTCTTCTCTCTTCTAGTTTTTTTCCATTCTCTCTCTACATCTGCTTTAACATACTAATCTTTCTCCTTTTGCTCTTTCCTCATTCCTATTTTATCCACTCAAATTTTACCCCTCCATCCTCAATCCCCACTTACTCTCCCAATACCCGGCCAATTGTAGATTTTTTATCCCTCCCACACAAAATATTTTTCCCTTCTCCATTTTACTCTTCCAGCCCCATCCCATTCTAATCCTCCCCCAACATCAGCTCCCTTCTAGTTCCAGCCTCACCCAGCATCCATTCCCTTCTAGTCCCTGCATCAGCCCATTTCCAGTCCTAGCCACCCATCAGCCCATTTCCAGTCCTAGCAATCCCCCAACCCAATACCAGTCCTAGCCCCCCATCAACCCACTTACAGTCCTAACCCCCCATCACCCCATTTTCAGTTTAAGCCCCCCCTATAACCCATTACCAGTCCTAACCCCCCATCAGCCCACTTCCAGTCCTAACCCCATCAACCCATTTCCAGTCAGCCCCCCATAGCCCATTGCCAGTCCTAACCCCCCATCAGCCCACTTCCAGTCCTAACCCCATCAACCCATTTCCAGTCAGCCCCCCATAGCCCATTGCCAGTCCTAACCACCCCCCATCAGCCCACAGCCCATTACCAGTCCTAACCCCATCAGCCCACCTCCAGTCTTAACCCCCCCAGCCCATTTCCAGTCCTAGCCCCCCCATAGCCCATTACCAGACAGCCCCCATCAGCCCACAGCCCATTTCCAGTCTTAACCCCCCCAAAGCCCATTACCAGTTCTAAACCCCCCCCAACAGCCCATTATCAGTCCTAACCCCATCAGCCCACCTCCAGTCTTAACCCCCCCATAGCCCATTACCAGACAGCCCCCATCAGCCCCCAGCCCATTACCAGTCTTAACCCCCCCCCCAAAGCCCATTACCAGTTCTAACCCCCCCAACAGCCCAAAGCCCATTACCAGTCCTAACCTCATCAGCCCACCTCCAGCCTTAATCCCCCAACCCATTTCCAGTCCCAGCCCCCCCAATAGCCCATTACCAGTCCTACCCTCCCCCTTCCCCTCCCCCGGCCTAAAGTAAAATTTGATTTAAAAAAAAAACCTGCTGGCTGCCGCCGCGGGGCCCCCTCTGCTGCCGCAGCAGCATGGACTGACCCGCGGGGGCCCCCTCAGCAAGCTCGATCCCTCCGTGCCTCCCTCCGTGCAGGCTGTGAGAGGCGCGAAGGAAGACTGTCTCCTTCGCGTCTCTCACAGCCTGCACGGGAGGGAGGGAGGGATCGAGCTTGCTGAGGGGGCCCCCGCGGGTCAGTCCATGCTGCCGCGGCAGCAGAGGGGGCCCCGCGGCGGCAGCCAGCAGGTTTTTTTTAAAATTTTATTTTTTAAAAAAAGCCTAACTTGTTCCTTTTTTGTGGGCCCTTCCCAGCTGTGGGCCCTACGCCATGGCGTACATGGCGTATACGTAAATCCGGCCCTGCCGACTGCCCCCTACCCCCTCCCACCCCTCTCAATAACCACACGACACTCATATTGGGAATTCAACTGGTCACAGCTTTAATAACATTTTAACATTATCCCATAACTATTCAACAACAAACTTGATAACATCCAATTAAGCAGAACAGTACCTCACCAGCCATACTAGTAGTAAGGTGACTTCCCTTCCGCTTCCACCGCGGACAGGCCCATGGCTATCTTAAATTACCTCCCCCCCATCTTCCGGCTTCGCCATATTATTAGAAAGACCCCCCCCCCATCTTCCGGCTTCGCCATATTATTAGCAAAAGCCCACAGGGGTTGTCCGGGTCGGGGGTACCCCACCTCTGCCCTAAGTATTGCCTCCGGGATCCCGCCTCTTCCCCCCCCTGCTGCAACACCCCTTTTTCTTATTCCAACCCTCCACCACTAAAGGCGGGAGGGTGGGACACCAGCCCCGCTTGTCCACCTAGCTCACCGAGGGAAGACAGCTGTCCCACTGTCCACCGGCTCATAAGCCCTCCCACCGAAGCTACCCCTTCTCCCATTGGCTCTTGCCCCGCTCGATCACTCTGCAGGAGCCAATGAGTTTAAATGATGCCCCCTCACTTCCCAGCATGCCTTGACTCCACAGGGCCTCCTCTGCTTCGGGACCACATAAAGCACCAACTCCCGGTTACCCATGGCTGCCAGGTACGCGGCCTCGCGGCCTTTTCTTTAACCGAGGTATGTCGTATGCGGTGCTCCCGTTCCCACCACGTTCCCCATATGCCCCCCCCACCCCTCTCAATAACCATATGACACTCATATTGGGAATTCAACTGGCCACAGCTTCAATAACATTTTAACATTATCCCATAACTATTCAACACCAAACTTGATAACATCCAATTAAGCGGAACGGTGCCTCACCAGCTATGCGAGTAGCAAGGTGACTTCCCTTCTGCTTCCGCCGCAGACAGGCCCACGTCTATCTTAAATTACCCCCCCCCCCCCCATCTTCTGGCTTTGCCATATTATTAGCAAAAGGGGTTTTCCAGGTTGGGGGTACCCCACCCCCTCCCTAAGTATTGCCTCAGGCTCCGGACCCGGAAACCTCTGGGATCCTGCCACCGGCTCAGGTGACCACCGTCCCTGTGCCGCCCCCCAAAATGCCCAGATGCGACCAGTGACCCTCCCATTGAATAATATTCCAAGGCCTCTTGCCAGTCATTCAGGAGCAAATCCCCCCCCACTGGGGATAAATATATTCCATCCTGCCTGTACAAACCCGCACACTCAATTTCCACCCAGGGATACCTGATTTGGTAACCCCCATGTTCATAAACCCAGCGTCCTATCTGGTGATTGATCTTTGTCAATCCTCGAGACCACCGCCGCTGGTCCCAACAAGCAGGCTTTGGAATAATATCCGACCATAATAAAACTACATCCTTGAACATTTGAAACATTTCCCCCAGATCCTTGTTTGCTGTTCTGATCAATTGCTTACAGGTCCATGAAACAAGATCGTTGCCACCCAAATGTAGCAATATCATAGAAGGCGACCCCTTCTCATGTCCGTGGTGCCGCAGCAAAGGTAACAGCTGTGTCCAACGAAGACCGCGCTCGCCCAGCCATAGGACGGTCACCACTGTAGCGTCCAGTCCGATATTAGGCCCAACTGGCTGTACTGCTGCTCGTTGACCAGCCCAATGAACGAATGAGTGGCTGATCAACCAGCAAATACATGGACTCTGTCCCCATCTGAAAGAAAATTGACATTTAGCAGCTGAACCTAACTCCCCCCCTTCATAGCCGTACATACCCTTGAAACACCTGCAACTGCCATCTGCCTATACGCTGTATCTCTTGTTCGGGTAACCTCGCCCCCGCCGCACTAGACACTGCGCCAATGTGGAAAGAATGTGGGGCAAACATACAAGGGTCCTCACCTATCTCCTGCAGAGCCATCCTCAGCACCGCCGAAAACTGAAAGCGTGTCAGTAGGCGAGAATCCGCATGCAAAAAGAGCTTGCCATCCCCTGCTGGCCACACCCTCAAGTACGCCTTCAGGGATGCCACTGGACATGTTGGAGAACCGCCAAACACTCTCAAAACCACCCACGTTCCTTTTCCCGTCTGATCTGTCTTGGATTTTGCTAAGAGTATACGGAGCTCCCCCTCCAAATTTCACACCTGGTGCCTCCACATGCCTCTCCTCACCGCAGACCGGGTGGAATCTGCTACCAACTCCCCCACCCGGAAGGCACCAAAAAATGCGGCGCAAAAAAATGTCCGAAAAAGAGTGGCTTCATAAGGAGACGCCGTCACCAGGGTTAAAGCAGCGCACAACCTTGTGAGCACCTCATGCGTGATGGGCCTCCTGCCATCATGAGGAGTCGGCTGAGAATGCTCCCAACCTTGCAACAGTCTGCAAGTCAGAAACCCCCCAACCGGGAAGCCCCAGCCCACAGCTCTAGCGAAAAAGGCAAACCCCGCTAAGTGTGTTTGCACTGTTGCTCTTGACGCCTCTTCAGCCTGTTCATGAATAACATATTGCCCCATGATCTGATCTGACACCAGACCAGGCTGCCATCCCCGAACTAGTAGGAAGTCCACCACTCTGCCACAGCCTCGCTGATACGCCAGCCAAGTCGCCTGTGACACCGCACTCCCCAGCAGATTCAGCATCTCCTCAGGCTAATTTGCCATAAATGCTCCGGGACCATCAATCCACATCTGGTGCCAGAGTCCGGAAGAGGTCCCACTTAAAACGGGAAAGAGCATCCGCAATTTTGTTAGCACAACCTGGGATATGACGGGCTTTCACTGCCACATTCAAACGCAAACAGGTTAACACTACTTCTCTCATTAACGCTGCTACTTGCATGTAACGAGGTGCGTAATGGTTAATGACACTGACCACCGCTTCGTTATCACACCACCAAACTACTTAGCGATTATGCAGACTATGAGGCCAAAGTTCCAATACCACTAAAATCGGAAAAAGCTCCAAGAATGCTATATTGGTTCTTCTTTCTCGACTGCGGGATGCAGGTATTCGTGGTGTTGTCTATCACTGGTTTCACTCCTTCTTATTCTCCCGTTCCTTTGCAGTTACCTTTGCTCTTTCCACCACAGACCATTTTCCTCTCACTTGTGGTGTTCCACAAGGCTCTATCCTGGCTCCCTTATTGTTTAACGTCTTTCTGGCCCCCTTAGCTTTACTTATTCAACAACTGGGGATCTCAGGCTACTATTATGCCGATGATATTTTTCTCTTACATCATACTTCATCGTCTCGGCCCGATATTACTCCTCTGGAAACCTGCTTGTCTCGAGTTTCTTCATGGCTCTCCTCCAACTGTCTGGTTCTCAATGTTTCCAAAACTGCAGCTATCTGGTTCACCCACGATTCCCCCACTCTGTCACTTACTCCTTCCTTTTCAGATATCCCTATTTCCATGGTCTCTAAACTCCGTTATCTTGGCGTCATCCTCGACAGTGATCTTACTTTCAATGATCACATCTCCCATATCTCTCGTTGTTCCTTCTTCTGTCTTAGGCAAATTCGTGCCATTAGGCCTTTCTTATCTTCTCAAGCTCTCACTACGCTCCTCCTTTCCTTTGTCATAACCAGACTGGATGTCTGCAACTCCATTTATGCCGGTATCCCCCAATACCAGCAACATCGGCTCCAGTTACTACAGAACACAGCTGCTCGAATGATCTTACATGCCTCCCCACATGATCACATCACCCCTCTGTTGCAGCACCTTCATTGGTTGCCATTGCAGTTCCGGATTTCCTTCAAAATTCTCACCCGAGTACATCGAGCTATCTATCTGATTTATTGACTTTTCATATTCCCACTCGAAGCCTCCGATCCATTCATGTAAACCGCCTGAACCTCCCATCCCCCTCTCGAGCACACCTACAATCCACTCGGAAATCAGCCTTTTTCTACCTTGGTCCCTCCCTATGGAATTCCTTACCTACTGCCCTCCGATTGGAAGAATCCTACCCTAAATTCCGCTCTCTCCTCAAAACCCATCTTTTTTCCTCTGCTTTTCCTGGTTCTCTATGACTCCTCATAACCTCATTCTCCTTTCCTGCTTTAAACTGTTTCTACTCTCTATCTTTTCTTTCCTTTAATTTATTGTAATTTCTTTTTCCTTTCTGATCTAAGGTTTTTGCTTATATTGTAAACCGCCCCGATGTAATGGGGGGATGGTATATCAAGTGTTCCATAAACAATAAACAATAAACCCAGCCTCATGCCACTCTTGCAGCTGTCCACCCGTGCACCAAACGCCCCCAAATTAGATACCCAACCCTACGCCTCCAGCTGTGTCTGTAAACAGTTGCAAGTCCACGCTGGAGATCTCCGCCTCCATTAGCATGGAAGTCCCATTGTATTCTTTCAGAAATACATCCCATACTCCCAGATCGGCTCGGATACTCCTCGACACCCTAATCCAGTGGTGGGGTTTATGGACCCCCGATGTAAATGCCGACAACTGACGTATAAACACCCGGCCCATCGGAATAACCTGGCATGCAAAATTCAGTGAGCCTATGAGGGCCTGCATCTCTTTCAACGTAATCTTGCTCGACCCCAACACAGTTGCCACTAAAACCTGGAGTCACCACACCTTCACCATCAGTAATCGAACAACCATCTCTACCGTATCCAACTCCACCCCCAAAAACGTGATGCTCATCGCCGGGCACTCCGTTTTCCATGCAGCCAACGGAACACCCCATAAGCAGGACAATTCAACAAATCCTTCTAGGAGCTCCTGGCACTGTAATGAATGAGCCTCACCTACAAACAGGAAGTCATCCAGGTAATGCACCACATTTGCGCATCCAACCTTCTTAACCAACGCCCAATGCATAAAAGTGCTAAACATTTCAAAATATGCGCAGGAAACCGAACAACCCATCATCATGCATTTATCGAAATAGCTGTTATCTTCAAAATAAAACAAATGAAAATGCCGACGGATGTACCGGTAGCAAACGGAAGGCTGATTCGATATCCACCTTCGCCATCAAACACCCACGACAGCATCTTCTAACCAAGTCCACAGCTGCATCAAAAGAATCATAGCGTACCGCACACAGCTCATTAGGGATATGATCATTGACCGATTCTCCAGATGGGCAAGATAGGTTATGGATCAACCAAAAGTTCCCGGGTTCTTTTTTTAGGGATAATTCCTAGCAGGGAAACCACAAAGTTTTCAAATGGCTTTTCTGCAAACAGACCGTCGATCCTGCCCAAATCTATCTCTACCTTCAACTTGTGTGTAACCACGCTTTTAAAGTGCCTAACCATGGAAGAATTACGAGCTTTTGCCAATACTACTCTTCCCTGCACTGGTATAACAAAACCATACTGAAACCCCCCTCAAGCACCTCCCTATCCTTACACCTCGGGTACTGCCGAAGCCACAGCCTTAAGACTTCCAATCATATTGGCGTTGGCGCCAGGCCGAGCAAGTCCTTATTGATTTGGACCCGGCAAGGGGGGGGGGGGGCGACTGCACCTTTTTTGACATATTTGAGAGCTGAATGTCCACCGCTACAGATGGAGCACGCATGGCGGAACTTACAGTCGGGAAATGGGCACACCGACTTGTTGAATCGCCAGCAGATGTCACCCGCCCCACCTCCTCCCATTCTCTGCTGTGTGGGGTTCCCTCCAGGCCGAAAGGAATGCCCTGGCCCACTTGCAACCGCTGCCCCCCTTTCGCTCCACCTGTTCATCACGCTCCAGCCCTAGACGACACTTGCGTCAGCCATAAGTTAATATCCTGCATCCCCCATGACAACGACTTATTCTCCTCCATCTTATCTCTGAACTTCTCGTCGCAGTTCAACCAGGCCCAACCCCCCATGCGTCTGCGCTGCCTCCAAAATTGAGTCGGCATATGCCAGCAACATCCCGTATTGCTCTGGAAGCTGGTGTCCCCATACACTTGCTAGTCACAAAAAGGCTCTTCTCCAGTTTACAACATTCTGCGAGACCTTTTTGACCCTCCACGCCTTTTCATCTTCCTTCCTCTTTTTCCTGCTCTCACTCGACCGCTTTCTACCTACCAATAGCCGGATTATGTCTATATAACGTCTCTTCCGAATCTTCTGTCGCAACTTCCTCGGAACTCCTTCCCATAATTCAGCGAATGTGGCTAACGTAGGTGTCCTCCACCCGGCCTGGCTCCTACTGTATCGCTACCGTCAACCGCCCCAAAGCCTCTTCCACACCAGACGATGTTGAAGAGGAATCTGATGACGATGAGGAGGTAGACTCTGAACTGTGATGCCGCTGACAGGAATGTTTCCTCTTTTTCCACGTCTTTCCCCCAACACCTTCATGCCCACCCCTCCCCTTTGCCTTCCCATCGCCAGCCTCTGCTGATAACTCATCTGCCACTCCCGCTCCAGGCCCTTTGGCCATTGTCCGTCTTCCCCGTTCCTGATGATCACCTTCACCATGAAGCTCTCCTTCCGGTTCCCTAGCTACCTCCTCCGCTGCATATCTCATCACTGTTGCTCTCTGCTCCATGTTCACCACTCGTAAGGGACCACTCCTTCCACGCCCAGCTGAGTGCTGCACAACTGGAGGTGCCTGAGGAGGGAGAAAATAAAAGACCGGGGGGAAACTGCTGCGGGCCAGGAAGGTCGCCATGCTCCCAGCCACTCTGCCCTAGATGAACCCTGTCCTCCTCCCCGCCAATGCTCCCATGCCGCCGGATAATAGCTCCCTTGCATCAGCGGCCACCTCGCATGGCCCGCTACACCCTGACCTAAACTAGCCTGCAGGCCCCCCCCCCCCACCCCTACCCTACCCTCTCACTCGGGAGGAATCTGAACCCCTTGTTCAAGACTTACCCCTTGTTCCCTAATTACCTCCCCTGCTCCCTCCCCACTGCTGTCACCCAACCCCCGACTCAGCATGCATGCATTTGCCCCTACTGACTCCATTACCCCCCTCCAGCTGGGGCTCCTGATCAGCCCTGTGAGGTATCCCGCCAGCTGGCTCCCTGTTCCCCCATGCCCGAGTGCCACCCCTACCCCTCATAGGAAAGTGTGATGGCACTCCATGCCCTCTCCTGATCCCCCACAGCTCCTACCGACCCCCCATGGGAAGCCTCCTTCCCACGCTGCCCGTTAGCCTTTCTCTCAGCTTTTCCCCCACCCCCCCCACCTCCATCTGCCTGGCCCGTGTAGATGTGGCCCGTCTGCTTGTCCCTCTCCTCTGACCCACACATCCCCTGCTATTAGACATTCTTTAAATTGCAGGACTGGCTTGTTTAATTATATTGTTATAAGTTTTATTTTTATTTATTTATTTTTTATCCTAGCCTTATCTCTCCCGCCACTGCACCCAACACTTGCCTGAAGTCACACTGCCGTGTTTTTGCCTCGATCTCTCGGAACGTGCCCTGCAAGTACTCAACTGTGGCTGCCACTCCGTCTGCTCTGCATGTAAGGATTTCCCTCCCGATACCTTAGCTCGCCACACTTTGATGACTGCACCGCTCCTGCCATCCGCCCAAACCCTGCTCAACAACACTGCTTGCCCACAAGATCTCTCCGCTCAAAATTCCTCTTTAACCGCTCGATCTCCAATTGACGCCCACCATGCCAGCCCCGCTCGTCTGGCTAGCTCACCGAGGGAAGATGGCCATCCCACCGTCCACCGGCTCTTAAGCCATCCCACCGAAGCTGCCCCTTCTCCCATTGGCTCCCACCCTGCTCGATCACTCTGCAGGAGCCAATGAGTTTAAATGATACCCCCTCGCTTCCCAGCATGCCTCAACTCCACAGGGCCTCCTCTGCTTCAGGACTGCACACTGCGCCGACCCCCCGGTTACCCGCGGCCGCCAGGTACGTGGCCCTGCGGCCTTTTCTTTTCTCTGAGTTTAGCAAGAGGTCATGAACCATGCTACCACTGTAGTTTGTGCTCACTGTTTTGATTCTCAGTTTTTCAAGAACTTAATTCAACATTTTTTTTTGGGGGGGGGATATTTTAGAAACCTTTTTCATGCTGCAGACATCAGAACATTTGCATGCAGACATCCCAATCCTAGAGCCATTTTAGAAGCTGGTTCTATAGATATCCCCAGTATGAGGACATTCAAGTCCTGAAGGTGTGTGAAGGCGTGACCAGGGCATTTCATGCAAGTTGGAAATACACGCCTGATTTCAGAAATGGCAGGCACATTCCCACCTGCTAACAGGACTGCCCATGTCTTTTACTGTTGCAGGGTACAAATAGGCATCAGAAAAGCATTTGTTCTGCCGTCCAGATGCCTGGAGGGCATAGAGACAAAGGCACTCTGATATCCCCTATACTTTCCATGATAATAACGTAAACTGCAGGAAAACGAGAACATCTCGTTTTTGTTTCAGCATGCTGATGCATGTCCTCACATGCAAAATAGCTTGAATGGACATGCATTCAGCATAGAATAGATGTGTCCACCCTAAGTGTTTTTAGCAGACATGTCTATGTGGCCACCTTTGTGACTGTCCACTGTGGGGACGTCCAAATTCCTAAAAATTGGGCCAAAACATAAATGTCCCCAGCATTTTATTGAACATTTTGCCCTGGACATCCTAGATTGCACTGGAAGCCCTTTCTAAAATGCCACTTCACATGTCCCTTAAGCGCAGCATTATCTGAAGACCTAAATTGCATTATGCATGTACCATAAGATATATTGTGGATTGCAGATCAGATTGGGCATTAAACATAGTTTAAAATATCAATTTGGCAGCACCCATAGTTGTGTAGATTTCAGATATGCATTTTCAGATATTTAATTCTCTGCATTGGGGAATATTTCTCTATACTGGTATGTAGGCAACACAGCCCGTAAATTGTTGCAGAGAAAGCAGAGATACACTTTGCGGCTTGTTTACAAATCAATTAAATCAATGAATCAATGAAATCAATGGGGACGCGGCTCCCAATGAAAATCAATGGGGCCGTGGCTCCGATAACGATCGGAAACCGCTACCGCGGCTTTCTAAACAAGCCCCTTTATCTTTGGATAGTCACTTTAGCTAGACTGAATGATATGGTGTAGTTTACTGTATTTTTGTAAAAACCTGTCCTGTGACACTATTCTTCCTTTGGGGCAGCTCATTGTAATTTAGTGCTGATTTGTTTACTGAAGCTTTTTGGAACTTTCTTACATACAAGTTACTAGTGGGATGACATCATGATGCTTCCTGTTGTGGACATTACCATCATTTTTCTTTTAAAAAGCTAGTCGAGGCACACATGTAGGGTACTTTTATAAATTGGTGCCTAGTCAACGTGTACTTTCATATCCATATTTTATGCCTATTTTGTAAAGTCAAGTTTGCATGTATTTGAAAGTCAAATACGTGCAAACTTGACTTTATAAAATAGGCATTTTATAAACCTATTTGGCAGACAGACAACAGAGAGTCAAATCTGGTCCCCTCACCTCAGCTCCTTTCCACACAGACCAAGGAGTTCCTCAAGGGTCCTTGCTGTCTGCCCTCCTCTTTAACATTTATGTACAACCGGTTTGCAATATATTCAAGAAGCATAATATACAATACGCCATATATACAGATGATATTATGGCTTACACCCCGACTCAGTAAGACATTCCAGACTTCACAACAAAGTCAACATGCCTCCATGAAATGATAGCCTGGCTTACCAACAATAACCTCAACATCAACATCAAGAAGACCAAGGCAATCATCATCACAAGGAACACAGAGTTTACCCCCCCTGCCTCAATCAAAATTGCCATTTCCCAAATTACAATAAAGGATGAAGTCTGCTACCTTGGTGAAATCATTGACAAGCATCTCAACCTTACAAGCTCACATCAATAAGACCTCCAAGACTGTCTTCCACAAACTTGCAATGATCAGAAGATTAAAGCCTCTCCTTAGTCAAGAACATTTCCGCACAGTATATCAGTCCATCATAATATCAGCCTGGACTACTGTAATGCCCTCCTCCAAGGTTTGTTCTAACAAACTACCTGACCCCCGCAACTAGTCCAAAACACTACCACCCGAACCATCATTGGATCATCTCAACGTCATCATATAACTCCCCTCCTGTACCAACTACACTGGTTGCCAATTACTTCACGAGCTAAGTACAAATCAGCCCTTACCATCTTCAAAATCAAAAACAACATAACAGCCAAAAGTTTGCAAGACCTTATCTGTACCAAATCTAAAAACAGACCTGAGAGAAGCAGTAACATTAACACCATACCTATACCCAACCTGTTTGCAAAGGCCAAAAAGTCCACTGCGAAGAAGGCCCTCTCACTTGCCGCTCCCTCTATTTGGAACTCTCTTCTGGAAAAACTAAGAACACCCTCAGACTTAAAGGACTTTTGGAAACAGCTCAAGACCCTCCTCTTCATCAAGCACTTCAATGAACACCCTTAACTCCACAGCATTACTCGGATCCCATGCCCACTCCACACGACCAATTGCATATACGTTACCTTGTACATAAGTTATGTTTTAGCACTCCTAGTTTACCCCCCCTTTTGTATGCTAAGAAAGTTGTCAACTGATAGGTAAATGTTTAATTGTATATCTTGCAAGTTCTCTGTAAAAATTGAAGTTACAATATACACCGCCTTGATTATAAGATAAGGCAGTATAAAAAAATTGTTAAATAAAATAAAATTAAAATTAATTGAGCATAAGTGCAAAAGTACGCATGCACTTTAAAGTGTGATCACTTACGCCATCCCTAGAACTGGTAGAAATGACCGTGCCTACTTTTTGCAATTACACATGTAAATAAAAGAATTCAATAATGCTTAGCATGGGGTTTAACATGTGCTGAGCCTGCCACAGTAACCATTACTGTGCATCAAAAATGCAGCTGTGGTAAAAATCCTGTACTAACCACCTAATGCAGGTTGGGGCTGAGACCGGGCAGGTTGGTGGTGGAATGTGGCCATTGACTGCACATTGTGGTTCACGTGGGCATGTTTAGTGCGTGCTCACAGTTAATGTTGCAGTTAGCATGGCTACACATCACCAGCCCCCTCCAACCCCATAACCCCTCCGCTCCCCCTATACACAGATCCTCCAGCTCCATAAGCCTCACAAAAAAAGAAAACATTTCTGGCCATCACAATCCAGTGACTGGCCAATAGCTATATAAAGGATGCCAGGGCTTACAATATATGGTAACTAACAAATCCCAACCCCCTCACCCACCTCCCACCTCCCACTGCACCACAACCCCCGCTCCCGAACCTCACATCCAAGCCCCCTCAGCCCCCTCTTACATGACCATGTATAACTTAAAGGAAGTGCAGAACGCCACCCAAACTACTACACACACACACTCATTCAGCCCACTCCATACAAGTCTCCCACATCACAGGTCCTAGGGAGTCAGAAACTCACTGCACTCTCTGGGGGCCATATATTGAATATACTCCCCCCAAAGAGCCAAAAAGGAATTCCAACGTCTGTGGTGTAAGCCTATTTTATAAAGAAAAGCATGTGCCTATTTCTTTATTAAATACGGATGTACGTGTAATTTCCTGTGCCTAGATTTTTAAAGAATGCATGTAAGTTCTGGTATTTTATAACTTAGGCATGTAGATGTGTGCTCCGCCCCTGTCATGGCCACACCAAAAGAATGCACCATAGGCCTAATACATGTACTTACAAAATAGCAGTCAGCTATAGTATACGTGTAAAAATCCATGCAGGCATGTAGGTTATTGAAAATACATGACTTAGACTGTTGGCTGCATATAGTGTTGCAGGGCTCCTTATAAAATTATATCCTTTGCATGATAACATTTACACCTTCCTCTCAGCAGGCAGAAATGTGTGCAGCAACAATCTAGGTACTATCTCTACTGGTTTGCCCCAAGTATTTTATAAAGACGTAAGGCGCCTATGTGAATTTACAAAATTGGCTCAAAATAGGTGTCTACTTGGCTTTCATAGATAGGGGGCCTCATAAATGTATCCTCCTTATATGCATTCATGCATATAAATGCACTTCAATTCAAGTTAAATGCATAGTTAGCAAATAGGCTCCATTGAGAATAATGGTGCTTGCATTATTTAACATGCATTAAGTCACGTTAAGAAGCATTAATATGTATAATCATTGTTAACCAGCTAACACATGTTAGTAAATGTTCACTCCTGGTGACCCAGTCCACCTCCCACCACCTGAGCCAATGGCAGGAGAGGCCAGGGCCAGTATCAGGCAGCAGACGTGTTCGGGACACTGCGCCATGGTTTGGGGGGGCCCTGGCCTGATCGCTGGCATCAGTCGGACTTATTCCACCTCCAAGGTGGAATAAGTCAGAAGTGCATCCCTGAGCCCCCTGGACATACAGGGCCGTGACCTGAATTGGCCCCGTACTTTTGGACTGTGAGCCTGCCCCTGCCCCATCCACTTTTTGAGTCTTGTTGAGGTCTGTGCCTCCGCCTACTCAAATACAAACTTTAGCTCCAATTCCAATCCAGCTCTTGTTACCTTCAGGTTTCAGGTCTATGCTTCTGCCTCCTGAAGTCTTCCTAGTCCATGATTGGCCCAGCCTACATAAATCTTTTGGTCCAGATCCAAGCCTTGCAATTACCTTAAGGGTGGTGACCTAATGAGATGATGCCACTTTGCTAAAAGAGCCAAGAGCTGTCATTCACAGTCTGGTGGCTGTGAGAGAGAGAAAGTCTGTCACTTTGAGCAGATTAGTACAGGCGATTTTGACAGCTCACAGATGCTAAACAGGCTTGCTTAAATTGCTCATTGCTTCCCCCATTTAATGAAGACAACAACATAAAGAGAGAAACAAAATGAAAAACAACATAAACTGAATGACAAGATGACATAAAACAAAATGTTTAATGCATATCCTAAACCGTATAAAACAATATGACCGTAATCCGTAGTTACTAAAAGTTATGCTAACATGATGCAAGAAAACCTCTCTTTATAATGCTACACTCTGTGTTACTATTGAAGACTAATGAAGTGACTATCTGAATAAAAGATACCAGATTTATCCATGTGTGCTGTATAAAAGCCAAGATCATTAAGGGATCCAAATGAAAAAGATGACTAAAGCACTTTAATATGCACATTATAACCATTTTCATAACCACATGCTCAAGGAATTCATTAAACTTCAAGAACATGCTGCTACTGAATACTATATATATCAGCCAACTATTCTTTTTCACATGTTTAAAAAGAGAACGACACTCAATGGGAGTCAATTTAAAGTAAAGCAAGAAAGACTACATATATCAGAAATTCACCACTTTTGAATTTTTGTGGTCATCTTAGGTACACTTGGGCGCATAATTCTAAAGTAGCAATGCCTACATTTAAGCTTATGGACGTGTTCTTCCATGCCTAAAGAGGACGATTTTACAAAGGCTACATGAGATATACATAGAGGATCTTTTACTAAAGGGCGCTGGTTGGCAGTGCATGTTCTGGTGTGCACTGAAGGCAAGCATTGCCAGCTAGCGTGGGGCCATGGCAATTAGCATGGGACAATTCCCACTTTAATTGTGCAGCCTGCATTTAGGTCATCAGCGGAGAATGGGCATGGTGAGCTCCATGCACTTAGCACTGGGTTCACCCTGCATGCTAACAACACTAGTATGGGCTAACCTAATGCCACCTTAATAGGTGGAGTTATGAACACACACGCTAATGTAGCTGGTGTTAGGGGAAAGTGTTCTGCCTTAACTGCCGGGGAAATGCTTTCCACACCCCTGACAGTTAACGAGGTGGTAAAAGACCCCCATGGTTGCCTATATTGTGGTTTATGTGACTTTATAAAGGCAAGGAATATACATTACATTACATTAGGTGGCACCCATACCTCAAGATGTATAGAACACAGACCAATCCATATGTAGGGTGAGGTTTGACAAAGAGACCATTTTCCACCTATCCTACAAGCTAGAGGTTCAACTCCATATTTCAACCTAGTGAAGGCATGTCATGTCAGTGCTTATTAAGATCACCATAGCTCTCGTTTTTTGGCTACAAGCAGCTTCCTGACTGATCTAGAGGCCACAGTAGACATCAGACTCTCAGTCATATCAGTCTACAGTGCTTAGTTTGAGCATTTTTCTCAGGAGAGCCAATGAGTATTTTACTTTCCCTGAGGACAAGCAGCAGGCCCAGCAAACCATGACAGGATTTGTAGAGCCTGCTCAATTCCCATCAGTTCTGATGGTAATTGATTGCACGCACATTGCAATCAGTTTGACTGTGAGTAGTGAGGGCAGCTACAGAAATTAAAAGGCCTTTCTTTCCTTCAACATGCAGGTGGCCTGCAACGCCACAGGTCTCAGAACTGATATGTGCTCATGCTTCGTGGGCTCCTGTCACCGTGCCCGCATTTTGGTACAGTTAGGTATTAATGGCCACTTTGAAACTGGTGAAATTACTGGGGAATGGTTGTAAGGAAAGAAGCCACCTCTCTCACTCACACACACACACACATACACACACTGACCAGCATCAAACACACACACTCTCTTTAGCACCTCTTTTTCCTTTCAGCAGAACCTCTCTGACTTTTCCCAGCTCAGCTGAAGAAGCATGAGGGGAAACTGACCAGCATCAAACACTACAACTGTCCCGTTCATTTTGTCTCTCGTTGTTTTCTCCTCTGCCTTCTGCCCCACAAAATTATAGAGGCTATACTCAGGAGATATGGTTTCATGTTGCAAATAGCCGACTTCAGTAGATGAGCATGATAATGTTGCTTAAAACAAAGAAGTCAGTAAAAGGCCTTTAGCCTGTTTAAAGACACACTTCAGATTTTCGGACTGATCTTGGGGAAAACTTCTCTTTCACCTCTCTAAGGCCTCTTGCATTTTTTGAGCTTACTGCATGTTCCATAAACCAGCCCCGATCTTCAGGCAGCTTCCTTGGGAGGGGGTTGTGCCAAAGCCCCTAGACAGTGACAAAGAAGGAGAGAGGGGGAAAGAAAAGGGGGAGAAAGAGAGAGAGAGAGTGACCCTTCCTCTATGTGCATTTGCACACAGACCCATCCTCCACACCTGATGCTGATCTTCTTGCGTGCATGACTCCCTGCCCTCCATCAATCCACCAAACAAAACCACACCCACACCGCCCCTCCCCCCACACTCTGTCTCTGCACAGATATACACTGCCCTGTCACTTCACCCAACCACTCTCTTCCCCTTTTCCTCCAAACACATCCCCTGCCACTTCCCACACTACAACCCTCCACCCAACAGATATTCTTTCTACCCCCAGTAACTCCATAAACAATTGCACAACCCACCTTCCCAGATACTCTCTCACACCACATTCCCACAGTCACACACCTACACTCTTCCCGCAGATAGAAATACACTATACTTTGCCAGTAGGCATTGACTGGGAACATGGTCTGATTGGAGACTGGGCAGAGTTAGTATGCAAATACATTGATTATAAAATACTTTAATTTACTTGCATACTTGTGAACTCTACATGCTTTCATTTACACCTGCTAAAGAGCAGGTCTTAATGCTCATGCCTTAGTATCCATTGGATTGCTGAAAAACTGCTATTATTTTTTCTCAGTAAAGTCTTTTGTCAATTTTCCCTCCACTGAGGTTAAGGCAAACCAGCCTCTAGTTTCCCATTTCTTCCAAGTTACCACTTTTATAAACAGGGGCTACATCCATCCTTCTTCAGATCCATGGAGTACGCCTGTCCCTACCAAGAACATAAGAACTGCCATACTAGGTCAGACCAGAGATCCATCAAGCCCAGTGTCCTGTTTCCAACAGTGGTCATTCCAGGTCACAAGTACCAGACATATTCCAAAAGTATCTAGTCCCATGTTACTTATCTCCAGGGATAGGTATTGGTTTTCATTTGGACTATTTTGATAATGGTTTATGGATGTTTCCTCCGGGAATTTGTCCAAACTTATTCTAAACCAGCTACACTACCTGCTTTTTTACTACATGCACTGACAATGAATTCCAAAGACTAATTATATGTTGAATGAAAAAAATATTTTCTCCTCTCTGTTTTAAATATACTACTTTTTAGCTTCATAGGAAACAATACCTAGGAAGGTAGAGAGGAGAAGAGGGAAGAAGGAAGGACAAAAAAAAAAGAGCCTAACCCCAGAATCCCTAAGAACCCTCAATTTCTATCTGACTTGCTCCAGAACCTACAGAGCTATAAAGGCCTCCAATGGTTTCCTGATGTTCAGCACCATAGCTGATCTGCCCATTTTTCCAGCCACCACCAACTCCATTTTATAGTACATTAAGACAGAATTCCACCAGTAATGGATACTAAGATGTCTGGCATCATTCCAGTGACAAAGTATCATTTGTATAGCAATGTGTCAAACAAGTGGGATGCCATTTTATCCAAACCAGGAATTACAGTAGCAGATCTTAAAATGATATTTTTATATGACAATGTAATGGTATATTTAAATACCTCAAACAAAGTATGACCCACCTCTTGCCAAAAAGTATGAACAGCTTGGCAATCAAATAGCAAATTTTTTAATGTCCTAAGCTGATCACAAGTTCCAGTATAAGTTGGAGCTAGTGAGGCCAGCCCACAGCATCTTAACTGGTGTCCAAAGCAGTTAATAAGACAAGAAGAAAAGGGACTGATGAATCATTGCCGCATCGATAGGCTGAATTGTGCTCTTCCAGAAAGCTCACCAGTTGACATCTTCTCTCATCAGCTCACGCTGCTGATGTAACTGCAGACTTTCTTGTTGTGTATATTGAAGATTACGGAGCAAATGATAATATAAGGAGCCGATATGTCCCATAGCAGTAAATTGATTAGTAGTCTGTATAATGTCATATTCATTAGTATAGAAGATACCTCCAGCATTGCGGACTGAAGACAGTGTCACAACTGAAGCTATCTAAAATATTGTGTTTGAGTAAAGTCATATTTATTAACAACCTGATACCATGTAAGCAGTTTACTTTCTTGCAGCAAGTGCTCAAGCCTCCATATGCTCTGCTTCCTCCACACAGGCCAATCAATGAGTTTCTTCCCAATCTTAAAGTTAGCGTTCATCCAAATGGGAAGTAGAGTTCTATGTGTCCAAGGTTTAGGCAACTTAAATCTTAAATCTTACAAAACGTGTCTCATACTAGCAAGTGGTAACATATCTAATAAATTATGAACAGATGACATGCCCATGACTAGAGATAAGGAAAAGGGTGTTACTATATCTTTTTCTACTTGTAACCATCTAGGACTAGATGAGCCTTCTACTTCATCAATGAGCCAATGCAAACTAAATCTCAACAAGAAAGCCTTCTGATACAATAAACAAATCTGGGAGGCCGATACCCCTATCCTCCTTGGATACCCTCAATTTCTTCAAAGATATCCTAGGGGACTTTCCTTTCCACAAGAAGTTATTCACAAATTTGTTTAGATGATTGAAAAAAGTGGGACAGAGACCCAGTAGTAGTGATAAGATATAATTTACTGAGGCTCAATGGTATTTCCCATATTAACATCCATAATCATTTCCAAATCCTTATGAATATGAATACCTAAATATCAAAAGCCCATCGGGGCTGATTTAAGACCATGACTTCCAAGCAACAATTCAGAACACTGAATGTTAAGAGGCATTACCTGAGATTTATTAAGATTCATTTTGTAACCAGAAAATTTAGCATAACTCTCCACTAATGTTAAAAAGCAGACATCTGTTCTCTGGTGAGGAAAGAATAACCAGAACATCATAAAGCTAACACTTTATGTTCTGTTTGACCACAGATCAGGCCCTTGATTAGGGACGAATGGCGTACCACTAGCAGTAAGGGTTCTAAAGCTATATTAAACAAGAGTGGAGACAAAGGGCAAGCCTGTCTAGTGCATATGGACAACAAAAACGGATCATACAATACCCCATTAACCATGACTTGAGAAGTAGAATGCACATACAGGGCATGGACTGCTTGAACGAAAGAGGGCCCACAGCCAAACTATTTCATAATATAGAATAAAAATCCCCATTCTACTCTGCAAAATGCATTGTCTGCTTCTATAGACAGGGCTGCCAAAGGAGATTTTTCCTGTTGAACTAGAGCTATGATATCCATAAGTAGTCACACATTATTTCCAAGAAGACGATCTTTCATAAAAACCAACTTGATCATTTTGAATTATGTAACCTAGCACATTACGTAATGTAGAGGCAAGGACTTTAGCATATAATTTGCAATTGACATTCAGCAGTGAAATAGGATGATAATTCTCAACTCAACTTTAACTGCTGAAGCCTATGAAAACCATCTCCAGAGAGAGTGCATAGATAACTGTTTTCACTCTTTAGCATTTTTGGCTCCAGGGAATCAAGGACCTTATATTGTTCCTTCTTTACATAAGCCTGATAAACTATAATTACCCCTTGATGGTAAACGTTACATGTCCTCTGCACTGGAGATAAAGGCTTGTCTTCTGCTAGATTATTCGGATCTTACCTGAGCAAGCCATAGAGAAATATCCCAATAGACTGCAGAGTGATCAGACATTATACAGGGTAAGATAGAGGTATCAGTCACTTCAGGCATCACTGTTTTAGAAATAAAAAAAATAGTCCAGCTGGGAATGAATCTGATGTGGAAAAGTAAAAAAGGTAAACTCCCTGCGTGGAGGGTTCAACACTGTCCAAGGGTCCACTAGACCACAGTCCGAAATAATAGTTTTCAGGACTTGTTGAGACGTGGATGCACTAGCTCTTGCATGAGATCGGCTATCAAATACTAAATCTTGGACTAGATTTAAATCTCCAGCTAACACCATAGACATGAAGCTATGTGCATCAAGTATTTGATGAAGAGTAGAGAAAAAAATCTGGATTATCAACAGTAGGGGAAAAATGTTACAGAGGAACACTTGTTGATTTTGCCATTCCAATACTATCCAGAACCAGTGACCAAAAGGATCATAATGATAAAACAGAGCATGTTATGGAGGACTTGAGCAATAGTGCCAAACCATTACTTTTTTTTGGAAGCCGGGGCAAAGAAACCATCATAACCACAACCCCTCAGCTACATATTCTCAGTCATATTCAAATGGGCATCCTGCAAACAAGCTGTGTCTACAGATTGCTTTTTAAGATAATTCAGAATATGTTTTCTCTTAGTGAAGTTTGAAATGCCGTTTACATTTAGGGCCAGCAGTCTTAAGCTTTTAGCCACTGGAAGAAAACAATCAAACAATTGCCGTTGAAAGTGCACAAACTGGAAACACAAATCGGAGAGAAATCCTCCCTCGCTCTCACACATCCATGCAATAAAGAAGAGAAACAAAAAGGAAGGAGAAAACCATTCTTTCACAGCATAAAAATCATATCCAACTGCACGGCCTTTAAGGCAGCAAGATGCAGCTTACTCATCCCTTCATCCGATCAGCTACTTAAAAATAATGCTCACAGCATTCAACACATATATTTCTCAAACAATACTCAGTCATACTGATGTCACATCTCTCATATATTCACACAAATCTACTAAAGAGGAAAGCTCTCACAGGAAAGCAGAAGCATAAACAATGCAAAGCAGCAATTCTTTAGGCCATAGGCCTCTTAGTGCAACTCTGTACTGCTATATAGACAATCAATCCCGATAACCAGAGTGTTTATAAGCAGGAACTTCAAATTCCATCAATGCTTTCAAAGCCTTGAGAATGAAGAAATCCAGTAGGAAAGCACTACAAGCCACTCCATTCCACAGTGGCTTGACTCATTAGCCAGATATTCTTTTAAAGCTTGTGGCTCAATGTAGCACCTTGTTGCATTCTTATGGGTCACCCGAAATCTGGCTGAGTAAAACAGACCATAATGTATACCCATAGCCGTCAATTGAGGCCTCATGGCCAAAAAGAGCTTGTGCTTGAAGCTGTAGTTGAGAGACATCGGGAACAATTAGAACACACTTATCTTGAAAAATCCTACTGGGAGCAGTTTTCGCTTTCAGCAGAATTGGTCTCGGGTATTTAGATGTGGCAATTAACTGAGACGGTACTCGATGAGTCCTTTTCCAGTACTGGGTCAAAATGTAGGCCAAGATGTTTTGGGAGAAAGGAAGCCAGAAAGGAAATCATGTCTCCCTTTCCACCACATCTAAAATTCAGATGTTACTTCTCACCGATTCCTGTTAGACAAGTCTAACACATCTAACTGCAGCTTCTTAATTGCAATCGTGTTGGCCTTCATCTGGCATGAGTCTTCCTCTATACAATTTACATGAATCTCAACCTGCTCAACTTTCGCATTAGAGGCATGGATTTTAGAAGAAAGATTTGTAAGCTCTGTTTTAATGTCTTGTATAGTACCCAACTAGGTTTCAATGAGATCCCGTAAGCTCTGAATTTCATCTAGAAGCACGTCCAGAAAGCTGGCTTGATGACATTTGCTCCAGTGTTATGGACTCGGCCTTGTGACACTTGAGGACCGCATTTACAGCAAACTGATGATCTGCTTTGGACAATTTGGAGCATACCATGTACAGTGAACTTCCCACAAGAAATTAAAGAAAAAGAAATTGAAACAGCCTTCAGGATACTGTGATGAATAGAAATTTTGCAGCTGAGCTGCCAAGCTCTTCAGTTAAGCTGCCATCTTGTTGCTGAACAAGCCATGCCTACCTCTGCCAAACTCTTAAGCTCATTGTATTTCCTAGCTCTTGGTTTCTATGTTCCTTTGCTGCTTGTCAGGTTATGGAGGAGGTTTAATTCCTTTCTGCCCTCTCAGATATTTCCCTGAATAATTTTCCTCCTCTCCTTTCACCCATCTTCTCCCCTTTCCTGCTTATTTCCTCCTCTTTTCTCCTCTCCTCTCCTGCTTGCCTCCTCCATCCTTCATCTCTCTTCCACGCTTTCTCTTTATGGTCCTTTTCATCCCTACACTCACACAGAGGATGTAGCATGAAGACATATAAACCCAGATCAAGAATCTGCAATATGCAATTCAAGTAGTAGATGAATGACCTTGTTCTCAAATTCCTAGAGCAATTATCGATGTTCTCCTGGAAAGAGTCCTGCAAGAGCAGAGTGTTCTGTTCTTCAAATTACATTCACAGTGGAATGAAAATACCCAGAACCTAGGAAATACAATGAGCTCGGGGAGCTTGACAAGGCTAAGTATAGTAGAAGACCTGGTTGTAAGAATTTCCTCAAAGGAAAGACAATATTCAAATTCATTTTGGCAAGTAAAACACAACTTTATCTGCAAAAGTGGGCATTTGAAAATTGTCCATAGTGTAAGTGAGTAAAAGCACGCATATTTTGGCATGAGTGCACTTTTATCCACTTTCAGTGGAGGTGTTCCTCTGGAGAAAGGGGGATTAGAACCAGGACTAAAAATGCAGATAGATTTACATTTTCAAACTTAAGCGCACTGTTTTAGTTGTAAAAATTACACATAAATACAGCAGGTGCAGGCAGGGCCATACAGACCGTGAATCGTGCCCTGTGCGACTTGCACACTGTGTGCCCCCCCCCCCCCCCCCGCATCCATCTAGCCACTTTCTGGAGGCCGACAGGAGAGAAGAGGCGCGCTTGATGTGAAAGTTGCTGGTGCGCTAGGCAGATCTGTCCCTCCCTTCTCTGACACTGCATCAGAGGAGGGAGAGACCAGACCTGCTTAGCATGCCGTGAGAAGGCTTAAGGGATGCATTTCAGCTGTCTGCTGTTGCCTGCCACCGCTGAGAAAAGAAAAAGTGGAGGTGGCAGGTAACGGCAGATAGCTGAAATGTGCCCCTTAAGCCTTTACCCCTGTGTGGCCGCACCGCTCGCACAGGGCTAGGTACGATCCTGTATGCAGGCATCCGTAGGCACATCTTTCTTTAACAATATAAAAATAAATAGCAATGAAAAATCCACGTTTAAAAATATAATTAATTAACAATGTACCCTTGATTTTGCAACAATGAGACAGTGTGAAAGTTGCCCTCAAAAAGGCATAGCAGACTAGTCCTTGCTTGCAGAGACAAATTCTTTTGTTTCCCTTACCATCACTAGACCCTTTACTATATTTCTCTCTTTTTCTGTTCTTTTGCTCTCTCCTTCATCTCTTTCTCCTCTAGCATTCTCTCTTTTCTTTTGTTCCTATTTTGCATTTGCTGCTAAACCCAGAGCACAATAGCAGGCTCCAGATTAGAGAAACAAGCCAGTCATATACCTCATGCAATCTGTACTTCATGGAACACTAATTTCCAAGTGGCAAGTTTTTGCCAGCTGCTTTATTGCATGATAATACCACAACACTTAGTACACTTTAGCACAGAGCTGTAGAAACCCTAACCAGCTGGTTAATTTTCCTTTGCATACCTATTCCCATTTTTTGATAGATAATCATGACAAGTCTTATTTGGATGTGATAATCCCATTTATTGTGTCTTAAGAGATCTGATAGAAACCTTAGCATAAAACATTTATCACATAATAATATCTTATTAGTACATCTTAGTCCCTGATTCATCAAGATGTTTTTTTATATAGAATCGGAGAAAAGCCTTAGCAAATGAAATCTTTAGGGGGTTATTTTGTGCTATGAATAGCGGGGATGTACGGCACAACGGGACATCCATCCCTACTATTCGTGCCGACTCCTGTCCCCAGCTAACTTAGCCCTTGGTTGTACAGCAAAGTTAGATGGGGGCGGGAAATGGGCGACCCGAGGGCAGAGTCTGGCTGGGCAGTGCGCAGTCGCTGGCCCTGGACATACAGCGCTGATTCTAATGTCGGTCCTGTACGTCCAGGGCTTGTGAAATTTTCCACAATCCTCATGGATCTTAACAACTTTAAATAGTTTTGTGTCATCTGCAAATTTGATAACCTCGCTTGTTATTCCCTTTTCTAGGTCATTTATGAATATGTCAAAAAGCAGCAAACCCAGCACAGCCCTGGGGTACACCACTATTCACCTTTCTTCATTGGGAAAATTGGCCATTTAGCCCTGACCTCTGCTTTCTATCTTTTAACCAGTTCCTGATCCACAATAGTATACTACCTCCTATCCCATGAATCTTTAGTTTTGCCAAAAGTCTCTGATGAGGGACCTTGTCAAAGGCTTTCTGAAAGTCCAAATGTACTATATCAACCAACTCACCTTTGTCTACCTGTCTACACACCTTCAAAAAAACATAACAGATTAGTAAGACAAGATCTTCCTTGTCTAAAGCCATGTTGGCTGTCTCCCATTAAGCCATGACTATCTACATGTTCAGCAATTTTGTTCTTTATGATGGTTTCTACCATTTTTCCCGGTACTGATATCAGGCTCACCGGTCTGTAGTTGCCCGGATCATCCCCAGAACCCTTTTTAAAAATTGGTGTTACGTTGGCCATCCTCCAATCTTCAGGTATTAGAGATGATTTTAATGATAGTTCACAGATTACTAATAGCAGGTCTGCAATCTCATATTTCAGTTCTTTCAACACCCTTGGATGTATATCATCCGGTCCAGGTGATTTGCTACTCTTCAGTTTATCAAATATTTGTAATACATCTTCCCAATGTATTGATATTGCCTTCAATTCTTCCGTACCTTTAAATACCACTTCAGTCATGGGTAACATCCCTACATCTTCCTCAGTAAAGACTGAAGCAAAGAATTAATTCAGTCTCTCTGCTATTGCCTTGTCACCTCTTAGTGCCCCTTTAACCCCTCTATCATCCAATTCATAGGTTTTCAACCCAGTCCTCGGGGAACCCTAGGCCAGTCAGGTTTTCAGGATTCCCACAATGAATATGCATAAGGTAGATTTGCGTACAATGAAGGCAGAACATGCAAATCTTTCTCATGAATATTCATTCTGTGAATCCTGAAAACCTGACTGGCCTTGGATTCCCCGAAGACTGCGTTGAAAACCCCTGATCTAATGGAAAACTGACTCTCTCACAGGTTTTTTGCTACAAATGTACTTGAAAAAGTCTTTATTACGCATTTTTGCTTCCACAGCAAACCTCTTCTCAAATTCTCTCTTTGCCTGCCTTATCAATGCCTTGCATTTAACTTAACAGTGTTTGTGCTATTTCCAGTTTTCGTTATTTGGCTCTTTTTTTCCATTTCCTGAAAGATGCTTTTTTGGCAACAACAGCCTCTCTGACCGCACCTTTAATCCATGCTGGCAGTTTTTTGGACTTCCTTCCACTTTTCTTAATGCGTGGAATACAGCCGGTCTGAGCTTCCAAGATAGTGTTTTTCAACACCCAAGCTTGATGTAAGTCTTTAACCTTTGCAACTGCTTCTTTTAGTTTTTTCTTAACTATTTTCTTCATTTTATCATAGTCTCCCTTTCGAAAGTTAAAAGGTAGTACTGTGGATTTCCTTACCATCCCTTCTCCACTAATTAAATCAAATGCGATCATGCTATGATCACTATTGTCGAGTGGCCCCAACCCCTTATCTCTTGCACCAGATCTGGTGTTCCACTAAGGACTAGGTCCAAAATGGCTTTCCCTCTGGTCGGTTCATGAACCAGCTGCTCCAAGAAGCAGTCACTTATTTAATCTAGAAAATGTATTTCCCTAGCATGCCCTGCCATGACACTGACCCAGTCTATACCAGGGTAATTTAAATCACCCATTATTATTACTGTGCTATAACTTTTGTTAGCTTCCTTGATTTCTTTGCGATTTCATCATCCATTTGTTCATTCTGTCTAAGTGGTCGATAGTACACCCCCACTGCCATCGCCTTCCCCTTTTTACATGGAATTTCAATCCATAGAGATTCTACAGCAAATTTTGTTTCCTGCAAAACTTTAATCCTTTCTGACTCAATGCCCTCTCTAACATAGAGCGCAACCCCTCCACCAATTTGATCAACTCTATCATTACGATATAGTTTGTACTCAGGTATCACAGTGTCCCACTGGTTGTCCTCCTTCCACCATGTCTCTGAGATAACCTCTTATTTAGTGCTATATATTCTAACTCTCCCATCTTATTTTTAGACTTCAAGCATTTGCATACAAGCTATATTTTATTCATAATAATCTGGCTATTGGTAGGCATGGGTAATTTGAAATCTTTAAGCTCAGTCTGCTCCATATTCAAGGGCATTTGGGCTACTTTACTCTTTTTTGGAACCTCTCTGATTTTGGTTGTATCCTTCAATGATACATTCTTCCGAACCATGTGCTCTTTGGGCAACTGTTGGCTTTCCCCTATTATCTAGTTTAAAAGCCGCTCTATCTCCTTTTTAAAAGTTAATGCCATCAGCCTGGTTCCATCCCGGTAAGGTGAAGCCCATCCCTTCAGAAGAGCCCCTCCTTTCCCCAGAATGTTCCCCAGTTCCTAACAAATCCAAAACCCTCATCCTTGCACCATCGTCTCATCCACGCATTGAGACTCCGGAGCTCTGCCTGCCTTTTGGGTCCTGTGCGTGGAACGTGGAGCATTTCGCAGAATGCTACCATGGAAGTTCTGGATTTCAACTGCCTACCTAAAAGCCTAAATTTAGTCTCCAGAACATCCCTACCACATTTTCCTATATCATTGGTACCTACATGTGCCAGGACAGCAGACTTCTCCCTAGCACTATCTAAGACCTTATCTAGGTGGCACGTGAGGTCCGCTACCTTCGCACCAGGCAGGCATGTTACCAGGCGATTCTGATGTCCACCAGCTACCCAGCTATCTACATGCCTAATGATCGAATCACCAACTATAATGGCTGTCCTAACCCTTCCCTCATGGGCACATGGCCCTGGAGAAACTTCCTCGATGCGAGAGGGTTTTACATCACCTGGAGGACAGATCCTAGTTACAGGATCACATCCTGCCACACCAGGGTGATGCTCTCCTGTCACATGACCTCTCTCCTCCATGGCAACAGGGATGCTGCCAAACTGGATGTGGGACTTCAGGACTATATCCCTGTTTGCCTCGTCTATGTACCTCTCTCACTTCCTTGAATGTACTCTGCATGTCAACCTTTGGCATGTGTGTGCCTTTGAAGATGCTGCATTTTAACTATGAAACACTGTTACCTGAAACACACTCTTCACTTCAGCAAGTAGCAGGATGGGCCCTCTGTCCTCTCCACCAGTTCACCACTGATAGTATCAAGCCAATTATACTCAAACAGCCCACAAAAACCAAAACCTGCAACACACCACACCCATGGTGGTTAGTAGATAAAATCCTTACAGCAAATCAATATATGAATCAAGATAACTGCAAAAAAAACATTTTGAAAAGGATAGGGAAAACTCAAGGCTTAAGCGACCATACTACTAAGTGCCCTAGTGCCATTCCCCCATCTTCTTCCTGTTTTATAACATTTTCATGAGATTTCACATTTCAGTAGTTAATTGATTTAGACTATGTTGTAATTTGTTTGCTGATGCCATTCGGATCTTGTTCCTGGTAGCCCTGAATAATCCAAAAAGCCAGATCAACTAGTTTGAAATTCAAAAGCTGAAACTTAATTCTTATAAATCAGAAGGCTTATGGATTCATCAAAAGTGTTGAAAAGTGCTTATGCAGCACCTTATTGTAGGGGCCCTTCTAAAATTAGGCTTAGAGGTACAAAATTTGACATTTTATGTAGATTCTAATACAGATGTTGATAGGCAGATTTCATCAGTGGTTCACTCCTGTTTTGCTAGTTTGCCTCTTTTAAGATGATTCAGAACTTTTTTGCGATGGAAGAATTTAATCTTAGAAGCTCATGCACTAATTACCAGGCCCAAAATTTTTGTTTCGTTTGTTCTTTTGTGTCATTTGCAGAACTTTTCATTTCATTTTGTTTTGTTCCATTTTAATTTCATTGCTATTGTTAACAGTGTGCACTATTGCTCGATAGTGCTACTATTAAGCGATAGTATGCACTAGTATAGACAGGAAGTGATGAATTTTTTTCTTTTGTTTTCATTTGAAAACGATACAAAATAAAATAGGAAATATAGTTGACATTTTTCATTTTGTTTCAAATGCATGCACATCCCTAGTAATTACAGGTAAACTGAGATAATTGTCAGTGTCTTTAGCATAGCTATCCTAAGAACAACTGAGAAGACTTCACGTAGTTGACCTGGAAGAAATCTAATGATTGTATTTCACCTATTTTACAATCTATTCAGTGGTTGTCTATTCATTGAATGTAAGGCCTTCTGCTTGATGTTCTGAGTAGTGCGCTTAGATTCCCTCTGTACCTTGTCTCTTTGCTGTCTCTTTCTCTGCCTCAAAGATCCCTTCGATGATCAGGGGTGGCTCTGTCATTAGGCAGGGTGAGGCAGCTGCCTCAGGAGGCAAAATTTTGGAGGTGGCAAAAAGTGCCCCCAAAAGCTCCCTCCATTGCCACGTCACTTCTGTCTGGTTCATAATTTATCCTCCATTTTCATTTGTGTTCTGCAGCGGCAGTGGTATCATTAAGAAGATAAACACTAAGTGTGGGGTTTTTCAGACTCTCACATGCTTCCAAGCAGGGGCGGTCCAAGGGGAGTGCGGAGCCATGTGCGGAGACTCAGTGCGGGGCCTCATTTACATGAGGGGCCTCATTTGCATAAATATTTGCATAATGTTACCATACACTAACTTTTAGTAAACATGCCTCTTAATGAGTGTATGGATAAAGAAAGACTAAAAGATTTCTACATTACAATAATCCAGTGACAACTGCCAGTAACATTAGGAACTACTACAAACACTGCCCATTTAGAACCCATAGCAAACCCGCCGTATCCTAACAGCACTATCAGGACTCACAAAGCACCATACCCTACCTATCAAAAGGAAACACTGCAAATATTAAAGCAATACATTTCAGAGAATAACAATACATGGCCTACTGGGGAAAGAGAACAAGTGGCAATGTCAAATAGGAATTACATAAACAGAATACCTCAGCTCAATTACACATGCAGAACATAGACCATCACCAAACAAGGAATCACACTTTAGAAATAGGAAGACAATAATTAAACTGGGAACCCCAAAAGCCAAACTTGGAATGTACAACAACATTGTAGAAATAAAACTATAAATTAATTTCCTCTTGTACTAAACAAAGTGCAGATGTTAATGATGCACATTTCCCAGAGCTGACATATTCCAGTTAATAAATTCAAAATAAAGAGATATTTTTCTACCTTTTGTGCATTTTTTTCAGTTGCAATTGCTCCAGTCACTTTCTTCTGGTTTCTTCGTGTCTTCTGATAACTCTCCATCGTCTGCTGTCCATTTGTCCTTTCTTCTCTCTTCTAGTTTTTTTTCCATTCTCTCTCTACATCTGCTTTAGCATACTAATCTTTCTCCTTTTGCTCTTTCCTCATTCCTATTTCATCCACTCAAATTTTACACCTTCATCCTCAATCCCCACTTACTCTCCCAATATCCGGCCAATTGTAGATTTGTCTTCCCTCCCACACAAAATATTTTTCCCCTCTCCATTTCACTCTCCCAGCTCCATCCCATTCTAATCCTCCCCCAACATCAGCTCCCTTCTAGTTCCAGCCCCACCCAGCATCCGCTCCCTTCTAGTCCCCACATCAGCCCATTTCCAGTCCTAGTCCCCCATAAGCCCATTTCCAGTCCTAGCCCCCCATAAGCCCATTTCCAATCCTATCCTAGCCCCACCATCATCCCATTTCCAGTCCTAGCTCCCCCATCCATTTCTAGTCCTATCTGAGTCCCTCCATCAGCTCATTTCCAATCCCAGCCCCCATCAGCCCATTTCTAGTCCTTTCCTAGCCCCACCATCAGCCCATGTCAAATCCTAGCTCCCCTCCACTCAGACCATTTCCAATCCAAGCCCCCATGAGCCTACTTCCAGTTCTAGCCCCTCCATGAGTCCATTTCAATCCAAGCCCCCACCACAGCCTATTTCCAATCTTAGCACCCCCAAAAGCCCATTTCCAGTCCTATCTTAGCCCCTACATCAGCCCATTTCCTGTCCTACCCCCCCACTCAGCCCTTTTCCAGTCCTAGCTTCCCTCCCCTCACAGCCCATTTCCATTCCAAGCTCCCCTCCCCATCAGCTATTTGCAGTTCAAGCCCCCCTTCCGCTCAGCCCATTTCCAGTCCTAACAACCCCTCTGCCTATTACCAGTCCTAGCCCCATATAGCCCATTACCAGTCCTAAGCCCCCCATCAGCCCATTACCAGTCCTAAGTCCCCATCAGCCCATTTCCAGTCCTAACCCCCCACATCAGCCCACTTCCAGTCCTAACCCCCCCATCAGCCCATTTTTAGTCTTAGCCTCCCCATAGCCCATTACCAGTCCTAACCCCCATCAGCCCATTTCCAGTCCTAGCCCCCCATAGCCCATTATTAGTCCTAACCCCCCCATCAGCCCATTTCCAGTCTTAGCCCCCCATAGCCCATTAGATCCTAATCCCCCCCATCAGCCCATTTCCAGTCTTAGCCCCCCTATCAGCCCATTTCCAGTCCTAGCCCCCCAGCAGCCCATTTCCAGTCTTAGTCCCCCATCAGCCCATTACCAGTCCTACCCCCAACAGCCCACTTCAAGTCCTAGCCCCCCCCCATAACCCATTACCAGTCCTAACCCCCCATCAGCCCACTTCGTCTTAGCCCCCCCTTAGCCCATTACTAGTCCTAACCCCCCCATCAGCCCACTTCCAGTCTTAGCCTCCCATAGCCCATTACGTCCTAACCCCCCCATCAGCCCATTTCCAATCTTAGCCCCCCTATCAGCCCATTTCGAGTCCTAGCCCCCCCAGCAGCCCATTTCCAGTCTTAGCCCCCCATCAGCCCATTACCAGTCCTACCCCCATCAGCCCATTTCAAGTCCTAGCCCCCCCATAACCCATTACCAGTCCTAACCCCCCCATCAGCCCACTTCCAGACTTAGCCCCCCCTTAGCCCATTACTAGTCCTAACCCCCCATCAGCCCACTTCCAGTCTTAGCCCCCCAATAGCCCATTACTAGTTCTAACCCCCATCAGCCCACTTCCAGTCTTTGTCCCCCCCTATAGCCAATTACCAGTCCTAACCCCCCTCCCCCCATCAGCCCAAACAGATACAAAAGCAAACCGGCTGCTGCTACAGCTGCCGCTGCCGCCATGGCAGCAGCAGAATCAAGCATCCCGCCACGGGGCCCCCCTGCCCGGCAAAGCCTCTTTGCAGCATCAGCTCCGGACGGAGTCCCAAAGCGTGGGCTTTCAGAGCTGCGAGAGTTTCTCTTTCTCGCGTGGCTCTGTTAATCCCGCCGGGGCTGGTGGGATTTCCCATCAGCCCCGGCAGGCTTAACAGAGCCGCGAGAGGTCAGAGAAGCTCTCCCTTCGCGACTCTGAAAGCCCGCGCTTTGGGACTCCAGAGCTGATGCTGCAAGAAGGCTTTGCCGGGCAGGGGGGGCCCCACGGCGGAATGCTTGATTCTGCTGCTGCCACGGCGGCAGCGGCAGCAGCAGCCGGTTTGCTTTTTTTAAATCTATTTGGGCTTATGTAGAATGTTTTTTGCGCGGGGCCCCCTGAAACGCGGGGCCCTGTGCAAAAAACATTCTTGCTTAATGGACGGGCCGGCCCTGCTTCCAAGGCCATGCTGGTACCGACCATCTCTGATGCATACTTGTCGTGTCATAGGGAGGCGGGACCATCAGGGCCTTGAAGGTGCACTCAAGTCTGAAAGACCCCACACTTAGGTTTTAGATCCTTGTCACTGCTGCTGAAATTGGGAGAAGCAGTGGCAGCGGTGGTAGCTGGGGAGAGGAGGGGACAGTGGACATTGCAGGCCCATGCTTGTGTAGCATATTACTGCCACTTCGAGGTCAGCAGAGGCAGCAAGGACCTAAACCTTAAGCGTGGGTTTTTTTAGACTACAGCATGCTTCTAAGGTCCTTCTGCTCTTGTGTCAGAGGGCAGTTGGACCATCAGGGTCTTGAAGACTCAAGTCTGAAACACCCCTGCACTTAGGGTTTAGGTCCTTGCCACTGCTGCTGACCTCAGGAGAGGTGGTGGTAGTGGTGGTAACTGGTGAGAGGAGGGGGCAGTGGACACCGTGGGCCATAGGGGGATGGGGGATGCTAGACACGGGGAGGTAGGCAGAAGATTAGGTGGTTGCTGGACATGGAAGGGGCAAATGGAGAGGGATACTGGATATAGAAAGTGATTATAGGAGATTGAAGAAGATGGAAGAATGATGTTGGAAAAGAAAGGGGGCCATAGGAAGATGAAGGGAGGGTGCTGAACATGGGAGGGGGCAAGAAGGACAAGGAAGGGGATGGTGGGCACAGGGATGGGAGCAAGGAGTATTAATCACAGAAGAGGGAAAAGGAGATAGGCGGGGGGCCAGAGGATGTGGGATGCTGGGCAAAGGAGGAGGCTAGATGGAGGAGGATGCTGTACCCAGGGTTTGGAGCACGAGAATGTTGGTAGATGAAGGGGAACTGGACACAGAAGGGGTCCATAGAATGCTTGTTATGGGAGGAAGCCATAAGGAGATGGAAGTGGATGATGGATGAGGGAGGGAGACAGAAGGGAGATGCTGGACTTGAGGAGGAATAGAGCGGGAAAGAGAAAGGAGAGGCTGACATCAGGGGGATAGGAATAGAGAAAGAGATAGAGAGAGAGCGAGAGAGAGAGAGAGAGAGAGAAGAAAGGCTTGAACTGAGGGGGATAGGGATAGAAAAAGAGAGAGAAGAGGCAAAATATGTGGGGATGGATAGGGAAAAGAGAAGATACTGGACATAAAGGGATGAAATCAGAAAAAAGGGGGGAGGCACTGTATGCGGAGACATTAAATGGGGAGACATTGAAAGGGGAGGAGAGAATGAGAGAGATCCTGCACAATGGGGGGATAAAGCAAAAGGTTGGGGAAGGAAAGAGAGATGGGGAATGGGAGGGCTGTGTTAAGGGTTGAAAAGTGTTAGGTAGATGCAGTAAAAAGAGGAATATTTAGGACTGAAAGCTGAAAGGAAAAATATCAGAGATAGAAAGAAGTGAAGAAGGCAGGAGGGGAGAAAAGTGTTTAATGTACTGAAGGCCCTCGAAAGCAAAAGCAAGTTAATTAATAGAAGACAGAGGGAAGCAAAACCAGAGACTGGGGCCAGACAACAAAGATAGAAAAAAAGAAATGTATTTTCAATTTAGAGATTGGAATATGTTCGGCTTTGGAGTTTATATGTTCAGTTTTTATATTTTGCACTGCACAGGAGGGCATCTACATGCAGTATTTCTCTGTTTCTCTGGGGTTTTACTGCAAGCAGATTCTGTTTTTTTGGATTTAGTTTAATTTTTTCTCCATATTTCTATTTTTCATTTATATTCAGTTATTCTGTACTCGGTGAGGGTCCTCCTATGTCCTGCATGTGTGATCGAGGCTATGTGCTCTGTTAGCCTGGAGTTTTATGTAGGAATCTGTACTGTGGTGATCTGGTTTGCTAAGTTTTCTGAATAAATGTATGGATGTTCTAGGGCTCTCGGCAATATTTATGGTAGGCTTTTCTGGATCGGCTCCTTGTGTGAGTTTTGAAGGTTAAGGCTGTTATAGTATAATACATTTTCTCTATAAGTCCTGAGTGAGTTTTATAGGGTTTTGTATTACTTAACAATATGCCCAGTACTGCTGATATTGAGAGGACACCAGAATCAAAAATTATTTTTGGTATGTTGGTGTCTTTGGTTACAAAATATATGCTAAAAAAATAAAGTGAGAACCCCAGTGCAGTTTATAATATCAAAATAAAATTAGCTACAATAACTTTATTTTGGCATTATCAACTATGTTGTGGTTCTCACCTTTTCTTTTTGTGCATTGGTGTGTGAGTACCTTGCATTTCTCAGAATATATATTTACATTTCATTCTGGTACAGTGTCAAGAGCTGATATATTTTATATTAGATTCCCAGGCTATATAATTAAGCTCCTATAATTTTTGTTGCATAGAAGCAGCATAGCAAAGTTTTTGTTAATTAAATGTTATAGTCTAGGATTATGCTACTTTGTTTTCTTGGGGGAAAACACCCCAGGGTTCTGAATGAGGGGAGCTTGCTACTCCCTAACCAGAGCTATGAGAAGGTCCCTTCATATTGGCTGATGGGGGGGGGGGGAGGGGGCAGCTAATCTCTTGCCTCAGACAGCAGACTACCTTGAGCCCCTGCCTTCGATATTCTCGGCAGTCATTGCTTAGGATACATGAAGGCACATTTTAGAAAAGACCTAGAAATTGGAATTGAGATAACAAGATTGTAACATTTACAAGTCTGGTGACATTTTAGAAAGGTTCTACTAAACATAGAGCCATTCTTAGAATACCTAGAAGAAAGTGTAGGAGTGCACAAGGATATGCACATGTGTCCAACAGGAGGAACCATTTTACGAAACTTTTTTTTTTAAGTGTCGTCACGTCAATGTTGACTCCCGGTGACCCAGCAGCCCCTGGGTTTTCTTGGCAAGGTATGACCAGAATACATTCCCAGGTCTTTTCTTCTGAGGTAAAGGAAAGTAAACTGACTTTCCCAAGGAATGCTAGGGGGAATCAAACCCTAATCTCCTGGGTATAAGGCTGTTGCTTTAGCCACTAGGCTACTCCTCCATGTAGGGGAAGAAAAAAGCAATGAGAGAAACAGCTGCATGTACGAGTATGTATAAGTCCCACCTCTTACACATGCAGAGGAGACTTTTGTGACTTACACGTGCATGTGAGTCCTTTTTCAAACTTCACGTATAAATGCCACCAATTAACCACAAATACCACAACTTTTTTCAAATTTCAATATGAAGGGGGAAATAACCAATGGGAGATTAAAGAAGATAACCCCCTAAACCCTGCCTGTAAAAGGCTGGCGAAAAAGAACAATTTAAAAACTTAAACATGCCAGGGAACAGGTGTAAATCCTGGCATGGACATTTTTGGTCATACACATCTATTCCCCATATGAAATGGGAAATACACATGTAGATTTTTGACCCACCCTAGCCATGGCCACCCTTGACAGGCCCCCATGCAACTTACATACTGTAAGACATCCATGTATAAATTTAGCCCTTCCTAAAATCACCATTTGCATATGGATGCCATTTATACATGCAAATACCAGTATTTGCATGTGTAAATCATGAATAAAGCTTCTAAAATCACTCCTAGATCATATTAAATTGCAAGGCACAATGTAGAACGCTTTTGTGTTCTTTGAACCTCTACTGTGGAATTCCCTCTCTTGGCTTAAAACTCGGTTATTTGCTAGTGGGGATGACAGATTATGAGCTGATTTTTTTTTACAATATAGGCAATGGGACCTCCATAGCTAAGAAACATGGATATGGGTCAGTCAGTAGAAAGCTTAAGTGGATTTGTTTTTCTTATGTTTTTTTGTGAGAGAGGAGATTTAAATTGTTTTATACCTGATGTTGATAATTAACTCACTCTGAAAAGCTTTTCAGTTTAATCAAACCTAAATAAATAAATATATCAAATTTTCTGATAACAAATGTATTCAAAGTAATTAAAACATGTGGAGCCTGATTCTATAACATCCACGTCCGACTGGCAGAAACATCTAAATTGAAAACGGGCACGTCATGCACCAGATTCTGAAACTGTGGAGATAGACGCACCCGCCCTTCTGGAATCAGGGAGATATATATTTCTGCTGCAGCACAAATAAAACATCTGGTGAAACACGGGCCTTCACTGCTATAATGGGACACAGTAAATGAAGCAAATGACCTGTACATCCCTGTGCTCGCCATATTCTGAAAAGATAGATGTTTGTGATGTTTCCGGTCTCTGTGTGGCCATGCCTCTGCTGGCAAAATGTACATCTCCTAAGCTGATGATCACCCTGACAATGATGTCTCATGCAAACAACAAATTACAAATACTGATGAAACTGATAAGGTCATGCAACCCAGGCTATATATACTAGTCTGTTGCATGCCCATAACACTACAAGGTTATCGAAGTGCACCAAAGTCATTGTAAAAGTAAGTGAAAAGTGAGATGTTTGTCTTGATGCACCCTGCAGCAAAACATACATGGCATTTGATGAACACCTTAGTTATTCTTTCTGTGGTCATCGCTGAAAACAGTATTTGCAATGCTAAGAATGGGCCAGAAAAAACTGAAATGGGTCTGTACAGCTACATGTCAAAACATATCCCTGTCATTCATAGGAAACCATCAGGATGAGAACATGCAACAGTGCAAACATCAGAAACAGATGCCCAAAAGCACCATCATCTCTCCTGACAAATGTGCACAATGTTAAAGACCTCTGATGGTGCATTTAGATGTGCATTAGTGCTATCCACACTGCTGCATTCGCCCACTCCAAGAGTCCCCCATCATTGACAGGGATGCATGCCCTGCTATGTTGCTGCAGAGCAGCTGTGTAGAAGTTACTGCCCATTCACATTGGCAACTGGTGATGCTGCAGTCAGCTCTACAGTCCAGGTACTGGTCAGGCATACATGTCCCCTCAGAGTTGAGAATCAGCACACCATGGTCTCCCCTGCAGCCCTCATACCACACACACACACACACACTCTCTTGCTTGTGGTCACAAATAACATACCCCTGCTAAAAGCATGCCCTGCACCTATAAACAACTGCTGGTAAAACATAATAGCAGGGCATATCAGGACCGCATTTCTCAGTCAAAGATGCCTCTGCTCCATACTAACTCACATATCATCCTTACACCTACATTCCCATTTCTCTGAACACAGAAATTGTTAGGGAGCCTATAATAGCCCCTTTAGCACGAACAGCAAATGCCAGCATAGCCAGAATAAAAAATTGGAATGCTTTATATCTCTGTGGGGGCGTTTTTTATTGTCGCTTCACTTACAAATGTCCCTCACCTGTGCATTCTATTCTTTACAACTGCATCTCCCAGACAGCAGACACACTAGTCACAGCCATTCATCTCTATGGGACGCGTTGAGGATCAGAGCAGAAAATCTTCTAAGTACTGGCCTTATTCCACATTGCCACTGGTATAATGTAGAAAAAATCGAAAAACCTATCTATTCACACAACACTATGGTTCGATAACATAACTAATGCCCACAATCTAGCACTCAACACCTCAAATCAATAACCCGCTAGCAATTTACCTCAACAACACAAGAACACATTGTACATAGTTAACACAAGAACACCTTGTATATAGTTATCTAAGTTCTGTTACTGTTATTGTACATAGTTTTACTGTTCCATGTAAACTGAATTGTACTACCCTGTACTGTTCACATTGTTCATTGTAAACCGCAATTCATCTGTAGGAAATCGTGGAATAAAAATGTTAATAAAATAAATAAATAAAAATCTGCAGGATACACTCAGGACATACATGGGCCTTTCCTGAATACGCTTTATATATCTCCACAGCTTGCCAGACTCCCGTTCTGTACCCTCCTGCCCATGTCTGAGATTCCTGTTTTAGTGCCGTGTATGTGCAGGGCTGCATGGTTTCAGAATATGGGTCTAGATATTTTCACGAGGAAAACGTCTATCCCGCATATCCAGGTGGTCTATTTGTATTTCAGAATAACCCCCAAAGAGAATGATTTTCAGCAGCAGCACTCAGCACTTTTAAAGTGCCTGGCCATTGCCGCTTTAATTAGACCTAGATATTCAGTGCCAGAGCCTATCTGGTATCTCACGCTGAATATCCAGTTTTGCCAGCTTCGTCAGGGATTCGGCTTCATCAGGGATTCCAGTAATGCAATTCTCATTGAGGTTACCAAATACTATTCTCCACAACTTTCTGAAAATAACTTCAACATCGGGCAGAGTTGTTGCACATGAGTTGTACACTTCCTGTTCATCAGGGCTTGCACCTCGAAGGCGTTGTGTCGTTGTTATACAATCCGGGAAAAAACACTATTCTCTGAAACTGCAAACACTTGCACATGGCAAATTACTAGAAGTGTGCAAGTGTTTGCAGTTTCAGAGAATAGTGTTTTTTCCCGGATTGTATAACAACGACACAACGCCTTCGAGGTGCAAGCCCTGATGAACAGGAAGTGTACAACTCATGTGCAACATACATACTAATTAAGTTGAAATAATCAGTCATATCCCCCCCTGATGAAGGCGGTCACGCCGAAACGCGTTGGGGTTCTTTACCAATAAAGGTCCTTGAACATCCAAACCGTCGTCTCTTGCTCCTTGTGTATCCTGACTACAACCCCTCCATAGATCATTGTGTGTACAGATGTATTGATCCACTCTATTGCTCCCCAGAGATCAGGCTATTCCCTAGGCTGTGTTTTGCAAGCAATAAACCTGGACCTAGCCATATGCCTCATCTACAGTGCACCAGATGCACCAATAGATGAACTATCATCAATCCTAGAGGCAATATGTACAGTCAACAACCTACACAAACAACTTCTAATACTTGGAGACTTCAATCTCAGATCTACAAGCAGAAAAGAAGCAGAAGCCTTCCTATGAGCTTTGGACTCCCTCCAATTCACCCAAATGATCAACACCCTCACTCACAGTCTCGGATACTCCCCCGACCTCATCTTTGCTCCGAACAACCTAAAGGAAGGAAGCCTCATCTCAGGGCCCTACATCACACCAGTACCCTGGTCAGATCACCACCTAACAAAGATTAAACTACAAGCAACAGATTCAAAAAAGCAAAACGATAACCCACCCCCAACCAGGAGATTCAAAAGCTTCAACAAGGAACAGTTATTATTATTATTTATTATTATTTATTTATTACAGTTTTTTATATACCGCGCTATTTACAATCAGCGCGGTTTACAGATAACCAAAGACCAGAACAACAGGCTGCTCGGTTTTACATAAAACAGGAAGATAAACTTGGATTCGATAAACTTGAATAATATGGGGGTAAAACTATATACATAGAATGTTGGTCTGTTAATTTTGATAACATGAAAGGGTTTTGTGCTGCATGATTGTTGTGTTCTACAGGCGGGTGGCTTGGCAGCAGAAGAAATGATGTTGTTCCATTTGGAGATTTGATCATCTATGTCCATTATCTCAGCATTGAGGAGTGGTCGTGTGTCTTGTGTGAACTGATCCAACAAGATCCAGAAGACATATAGCAATAAACACCCTAATAATACCGAAGGCCATATTTATGAGACGTTGCTTGTGGGGTTGTGAAAGGAGGCAAAGTGGTTAATATTGAGGTGAATATTTTGAATTTATGTGGGGTAATAATTGTTGATTAGGTTATGCTTGAGGGGAAGCTTTATGTAGGGTAGTATTTGATGAATAAGTTATGCTTGAGGGCCTTTCTGAATTGGCAAATGTTAGTTATAGCACGAATTTCGGGTGGTAGGGAGTTCCAGTGTTTTGGGGCACAGAACATGAAGGCTCTGTTCGCTGTTGATCGGCTACACGTTGTTATGGCCTTCGGTATTATTAGGGTGTTTATTGCTATATGTCTTCTGGATCTTGTTGGATCAGTTCACACAAGACACACGACCACTCCTCAATGCTGAGATAATGGACATAGATGATCAAATCTCCAAATGGAACAACATCATTTCTTCTGCTGCCAAGCCACCCGCCTGTAGAACACAACAATCATGCAGCACAAAACCCTGCTCCACTCCATGGTACTCCAAGGATATACGCATAGCAAAAGAGAAACTAAGACGACTTGAACGCCGCTGGAGACGCAACAAATCAGCCTCCTCACAGGAACAATACCAGACAAAACAAAACGAATATAACAACCTCATCAACCATCAGAAGAAAGAATTCCATACAAACCTTATCCTGAAGTCTACTAACAAACCCCGTGAACTCTATGAAGTCGTAAAGACCCTCACCAAAGAACCCTACAACAGAAATGAGCAACAAATAGACCCACAGATCTTCGCAGACTACCTCAAGAACAAATTCATTGCAACACCCAAGAACAGCAACGAGACTGTCAAATACAGGACATCCTCACCAAAACAGAGCTGGGGCACATTCAACATCCCCTCAAATGAACAGCTCTCCAAGATCATCACTGACCTCAACACCAGCACCGCCCCTACAGACCCCTGCCCAGTATCCTGGATTAAAGCAACGAAAGAAGACCTGACACAAGTCATACGGAAAATAGTAGATAACTCTCTCTCCAAAGGAATAATGCCAAACTCCCTGAAGCTAGCCACAATACGTCCGATTCCCAAGAAAACCACCATAGCTAAAACTGACCCCGCTGCCTACAGACCCATCTCAAGCTCACCATTCCTATCCAAGATCATCGAGAAAGTAGTCCAACACCAACTCCAACAACACATCGACATCCAAAATCCCCTGGACCCCAATCAACACGGCTTCCGACCCAGCCATGGGGTTGAAACCCTACTGATACAGCTATTCGACAGACTGTTGAGGACGATCGACAACACCAGAATGGGTGTCCTCATGATATTCCTAGACATCTCCTCAGCATTTGACACTGTCTGCCACACAACATTACTAACCAGACTACAGGAGGCGGGCCTACACAGCACCACCTTGAGCTGGTTTACATCTTACCTCACCAACAGACAGCTACAAGTCAAGTGTGGAACAAAGCCCTCTCAACCTTTCAGAGCCACACAGGGAGTTCCACAAGGCTCAGCTCTCTCCGCCCTGCTCTTCAATCTTTATGTACACCCATCTGCACCATCATCAAGGACCACAAGATTCAATACACCATATACGCAGACGACATAATGATATTCACACCAATCAATCTGGACAACCCGGACTACTCCAACATAGCCAACTGCTTCCAACAAATGGCAACCTGGCTTCAGGAAAACAATCTATCAATAAATTACAATAAAACTGAAGCACTATTCAGCACAAGAAACCAGACATTTTCACCCTCGGCCACCATCAACCTGAATGACACCATCATACCAGTAAGACAAGAAATAAAATACCTGGGAGTAACGCTCGACAAGGACCTTAACCTCCAATCCCACATTGCAAAAATCACAAAGAGCGCTTACATCAAAATGAGGACAGTCAGAAGGCTCAAACCCATCCTCGCCCATGAACATTTCTGAACAGTCTGTCAAGCCATCATCACTCCCATTCTAGACTATTGCAATCACATCTACCAGGGGCTACCAAAAAAGACAATAAAACCACTACAGCTAGCGCAAAACACAGCCGCACGACTCATAACAGATTGCACAAATCACGACCACATCACTCCCATAGTGTACAACCTACACTGGCTCCCAATAAGCTCTCGAGTCCAATTCAAAGTACTTTTACATATATTCAAAATAATACACAACCTCTCAGCTGACAGCCTACAACCACTCATAAAAACCGATGACAGCAAGAGACCAAGAAGAAAAGGAACCTCAGACACCATCAGAACACCAAAGGAATTTGCTAAAACAAAGCAGGCCACATCAAGTAGGACACTCTCCCTGGCAGCGCCCGCTATATGGAACTCCCTCCCAGACCACCGAAGATCAACCAAAGACCTCAAGGACTTCAGAAAACTTCTTAAGACTGCTCTATTTACAGAACATTTCAAGGACCTCACATAAATGACTCCTTTTTACTATTTTCAAGACAATACAGGATCATGATCCTAGCGCACCTTTCACACGGCTCCATTATTGTATATATGTATATTGCTCATTATGTAAATAGCTCACCGATAAAATCTGACACACTGCACCACACACCACTCTTCTTAGTTTTCCCACTGCATGCTACAGACCACACATTATTATTGATTGTTTGATGTGCCAAACTGCTTTGATTTAATGATAAAGCGGTATACTAAATCCTTCTAAATAAATACAATAAATAAATAAATAATGATGAGGTAACTGCCTGGAAATGCCATTCAATAGGCCACATTGGGCACTCTCCAGGGTTGCTGATGCTGATATGGGTTGTGGAGAGCACTATTCACTTCTGATAGAAATGTGTGGCCTTTTTTTCCTGTACTCAGTGCCAAGATTATCTGCACCCTCTACTACAATGGCCATGTATCTCTGAACTGGCCATTTGCAGAGTGCATAATAAGGCCAAAGATATGGTCACCACTCTCATCTAGCTTGAACAGACCACACTACATGTGCCTTGATGTGTGAGAAGTTATCATTATTTGGGCATGTGCCCCCTCCCCCCAACTCTGCACTCTGGAAACAGCAGAGAGGCTCCAATAAAGGCAAAAGTAGCCCAAATGCCCTTGAGTACAGAGCAGACAGAGCTCAAAGATTCCAAAATACCCCTGCCTACCGATAACCAGATTAATATGAAAAAAATACAGTCTCTAAAATGCTTGTATACAAACGCTAGACGTCTAAAAAATAAGATGGGAGAGTTAGAATATATCACTGTTTGACCCAGTACAAGCCCTGAGGAATCTGTGTCTTTTGGGGAAACTGCTAGGTACTTATGACCTAGATTGGCCACTGCTGGAAAACAGGATACTGGGCTTGATGGACCTTGGTCTGACCCAGTATGGTATATCTTATGTTCTTAACCACTCAAGTTGTGCACTGGAACAGCATTGCCTTGTTTTGGACATTCAGAATATGCTGGATGGTGAGCCTTATTATTATCTTGGGCATGACTTGTAAAGTGTAGGTAGACTTTGGTAATGCTACATCCATTTATTCCATGGCCTGCATTCTGTTATCAAGGGTTTTCTAAGTTTGAATGCATATATGGAGTTGCTTTCAAAATGGATAACTGCATGGTGTCCACATGGTGAATGCACACAATTGTTTTCCTACCTACAGGAGAGGCCATGAGCAGTGCAACAGAACTGATGCTGTGGACAACACTACTGCAGAGGAACTATTATCACAGGACATCACATCAAGGGCAGGGGATGGTGCATAATCAGAGACAGAGGACTGGGTGGCCAGCCATGTGGAAACATTGGATGTAGAGGTAGTGGGAGAAGCAGGTGATGTTCAACTTCCAGAACTATCTCCTTTCTGACCAGAATGCTGCAAAGGGACCGCTAACAATACTGACAATGAAAAAAACCTTGAGCCACTAGGAGGAGCCATCAGCTACTACATTGTGCAGAATGGCTTCTACAGGTAAACTAGCTTTCCATGAATGGTGGGGTGAGAAGATCAACATGCAATGGAAATTGATAGCACTTGACGACTGATGAATAGCAATAGAGAAAAAACAGTCAGAGGTATTTGAGGCTCTGCTTGCCAAGATGTGAGGACTGCATATGTCCCTTCACCTCCAGAATCAATAGCAACCTCTGGCCCCTATGACTGTGCCAACATCTGTATTCTCAGCATCCCAGTCTACATGAAAATCACTGCAGAGGAGGACTCCTCCACAGTCCTCCATCTCCAAGGGTTTAGAGGCACCTGTGGAACCCACTGTCCCAGAAATGCCACCCTCCTCCCAGATACTGAGAACTGGGACCTATGTAAGAGGGAGAGCTCTGCGTGGATTTGACTTTATATAATACTAAAGCTGGTTTAAATGATGTCACCAATGCAATTTGTATACATTCATATTCTATAAAATTGGCAAGTAAATATGCTCTCTGTCAAAGCTCTGTGTCGTTTAAATGCATATGTGCTCACTTATGCATGTCAATGACTAGAATACTGCAATTCATGCACATACATTTCTTACTCCTCACATAATTATCTTCTCTGGGGGTAATTTTATAAGGAACCATGTGAAGTTGCTTGCCATAAATCATGTGTTTTCATGACGTATGTGCTTGAAGGTGCACTTAGGCACGTACATTATGTGGTCACTATTCTGTAAGTAGGCACGTCAGGCTGATCTCGAGTACTTTCACTGTTCCCATGCACATGGATGGAGCATGGGCAGAGTGCAATGTACATGAGTATGTAATAGAATACTATAACTTATGTGCATTCTTCTAAAACATAGTCATGGGCATTTACACAAGCCATTGGGCTGGCATAGGTCTTCGTCCCTAGATTTTACACATGTTTTTGAGAACTTAAGAGTATGTTTACAAAGCATATTCAATGGGGCAGCGACTCCGATATCGCACGGAGGCCGCTACCGCTGCTTTGCAAACATACCCCTTAGGTTCCTATTTCAAAAAAGGAAAGTAAGCACGTGCTTAGCTTTATAAATAAGCGCTCGAAAATGACCCCCATTGGGGTTAATTCTATAATGGGCATGTGGAAAGTTACGTGCTAATAACATATGTAAGTCCCTATTCTAAAGGGCTTATGTGGGTCAATAGGCACTTAGGCATGTGCTTTAGGTGGTTGCTATTCAGTAAGCATGCATGTAAGTCCTATTGTGCACACTTTTGGTGTGAGTGTGCACAGAGGCCTAAATTTACATGCGTAATTTATAAAATATTGTGATGTGCGCATATTACTGACCAATCTAGGCATGGCCATTTATGCCTGCTCCTGAGACGTGACTAGTTTAAGGCCCGTCTGTGCACTCCTATTCTATAAAGTAAAGTGTGCACATAGTTTATGTTCTAATATTAGGCCCCACATATTGTCCCCCTCAGCCCCCTCTGGTGGCGGCGTAGTGGTACCACCGGAGCTGGGGAGCGCATAAGAAATAGGGGTTTTAGGGTTGACCTGTTGTGAGGGTCAATGAGGTAGCAGCCCTCTGTGTCAGCCTCATGGTCAACTTCCCAAAAAGCAACTCTTAGCCAAGTGTAGGGTAAAGAAAAGGCATTTATTTCACCTTTGCGCAAAAAGAAGTTCAAAATAGGCGGTTATGAGTAACAGAGCGATACCTTTCCTTGTATCAAAATGTAAATCAGCAAAACATTCAAAGTAACATTGTTAACCTTCACAAACTTAAAGCATAAGGTCTCCTGTATTCTTTTCATACATTGGGTTTGCTTCCCTTAACTTAAACACGTCTCATTGTGCAATAATTACAGTCCATCGGTTCGATGGCTTCCATAACCTCAGATTCCCCTGGCAGCCATTCCATTTCTGATGGGTCCAAATCTGATGTCTCAGAGATGTTAAAATCTGACTTTCTAAAAGCATGCCATACCGTATCCCAGTGTTGGCTTGACAGTTTGGGGCGTCGGCTTTTAGGTATGTTGTAACACCCTGGATTTTTTTCTGTTACAGGATTAAAAGTTTGCTTGTTCCAGTCTTTGGCAGCACTAACCTTTTTCCTATAAAGATTATCTGGTATTTCTGGTTTAAAACTGTCCTTATCATCCAGATAAAAGTTAGTCCTTGGTTTCTCTCTTGGTCTAGGCCTTGGTAGACAATTACAGGCACCAACTGTTTCCCCTTTAAACTTCCTGCAATCCCTTTTGTGTAAGGCTTGAGGCCTAGTCTGAATGTCCTCCGCTTCAGGCAGTTTCCAGTGATCCCAGGATATCTTTCCTGCTTTAGAATAGGGTATAACTCTTTTGAGGCAGGGCTGCTGCTGAGGCGCCTGTCTTCCACCTCCACCCCTGTGGCAGTTGGCTACTGGCCGTGCCCTCTCAGCTATGTCCTCTTCCCCATGTCTCTGAATCTTTCTTTCATCTTTCAGGTCACCTTTATAAAAACTTTTAAAAGTACCTTTTCCTCCTTGAAGGTTCCTTTCCAGTGGATATATCTTCCTCTGTTTGTATCCCCGTCCTTCTCCTTGGACAAGGCTTCCTCTCCAGCTGGAAGGGTAAGCACCTCCTTCCTTGGCTGCACTCTGTAATACTGCCCCTTGCAGTTGTGTATGGCCTTCCTCTAGGCCTGCTCTTGGGCCTTCACCTCGGCCTGCTCTCCCAGTAGCTTTCACTCCTTGAGTTATTCTGGGTCTGTCAGTGACTTCACCCCGGTCTCTGACTCCGGCTTCTGGAGCTGCTCTTGGCACTGCTTCCTGTAATGCTCTCTGTGAAGCTCTCTGCCAAGCTCCTTGCCTCCCTTCTTGTAATGCTCTGTCCCTGCTTAAATCGAGACCAGCTGCTTCTGGGTCCTGCCCATAGAGGCGTGGTTCCTCTGCTTCCAGGCTTGCTCTCCTGCTCCCTCTATGTGTACCTTCATGTAATTGCGGGTAAATCTTGTTTTTTTCAAGATTTAAAACTTTTTTTCTTTGTGTCAGAGGGCCTGCAGTATCACAATATGAACGCAGCAGTGTTCATTAACTGTGCTGGAGTTTCTAGAATTGCCCTCCAAATGTGTAATGCTGCCCAATTTTATTTTTTTAAAAAGCAGTTATACTTTCAATAATGTTGGGAATAAGCAAATAAATGCCATGTCCCACATATTCATAGTTTTAAGTTAGTTTCCCAATAAATAGCCCTTATTTATTACATTCTATATTGATTTTACTCTTTAATGCAATCTTCCTTTCATATGTAATTTTACCTTTTTTTTTTTTTTTGCTTATAGACGTTAATACAACATTCTTAAATAATCTTCCCAACAGAAGCTTCTGCTCTGTTCAATTAGCCATGTGCATGAATTATAGGCAAATGCAGATATTCACGGGAGTGTCTGAGCATGAGAAAAAAATGCAGTTAATACAGCTCAGAAATTCCGCAGAACTTAGAGCTGAATGGATGTGTAGAGCAGATACAGAGTGTTCACTGGAAAACATTTTAATCTTCATGAGTCCCTGCTTCTCTTCCTTTTATTTTAGTTTTAATAAGCACATAGCAACCCTGCACCGTTTGCTGGTATGGCTAAAAGGAGTTCTCTTCTTTTTTTATTTCAATTCAAGCTCATTTATCTACACTCATATGTAGTCTGATCTTACCGTTTCCGAAAATGTTCCGCTCTTTTCTTTCCCTCCAGGAGCTACTGTATTTAAATTTATTAAGAGATTTTCTGTCTGGTAGTAGTCACTGGAGCCACTTTCCAAAATGGCACAAATCTATCATTTCTTTGTGCGATGATCTGAATCTACACTGCTGTTAATGTTCAGGAAACTGAATAAATTATTGTCTCAAAAATAGGAGCTTGAAATAGTGGTTCTCCCTGATATAACCATACTGTGTATGTAGTTTGATATTTTCCAAATGAAGGGCTGTAGGTGAGTGAGATTCTCTGTGAAAGACAGCTGTGATTTATTTCTTTCTGTAACAGCATAAATTAAAATGGCTACAAAAGAGGAACCACAGATAATGCAAGTAAAAGGACACACAATGGAGAATGTTTATTAAAGGACGGCACATTTTTGCACTTACCACTCATTTGGTGTTAAACCTGATGCACAGTAACTGTGTTGTCAGGAGATGTGGCCAGTAAATGCCTTGCAGTTGGTGCACAGGGAATCAACCACACATACCTGAATTAAGTGTATCAGCAGAAAGCACTGGTGCATCTGAACTATCTGCCGATGCATTTAACAGGGGGCTGAGGTGAAAAAAGTTACAAAATGCAATCACCAGCCAGTCAAATGCCCTTTGATGGAGTTGGCATCGCTGTCGTCACAGCCCAATCCGATTGAATCAAGTACACTCTTCATCACAGTCCATATCCTCCTGAACCAAGTACCCTCCACTGTACCAAGTCCTGACCCCCTGAACCAAATACACCTGTCTGGTTCAAGCCCCTATCCCCCAAACTAAGTACACCTCCCCCCCCACCACAGTCCTGACCTCCCACAAGGATCGTAATCCACCATTCTCCTGTCCTCCAACTTCCCCATGACTTAATTAGTAGTATCTCTGGTAGTCTAGTAGATGGGATAAGTAATCCCCCTCTACTTCGATACCATTGCCACTTGGGTTCAAAATGGTGGCTATGACCCTTAGTGATAGTTTTTTAGTGCTACTGCTAGAGTCAATCTGCTAAATATGGAGTGATTGACCATATTTGGCAGATTGACCCCTAGCGGTATTACCACAAAACTACTGCTAGCCACCACTTTGAACTCAGTCAGCAAAGAGGCAGGAGCACAGGGGAATCGTTCACTCCCCATCCACTATGAGGGTGATTTTATAAGGAAGCCCGTATACACACGTCTGGATTTTCTTGGACTTGCATGCATACTGGACATTTCTGCTGTGCTTTGGTCAGGCAGCAATCTGTAAGCAAGTGTGGAAGGGCCCTCTAAGGCAATATCAACTTGGGGCATGCCCGAGGGCACAATGTGGGCAGAGTGTAGGCATGACCTCAAGGGATACCCCCGTATTCTGTAATGTATTCTATAATGCGTGCAAATTCCTATACTGATCTAGACACTGTCAACTATGCCTGCTTTAAGGAAGGCACAATTGGTGCACCTACTGTACAGCTCATCGGTACACAGGTATTTTATAAAGTGAGGCACGGATGTGACTCACTTTATAAAACAGGCTGCCTCCGTGCATACAGGGACATGTGTCAACTATGCGGGGGATTACAAAATTATGCTCTATAGTACCAGGGATACCCCAGGGGTAAGTCCTGGAGGGTTTAGGGTGGGGAAATGATCAAGTTGTGATTTATGAGGGAGGCCAGGTTTGTGAATGGAGTGTGTACTTGACTCATGGGGATCGAGCCATTAACTGGGTGGGGGGGGGGGGTGAATAGTTCAACTAAGGAGTTGTGGTTTCTTTTATTTTAGGTCCACAGCAATGCAAACAGCTGACAATAGTGCAGATGCACTCAATACTCCCTCTTGAAGTGGTGTTAAGTATACCCACATTAGTACATCCCCAGTAGCATGTAGCTATGTAGCATGCGCTGTCAGTGCTGACCACATCCTATCTCGGCTTATAACCTGGCCCATTCCTGCTGCAACTCACACTAAGCAGTTAGTGTGGGATTTTACCACACAGTTGTTTTTAGTGAGCATTAACCATTAGCTTGCACCAAAACCTATACTGACGGCTTAGCACATTTTAGTAAAAAGGTCCCATTGTGTGAAAACATGCATATTTTTCCAATATACAGGGCGGACGATTTTTGAAAAAACCTTTATCCAAGTAAACAGCTGGCATGTACACAGTGTCAGCAAAAGCAATCACTCCATTGCAACCTCAGACAACATGACGTTAATTTTCAACCTATGGAAATCTGTTTTTACCAGTGGTATATATTTCCATGCTATTTTGGTCTCAGACTCCTTGGCACTGTAACATCTTTTGTTAAAATGTCCAGTATAGTGCCTATTAGCATCAATGACCTGTAAGCACTTTTCTCACCAATATAAATAAGATGCCACAAGTGAAATTCTCATACAGTAAAAAATTTCTCAAACGCTGCTTAGCTTAGCTTTTTACTGCTCCCCAATGCCATCTCTCGGCGCCCCTTCCTGCGTTTCACTCTGAACGAGTTTCTTCAGGGGGTTTAAAAGCTTTACAAAATTTCTAATTTATGCTGCCGACGCTGCCCTCACAGAATTTAATGAACAGAGAGTCTTCAAGAAATTTTTCACTGTATGAAAATTTCACTTGTGGTATCTTATGGGGAGCAGTAAAAAGCTTAGCTAAGCAGCGTTTGAGAAATTTTTTACTGTATGAGAATTTCACTTGTGGCATCTTATTTATATTGGTGAGAAAAGTGCTTACAGGTCATTGATGCTAATAGGCACTATACTGGACATTTTAACAAAAGATGTTACAGTGCCAAGGAGTCTGAGACCAAAATAGCACAGAAATATATACCACTGGTAAAAACAGATTTCCACAGGTTGAAAATTAATGTCATGTTGTCTGAGGTTGCAATGGAGTGATTGCTTTTGCTTTTACTGACTACATGTTATCACTTCGAGAGCAGACCAAACGTTACTGCATAGTTACAGGCATGTACAGTGTGGCATCTTTTATTTCATTTCAGAATGCACTTAAAATTTAAATGCACCCTAAAATTAGAGTAAACTAAACAATATATCATGCACCGAAATGTAGTAATCCATGCTATGGGCCCGATTCTGGGACGCGGGTTGCGGGCCAGATTCCCCCTCCAGCTCTCCTGTATGTCCTGATGCTCAGGATGGGGAAAGCCAGCAGGGGACAAGCCAGCCCGGCAGGACATACAGGGCCGATTCAGGTCAAGGCCCTATACATCCTGCTGTGTCCATGGGGACGCGCTGCTTATTCCACCTCAAAGGTGGATAAGCAACGAAAACCCAGCAATTAGGCCCAGGGATCCCTCTGGGGCCAGAGCTGGGTGTGGGAAGGTACCCGCCGCCCGATGCAGGTCATGGCAGGCCAGCCTTGGGTCAGGCGATGGGGAAAAGGGGGGCCGAGGACATGGGAGTCAGGAGCACCTGCAGGGAAGATGTCCCCACAGGTGGCAGGGGCATGTCCAGCACCTCCCTTCTGTCACTCTGTTTCCCTTGTGTCTAGCACCTCCTTCTTTTTCCCTCCCTCTGTCCAGCATCCCCTTGGTCTCTGTTTCATTATTCCCCTCTGTCTCCAGCATTCTCCCTCTGTCTCCATACTTACTCCTCCTCCCTACGTCCATCATCTATCCCATTTCCCCACTTCTCCATATCCAGCATCTCTCCATTTCTGCAATGCCCCCATATACAGCATTTCCTTCATGTCTTTCTTCTCCCCCCAATGTCCAGCATCTCTCTTGTCAATCTATTCCCCCATGCCAAGCATTTTGCTGTTACCTATTCTTCCCCCCACCAACATCCACTTGTGTGTCCCTAGCTTCATTTCCTCACCATATCCCCTCTGTCCCCAAGCCAGAAACCAGCATATGCTCTTTCTTTCCTCCTCCCCAGATCCAGCATTTCCCATCCTCCCCCCCCCCCCCCCACCTGCCTGACACCCTCATTGCTGCTGCTTGCTGGGGCCTGAAGCAGAGGTGAAAAACAGTGAAAAGCATGGGGCTGTTCAGTATGCCACAATTCCATGCTGCTGATGCTCTGCCGGCCCCACCCCCTCTGACATAAACTTCCTGCTTCTAAGGGGCAGGGATGGCAGAAGTCTTGCATACGGAATGGCCCCATGCTTTTTTTGCTGTTTTTCATGGCCTCCACAGCATAAAGGGGTTAGGGCAATTTTTGTTTTGCCCCGACTCAGAATCCAACTGGAAGGCAGATAAATACGTAGTGCTCACTGTTAGTTTGAATCATAGTCATGAAGGTTGCAGATGGTTTGGTCTGGGAAAGATTAACCTCCGAAGCCTCTTACAGCATATGACGTACCTATGAACCCTGTTAAAGTGAAGTGTGCACATGCAGGCGTTCCATGACAGACATTTAGGATGCTGCTTCGTGAATACAAATGTTTGAAGGAACGTCTGCTGGATTTTATTTTATTACTATAAGCAGTATGGTCATATGAATATTAGTTCACCCACAATATGTATTTAATCGAAGCCTGATGAAGTCTTGATGAGGAAGTAAAATTAACGACAAGCAGCTGGGACAGAGTGGAGAGTGGAGAGTGCAATGAATATGGAAATAATATTGATAAAAGCAGCAAAGTGAACATATAAAAATTGATATAAATGGAGCAAAAAAGACAAGTAATTGAAAGCATTTTGAGTATTTTATGAGTTTCATATATATATTCTGCATAATTGAGATGAACTGGTTTTATATGCATTAAAAGAGAAAATTAATAAAATGCAGGGGCAATGATGAGCTGTGAAGCTAATAGGATCAACCTTGAGCTCGCCGTTTCCAGTCTACCAAATGGATGCTCAATAATTAGATGAAATGTTATAGCAGAATGATAGTATGTTTAAATAAATAGGAAATTAATGAATATTTATAAATAAATAGAAAAAATATGTGTTGAGAAAATACCGTCTGCATGTAATTATAATTAATTTGATGATTTTGGACACTTGCAGGATAAGAGGGATATTGCTTTATTTAGAAGTTAATTTTATAATGGGTCTACTAAATTAGTTGGGTGAAAAGGTGTCTAATTTCCCATGTTTTATAAAGACATATGAAGTGGCATTTTAGAAGGGATGTATAGGAAGAATCTGGGACACCCAGAGCAGAACATCCAAAAACCAGGGGAATGGCAGCAGTGCCTTCTGAAATCACTCTGTCTCCACCCCAAACAATGAGTGTCTCAGTAATAAGTTCAGGAGCTCAGCCTTGTCTAGATAGCAAGGCTGGGTACATGCACAGGTGTAGCCCATTCTAGAAATGTGGATGCCCTTCAAGTGCACGCTCGCAAAACTGGGAGACCCTGGCCTGGTTAGGTCAGAAAAGGGGCATCTATGTAATGAGACTAGCATGTCCTGCCTTGCCATTTCAGATACTCAAACGTAGGATGGCAGGCCAGTAATAGATCTGGAATATTTGCGGCAGGTTTCCACAGCCAAGAAATAGTAACCACTGCAATGTAAGTGTATTTTGCTCTTCCCTCTGGAAGTCTTTAAAGTCACGAAACAAGCTCTTTTTTGCACCTTATTCATGGTCAGGAGCAAGTATAGGCAATGGATGTCTCAAGAGCAAGGGCCAGACATGCTTGTGCCATTCTGAAATCGTGCTACATGCTACATGGACATTCTCACACTGGAGATGTCTATATACCCAGATTTCTAAAATGACTCCAGATATAGCACCATGATTTTCACATCTAAGCAGTGGCATTCCTAACCCCTCTGTCATCTAGGCCGGGTGCCCCCCTGCACTGCCAGTGCACCACTGCATGCTGTAATGCACCTCCCCTAACTCTGAATGGCTCCATGGAGGAAGCATAGTAAATCTATGATTATACTGGTTTGCCACAGTGTCTCGTGCTCCAGGGGATGGTCATTTGGCTCTTCCAGCCAAAGTCTCAGGAATTGCGGCACCATAGCAAACCAACATACTTGTAAATTTACCGCACTGCCTCTGTGGGGCTGACAGGATGCACCCCCTCCTGGTCGCCACCCAAGATAGGCCACACCTATTGTCCCACCCTTGGTACACCACTACATCTAAGTGCCCATTTTCAGATGTCCGTCTGATGAATAGAACTTCAAAAATGACCCCAATAGGCACCTATGTGTCTTTCTATAAAATCCTATATTGAAGACACAGACATTAACTCATGCTTGGAAGCAGGTGTAAATTTTAGCACTTAAAGTGGAATGTTTACTAAAGATTGCACCAGTAGTATGCACTTGGGCTGCAAATTTAGCATTGGGGCCCATATCAATTTTAGGGGGAGGGGGGTAGGTGTATCTATCCACCTGTCATTAGTGCATTGCAAATACCTGCACCATGCTAACCAGTACGAGGGTGCAATTAATGCCACACATTGAAATGCTGATGTGTACCCCTGCCAACCACAGCATTTACAGAGCAGGTGTTTTGGGCGTGTGCTTAATTGCAATGCGTTATCAACATCCATGTTCCAATGCTCATCCTAACCCCTTCAGTATCCACCCAATTATGCATTTCTCAGTTAGCACAGGGTCTGTGCTAAAAATCCCATGCTAACGTTTAATGCCTTGCATCTACTGAGTGCTAAACCCCAAGCTAATGGTTAGTGAGGTTTAATAAACATGCCCCAAAGTATAAAATATGCATGCAAATTACGGCTGTCCACAATCCACTCAAACTGCTCCACTGAGCATGCCTACTCTGAAAATATGTGCGTACTTGCATCATATATACTTTTAGGCATGACTTTTTTAATCTTTTACCGGCATAAATGAGCATTTTATGTGTGAAAAAGGTTAATAAAATTACCCCCATAGCAATGAACAGGGAGCTATTTGCTTTCTTCAAGAACTAAGGCAGTTGTTCAATTTAGGTATAAAAATCTTTCTGCTCTATTTTCAAGTTAGGCTTTATATTTTCATTTTAGTATGCTTTTGAGGTGGCACTTGCTGGTTAGCCTCAAGTCTCTGAATGTCTACGGTGACCTTGGTCATGTTAACAATACCAATAACAGCAACAATCTTTCCCTTCTAGTATCCTATTACTTGAAAGTACACCTTCTGCTTAGAAAGAGTTATTTTTGAAGCGCTGAAGAAAGTGTCATTGTCTCTATTACTTTTTTCTCTCTTATTCTTCTACTGTTACTACTATAGCATTATTAAGCATATACAGCACAATACAGACACAAAATGAAGACAGACCGTGCCTCATGGAGACTGTGATTTAGCTGAGACAAATAGACATGACAAATAATTACTGGTAATAATTAAATATATCATATTAAAAATATGCTGAATGACAGAGGGTCAAGTTCAGGAAGAATCAGGTGGTTTAGTGTTTAAGGAATTCAAAAAGAGATAGGTCTTTAAGCAGAAGTTGCCCATGCCCATAGATAAAACAAAATAAACCAATTCAGGAAGGTTTTTCCAACATACAATATAGTGCAACAAGACAGGTGAAGGACAATTTTAGATAGGATGTGGAGAGGGGGAATTAAGACATCCAGGTCAGGAATTTGCCTTTATTTGGTAGTCTGACCCCTAGTAGTAGAACTGTAAGATTGCCTCTAGGGGTTATTGAACTATTTTTGAACCTTTGCCCCCATGGGCAAAAATGACTGGGGATTGCTACAGCTTCTACTTGACTACCAGGGACATCGGTAAGAGGCAGGGATGGGATTAGATGGGCTGGGGAGTCTGCTGGTGGGCCATCAGGGTGTTTCTGATCCCAGGGGTCATCTGGGAGATCTTTATACTGGGTGAGGTTATCTGGGAGGCAATCAGATATTGGGGTGATGTCAGGTGGGAAACTAATGTCAGGGTGATGTTGGGTCAGAGATCCAATGTTGTGGAGTGATTGAAGATGGGATCAGATGTCAGGGCATGATTAGGGGGACTGGATGTCAGGGATAGTGATGAGGGCTAACCTGTCTTTTACATCTGTCCTTTCAAATGGGCACTTATTTGTGCTTTGGGACCAAGGTAGGCATTAGAGGGTAGCAAACAGGGCAATTTCCCAGCGTAGCCTATGTCATAGCGCACCCTGGGCAATTGCCCTGTGTTCCCATGTCATAGGTACCCCAAGCCTGCTTCAAGATGAAGGAGGCATAGCCTGTGCCAGTTTTTGCCCTGGGCCCAGAGGTGGCCCAAGGGTGATATGGGACTATGTGTGGAGACTCATTGAGGGACCTCCTTTGCATAAATATTTACATACTGGACTTATTTGGTCAGTGCTATAACCAGATTAATGAGAAGGAAGTAAGATGTAAAATTAGAAAAAGATCCTGGTAGCTGTTAATTCAAGATCATAGTGCGCAAGTTGAATTAGACTGTGCCAGAGCTGGAAAAGCCTAGAAATTCATGCATGTCCCCTAGTGTTTCTATATTCTGATGCTGTAAACAATTGATCTATGTTTACCCATTCCACTCCATTCATTAATTTACAGACCTCTATCATATCTCCCCTCAGCCGGCTCGTTTCCAGGTTGAAGAGCCCTAACCTTTTTAGCCTCTCTTCATAGGGGTATCCTTCCATCCCCTTTACCATTTTGGTGGCTCTTCTCTGTACCTTTCTAATAACGCTATATCCTTTTTAAGATACGGCGATCAGAATTGCACAAAATATTCAAGGTGCAGTCGCACCATGGAACAATACAGAGGCATTATAATATCCTTAGTTTTATTTTCCATTCCTTTCCTTATGATACCTAGCATTCAATTTGCTCTCTTGGCCGCCGCTGCACACTGGGTGGAGGGTTTTAACATGTTATACATGATGACGCCTAAATCTTTTCCTGGGTGATGGTTCCTAAGGTGGAACCTTGCATTGTGTAACCATAGTTTGGGTTGTTCTTTCATAGGTGCATAACTTTGCACTTGTCCACATTAAATTTCATCTGCCATTTCGATGCCCAATCTTTCAATTTATCAAGATCCTCTTGCAATTTTCCACAATCCTCATGGGTTTTAACAACTTTAAATAGTTTTGTGTCATCTGCAAATTTGATAACCTCACTTGTTATTCCCTTTTCCAGGTCATTTATGAATATGCCAAAAAGCAGCAGACCCAGAACAGATCCCTGTGGTACTCCACTATTCACCTTTCTCCATTAGGAAAATTGGCCATTTAGCCCTATCCTCTACTTACTATCTCTTAACCATTTCCTGATCCACAATAGTGCACTTCCTCCTATCCCATGACTTTTTAGTTTTCCACAAGTCTCTGATGAGGGACCTTGTCAAAGGCTTTCTGAAAGTCCAGATATACTGTATCAACCAACTCACCTTTGTCTATCTTTTCATTCACACCTTCAAAAAACATAACAGATTAGTAAGACAAGATCTTCCTTGTCTAAAGCCATGTTGGCTGTTTCCCATTAAGCCATGACTATCTACATGTTCGGCAATTTTGTTCTTTATGATGGTTTCTACCATTTTTCCCGGTACTGACGTCAGGCTCACTAGTCTGTAGTTGCCTGGATCACCTCTGGAACCCTTTTTAAAAATTGGCGTTATGTTGGCCATCCTCCAATCTTCAGGTATTACAGATCATTTTAATTATTGTTCACAGATTACTAATAGCAGATCTTCAATCTCATATTTCAGTTCTTTCAATGTCCTTGGATGTATAGTATCCGGTCCAGGTGATTTTCTACTCTTCAGTTTATCAAATAGTTGCAATACATCTTCCCGGTGTATCGATATTTCTTTCAATTCTTCCGCAGTATCACCTTTAAATACCATTTCAGTCATGAGTAACATCCCTACATCTTTCTCAGTAAAGACCGAAGCAAAGAATTCATGTATTATGACATCTTCATCTGCCTCATCTAGGCTCCATGTTTCTGGTGGCTTCGGTACTGGCATATTGTCATCATGCGGCACTGGTCTCATGACTGAAGGCAGATTGGTGTATTCAATAGATTTCTTATTTTTAGCAGAGAATCCTGATACATTGGTCAGAAGTAACAATCTGTCACATGATCCTTCTGTTCTCGCCATATCATCGAGACTGCAAATGCACTGAGATTGACAGCACATGTTGCGCAGCAATTGCGAGGAGCCCTGGATTTATCTTAATTGCCAACTTTACAATCTACGTAGTGTTCATACTCTTTCTTAATAAGTGCATTTTTATGCTGTGTCTTTGAGGCTTAAGCGTATACTCACCACAAATGTTACAGAATGTATTCCGACTGTTGCGACACTGGCAAGACATTTCTGCTGTAATGAATCATCATTTAGACAAGAAGCTTACATGTAAATGCTATTGTTAAATACAAAAACTGATTTCAATGTCATGCATAGCATTCATGTATGAAAGCTGCCTTTATAGCCTGTACTGCCAGCATCCACACTGACTAAACATGTGCAAGCATTCCTGAGCAGTAGCATTTCCATTGCACATTGTGAACCTGCACGGAGTACATGCCCAAGCATGCTTGAACTAAACAAAAAGCTTACTTTCTAGACAACATATGAGTATACTTAAAATATGTGAGGAGAGGCGGAGCCAGCAGCGGACAGAGATGGCTGCGTGAATTCACTTCTCCCGTAGACCCGTGTCAAAACAGCATTACCACCCGATAAGTTGAAGAGTACTGACACGCGAGGCTGCCTACCACGAAAAATCTGATATGACCAGCTCTAAGCAGACCCGTTTGGACTTTGCAGGCGCATCGGGTACTGGTTCAAAGAGAACCAAATCGGATCCTCTATCCCCTCTCAAGATGGCGGCGCAGAGAGAGCCCCTGGAGGGATTTCAAGAATTGTTGTGTGAGATCAGATCGGTGCGGGCATTAGTTGAGAACAGCAGAGAGACTTTATCCTTGGTTCAAGCGGAATTGAAGGAGGTACGCTGTACGTTGGAGGCCTTAACGTCCCGTATTGACAAAGTGGAAGAGAGGGTGGCCAGGCAAGAGGATCGTGCTATTCAAGCGTTCCAGGCCGCAAAGTGGATCGAGAAGTTGGAGCGTGTGGTTGAAGATATGAATAACCAAGCCCGCCGAAATAACATTCGCATTACCGGCATACCCGAAGGTGCGGAAGGGAAGAACCCAATTTTGTTTTTGGAAGAATGGATTCCCAAGCTGCTCAAGATAGACTTTAAGAAGCTGTTCGAGTTAGAGAGAGCCCACAGAGTTCCATCTCAGAGAGAAGCGTATGGTGGGAAACCTAGGCCTATGATCCTTTGTGCCTTACGTTTTCAGCAAGTCTCTCAAATTATGGCAGCGGCTAGATCATTACCATCGTTACAATTTGAAGGGCACAGAATCTCTTTTTACCCGGATTACAGTAAAAGCACGGTGGAAAGGAGGAAGCAATTTTTAGCACTACGCCCTAGGCTGCAAAAGCTGCAAGCTAGATATGGTCTTTTTTACCCAGCGCATTTCAAATTGACTTTAAATAATGCAACAAAGTCTTTTGAAGACCCTAAACTTTTGGCGACCTTTATTGAAGATCAGGAGGCTCTCCAAATGTGTTGATTAGGACAGACCTCTTGCACCAATGGTTGTTCTTTGGTAATTAAGGAGGGATCATTGGGGAAAGTGGTCCTGGAGTGGGCGATTTGTGGGGGCCCAGCGGGTCTTGCTCACTGTATATGCTGGGATTAGGCTTGTGCTATGTGTCTTGTACTTCTTCAAGCAGTTCTGTATTTTTAATTGTTTCATTCTTGATGGTGGGTCAATAGGGTATAGGAGAATGGTCAAGGGATTGGTAATTGCTAAGTGGTAGCGGGTCACTGTGTGTATATCTCTATACTCGAGCGACTTCTCTCTCCCTAGGGGGGTAAGTGGAGTGTTCTAATTCGGGAGGTGGTATACGATGTAACTAAAATGGGTCAGGCGGGGGCCATAAGTTCCGTGCTGTCTCACCTGGGGGCGGGTTATTGCCCTTGTTGGGGATGGGGTTGGCTCTTTATAAGGTGGACATGTGTGTGTTGGGCTTGTTTTTTGGTAATCATGAATCCGGCAGAGTTAAGGTAACAATGCTAGTGGTGTAATGATGGCAGGGACAAAGGGCATCAAGTTGATGTCTCTGAATGTTAAGGGCATACAGAATCCCATAAAAAAGAAAAAGATCTTAAGCTATGGTAAAAAGCAGCAAGTCGATATTTTTTTACTGCAGGAAACGCACTTGAACACCTTAGAAACTCAGAAGCTAGGTGGTGGATATTACGAACTGGTTGCTCACGCCCCAGCAATTCGTAAGAAGAATGGGGTTGCTATTTTAGTGCGCACTACTCTTGGAGCAACGGTTGAGTTAGCTAGGAATGACTCGGAAGGCCGATGTGCCAAGGCAAGGCTGTCCATTAAAGATTTGAAATTGGTTTTATTTAATGTGTACGCCCCCAATATTGACGATCCTGTTTTTTTTTTCAAACGTTAGCAGCAAATCTGCAAGAAGAGGCACAGCTGCCCTTAATACTGGGTGGGGATTTTAACATGACTTTAGATCCTCTTTTGGATCGTAGCCCAAGTAAAAAAGAAAGTCATTCTAGGGCTAGCTTGGCTCTTAAGGCATGTATGGACTCTATAGGATTGGTGGATGTTTGGAGATTATTCCACCCTACTGACAGAGATTTTACTTTTTTTTCTTCTCCCCATTCTTCACAATCTCGTATTGATTATTTTTTAATTTCTAAAACTCTTGTTGCTGAAACGGAGTATGCAGACATAATGGCTATGCATGTGTCGGACCATGCTGCAATTACATTGGACCTCAAGCTCCCTAGCGGATTAGGTTCTCTAGGGAGTTGGTCTTTTAGAAGATCATTACTTGCGGAGAAAGATTTCCAGATAACCATCAAAGTGGCATTGGCAGAATATTTTAGTACTAATGTCCCTGCAGATACGACATGTTGGGCATGGTGGGAAGCATATAAAGCTACAATGAGAGCCGTGATTACAAGCTACTCTATAAAGGAGGCTAAAAGGAAGAAAGCTCAGTTAAAACTTTTGGAAGAGCAGATTAGAGTGGGGGAACGATTGTGGTATAAAAGTGCAGATAGGAACAGCCTGACGAGATTACAAAGGTTGAGATATCAATACAACTCTATTTTGAGTTTGGAAGTAGAACAGGTCATGCATCAAGAACAATCGTGTTATTATGCAAAGAAAAATAGAGCAGGTAAATTATTGGCAACCTCCCTAAAAGGGAAACGACATAGAACTCATATAGCTAATTTGGTGGATGACAAGCAGAACATTATAAATAATAATGAGCAAATTTTAGCAGCCTTCTCCAAGTTTTATGCTAAGCTATATGATTCAGAGATAACAGCAGGTCAAGATGAATATGCAGGATTTTTAAGTCAGATTGCACATCCGACATTGGAGGATAGTCAAATCAAGGAGTTAGATGAACCTCTGAGGGTGGAGGAGATCCTGCGAGCAATTCGGTCGTTGGCACCGAAGAAGGCAGCCGGTCCAGATGGCATTCCTAATGAGTTTTATAATATGTTCGCACAGGAATTAACCCCCTGGATGTTGAAATATTTTCAATGGTTGCAGGTCAATCATTCGAATACTGGACGGTTATCCGAAGCAACAATAGTTGTCCTTGAGAAACCAGGTAGAGATCCTAGGCTGGTCAGCAATTACCGCCCCATCTCACTTTTGAATTCAGATTACAAGATTTATGCGACAGTTTTAGCCCGGCATTTAACGCAGGTCTTGCAGGGGTTGGTACATGCCGATCAGTGTGGTTTTATACCGGGACGCTCAACGGCTGATAACGCTAGATTGTTGTGTAATCTGATCCTTAAAGCAAATGCATTAGACTCTCCTATGATTGTCTTAGCATTAGATGCTGAAAAAGCGTTTGATAGGCTGGAATGGCCCTTTTTATTTAAAGTTTTGGAATGGTTTGGGTTTGGTCCCACTTTTATACAAATGTTGAGAGTTCTGTATGCTAAGCCGACTGCTCGCATTTTGGCGAATGGTTTGCTTTCTCAACCTTTTGCATTACATAGGGGCACCCGACAAGGTTGCCCCCTTTCCCCCCTACTTTTTAATCTAGCATTGGAGCCTTTAAACTTGGCCATTAGGCAATCTGGGGTCATCAAAGGAATTGCAGTCGGGGACATTCAAGTAAAACATTCAGCCTATGCTGATGATTTGCTGCTTTTTACTCAGCTTTCCTCAGTAGAAGAAATTTTAAAGGTAATTGAGCACTACTCGCATATCTCTGGATATAAAATAAATTGGGGTAAGTCAGTGGCTTTTCCTTTAAATAACCACGCTTCCGCAGCATCTATGGCGATATTTCCATTTCAGTGGGAGACAGGCCCGATAAAATACTTAGGGGTACGTTATTGTGCCTCAATTGAACGGACCATTCTAGCCAACTGTAAAACCTTGCAGGACACGGTGAAGAATCTTGTATTAAGCTGGTCTCCCCTTCACCTTACCTGGTGGGGTAGGCTGGACACCATAAAAATGATGATTATGCCTAAAATAAACTATATCTTGAGTATGCTACCAATAGCACTACCTATGTCAACTTATAAATTTGTAGAACGCTCCTTGCTTAATTTTTTGTGGGGTGGGAAACATCCTTGAATCTCGCTCTACAAATTAAAACTGCCCAGAGACAAAGGGGGAGTATTGTTCCCTGACTTCTATCATTATCACATGGCCTTTATTTTAAAGCAAGGGGTGCTATGGGCCAAGTACGATGAATTGTTGCAAAAGCCAACTTGGTTAGAAGTGGAAGTTCGTTTGGTTTCTCCCTACCCATTGCAGGTACTGCTCGGATCTAAGCTTGTTGACCATACTGGGGCACAGCAAGTCATAATAGCCACCCAGGAGGTTTTTTTGACCATTGCTGCTTGGGTGGGGAAGGATAACTCTCCCTCTAAGGCCACGCCTTTATGGCAGAATCCTCTATTTAAAATAAGGAAACGCGCTTTTGCTTGGAAATTGTGGCAGGAGTGTGGCATTTGGTCATTGGGCCAATTGTTAAGAGAGGGTAGGTGGAAAGATTTTGCTGAGATACGTAAGGAATATTTACTCCCGAAAACTTGTTTTTTTCAATGGATTCAATTGAAACATTGTGTTCAGTCAGTTATTGCTGACTTCATTAACTTGCCGGATTCATGCTACTTAATGGGTAAACTTAATGGTATAGTGGAACAATCAAGAGCAATTTTGTCACTGTATGTTTTTTTTAGAGACTGTTCTCCAAGTTCGCTGGTGGGCCTTACTAGGGTCTGGGAAAAGGATGTGGGTGCTTCTGTATCTGCTGACACGTGGGTAATGCTTTGGGGGTCTATTACTAGAGTCTCCAGGTCAGCTGCACTCACGCAGTCTCTATACTTCTTTTTGCATCGTGCTCACATAACTCCAATAAAACTGTCCAAATGGGATAAAACAGCCAATGGGAGGTGCTGGACGTGTGGCGAACAGATTGGCACCCTTAGTCATATGGTGCTGGAGTGCCCTAGGGTTCAGAGGTTCTGGACTCTGGTATGGGAAAGAATTCAGAAAGTTTTGAATTTCTCGACTCCCTTGACATGGAATATTGTTTGTTTAAGATCTGCAGCTAATATTCCGGCTTTACATAAGGGGAAACATTTTTTGTTGAATTTTATGTTAGCAATTGCTTTGAAAATTGTTTTTACAAATTGGAAGCGCTTCTCAAGCTTGGACTGGAACATCTGGTGGAATATGGTATGTTTATATGCAAGTTTCGAGAAAACTTTCTGCAAATTGCACTCTACTGGGAGCCAACTGTATAATCTGGAGAAATGGGTGCTGCTGGATGAATATGGGGCTGGAGCATCGATTTAATATTTTGGGTGGCCCGGTAATCACTTATGTACTTATGCAGTTGTGTTATATTATAATGTCCTCTTGTAATGAGCCGGGGGGGGGGGGGATGGTTTGAGTGCTTTGTATTTTGGTTATTGGTTTCTGTCTGTTGTGTGTGAAAATTTCAATAAAGATTCAATAAAAAAAAATATGTGAAGAAAACACAAAAATAGGCAATTGCCAAAAATAATGCATGATAGGAACATTTCAAGGTGATTTTCGTGATTCATATGATACACCCAAAAGTGTTCAGTAAGCAAAATCTTCGTTGTCCAGTGTTTTCAGTGCCCATAAATCTGATTCCCATGCAGGCTCAAGAACTTCTGTATGAAGTCTCTCAATGCTCCCACTAAGCAGCTTGAAGCTGCATGGGAGTCTTCCACCAGCATTCCTGCTGGTGGGAGGAAGTGCAAAGCAATCATGCTTAGGATCACGAGGCATAGGCAGGTCCCAAGGTCCTGCCTATCCTTTGGGATCTGCCTAGCTGTGTGATCCTAAGCTTAAACATTTAGGAGCTGGCTGCTGAGATCTTGATCACAGTGCCCCTCCCCCACCCCCAAAATGGTGTATTGCAGCCCTGTTTAATAATGGCCTGATTTACTGTTTCCCATATTCTATAGGAAAAGAAAGCTTAATAAATTAGGCCCTTAATGTGCAATTACACAGTGCCAACAGAAGGCAATGACCCTTATCCTCCTCCCCATTCCAGCATCCTCAATGAGTATGTTGTCAGAAGCATATTGTAGCTGCACCTGAGCAAACTTTCATTTTTGCTTCACATATCACCATGGCCTAGTAATACGTGACATTTTGACAGAGCTGCATTAGGGAATCTGACACTGCCCAATATGGCTGACCCACTATAATAAAAATGAGGGAATGAGGCAATTAGCGTAATTCCAAGAGCCCCAAAAAATGAAATAACATACAACTTGATCTATACAGATATGGCCAGTGCACTCCAAAGTCCACACTAAACATGTATTGTTCAAAAATTAAAATATATCAATGAAGTAACCGTACTCACAGACAACAACCACTGAACACAAAAAATCACAATGCCCAAAGGAGCCCTTTCTCAAACTGTAACCGGCAAAATATGCCATGCATGCACTGTTAAAGCAAATCCTAATGAACGGACCTCCCACATACCCAGTGAAACCCAATCATCATAAATCAATGCAACCAATCGAAAACCAGCAAACCCGCAAGGTCCAAGCATTCAAACCATGCTGAAAAATGAACAGATGGCTAAAAAAACTGAAAAAACTGAAGAACCATTCACACCACCCGCAAACATTCATTCAAACCATAAGGCCGAACTGTGTTCAACCAGAAAATCCATGACTGTTCTCTCTGGGTTAATATAAAATCCCGATCACCACCTCTACTCAGAGGAGAAATGTGGTCGATGACCCAACATTTCAAATCAGAAAATCCATGTGACAAAAGTTTATAATGATCCACCAAAAGAGCATTCGGAACCAAATATTTCAATTTACTCCGATGCTCCAAAAGGTGGATGCGTAACTGTCGTGACATTTTCCTAACATAAGCTAACCCCCATGGGCATACAAGCATATGCTCTAGACCCCCATCAGCATGGGTTCCGTGTCAGCCACAACATTGAATCACTGCTAAAAATGCTCCTAGACAATTTAAACAGAGGACTTGACAACGTAAAAAAAGGCTTTCTACTCATCTTCATATACATATCTACAGCCTTCGATACTGTATCCCACAGCACCCTACTGTGGAAACTCAAAGAAATTGGATTACAGAACACCACTCTCCAATGGTTGACAGACAACAACAGTTCAAGGTCGACTCCGCCACTTCTTCCACTTTCCCTTCTACACAGGGTGTATCCCAAGGATCAACTCTATCAGCCCCGCTCTTCAACCTATACATACGCCCCATCTGTGATGTCATAAGGAAACATAGCATCCAATATGCAGTGTACACAGATGGCATCATCTAAACACCCATCAACCTGAATAACCCGGACTGCATCGCAATAACAACTTGCCTCCGAGACATGTCCAGCTGGCTCTCTCACAACAACCTAAATATACATTACAACAAAACCAAGGTTCTCATCATTACACACAACAGATCAGTCAATCCGCCTACATAACCAGACTATGGGGCTTGTTTACAAAGCCGCGGTAGTGGACTCCATGCAATATCGGAGCCGCAGCCCCATTGAATTCAATGGGGCCATGGCTCCGATATCGGGTGGAGTCCGCTACCGCGGTTTAGTAAATATGTCCCTATATTGATCGAAGAGGAAGTCAAATACCCGGGAGTGATGCTAGACGAGAACCTGAACTTTCAATCACACATAAGCAAGACCACAAGGAACACATTTTACAAAATGGCCACAATAAGAAGATTCAAACTACTCCTTGACCAAGACCATTTCAGAACAGTATACCAAGCCATCATATCACCTAACTTGGACTATTGTAATTCCATATACATTGGACTACTGAAGCAGACAATCCAGCCATTGCAGATAGCACAAAACATATTATCCCGCATCATCACTGACTCATCAAGGCATGATCATATCACTCCAGTACTCAAGCAATTACACTGGCTCCCAATCGCATCACGCATCAGATTTAAAAGCACCCTGAACTTTTTCAAAATCAAGCACAACATGTATGCCAGCAGCCTGATGGAATTAATCAACCCTGAAACAAGCACCAGGCCAAGAAGACAAAGCATTATGGACACCATACAAACACCAAGATCCTACCCCATGACCAAACAGGCCACATCATCCAGAGCATTGTCCCTCATAGCTCCATCCCTCTGGAATACCCTCCCAGCTGAACTAAGAGCCATAACGTAAGAACTATGAGAATGGAAGACCATTCTTAAGTGAAGTTGCATGGGCATTATCATAATGTAAAAATGCATTCCTATCAGTGGGTTTCTTATACATCAAAGTTTGAAAACCTGAAACACTCTTCATGATCCATACATCCAAAAAAGATATGGTAGATCTATCATAAGTAATAGAAAACTGAATATGTGGATCAAGTTGGTTCAACCATTGATGAAACTGCAAAAGACCTTCTTCAGTGCCTGTCCATATCACAAACACATCATCAATGTATCTTGCCCACATATGTAAACATGGCAAAAATGGTGTATCTGGGACCCATGTGGACTCAAAATGAGCCATATATAAATTGGCCACTGATGGAGCCATCATGAACCCCATGGCAACCCTAGAACATTGGTGATACAGACATCATTATAACAAAAAAATGATTCACACAGAGTTAAATACGCAAACTTCATCATGAACCCTAAATGTGCCATATTAATGTCCCCCTCCCTTGAAGAGCTGTCTCAATGACCTCCAAAGCCCCCACTTGAGGGATGCTGGTGTAAAGAGAGTTTGCGTCCAAGGTAACTAGAATACAATCCAAAACCCCACTTTGGAGCCACATTTGATCCAGAAGATTCAAAAAATGAGTTGTGCCTTTCACAAAAGAGGTGATAGAGGGCATTAATGGGCGCAAAAGAGAGTCCAAATAAATAGACAATGGCTCAAGCAAAGGTACCACTGAAGAGACAGTCGGATGCCCTGGAGGAGTCATAAAACTTTTATGTATTTTTGGAAGGATATATAAATATGGAACTAGCGCTGTCTTTACATTCAGAAAAGCAAATTCCTTTTTGCTAATGAACTTCTGTTCCAAAGCTTCTTTTGATAACATTTCAATCTCTAGACTCAAACATGCTGTGGGATCCACCGACAACTGTCAGTAAGTAGCCACTTCAGACAACTGATGCAAAATCTCCTGATGATAGTACGAAGAGTCCAACACTACTACCGCACCACCCTTGTCAGCTTGTTTAATTCCAATATCTGTGTTGGAGCCAGGACAATGCTATAGCCCATGTTGCAGCTAAGTATTGGTTTTGAGCTGATGTAGTTCCTATATGCCCATATTGCTTGTAATTGTTTTTGATGCTTTGATGCTCTTGATAGTAAGATTTTGTGCAATTCTTGAAACACTGATGCTATGTTAATAATCCATGCGGAGTTTTTTTTCACCCAGTAATGGAATGTTTATGTAGCCTTTGTGAGCCAGGGTTTGGCCTGTTTTGGCTACCTTTACTTAGAGCTGTTGCGTTTGCTTGGTGATATTTTCCACTGAGGTCTTTTTTCTCCACTGGGCATTGATGATCTATTCAAGTATATTCAGTGTCATTTGTTTATATTTTTGTATACGTTTTTTTAGTATACTGGTAATACGTGAGGCAAAAAAAAATCTCTCATAGCCCCCCAGCCATTGCCAGTGTCTCTCTCTCTCATAGCCCCCCAGCCATCACCCAGTGTCTCTCTCTCATAACCCCCTGCCATTACCCAGTGCAGTCTACAGAATTGCATTATAAATGAGATATCACCAGAGGCTTATACACAAGCACCAACACCTCCTTTTTCTGTTGGCCATTGGTCTCTCTATATATCTGAGCATCTTTCTAGATTTTGCTGTTGTCATGTCTGCCTGCTTGCCAAAAAGAAAATCACCAATAATATATCAATCTCAAAATCTTAAATATACTGTGTCGGGTATGCCAGCAGGATATGAGAGGATTTCTCAAACTCGGAGGCTGGTCATGCCCATTTTAATCAAATATTTGGTTCAAACCCATAAAATAAAATCACTTAGCTTAAATCATGATATCCATCATTATAGGTTATTATCATCAGACCCTACTCCAGAACTAGCTGATCATATACAAACTTTAGTTGCTACGGCCCATCAAAATGGATGGATCACTATTAAAGAGAAATAATTTTCAATTTCTTTACATCCCAAACTTCCCACTATTTATACAGTCCCAAAGATTCATAAATCGCTTTCCAATCCTCCGGGACGGCCTATAGTTACTTGTAAGGGATCTATTCTTGAGCCTCTTTCACAATTTTGTGATGTGTTTTTGAAACAGGAGGCAGCTGAAGTCAAATCTTTTATTAGAGATTCCACACATTTCTTGGGTCAGCTATCAGACATAACACATATGACACAATTTTGTTGGTTGGTTACTTTGGATGTATCTGCATTATGTACCAATATTGACCAAACTAAAGCTTTACAATTATTGGCGACATGTTTACGATATTTCAATATGCCCCCCTCGTATCCCTAAGTCTTTTTTGTTACAACTTATGACACTGGTTCTTACCCGTAATTATTTTCTTTTTGATGGCAAATATTTTTTACAAATTTTTGGAATAGCTATGGGGGCAACAGTAGCCCCTTCTATAGCCACATTATATATGGCAGACATGGAAGAAAACACACAGGCCTAACACACAGGCCTAACTTTATGTGTTTTTTGCTATCCACACAGCTGCTAATATTGCTGGGATTCAGACAATGCCGGTATAGTCAGCAGTGAAAGCAGATATTCAGCACCGAAGGATATGCAGATTACAGTGCTGAATATCCAGTTTCATTTTTAAACATTGACCATGGGCTTTAAATATAAGGCCCACTTTAAATTCAAAAAATGGCTAAGAAAATGAACCTGTTTCATATGCACAAAAAAGCATATCCATGAATATCTATACTTCCATTTTGAAAATTACTCTAGGGAAATTATGCACGTGCAGTTACAGTAGACCTTTGCTATGCACAGATTTCCCAGGTTAATTGTATTCTCTTCATCACAACTCCTCCTACTTTTTATTAATGCTGACTGTTCTTTCTAGTAGAAGAAATGATAACGCATTTTCTGGAGTCCTTTGACTATTCTATGCCTCTCAAATCACTGTCACTGAAGGGGGCAGATACATAGAGGAATGCACTTTGGCTCTTAACCCACATCATTTACTTCTGCAGTCTTCAATTGAATCACTTGCAAATTTGCCATTATCACACAGATCTCACTTTTTCAGACTACAGCAGATTTAAAAATTTGCTTGAAAAGAGAGAGTACTCAGAGAAAATGGAACGCAGCACTGCTGAGCGAAGAGGTAGTACACGGCATAATAAGCTCTCAGCGATATGCTATTGTTCTCTAGGCCTTCTGAGAAAAATGAAAGTATAATGCACAGTTCTGGCATTATATATTTTTATACTGAAAATCTTGACCTTGTCTGAAAAAACAATATCTGTAAAAAACTATCTCCATGCTACCAGTTTTTCTTTAGCATTATATATGGGTTGGATTGTTGACCATCTCATATAAGCAAAACTATGAAGCAAGGCCTCATTGGCTTAGGTTGCTAAAATATAAAATTAAGAAAAAAATCAACAATCTATTTTAAGTCCAGCAAAATATAACCCTTTAATTTAATTTACTTCAAAACGTTTTCTACTGCCTTTCAACCAATTATACTTCTTGTAGTGGGTACAAATCATGTCCATGTACGTTAAACTTACGGGCCTGTTTACTGAACTACAGTAAATCTCTGCACTTACTGTGCATTAGGTGCAAAAATTAACACATGGTGAGGATAATTTATAACAGGGTGCCCTGTTTATGGCACACAAAATGTATCTATTTTATGTCTATTTTATTTGGAACAGTAGGTGCCTACTTTTCTTTATAAAATACTAGTGTAGGATACTGCCTCCTATTCCATGACGTTTTAATTTCATCAAGAGATTCTTATGAGAGACCCTGTTAAAGGCTTTGGGGGTCATTCCATAACACAAATAGGCCATTTGGATATGCATGGGAGATGAATTTCTCCCTAAAACATCTATGACTATAATCCAAAATCCATCTCCCATGCATGTCCATGGTGCGAACACGGGGATATCATAACATTCTCGGGAAGGGCAGAACGGGGTCGTGGTTTGCTGATGAGACATATAAAGCATTTTCAGGAAAGGCCCATGTACATTTTTTGTGTTCTCCACAGACATGCCCTTTATTCCTGCTGGAGATGTGGCATAAGGCCAGTACTTGGAAATTTTTGTGCTGTGCTTGTATAGAGGTTGTAACAAGTATGCTTCAAACTATTGTGACTGCAGTCTCTAAAACACAGCTAGATGCATTTATAATGAACAGAAATAAGGGGTGAGAAAATCTTGTAAGCTAAAGGGGCATTAATAACTGCCCCTAAAGACACTTTAAGACGAGCAATAGCGATTATGGTGGCTATGCTGACAGTTGCTGTTTGTGCTGAAGGAGCTAATCTGTGGGACCCTGACAATTCTTGTGTTATGTAAAATGGGAATGCTGAAGTAAGAAGTGTGAGCAAGTCTGCAAAAGGCTTGTGTTTGAGTGAGAAAGGGGGATTAGATTTGTAGTTCTGGCACACCGTGCTTTTAGGGTATGTTGTTGTTAAGTGCCGTCGAGTTGATGTCGACTCATGGTGACCCTCTGAATACTTGTCCTAAATTGTGTTCAGTCTTCAGTCAGGCAGCTCATTGTTGACAGACTGGTACTCGTAGCTGCTGTTATTGTATCAAGCCATCTCATTGCTGGCCTTCCACTTTTGCAGTGACCCTCTGTCTTGCCAAGCATGATGTCTTTCTCTAATGATCTCTCTCTTCGCATGATTTTTATTTTATTTATTTATTTATGTAAAGTCTTTTCTATACCGCGCTCTTCAAATCAGCTCGGTTTACAAATAACGGAAACTTTGTCCATGAGTAAGGAGAACCATACTGGATATATGGATGATGTGTCCAAAGTATGAAAGTCGAAGTCTTGTCCTCTGAGCTTCTAAAGAAAGCTTAGGTTTGATCTCCTCTAGTACTGACTGGTTTGTTCTTCGGGCAGCCCATGGTATACACAGTATTCAGTTGGCTGGAGGGTATTTTCTTATTATAATATTTTTATTATTTTTAATATTTTATTGTACTTTAGTATTTATTATATGTGCTCTGTCCTGCTCACTCTTTCTTATTTTTTTATGGCGTTCCTTTCTTATAATTTGCAGTGCGTCCTTTTTATTTTATTGTACACCCCTTAATGTTTCGACAAAGCGGTTTATCAAGTGTGATTAAAGATTAAAAGATTATTCGCCGCCAGCAACATAATTCAAAGGCATCAATTTTCTTCCTATCTTTTTCACTGTCCAGCTTTCACATCCATATGATGTTATTGAAAATGCCATGGCTTGAACAAGCCAAATCTTTGTATTGAGAGAGACATCTCTGCTCTTGAGAATCTTGTCTACCAGCTTTTATCTATAGGTACTGAGCATCTGTTTCCCTGAAATATGTCTTTTGTGACAGCAAGTGAGTGTGTGTGTGTGTGTGTGTGTGTGTGTGTGTGTGTGAGTGATTTGAGGGTTGCATGGGAAGATTTGGCATATTTAAAGGATATTTTGTTGTACTCTGATTTTTCAGTCTGTTATCTCCTCTATTTATTATATACCTCAGAGTGTTGCTCAAGTAGTATCTGTGGGAGCTGCAGACAAGCCATTTAAACCTGATGATTTAGGATTAAGTCAATTTTTGGAGACTTCTTTGGGTAATGTATCCCAAAGAGGTACTTTATTTGTTTCTTTTTTCTCAGAGCGGGTTAAGAGTGGTATTATGAAATTGTATTTCCTAAAGAAGGCTCCTTCTTATGGCCAGCCATTGATGATATTTCCTGATATTGCTCATACCACTCAGATCCGGCGTAAAACATTTCTTCAGGTACTGGCTCTTGGAGAAATGTTTTACTTGAGGTTTCCTTGCAAGTGTTTGGTAACATTTTCTGGCAACAGTTATGTATTCGTTGAGGCTTCCCATCTTCAGCGATTTCTTTTGGATAAGTAGTTTTCCTTTTAAGATCTTTGCTCTTATTTGACTGGGTATAGTTTTTTTTTTTGTCTTGATATCCATGCACCTTTGATCATCTCTTGTAACGTGGGCACGTAGTCTGTGTACCGGTGGGATGTCCACATCTTGCAAGTTTTCGGCGGACCTGGATGTCCTCATCTGAATTGGCCTCCACATATCCAATGCCAGTGAATTATAAAAAAAAGCACACTTTCGACATGCCACCAAACATCTAAGTGCTTTTTAAATATTGACCTGAAGATGTATAGCCAGTCTATCAGGATATGCTTGGAAATTGCTTTTAAATAAGTCTGCAGCACCCAGTACAATGGACATTCTATATTTTTCTGCCACATTTTCTTGGATACTGACTACCTTTCTTGGTACTTGAGGATCTTCACCTACAACACACGATTCACAGATTAATCACTTGGCATTGACACCTCTATTATCAATGCTGTTGTCATGTTTTTCTCCTTTAACACTTGAAGGCAAGTTTTGGATAGATTGTGGAGATAGGAATTAATATGTGGTCAGGATGTAATGCAATTCCAATGGTATTTTAGAAAAGGCTTTGCCAAATCTGGAGTCTTTTCTAAAATACATATAAGAATGTGCAAGAGTGCATGTGTATTTGATGACACGAAGAGCTGGAGGAGCCATTTTACACATCTACATGTGGGAAAACTAACTGGAGGCAACTTGGCAACTCACACATGTTAAGTGCAGACACTTACACTTTGCAGACCTATACATATAAATGCATACAGTTAACTACAGAGGTCAACTATCTTTGTTTCATTTCAATTTGGAGAAGAAAATAAACAATGTCAGAACACTTTTTAAAAACCTATTTATTTAAAAAAATATATATATATTTTTGCCAGGGAACAGCTGTAAATTCCGACATGAACAATTTTGGTCATACAATTGCATTCCCTGTATGAAGTGGGAACTACACATGTAGATTGTTGACCCACCCAGGCCAGGCCCACAACCATGCTCCCAACACACCCATTTACACATTCTACATATTGCAGATATCCATGTGTAAATTTAGGCCTTGTCCTTCTCCATCATTTTCTGAGGGTGGTAATTCCCCTGGTTTTCTGGTACAGCAATGTTGTAGTGCTCACAAACTTTTCGGTGGATGAGACGTGACACTTTATTGTTTCCTTCTGCATAGAAAGTTTATCCTATCAGAACTCCACAGCCAGCCACAAGAGTAATGGTTTCCAACTCTTTTTTTCCTATGCTTTCTGTAAACGATCTAATCCATAATCCACTGACCTGGGCTGCAACTATGAATTGCTTATCCTTATGTTTCAGTTTACCTTTCCTTATTCATATGTCCAGGTTTGATCCATGTGCAGTTCCTGAAATAACACTTTGTATTTCCTACTTACTTATGCGTTTGCAGCTTGTTTATCCTGGTTTGCCTCCTCCCTCTCCAGCTTCCTTTTCTCACAGATCCCCTCTGACTAGTATGGGGTCAATTTTGAACCAGCACAGTAACTAGCTTAAGATAAACTGGTTGCACTCGTAATGTTTAACTTAATCCATATATTCAGACTTCTACCATATAGGTAGCAGCACTGACTATGCATATGGTGCAGTCACCATGCTGGCAGTATCCATTTACTGTTATTTAGGCTTGCTATTCGCCACTATCTGGATAATTCTTTTTACATGCCCTCATTCTATACCTAACCTGGCCTCTTCTTACATAGAGAGCATTGGGCCATTTAGCAATTTAAATAACCCAATACTATCCATGTAGGATTTTAAAAGATATGGATAGACAAACTATATATTCACTGGCTGCTGGTGAACATACAACTTGTTCGGAATGTTGGCCTGGATATTCTTTAGTAGCACTGTTTAACCCCTGGGCTGTACTACTGTGGCTACTTGTACAGGTGATTACATAGTAACATAGTAGATGACGGCAAATAAAGACCAGCATGGTCCATCTAGTCTGCCCAGCAAGATGGCAAGAGTAGGTGCACTTGCTGCTCTGTGCAGGTCACCCCCCCCCCCCCATGCCTTTGTTTAGGGGTGTACCCACCACTCTGTACACGTCACTCCTATTTGTTGAGAAAGAAGAAACAGTTAAAGTTATTTGGATTTTATCCTGTTTCTATAAAGGGATCCACTGTGTCTTTTCCATGCCATTCTGAAATCTGTCGCTGTGTTGGCCCCCACCACTTCCATCGGGAGGGCATTCCAAGCATCCACCACCCTTTAAGTGAAAAAGTATTTCCTGACGTTGCCTTTCAGTTTACCCCCTTGCAGCTTCATGTTGTGTCCTCTAGTTTTACATCTTCCCCATCTTTGGAAGAAGTTTGTTTGTTCATTAATACTCTTTACGCATTTAAAGATCTGAATCATATCTCCCCTGTCCCTCCTCTCCTCTAACGTACACATATTTAGATTTTCAAGTCTCTTCTCATATGTCTTCTGGTGCAGGCACCAAATCATTTTGGTTGCCTTCCTTTGAACTGTTTCCAGTCTTTTTATATCCTTTGTGAGATATGGTCTCCAAAACTGAACACAATATTCCAAGTGAGGCCTCACCAGCGAACAAGTATTACCATAGAAAATGATTCAGTTCACTCACTACACTGATAACAATATGCTCTCTATTAGTTTAATGCATGAAAATGGGGCTTTTGAAAGTATCTGGGGGTAAATCTATGAACGTCATTCCACCAAGTGCAAAGATTTACCCATAATTCAGAAAGGCATTTCAGAAGGCCGGCATGGGGCAGGAATTAGACTTATAGGCATACAAATGAATTCCCAAATGTATGTGCATATGTTTTTTGGGAAAAGTACCCATGCAAGTAATGTGCGTACTTTCTCTAATTCATTTTTCAAAAAGGACATTTTCTCTTTGAAGAAAACTGATACAAAAAGTCAACGGGTAATAATGACCAGTGAACTTTACATACTGGTGCACTTCTTGACAATTGTCCCCTTGGTTTCTTTAAATATTTAAGAAAGCAAGCATAGGGCACATGCACATATGAATTAATGTTGCTGATATTTGTTCAGAACACGGAACTATTGTATTATTCCTCTCAATGCAGGCCTGGTTCAATGATATAATAAAGCGCTAAGGTTTTGTTTAGGGATGACATCAAGATAAAATCTCAACATATTTTCATGTTGAGGCTTGAAGGTACTCTCAGCAGAGAGTAGATTTACTGAATGTAAAAGAAACAGACACCACAGTTCAGAAATGATTTCATAATAAATCTAGGAAAGGAATATGACCCGTACATGAGGTCTTCGTATTTCCCAGTGAGCTGTAATGAGACCTGCTAAGCACTGTGAAAAATACAGCAAGAATTAAATTTAGATGTGGTACCTGGAAAATTTTCTAAATGAGTTTTTTAACAATTATTTTAGGGGCCCCTTTACTAAGTTGCACTAAATGGGTAAGGTAGAAATTAGTGTGCAGCAACCGGTAGTTCGGGCCTATGTTAATGGTTACCGTGCAGGCATGACAGTTACCACATGACATCATGCGATGGGGTGGGGAACGGGCAGTTTGGGGATGGAGAGTGGGCATGGAGAGCACATTGTGATTAGCATATGTAGGAGCAGAGGAGTAGCCTAGTAGCCAGACACAGGCTTGGTATCCAAGCAACCAGGGTTCGGTTCCCACTAACATGCCTTGGGCAAGTCACTTAATCCTCCATTGCCTTGAAAGAAAGGCCTTGCAATCTAATTTCAGTCACACTGCCAAGAAAACCCAGGACCTGCTGGGTTGCCAAGAGTCAGCACTGACTCAAAGGCACACATTGCTTGCTTACATATCATGTGCTGTCAATGTTGCAATTAGCTTGGGTGCAGTTAACATCACATCAATAGGATGTGTTTCAATGCAGTAGCATGCTGGGCACATCTTTGACAGTTAACACACATGACTGTTGCACTTACCCTGCAGAAATATCTATTCAAAATTCACAGTAAGTGCAAACATGTACCACATCTTAGTATAAAAGGTTCCCTAACTATCCGAATCAGACAAATAGCAATCTGCAGTTTTTATTAAAGTTGGATGCCTTTGATTTCCACAGCAGACTTTGTTCTTAATACTCCACTGTGTATCTGACCCCATTCCTATGGTTCCCGAATGTTCTTTCCTTCTTTATGTGTGGCAGGTGCAGGCCTGTGACCCACAGTGTCCGAACATAAGCAGGCCAACATGGCTAGCTTGACCTGTAAATGAGGCCTGTGGAGAGGCATATAGGATTGCACATCCCCCAATATGCTGCTATTGTAAGATAGAACTCAGTAGAAGTATTGAATTAGCTTAGGTAAGCAGAACTACAGTATTGAAAGATGGAAAAATACAGAAAAGACATGTTTAAAAGTTACTGATAAGAAAAAGTACATCTGCAAAGAAATAATTGGGAGTGCTGACAGATGAGTTGCAGAGCCCAGCTCCTCTGCACGTACAAATTGGTTCTATAACCTTGAAAGTGTGAAAGTAACAAGTTGATGAACTGACCATTGTAATTGGGACTAGAAGGGGGGTATGCAGGTGTCATGCCCACTGGAGGGATATAACTGGATAAACTTATCAGTACCGGGACCAATAGAAGAGGTACGGGAGGTACGGGAGATTACCGGGACCAATGAAATGTTTTTCTATACCTAGAATGGAACAGAAGTCTATAAAAGTTGTTGTAATGCTTGAAAACTTTGCTCAGCCATTTTGAAATTGATTGGTTCGAGACTTGTGCACAAATAAATGATTTGGACCTTCTGAACAGACTCCTGGTATCATTGGTTTGTCTGCGCTTTGCTGCTACATATTCCTTGGTGCGTTGGCCGGGAAGTTGTGGAATCAAAGTGTATATAGGGCAATATACCACGACTTTCCGCCTCTATAGGCTTGGTCCTGCCGGGATCGCGCCCTTCCGACGAGGGCTGCTCCCTGGCGCCACCGGTCCCTTGTATCGGAGGGAGCTGGTCGGACCTCGGCGGGTGACGAGCCCGGCTGGAGTCAACGCCTCGAACCCGAGTGAGGGGAGTCCGAGGTCCAACTCATGCGCCTGCTTGGGAAGTTTGAGGACCGGATCCGGTGAGTATAGTTTTGATTTTGGGTCTAGACAGAAATAGAAAGCGCAGTACTGCCATTGGAACTTGGAACTTTGGAATTTGTAATCTCGAGATATTGGGAATTGGTAAGAGAGCATGATCACCTCTCAAGGAAGGGCCGAGTAGCCTGGCATGGGAATTCGCCGGGTGAAACCCCCATCCTTTTTGTAATTGGGAAATTGGAAAAGACTAGTCAGAATAGATAGAAACGAATGCATTCTGGGATACGTTGCTAGCATGATTGTGTGAACGAAGTGTGAATGAGAGGTCTGGCAGCACGGACCAAGTGAAGGCGGACCCCTGAGTAGCGCATTTCCTGACCGGGCGACCGCGTTCAGGTCGCGAAAAGGGGGAAGCGATTGTCGTCTTGTCTTGTTATTTGTACTCCTTATACGTTTCCAGGGCCGTGAGGACCCCTTACCCACGGTCCGCCCTCCTTTTCCCTTCTGTCTGTTGTTGCGCGCACACATCGAAATGGGAGGGGCGGGGTCTACTAGAAAAACTCCATTAGAATGTATGATCGCACATTTTAAAGAGGGATATTCAGGAGATTATGGTATTAAAATGACAGCAGCCCGTTTGCAGATTTTGTGTACTAGGGAGTGGCCCGATCTAGACCCCATCTGGCCCCGAGAGGGAACGTTCAAAGTAGAGATTATTCAGTCAATACACCGTAGAGTGCGGATAGCGCACCCCGACCAGTACCCCTATATAGATTCCTGGTTAAGTATTTGTGAAGATCCGCCCCCCTGGGCGCAGCGCTGTTATGAGGAAGAGTGCAGAATAATGTTAGCTAAAGCAGATTCTAGACAGAAGACGGAACAGCCTAGAATAAAAGAGCAGGATAAGAAAGCCAGAAAGAAGCCCATCCTGGCAGATCCTGATTCCCCAGAAATAATTCTCAGGCAGCCCCGAACCCCAGGTCCAGTAAGAGTAGCCCGGCGTCCTGCCCCAGAACCCCAGAGACGGCCAGAGCCGAGGCGGGACCCAACCCCTGATCCCCCTCCTGGAGAAGAGAAAGAGGAAGAATTAGCGGGAAAAGAAGAGGAGGACCTAAAAAGCGAGTCAGAAGTGGAGACTGAAGAAGGAGAAAGAGAGAATCCCCCAGATGAGGAAAGTGTACAAATAATTGAGAAAGTCAGCACTAGCACTAGCATGCCAGTGACAGAGAAACCCAAAGCAAAACCTGTTGAGAAAAAGAAAGTGACTCCTGCAAAGGCAACGACAATAACCCTTAGATCCCAAAAGACACCCATAGCAGCTAAACTGTTTCCCTTACGGCAAGTCCCGGGAGTGCCCGTAAAGAATGATAATGATGAAGTGGTAGCGGGACCCCTAACTTATGTGTATATCCCTTTCTCTACAACTGATTTATTAAATTGGAGGTCGCATTATGCCTCCTATACTAGCAAGCCCCAGGAGCTGACAGAATTAGTAACTAGTATTATGGAAACTCACCAACCCACTTGGCCAGATTGCCGTCAGCTCCTGACCACCCTATTCACTACAGAAGAACGAGCAAGAATTAGAAAAGCAGCTATTGAATGGATGGCAGAAAACCCTGCAGCTCCGGCACAGGGGCAGAATATAATAGACCGTAGGGAAGCAGCTCAGAGAGAATTCCCGAATGAAGACCCCCAATGGGATCCAAATACAGAGGAAGGATCCACAGCCCTAGCCCGTTTTCGCCAAGGCTTTTTACAAGGCCTGAGAAGGGGGGGTCAGAAAGCTATGAACCTTTCCAAAGTTACAGGAGTTATCCAAGGGATAGATGAGAGCCCAGCAGATTTTTATGAAAGATTAACTGAAGCATACAGAATGTATACTCCCTATGATCCCGAGGCACCAGGAAGTTTATGTATGGTGAATTCTGCTTTTGTAAACCAGTCTCAACCAGACATTAGACGCAAATTACAGAAGTTAGAAGGGTTTGCGGGCATGAATGCAACACAGTTATTGGAAGTCGCTCATAAAGTGTATGTGAATCGTGATACTGAAAGACAGAGAGAATGTGATAGAAAGATGAAGAAGAAAGCTGATTTTTTGGCTGCGGCCATAGTGGAACAGAAAAGGGGAGGTGTCCCTAGTCGAAGGAGCAGAGGAAGAGGGCGGGGTCAAGGCGGAGGCCGGACCCAGAGACTAGGCATGAACCAATGCGCCTATTGCAGAGAGGAAGGACATTGGAGAGATATGTGCCCGCAACTCGAAGACGCCCAGCATGATGACGACAGCAGCCATCAGTGGCGAGAAGAAAGACGAAGCTATCCCCGAAGCCGAGGAGGAGCCAATCGAGAACAATTCCAGCGAGAGAGAGGAGGAACCATTCAAGCATTGGCCACACCAGCCCATGATGAGAATGACGTGGATTAGGACAGACCGGGCTCCAAGTTTGCTTTAGGTCTCCAGGAGCCTATGGTCGGAATACAAATAGGAGACCAAATTATGGACTTTATGGTTGATACTGGAGCACAACATTCAGTAATAGACAAAAAGATAGCCCCATTCACTACAAAAGCAGTCACTATCATAGGAGCAACTGGTGCCAGAGCCACAAAGTCTTTTCTTCAAAACCGAATATGCAGTCTGGGAGGACAGCAAATAACTCATCAATTCCTTTACATGCCCGAATGTCCAGTGCCACTACTGGGACGAGATATGCTAGCCAAGCTTCAAGCACAGATATCTTTCTCTGAGCAAGGAGAAATGCAAATGACAGTAAATCCCCAAACCAAACCAGCAGGAGTAATGCTGCTGACAGTTCCCCGAGAAGAAGAATGGAGGTATTACATTGATGATTCGATACAAGATACCTATTTTGAACAAACTTTGAAAAGTATTGATGCACCACCTTGAGTATGGGCAGAAGGCAGCCCCCCAGGCCTAGCTAAACATATAGCTCCAGTGATTGTAACCCTCAAGCCTAGTGCTACACCAGTGCACGTCAAACAGTACCCTCTCCCAAGAGCCGCAATTGAAGGCATCTATCGCCACCTACAAAGATTGCTTGAGTATGGCCTACTAAAAGTATGCCAATCCCCATGGAACACTCCACTTTTGCCAGTAAAGAAGCCTGGGACAGATGATTATCGCCCAGTGCAAGATTTGAGAAGAGTAAATGATGCAGCTGAGACCATACATCCAGTCGTACCCAATCCTTACACCCTCCTAGGACTGATACCTGCTGAAGCTACCCATTTCACTGTACTGGATTTGAAAGATGCATTCTTTTGCATAAGATTAGCCCCTGTAAGCCAAATATTGTTTGCATTCGAATGGCAGGACCCCATCTCTGGAAGAGGGTGCCAACTTACCTGGACAAGATTACCCCAAGGATTCAAGAATTCGCCTACCATCTTTAGTGCCGCACTAAATCAAGACCTTTCAAGCTATCCAGTAGCCCCGGGGAAGAGAGTGCTTCTCCAATACGTGGATGATCTGTTGATAGCTGCCGTATCAGAAAGTGAATGTATATTAGCCACCAAAGATCTCTTGCAGTTACTAGAGGAAGCTGGATACAAAGTTTCCAGAGCCAAAGCACAGCTATGCCAAAAAGAAGTGAAATACTTGGGTTTTCGTATCACCCAAGGAAGCAGAAGATTAGGCAGAGAAAGAAAAGAAGCAGTATGTAGAATTCCAACTCCAACAACCAGAAAGCAAGTCAGAGCCTTTCTGGGAGCGGCAGGATATTGCCGAATTTGGATACCCAACTTTGCCCAAATTGCCAAACCACTGTATGAAGCCACAAAAGGAGAAGAGAAGTCACCACTGGAGTGGGGACTTGAGCAGGACACAGCCTTCCAGAAGTTAAAAGAAGAATTGATGTCATCACCAGCACTTGGACTACCAGATGTCCACAAACCTTTTCACTTGTTTGTACATGAAGCACAGGGAAATGCCCTAGGCATGTTGACTCAGAAATTGGGAAATTGGGAACGACCTGTAGCCTACCTATCGAAACAATTGGACCCTGTGGCCAAAGGATGGCCACCTTGCTTGAGAGCAGTTGCAGCTACAGCACTACTAGTGAGTGAAGCAGACAAACTCACACTAGGACAGAACATACGAGTCACTGTGCCACATGCAGTCCTTGCCCTTATGGAACAAAAAGCAAATTATTGGCTCACCAATTCCCGAATGTTGAAGTACCAGAGCATGTTATGTGAAAACCCACAGATACAACTTGAAGTGAGCCATGCCCTGAATCCAGCCACCTTGATACCTATCAGTGAAGAACTCCCAGAACATGACTGTATCGAAGTCATGGAGACTGTGTTCTCCAGCCGACCCGACTTGACAGATGTGCCCATAGAAAATCCTGACCAAACCTATTATGTTGATGGGAGCAGTCTCATCCTTGATGGACGACGCTGTGCCGGATATGCAGTCGTCACTCAACACGAAGTAGTTGAATCATCAGCCCTAGCCTCAGGCACATCAGCCCAGAAAGCCGAATTGATAGCACTCACCAGAGCATTGTTGTTAGGAGAAAAACTTATACTGAATGTATATACAGATTCCAAATATGCCTTCACTACCCTGCATGCCCATGGAGCTCTCTATAAAGAAAGAGGACTCATCACATCCGGAGGAAAATCAGTCAAATATGGTCCCGAAATATTGATGTTACTTGATGCCGTTTGGGCCCCAACACGTGTAGCTGTCATGCATTGCAGAGGACATCAAGCAGGAAAAGGAGAAGTTGCCCGAGGAAATAGATTTGCAGATGCCTCAGCACGACAAGCAGCTATGACAGGACAAATTGCCCCACAAGCTATGCCAATGCAAGCAGCGTTGTTTCCAGTACCTTTGAATCTATGGACCCCACGATATACCACCAAAGAATTGGACTACTATTGTGACAAAGAAAATGGAGTATTGAAAGACGGATGGATTGAGCTGCCACCAGAAGAGGGCAGTCAACCTCCAGGACGAATAGTAATTCCTGAACTGTTAGGACCATCCTTTGTCAAAGCTTTCCACGAAGCCACCCACTATGGGAAGAGTGCTATGGAAAAAGCACTCAGACCACATTTCTACATCCCTCTGATGACAACCATATCAGCTTCAGTAGCACGACAATGTCAAACTTGTGCCAAGAATAATGCCAAGCAAGGCCTTATTACAGCACCCCGAGTTCAGTCAAGAGGTGTGACCCCCATGCACAACCTCCAAGTTGATTTTACCGAAATGCCAAAAGCCAATGGATATCATTATCTACTAGTATTAGTTTGTACTTTCTCTGGGTGGGTAGAAGCTTTCCCAACCAGAACTGAGAAAGCCCGAGAAGTTACCAAAGTCTTAATGAGAGAGATTGTCCCCAGATTCGGAATTCCAGCAGTAATAGGGTCAGATAATGGACCCTCATTTGTCTCCCAAGTTACTCAGCAGTTAGCAAAAGCTTTGCAGATACAATGGAAACTCCACACTGCATACAGACCCCAGAGTTCAGGGAAAGTTGAGCGAATGAATCGTACCTTGAAAGCCCAAATGTCTAAGCTTTGTCAGGAGACACAATTGAAGTGGCCCCAAGTGCTCCCCATAGCTTTATTCAGAATACGCTCAGCTCCTGTAAAGTCAACAGGATTTTCCCCTTTTGAAGTTTTGTATGGTAAACCCCCACCAATAGTGCAGGGAATCAAAGGAAGTCTAGCCCAAATTGGTTCGGAAATAACCAGACAAGAACTTCTAGCTCTAAGTTTTGTTCTGCAGACTCTCCATACGTGGATCCAAGACCAGTTGCCTATCAACTTGACGGAACCCTTGCATCCCTACCAGCCTGGTACTTCGGTGTGGATCAAAGATTGGAAGAAGACACCGTTGGAACCCCATTGGAAGGGACCGTACACCGTCATCCTGTCTACCCCAACTGCAGTAAAGGTAGCCGAGATCGACGCCTGGATCCACCACAGCAGAGTCAAGCCCGCCGCCGATCCTGAACCAGAGCAGTGGACAGCAGAACAGCACCCTGATGTACCCTTGCGAGTTACTCTGAGACGGCAACCAGCAGCATAGACACTTCATCACAAGTGCTTTGCAGTAGCCAAGTCTTTCGAAGAGGATTGCTGTTTTCCATGCAGCAACAGTTTTGTTTCAACGAACCCAATTTGTGTGTGATTTGACACACTACTTTGAGACTACACTGACTAAGCCAGACTCCACAAGCCAACTGAATTGCTAAGTTGGTCAATGTGTACTGGACAACTTGAGGATCTTCAATCAACACTCAGCACCCGTTAAATTGCTTCATTAGCAAACGGGACGAAGAATAATAGATCGTCGTGATCAAGATCAGCAAGCTGAGGATTCAGAAGAACTCCAATCAACATCGACATGCATCTTTACTTTTGCTTTACTTTGGTTGCCTTCTTTGGAGGTTTTGAACAGACTTATGCTTTACCTCCATGCACTGCCTGCATTACTTCTACTAGAATTGGACTGAAAGTAACTCAGACTTTGCTTTATCATTCTTACTATACCTGCGAGGGAACAGTAACTCGGTGTATCTATAACACCACTGAACTAAATGTTTGCACTCATGGGAAAATTAAGACATGTTATAATCCACATCAGAATCCATCCTATTACACGATGGAAATAAGATGGAAGGATGCAGATGGACCTATATTAGCTGCAACGCCACCACTTAAGGACATTACTAAACCTGCTGTTTTGAATTTTGATGCATGCAATGCTATTAATAGAGATAGTTATTCCACCTGTGGTACATGGGAGAAAGCGTATCGAAATGACCATAAGTACATGTGTCCAGAAGGTGCCACAGGTTGGAGAAAGTGTACAGGGAAAAAGGAACCAGGCTATAGTACTGCCCCAGCAGCAGACTACTATTGCCCGTATTGGGGATGTGTTTTTTATGCTACCTGGAACACTGGTATAACTGATGAGAAATAGATAAACGAATGGCTATTTTAACCAAGCCAACCACAAATGATAAATGTCAGAAAGATGCTTGTAACCCCTTACACTTACGTATACACAATCCCCATGCATGGAAACAAGGATATAAGTTTGGTTTACGTATTGCTGGAGGAGCAATAGATCCAGGGACCATTGTGTATATCAGATTGAATACCCAAGCCCACAAGTCATCTAAATATCATATTCATAATACTTTCTATGAAGCCATGCATGTAAATAAGTTTGAGATCCCTCACCCCTCACAGAATTTATTTCTAGAATTAGCCGGAGCAGTAGTATCTAGTCTTAAAATCACAGATTGTTATTTCTGTGGCGGAACCCAAATGGGAGATCAGTGGCCATGGGAAGCCCAAGAATTGAATTATTCCATGATTTACAATCAGACTGAATTACACAAGACTACCAGTGAATGGGTGTTAGCGCACTCAATCGTTGGACGTCTTTGCTATGCCAGAACTGGACCCCAGTTCACCCAAAGGGTAGGGCAGCTGGTCTGTCTTAGCCAGAGGTACTATAATGCCACGACCAAGAAGATAGCATGGTGGTCAGGAATCGGACATCCTGAACCTCCTAACCCATTAGCCAGATTTCCTGAACTTGCAGGTCTATGGACTAACCTTGCTGAAGTCCAAGCCTGGCAGGCCCCACCTGGCCTATATTGGATCTGTGGAAACCGAGCATATGCACAACTCCCACCACACTGGGGAGGAGCATGTGTCTTAGGAACCATCAGACCTTCTTTCTTTCTTTTAAACACTGAACATGGAGAACAATTAGGATACCCAGTATACACTACCCACCGACACAAAAGAGCACTAAGACAAAAGAGAGAGGCCTTACAGATAGGCAAGTGGGAGAAATGGCAAGATGATGATTGGCCACCAGAAAGAATTATTGAGTATTATGGACCCGCCACTTGGAATGATGATGGTATGTATGGTTATCGTACCCCAATTTATATGATTAATCGTATCATTCGCTTACAAGCAGTAGTTGAAATAATAACCAATGAAACTAGTCATGCTCTCACGCTCTTAGCTAGACAAAGTACTCAGATGCGCACTGCGATATATCAGAACCGCTTAGCACTTGATTATTTGTTAGCAGCTGAAGGAGGAGTATGTGGTAAGCTGAACTTAACCAATTGCTGTTTGAAAATAGATGATAAAGGTCAAGTAGTTGAAGAAATTGCTAAAGATATGCAAAGACATGCTTATGTGCCAGTACAGACGTGGCACTCATTGAAATTTCCTAATTGGTTTGCTAACCTCTTTTCATGGGTGGGAGGATTTAAGACTTTCATCGTATTGGTACTAATCCTTGTTGCTGTTATCTTCTTATTACCATGTTTAATCCCATGTTGTATGCGTTCCATTCATAACACTATTGATAGTACAGTAGAGCGGAAGACCGCAACAAAATCATGGCTTTATATACAGCCAGTCCTGGTAGAAATCCTTTAGCCAGGATGTGATTCTTCAGAAAGTGATTTAATTCTCACACCTTATTAAGTAATAGGGTGAGATTAATCAAAGGGGGGAATGTGGCAGGTGCAGGCCTGTGACCCACAGTGTCCGAACATAAGCAGGCCAACATGGCTAGCTTGACCTGTAAATGAGGCCTGTGGAGAGGCATATAGGATTGCACATCCCCCAATATGCTGCTATTGTAAGATAGAACTCAGTAGAAGTATTGAATTAGCTTAGGTAAGCAGAACTACAGTATTGAAAGATGGAAAAATACAGAAAAGACATGTTTAAAAGTTACTGATAAGAAAAAGTACATCTGCAAAGAAATAATTGGGAGTGCTGACAGATGAGTTGCAGAGCCCAGCTCCTCTGCACGTACAAATTGGTTCTATAACCTTGAAAGTGTGAAAGTAACAAGTTGATGAACTGACCATTGTAATTGGGACTAGAAGGGGGGTATGCAGGTGTCATGCCCACTGGAGGGATATAACTGGATAAACTTATCAGTACCGGGACCAATAGAAGAGGTACGGGAGGTACGGGAGATTACCGGGACCAATGAAATGTTTTTCTATACCTAGAATGGAACAGAAGTCTATAAAAGTTGTTGTAATGCTTGAAAACTTTGCTCAGCCATTTTGAAATTGATTGGTTTGAGACTTGTGCACAAATAAATGATTTGGACCTTCTGAACAGACTCCTGGTATCATTGGTTTGTCTGCGCTTTGCTGCTACAATGGATGCTTTTGTGCAAGCTCCACTCTTTTCCAGCACACATTTTTTGCCTATTAGGTGAGTTCTACCAGATAAAAATAAACATCTCTGCAATATGAATAGAGAACAGAGAGGCACATTTCACAATGAGACATCTCAAGTGCAATCTGGGACATCAAAGCCAGAATTTCTGAAAAAAAGCAGGCATGTGCAAATTCAGGTACAATTTCAGAAATGTGGACGTGCCCAATATGCACGTATATCCCCAGAATAACACACTACACCCAAGATGTCTGATAGCGTAATGGTTAGCATAGTGGCTTAAGAGCAATGTAGCCACAGTTCAAATCCCAGTATTGGTCTTTGGGATCTAAGGCTAGTCACTTAATTCTCTGTGTTCTCTACACTCTCTGGATGTTTGCAGGTGAAAACAAGCACTTTCCTAATGCCTGGAGGAGGTATAAACATGGACGTGTCTACAGATCTATCTGCTGTTTCTGACATCAAACAGGAAAGTGTAAGTACATTGCCCCTCCCTGGACATGCCTTTGCCACACCACCATTCCTACTTGGACATCTGTGTCCCAGAGATTTCTGCAAACATCATTTTTGGAATGGCTACGGAGACATGTCTGTGATTTTGATGTTCACATGCATGTTTTCAGACATTCAAAACACGACTAAATCTTTTAAAATGACCCTCATAGGCATCACATATTTCTAAAAAGACATACAGATATATAGAAACATTTAAGAGAATAAAATAAAGCAAAAATTTGATGTTAATAATATACCACTCCCTTACCTCAAAGGGGCTGGCTCAGTGAAGTTTGACTTTGGATCTTCAAAATACTGTATCTTATTAGTTTGTTTGACTATTAGTCCTCAGAAAGAATGTGACAGTAATCTTGAACCACTAAAAAGAGACAATAAAAGACGAGAATGATTAGTTATGTGAAAGCTAAAATTATATCTTAATATAACTTTGAAATGGCAATTATTAATCCCAACCCTTAAAACAAAAGCACAGTGAATTACTATAAATTCAGGGCTTTGCTGACCTGCAATATGCTATCTTGAAAAATAGGAGAATCCTTTTTAAGGTGGCTGAATTGTCATTTATTCCTTATAGCACAGGATAGCTATCCAGAGGGTCGCCATGAGTCGACTCCGACTCGACGGCACTTAACAACAACAACAATATAAAACATTATGCAATATTTATTTATTTAACAAGGTTTATATACCGCTTTCTCATTAAGTCCAAGCAGTTTACATGGAACATTAACAGCAGGGGAATTGCTTTACATAGAACCGCTTTACAAAGAACTGGACTGAAATTATATAGAACTAAGAATATACATAGAACTGGGTTGGATGGGATGGGTAAGTAACCATGGTTGGGTTGGGGTGGGGGTTAACTGGGGACACATAGAGATAACATGGTGGTCAAGGTGTTAAAAGTATGTCAGATTACTAGGTGTTAGGAGCAGGAAACTGGGGGATCATAATAAATAAATAAACAAATATAAATAAATAAATAAATCATGTGAGTTATCCTGGTTCATCATGTCCAAAGAATTCAGTGAAAAGGTGGGTCTTGAGCTTTTTTCATAGTTCGGATATGGTTTCTGCTGCTCTTAGCATTTCTGGGAGGGCATTCCAGATAGTGGGTAGAAAGAGGGTGAAGGTTCTGTTGAATGAGTTTTGGGAGCTCTTTCTTTTGAAGGTCAGTATGGTGAGTAAGTTTTTCTGGTTGCTTTGTCTTGATCCTGTGTTTGGAGCATTAATTATTAGTGTTTGGAGACTGGGAGCTAGTTGAAATTGTAGAAACTTGAAAACGGCGAGGATTGTTTTGAACATTATTCATTGGGTTATTGGCATCCAGTGGAGTCTTTTTAGCATGGTGGTGATGCAGCCTTTCTTAGGTGTCCCAGTTATTATCCTTGCTGCAGTATTTTGTGCCATTTGGAGTGGGTGTGGTGTTTGCTTTGGGAGGCCTTGGTATAGTATATTGCAGTAGTCCATTTGTGGGGTGATGATGGCTTAACATAAGAACATAAGATATGCCATACTGGGTCAGACCAAGGTCCATCAAGTCCAGTATCCTGTTTCCAACAGTGTCCAATCTAGGTCATACGTACTGTGATGAAGCTGAAGCCATTGAAGCTATAGACTTAGGAAAAAACACTGTTTATTATAAAGCAACTGACTTACAGAAGGTGCAGTTACCTAAAAGTGCAGCTAGAGGGAGCAGGCACGAGGCTGCAGAAGCTAAGCTGACACACCCAGGTTTTGAGAATGCAGGAGCTAATCAGGTACACCTGAGTAGAGAGCCAGGAAGCTCAGTGGAGAAACGGCTTTATAAACAGTGCTCAGAAGGAAGAAAGCAGAGAGGATCTCGAGTTCGGAGAGGAACTGGGAGAGGATCTCGAGTTCAGAAAGGAATTGAGAGAGGACTACGAGCTGAGAGAGGAGCTGAGAGAGGACCTCAAGCTCAGAGAGGACCACAAGTTTGGAGAGGAACACAAGTTCAGAGAGGAACTGAGAGGGGACCTGAGAGAGGAACCTCACATACTGAAAGGCAGAGAAGCTTGGAGTACTTACAAGGAAGAGCTAAGTTCCAGGGAGGACAAGCTCATTCCAGAAAGCTCCAGGAGCCAGTCTTCAGGGAAGACGGTGATAGAAGGAGACTGCCGGGTAGAGCAAATACCAGCAGAGCACGTCTCAAAGATCCAAGGTACAGTTATATTTCCTTTCCAAGATGTGAGCCAGCTCCAAGAAAAGCTTATAACCCAGAGAACCATACTGTTAGGAAACAAAGCTGGGAAGGGCTTGTGAAAACTTTACAGAGAGGCATAGTAAAAAGCCATAACAGTTATGTGCCAAACCAAGACCAGCAAGGCTGGGGAATATTGGAGAGATCTATTGAACTACAACCTGCCTTATCCAGGGAAAGCTCAGGACTAGCTGACAACATGGCTGAACAGGAACCTATGCAAATAGAGGTGATAGAGCCAGAGCCGTTGCAGTTAGAGCACCCGATGGACTGCTCACTCTGTGTTTCCAAGAGTCTAGAGTCTCTCACAGAATTGTAACCGGCAGGACATGCTTTAACATATCTTTTTGCTTTTGCTAAGCTGAAAGAAGAAGTTTTGTATTTGTTTTTCCTCTAGCTGTTGAAAACCTGTTTGAATGCAAAGAACTGTGAAGCGCCTGTAACAGTTACTGACTTTGTAAATATTTTGGCATAAACCCTGAAGTAAGGTACATTCTGTTTTTGTCTTCCTGGAGAACCTTTGCGCAACAAAGGGAATAAAAACCATTTAAGTTTAACCCTGCACAAGGCTCACAACTATTTCTTTATGAAATGGGACTACAAAGACCATGATGCACCTGGTCTAGAAAAGTTTTTCCTTCTTCAACCAACAATAAGTGTCCGCCCTCTCCTTTCTGCACGCTGCCACTAGGAGGGGCTGTGACAGTACCTAGCAGTTTCCCCAAAAGACACAGGTTCCACAATGCTTGTACTGGGTCAAGCATTAATATCCTGGGTCCCTTCTTAATAATGGTTTATGGACCTTTCCTCCAGGAACTTGTCCAAACCTTTTTTAAATCCAGCTACACTAACAGTCTTTACTACATCCTCTGGTAACAAATTCCAGAGTTTGATTACATGTTGAGTGAAAAAATATTTTCTTTTATTAGTCTTAAATAGTTTACCCTGTAACTTCATTGCATGTCCCCTAGTCTTTCTATATTCTGATAATGTAAACAATCAATCTACGTTTACCCATTCCACTCCATTCATTAATTTATAGACTTCTATCATATCTCCCCTCAGCCGTCTCTTTTCCAGGTTAAAGAGCCCTAACCTTTTTAGCCTTTCTTCATAGGAGTATCCTTCCAGCCCCTTTTCCATTTTGGTGGCTCTTCTCAGAAGCTTTTCTAATAACGCTATATCCTTTTTAAGATACGGCGACCAGAATTGCACACAATATTCAAGATGTGGTCTCACCATGGAACAATGTTGTTGTTAAGTGCCGTCGAGTCGGAGTCGACTCATGGCAACCCTCTGGATAGCTATCCTAAATTGTGTTCGGTCTTCAGTCAGGCGGCTCATTGTTGACAGACTGGTACCCGTAGCTGCTGTTATTGTATCGATCCATCTCATTGCTGGCCTTCCTCTTTTGCGTTGACCTTCTATCTTGCCAAGCATGATGTCTTTCTCTAATGATCTCTCTCATCGCATGATGTGTCCAAAGTATGAAAGTCGAAGTCGTGTCATCTGAGCTTCTAAAGAAAGCTTAGGTTTGATCTCCTCTAGTACCGACTGGTTTGTTCTTCGGGCAGTCCATGGTATACACAGTATTCGCCGCCAGCACCATAATTCAAAGGCATCAATTTTCTTCCTGTCTGTCTTTTTCACTGTCCAGCGTTCACATCCATATGATGTTATTGAAAATACCATGGCTTGAACAAGTCGAATCTTTGTATGGAGAGAGACATCTCTGCTCTTGAGAATATTATCTAGGTCTTTCATAGCCATTCTGCCAAGAGCAATGCGTCGTTTGATTTCTTGACTGCTTGTTGCTTCTTTAAATGTTTCAGATCATCTTCACTTTCAGCCAGTAATGTAGTATCATCAGCATAGCGAAGGTTGTTGATGAGTCTTCCACCAATCTTCACACCTCTGTTGTCTTCATACAATCCTGCTTCTCTGATGATTTGTTCTGCATATAAATTTAACAGGTAGGGGGAAAGTATGCAGCCTTGTCTTACACCTTTGGAACAATGGAACAATATAGAGGCATTATAATATCTTTTGTTTTATTTTCCATTCCTTTCCTTATGATACCTAGCATTCTATTTGCTCTCTTGGCCGCTGCTGCACACTGTGCTGAGGGTTTTAACATGTTATCCACAATGACGCCTAAATCTTTTTCCTGGGTGGTGGTTCCTAATGTGGAACCTTGCATCGTGGAACCATAGTTTGGGTTGTTCTTTCCTAGGTGCATAACTTTGCACTTGTCCACATTAAATTTCATCTGCCATTTTGATGCCCAGTCTTCCAATTTATCAAGATCCTCTTGCAATTTTCCACAATCCTCTTGGGTTTTAACAACTTTAAGGGGTATGTTTACTAAACAGTCTTAATGTGCACTCTGCCACGTTATCGCGTGATAAGGTACCTTATCGCTCAATAATGGCGCTTTATCGGGCGCAGAGGTACCTTAGCACGCGATAATGCGCGCAGCGGCGCAAACGATCGCTGAAGGTGGGGAAAGGCTCCCGGAGGGCGGAGTAACGCTCCCCAGGGGCAGAGAGAGGGGGTCAATGGGCGGAGAGTGGGAGGGGAGAGGCTCCCTGCACACTAACGCTGTGAAATTTGAGGCTGAAAACTAACGCCAGTGAAACCCTGGCATTAGAGCTGATTTAAGGGGAAAAGAAACCATTTCCGTTAGCAATGTACAGCAATACCAGGGAAACCTACAAAAAGTGATAAGTGTGATACATGTGCACAGAACAAAAGGGCAAATAAACAGTGAAAATGACCAGCAGAAAATGTAATAAAAGCATAACCACTCTGGCCAGTAGTGAGTTTAATGGGAAAAATCATAAAACACTCCTGATAAAGCTCCAAAAAAAAGATATGAATTTTGGAAGGGTTTATGCTCCGTCCCCATACAAGGTGAATGAGCCCACAGTGAAACTGCGCTGAGCAGGGTTTTCCCTCTCCATTGGGCTAGTTTCCTATGGCATGCACATGTTCCACAACAGCAGGGCAGGCATGTCGGAATGGGCAACTGGACAGATGCTGGAAAAGGGGACACAGAGGGCTGCAGGCGGCTGCAGGCGGCACATGCTGTGGTGCAGCTGGGCCACAGTGCGGACTAGGGTGATGCCTAGGTGGCCCATAGGAATGCTGAAACAGTAGTGCAGCCAGACAGCAACTGATTAGGGCCCAACATGGGCATGAGTGTGCTTCCCAGAGTGTCACAGGGGATAGTACCCAGCAGGTACCCCCAAGGGCACAGAACATTGGCAGGCGGTGCTGGGGGGAAGCGTAGACAGCTAAGCAGGCACCCCTACCCCAGAACCCGCACCATAGGCAGCCGCCCACCCACACACTGGATGGCCTGAGACTGCGCTCCACCAGCACCACCAGCAGAAGGGCATGTCAGCAGGGTGGCAGAGGGGTACTGGTGATGGAGGGGGCAGTGGCAGCTGCCCAGAGCAGACCATGGCCTAGCCCTGTGTAGCTGGGTGCCATGCACTGCAACAGACAGGCCCTGTCTGATGAACAGTCATGGTATCACCAGGGAATGCATCAGCTCTGTGGCAACACGGTGGTGCAGTGCACACAGCCACTGTGCTTAGAAGCAGAAGATTACAGGTTCAAGTCTCAGCTGTGGTTCCTGCCAGCCCAGTCCCCATATTTTACCCACTACTGAAACGTGCTAATACAGACAGAACATTTATTTCAGATGACGTAAACATGCCCAAAACACCTACATGTTACCCTACAGAGCACAGACACCATAAACATGCGCATTACCTAGAGCAGAGTCTCCCAAATGCAGTCCTGGAGGGCCAAACACCATTCAGGTTCCATGCTACCTCTAATAAACACGGCTGTGCTGCATGTCTATGCACCGCCCCCATGGTATGCAGATGTATCTCATGCATATTCATTAGGGACAGCATGAAAACCCGAACAGTGTTTGGCCCTCCAGGACTGGAGTTGGGAACCTCTGCCCTAGAGCAGCGGCCAACAGGGGCAGACACACACGCACCCACAGGCTCCATTATATGAAGCCTCCTGGAGAGGCAGGATGTTGGGCCCTGCGTGCATCTCCCAATACTAGCATTTGCATACCTTAGCAATGCCACCCTAAACATGGGAAAACTGTACACAGCTATCAAAAGGTTGCTATGATAACTGGCAGATAGCATTTCCTAAGTTAAGCACAATTGGCTGATTGAGCTGCATCATGGCAACCTTTCTGATGTCTGTGGAGTGTGCCTCAGGTCTGGTGTCTGACAGAGTGACCCCAACAGTATTGCATACCATAGCCATACCTGCACTGTGCCCAGGACTGGTGCAGTGGCCAGGGATGCCAAACACCTCTATAGTTGCACAATGCTGGCATAGGTGTGGGGAGTGTGTGTCTGTCTATCCAGTGTGTGGTGGCTGCCAACACCCTCCACAGCCCACACTGCTAGCACTGTTGCCAGTATTGGCCTGACAATGTGCAAAATGAGGAGCAAGGTACTGTGGGAATAGCCTGGATAGGGTGGCCTGGCCTGGATGCATCTGGACAGGGCATAGGTCAATGGCTCGGACATTGTAGTGCCCGGCCACCACCTGCACGGACAGGGTGGCCACAGCATGTCCTGCTGGGAGGTTATTCTCACCCTGACTGTGCAGTGACCACGGCATGGCTAGGTTCCCCCATAGTGCTGTATAGCATTTCTTGCATATGATATGTATGGGTTCTCTTTTGGGGCCCTATCACTGACTTATTTGTTTGGCGTGTATGCTGACATCCCAGTTCTGGGTGCATGCATCTTCTCCAGGGACATGCACTATGGACTAGCTAGCAGACTGTCTACAGCTAGTATGTGTCTTGCTGGAACACCTTGCAGGGTGCAGCGGCTGGAGGCTTGCTGCTGGAGAATGTCAGATAGTGGTGGGGGGCAGCTGAATATTTCCAAGCCTACTGTCTGTCTGTTATTGCTTTATGGATGTGTACAGCTCTGCATTGCCTGCCCTGTAGGGTGTCTGTTACCCAGCAAGACTGGGGTTGATGGATCTGTTGGTGCGAGATCCTGTTTCCCACCCTGAGCACCAGAGGGTGGGTTGTGTGGTGGTACATAATCTGCCTATGGATCCAAAAAAACCCTCCCCCCCTCTGTATTTATATAAAATATAAAAAATATTTACCGTAGCTGAATGTAACTTGCCTTGAGCCTTTGAGAAAGACATAAGATAAATCTATTTTCCTTTCACTTTTTAAAATCACTGCTTCCCCTAGAAGTGAGAAGACATCAGTGTAGCCTTGTACTTTTTTTTTACAAAAGGCTCTGTAAAATACTGTAGGAATTTTCTACATCCGTACTTGGACATCTAAATTCCCCTCTCCACATCCTACCTAAAATCTGCCTTACTATCTTTCATTAAAAGAGTTTCAACCATTGAAAAGAGATCATAATATTCAACTCCCATAATCTTTTCCACAGACTGAAACAAGAAACCCGTGACCTGGTTAATTCAAGTTTTTTTCTTCATTGACTTTGGTTATTGCTTCAGGATAGACATTACAGTGTTTTGATCTGAACATGATGTACCAGACAGAGGTACATTTTACCTTGGAAATTAGAAGTACATATGACATTACAATTTAAACTACTCAAAGCTTGAATACAGGAAAATCAAGAACAAATTATGGTGCTAAAAGTAATAAAATATTTATAAAATCAGACAGTTTGTTAAAAGCCCTATCAACTAAATTCTCAGGAGATTTCTATCCAATGTGATAGCAGGTATTTAGATAATTAGCAAGGATGCCTTTCTTAATTACATCCTATCAAGTAACCAATTCTAGCTAAAAAATGTCACCTCTATTAAAATTAGGGCCAGTTTAGATTTAAAGAAGTGGGGTTGTAATTAGAATTGAACAGGAAGTGGTTATAAATTGATTATGAAAAATCTGAAACATTCATAGCTGTCTTTGAGTGTGCTTTCAGGCTTGCAGCACATCTGAAACTTACCATAGACTCAAAGCGTAAACTATGGAGGAATTAGGATGTTGTGACGGTTTATTTCCATGAACAACCAGAAGTCTTTTTACACAGCCGATTGTATGTGGAGATCAGGAGTGAAACAGTGAATCTGCAACGCACACAATTCTGGCAGTATTCTAGAAACAATTCTGCTAAATGCAGCACCTTTCCTAAAATTATGCAGGCGTGTGCATGTATTGGTTTATACATGGAGCAGGAGGAGCCATTTTGCAAATCTGCATTTGGGAAAAAACAGGGGAAACTCAGCTACCTCTACATATAGCTATTGGCCCTTAACACATGGAAACTGGCATTTCACAATGTATATGTGTACGTTTATGTATATGTCGGCCATTTTGCCAACCTACACATGCAAATGCTGCCAGTCAACTACAGACGATACTATCTTTGTCTAATTTCAAACTGGAGGAGGAAATAAACAAAGGGGGATTAAGGAGGATGACCCTTTTAAACTCTTCTGTAAAGGGCTGACCGCAACGAGCACTTCTTGGAAACCTAAATGTGCAAGAGAGCCGCTGTAAACCCTGACATGGACAATTGCAGTCATACACATGTATTCCCTATAAGAAATGGAGAATACGCATCTACAGTTTTGACCCACCCAGGCCACTCCCTGATTATGCCCCAAAATGACCCCTTGCAAGTTCTATGTAGTAAGGACATCTACATGTAAATTTAGTCTTTTCTACAATCACCATTTACACATGGCTGCATTTCCACACATAAATGCCTGTTTTTACATATGGAAATTGCAGATAAGGCTTCCAAAATAATCTTCGATGTTTCATAATATGAAGGTTAAAATAATAAAATTATGCTATTGTTTTGTTGTTTTAAATAGATTAGGAATATGAATAATCTGTGGGAGGAAATGCCATCCCCTGTTCATCCCTCTTCCTTCTCTCTTGCACCTTAAGCTGTCTGGGTCAGAAGCTAAGTACATTTCCTTTAACTCCAAAGCAGTTTGAGCTTCTCAGTCTTCCTAAAAAACCCTGGAAATGGAGGTTTTCTCTAGTCTACCTAGACCTCTTTCAATTTAGTTCTGGCCAGATGCGGCAATCAGGTGATGGTTGGTGTTTGGTAATAGAGACATTTAAACATTAGTCTTTGCCATATTATCCAATTGGTTTGATTGTTCCATTCCATAATATTGAGCATTCTAATAATCTTCCATTCACAGACCTCAATTTCTACAAAATGCTACAGCGTGACTCCTGTTTAGAGCTGTGAGATACGATCATATCTTCCTCCTACTTATAATGCTACACTGGTTACTCAATTCAAGGCTCCTTACTGGTCCACAGAGCACTTCATACCAACCCTTCTGCACATATTGCTGTCTCTCTTGTTCCTATTAGCATTTGCTGTCCACTGCATTCTTAGTATGGATATCAGCTCTCTGTTTCCTCAATGACCCAGATCCGGTTAGGCACAACTTGACGCAATGCCTTTAGTGGCCTTTCCCCATCTTTCTGGAATATCTTTCCCCCCTCTGAGATCTGAAACAAAACATGCTCACGTCAAACATAACCTAAAAATATTCCTGCTTGTGCAGGCTTTTGAAGAGCATGTTTCATCTCCTGGGTTTTGAGGGTTTGGTAAAGGTTCATTGGTTCTATTTCTATGTTATTCCTTTAATTTTGTATTATGATATAAACTATTTTGCTTTACACTTTTAATGAAAAGTGGTATACCAAATTCAATATAATGCATTAGTTTTTTGCACTTTACGTGTGTTTAGCGTTAATACTAACAATGCGGCCTATAATGAGGAATGGTTGTGAAAAGTATGTCATGAACTGATGTGACTGCAGTCTGTAAAAAACACAAGATGCAGTCTTAAGTTACAGGGAGCAGAGGTGAGGGAATGTTGCAAGGCAGAGACACATTAATAAGAAACACCCTCACATAAATATTAAGAAGAGCAATAGCGGTTACAGAGGCAATGGATCTTTCATCATGTTTATTCAGGATTAGCACATCCACCCTGGCCCATGGAGAGGCATGCAAGACAAACAAACACATGCAATGTGCAGATAAAGGTCAAACAGATACAAGAGGTGCATAAGGGAAAACAGCACTTAGCAATTGACTTCACATATGTGTGATGTATCTTTTTAGGGGGACACAGGGTTGTGATGTGGATCACACATACATAGACCACACCCGAGACACAATAAATACCGCAATAGACTAATAAGGATCTATCCAACACAGCCATACCAAACTTCATACCCCCCCCCCCCCACACACACACATTCTGCTAAAATGCATTCTCATCAATGCAAGATCTATTAGAAATAAAATACCAGTAATCATAGACCTAGATTAGATGGACATGCTTAAAATCGAAAACAAAAACTGCTCACTCTGCCTCATCTATAGACCCCCAGTACTTGATCACAACAACCTAACCCCAATCCTCAAGTCAGCATGCACAGCTTCCCTCAGAATAGCACAGATCATCTTAGGAGATATGAACTTCCCATCACTAAACACCACACAGGTCACCTCCTTCCTTGATTCAATGGCCAACATGGGATTCCAACAAATTATAAACCTACCTACTCACTACAAGAGAAACACCCTTGATCTTGTATTTCTTCCCACAACAACTGCAAATCAGCCTAGATACACCCCCCCCCAACAGCCACCGCAGTCCCTTGTCTGACCATTACATTGTAACCTTCCAGATTCCACTTGACAGTCCCACCGCCACAATGTTGGGTAATATGCCACAAACCAGGTGATTCACATACTTCAACAAAGACACCTTCCTAGACAACATACTACCCCAACTCAAAATTGAATCATCAGCTTGTACAGACCAATAACAAGCATTCCCTTTGTTGCTAAAATTATTGAAAAAATCCATCCAAATCCAAGATTTATTTACATTCTCTTATATACCGTGCTATTCTGCATCAGTGCGGTTTACATTGAACAAACTGAAATTACATTGAACAGGGCATTATAACTTGGAGGTAACTATTTACAGGGAACATGGGCTATGGAGGGTTAAGTGGCTTGCCCAAGACCACAAGGAGCACCTGTGGGACTAGAAACCCCAGTCCTTCCGGCCCAAGGTTGCTGTCCTCTAGTGGGATTTGAACCCCTGACCCTCTGGCCTGAAGTACCTTGCCCCAACTACTAGGCCACTCCTCCATTGATCTTAATGCCCCCCCCCCAGATGCCCAACAATATGAATTTCAGCATTTCCATGGAGTCAAAACCTTGCTGATAGCACTATATAACCATCTTATCCGAGGCATAGATTACCCTAATCGTGCATTCCTACTAGTCTTCATTGATATCGCCTCAGCATTTGACAACATCAACCATGATAGCCTCATTTCAAGATTGGCATAAATCAGTCTAGGCAGATCAGTACTACTATGGTTCAAATCATATATCTCAAGCAGCAAATGACGTATTCAAATAGGCAACAAACCCCCTGTTACCTTCCCCCAAGACCGAGGATACCCCAAGGGTCTGCACTCTCGGTACTCTTATTCAACTTATACCTCCAGCCAGTCACCAATATATTCAAAAAATACAACATAGGGTACTACATCTATGCGAATGACATTATGTTGTCACTCCCCTTTGATATTATAAAAACACCTTTAACATTTTATCTGACTGCATCAGTGAAACCAAATCATGGCTGAACCACAACAACCTTAGCATAAATTTCAATAAGACAGAAACCCTTTACATCACATGGAATCAAAGCACCTCCCTCCCCAATCCATCAACATTAACAGTGCTACTCTCCCAGTCAAGCAAGAGGTTAAATACCTTGACATACTCCTCGACCAATCCCTTAGCATGCTCCCTCTTTGAAACAAACAGCCAGAACCATCTTTTACAAACTAAAAACCATCCAGCACATAAGACCATTCCTTGAATCTCTTGATTTCAGATCAGTAGTCCAGGCTATCATCACCCCCCGGTTTGACTACTGTAACAGTCTGTTACAGGGTCTACCATTAAAAAACCTATACATACTCCAGAGAGCACAGGATCATCTGCAAGGCCCGTTTAACTGATCATATTACACCCATTTAATACGATCTCCACTGGCTCCCAACATCGAGTCAGATAATATACAAGTTACTCATGACAACCTTTAAACTGATAAACAATGTTGCACCATCCATCCTCATACATTTCTCCATATCCCCCCTGACATAAGATTTCGAAGAGAAAACACACTACACTCCCTTGCGATCCTCAACACAATTCGTAAAACAAAACAGATCATGAGTACCAGAGCTTTTACATTTACTGTCCCCAGCCTCTGGAACTCCCTACCCTTATCTATCTGCTCAATCAAGGATCTCCAAGTGTTCAGAAAAGAGCTCAAAACACACCTTTTCATTGCACACTATGGACAACACAACACTGACGCAAACCCACAAGTAACATAAATATATGATTCTTTGCCAAACAAGATGATGTCATTTACCCACCCAATCCCATGCACTGCCAAATCATACACTCACTAACTCATATAACCCATGTATTATAGTTAATATGTTAAACTGTTCTTATGTTAAAATTCTCTTGTAACAATTCCACATGTCTGTTATCTGTAACATGTTGGTTATCTGTAAACCGCCCCCGATCTCTGGAAGGGGCGGTATAGAAAAATGGTAACAAATAAATCAATAAAGCAATAAATAAATCACCAGACACACTCAAATTTAATGGGCCACGAAAAGAGCAGTCACACAAAGTACAGGAAAAGTGAGAAATGTGCTGACTAATTTTGGGCAAACTCATGAGAATGGGCAGAAATCAAATGGGATCCTAACTAGCTCCCTTTGCACTTGGTAGGCAACTTGGTAAGAACATAACATAAGAACATAAGATATGTCATACTGGGTCAGACCAAGGTCCATCAAGCCCAGTATTCTGTTTCCAACAGTGGCCAATCTAGGTCATATGTACCTAGCAGTTTCCCCAAGAGACACAAGTTCCACAATGCTTGTACTGGATCAAGCATTGATATCTTCGGTCACTTCTTAATAATGGTTTATAGACCTTTCCTCCAGGAACTTGTCCAAACCTTTTTTAAACCCAGCTACACTAACAGCCTTTACTACATCCTCTGGTAACAAATTCCAGAGTTTGATTACACGTTGAGTAAAAAAATATTTTCTTTTATTAGTCTTAAATAGTTTACCCTGTAGCTTCATTGCATGTCCCCTAGTCTTTCTATATTCTGATAAGGTAAACAATCGATCTACGTTTACCCGTTCCACTCCGTTCATTAATTTATAGACTTCTATCATATCTCCCCTCAGCCGTCTCTTTTCCAGGTTAAAGAGCCCTAACCTTTTTAGCCTCTCTTCATAGGAGTATCCTTCCATCCCCTTTACCATTTTGGTGGCTCTTCTCTGTACCTAAACTAGAAACTAAAACATCAGCATTCTTGTATAATGTATATTAAGAAGAATTTGGCTTGCAATTTTAATCAAGCTTGGTAGGAGCAGCATAGCACATGTTTGCTTTAAGGGGCCAAACAAACCTGTCTCCAACCCGGTCCCCAACCATTCTAATCACTGATGTTGTGTTGGGCAAAATATTGGTCTGGCCATGGCCCCAGTGGCCTGTCCAGTTGCACTGCTTATGAGATCTCAGATGCCTCTTCTAAATAAACGATTAATCACCCTCTCTCTCAGCTATGATGTCTGAAAATCGCCTCTAATTCAAAAACATTTCATTTTTCATTTTGTAGCAAAACCTTATGATAACAGCGTGTCCCTATAGTATAACTTCCCTCTCACAAATGCGTGCTGCCAGTACCAACAGACTTTTGGATTAGGCAACTCTACAAGAAAAGGGTTTGGAAACTGTACTTTCACTGCTCAGGAATCGAGGCCTTTTTATTAGCTCTTTCTGCTTCTCCAGTGTGTGTGTGTGTGTGTGTGTGTGTGTGCGCGCGTTTGCATATTCTTGCATATTAAAGCTGTGCAGGCAGAAAATTATATTTCTTTTCATTTTGTGCAAAATGAAGTTCATTGGTAATAATCAGTCAACTGTGAGTCTTTACTCTTTAACATTTGATCTTGATAAAGTTCAAATAGTGTCTGAGAGAGAATCAAAACAATCATTTCTTTACATTCAAGCCGTATCAAGTTTAAAGCAGGAAGCGATTATTTACTGTCCACAAACACAGAGCAGACGGCAGATACGTTTGCAGGCTACCTACACTTGTCTCTGTTGTCAGATATTTCCCTGCTAAGAGTAAAGGTTGCATGGCTCACCTTTTTTAGACATCTTCAGATACTGATCTTGGACCCCTTTTACCAGTCTTTCACTCAAAGAAGGCACTACAGCTGCTAAGACAGATGTAAAGATGACACTGAATTTTTGGGCCTTCCAAACACACTGTAAGCATCTGTTGTCCTTCCTATTTTTAAAATGTATCTGCAGATATGCTTTTTGTGAAACTGAGATTCCGTGAGGAAATGGTGGGCACATCAGTACAATTTAAATACTTCAGTGCATTGTAATATGTTAACACTCAGCTTTCATTAAAGAAGCCAGACTGGAACCATGTAGAATGTCTATATAGAACAGGGCTGGCTTAAGAGGTGAATCAATGAGGCGCTGGCTCAGCGTGCACCACAGTAAGGGAACAGGAAGCCTACTCACTGGCTCACGTCAAGCCTGCTCTCTACCTCCCCAGCCGCGGTTGTGTTAAACATTAACACAGTCGCAGGAACATTTGCTTTAGCTTCCATGGCTGTATTAATGGGGGGGGGGGGGGGGGCTGCAAGGATGGAAATGGGCTGATACTGGGACTGAGAAGGCTGGAACTGGCAATGGGTTGATACTGGGGCTGGGAGGACTGGGACTGGGCTGTTACAGGGACTGGAAAGTTGACTAATACTGGCAATGGACTGATATTAGGAATGGTGGGGGGACAGTAAATGGGCTGATACAGGGGCTTGAGGAACCTGACTCATACTGGCAAAGTGCTGATACTGGGAATGGGGGGATGGGACTGCAAATGGGCTGATACTGGGAATGGGGGGATGGGACTGCAAATGGGCTGATACTGTTATTGGGGGTATGGAAATGGACTGATACAGGGACTGGGGGCTGACTCCTACTGGCAATGTGCTGATACTGGGAATGAGGGCTGGGACTGGAAAGGGCTGATACAGGGGCTTGGGGGGATGGCTGATACTGGGGATGAGGACTGATACTAGCAATGAACTAATACTGGGAATGGGGGCTGGGATGGGAAAAGGGCTGGGGCTGGAAAAGAGTTAATGTTTGAGGGATGGGTCCTGGGATTGAAAGGGGAATAATGCTGGTAAATGCTAGGGTCAGAGTAGGAAAGGGAGATGCTGGGAGAGTGAGAAGGGAGAAGAGGACAGATATTGTGGGAAGTGGGGAAGAAACAAAGTCAACCAAAGGAGGTTGAGAAGGAGGAGTATAAGAACATACGAGGAATGGCACAAAGGGGTGGGATGGAGGTGTGGCTTGTGCAAACCTACAGAGATGCACATCGCTGCATGATTTCAGAAAGGACTGAGCACGTCTGGTCCTGGCTGCATATGAGTCTATGCCTATACCTGCTCCTGACCATAATTAAGTTGCAGAAAAGTGTTTGTTTCATGGCAGCAAAACTTACAGGGAGCAGAGCAACATGTGCTGTCACCACCACAGTAATTTTTGCCAGCTCAACCAAGCCTGAAATACCTTGGCCAGTACAGCTAGGTATTTTCTGCGGCTGTGCATTTTGGGGATATTCACATTTCTAAATAAGCCTTGCTATATGCATGTGCCCATCTCCAGAAATGGTTACAGAAATGTGCATCTTTCAGGGTGGAGATAGAACCATTCCAGAAGGCACTTATCCTCCCTTTCCTCATCATCCACCACCCCATCCCCCTCTGCTACACACTAGCTAACTCCCCACCACTCTGCTCCCACAGCTCAAAACACCTCATTACCATCCCAACACATAACACTGAAACCAAACCCCCTACCACAATACCCCTCAACTGTGCCCTCATCAATGCACACTCAGTAAAGAACAAGATAACACCCATAAGAGACCTACTTTCCACCCACAACCTAGACATCCTCAGCTCACAGAGTCTTGGCTCACAGAAACAGCCTCGATATTCTTAAATCAAATTCAACCCCCATACCACAGCCTCTTCCACTCTCCATGCTTTCATAAAACAGGAGGCAATGTCATCATTCTCACCAGAGACAACCTCAACGTCACCACGAAGGCTGCTGAATCCACCTCTACCCTCGATGCACTCACCATAACAAACAAACAACTCATCATCTGCCTTGTCTACCATTCCCCATCAGCACCAGCGAATGACCTCTCTGATCTAATTCACACAGCCCTTGAGAACAACACGAAGCACAAGAACCTCATCCCTTTGGGTGACCTCAACCTCCAATCAGCCCCTCCCAAACAATCGGCAGCCTTCTTGGATGCAATATCAACACTGGACCTCTCGCAAATAGGGAACTCCCTCACCCACTGCAAAGGTTATACCCTAGACCTCATCTTCACCAGTAACAACTCCACCCACATCGCCTCCCCACCTACAGTCCAAACTATCACAGTACTCTGGTCAGATCAGAAGATATTAACCTTTCAACTACCCCTCAAAAGCCTTTGCAAGACGACAACCCCCAACCCGCACATGAACAGATTCAGACAATTCCACAAAGACTCCTTCCTCACCCATATCTCCCCAATCACCTCCTCAGAACCCCTTGACTCCACCATCAACACCTGGAATGATCTCCTCAGTGAAGCAGCCTACCTACCATCCTCGACCCGGCCTCTCAACCCTGCCCATAAATGGATCCCATGGTACACTTCTGACCTCCGCTTGCTCAAGTCCCATCTAAGGAAACAAGAACGAAGATGGAGGAAATCATGACTACCATCAGATCAAACCCAGTACATGACCTCTTAAGATTACAACCAAGGTATCAATCTTGCAAAACAAAGGTATCACACAAAACTAATATGGAAATCCTTCAACAGCCCGCATGAACTATTCACGCTCATAAAAATCGTGTATCCACATTCACCAGCAATGCAACAAATCACCCCATCTCCCCTCAACAGCTGGCTGACTTCTTCTCCACCAGCCACCCCCAATCGCTTATCCAAGCCAATTCCCCCCACCCCCTACCAAGCCACCACACTCATGGACTACCTTTGAAACAATCTCTCCTGAAAACATCCAGAACATAATCTCATCACTTAACACCTCCACCTCCCCCCTCGATCCCTGTCCACCCAGCTCGGAACGTATCAAAAGTGACTTCATGGCTCTGGGACAGAGGGTGAAGCAGTTAGGTGCACAGGTGGTGTTCTCTTCTATCCTCCCTATTGGAGGTAAAGGCCAAGGCAGAGAGGCTCGCATCATGGAGATGAATGCATGGATGCGTGGATGGTGTCATTGAGAGCGTTTTGGTTTCCTAGACCATGGGATTCTGTTCCAAGGGTTGCAGAGCAGAGATGGCATCCATCTGTCCAAGAAAGGTCAATGTGTCTTCGGTAGTAGACTGGCTAATCTACTGAAGAGGGTTTTAAACTAGATTCATTGGGAATGGGTGAAGAAAGCCCCCAAGTAGGTGAAAGCCCCCAGGTAGGTGATACATTAAATACCTTTATGGAAATGGGTAACAGGGGTAACATATGGAGAGCAGTGTGTATAAATGCCCGTAACATGGGAAATAAGATCCCTGATGTTGAGGTTTTGGAGGGAGAGGCTGACTTGGATTTAGTGGCAGTTACAGAAACATGGTTCACAGAAAACCATGATTGGGATGTAACTATACCTGGCTATACTTTATTCAGAAAGGACAGGGTAGGAAGAAGGGGAAGAGGAGTGGCACTATATGTAAAAACTACTATTAAAGCTTTGGAATTACAGAGCTTAAAAGGGAGAGAGGAGGCATTGTGGGTTAAACTAGAAAGAGGGAAAGAGAAATCTATTTGCATTGGTGTAATATACAGACCTCCCTCACAAGAGGAAGAGGTGGACAGAGAATTAATTGAAGACATACGCAGCACTGCTAGGAAAGGGCAAGTGCTACTGATAGGAGATTTCAATATGCCAGATGTAAATTGGCACATTCCTGCTGCAGTATCATCTAGAAGTAAGGAGATCCTGGATTCTGGGTACAAACTATATCGTAATGATAGAGCTGATCAAATTGGTGGAGGGGTTGTTCTCTATGTTAGAGAGGGCATTGAGTCAGAAAGGATTAAAGTTTTGCAGGAAACAAAATCTGCTGTAGAATCTATATGGATTGAAATTCCATGTAAAAGGGGGAAGGCGATGGAAGTGGGGGTGTACTATCGAGCGCCTTGCCAGAATGACCAAATGGATGATGAAATGCTCAAAGAAATCAAGGAAGCTAACAAAAGTTACAGTGCAGTAATAATAATGGGTGATTTCAACTACCCCGGTATCGACTGGGTCAGTGTCATGTTAGGACATGCTAGGGAGATAAAGTTCCTAGATGAAATAAATGACTGCTTCTTGGAGCATCTGGTTCATGAACCGACCAGAGGGGAAGCCATATTAGACCTATTCCTTAGTGGAACACCAGATCTAGTGCAAGAGATAAGGTTGTTGGGGCCACTTGGCAATAGTGATCATAGCATGATCGCCTTTGATTTAATTAGTGGAGGAGGGATAGTAAGGAAATCCACAGTACTACCTTTTAACTTTCGAAAGGGAAACTATGAAAAAATGAGGAAAAACAGTTAAGAAAAAACTAAAAGGAGCAGTTGCAAAGGTTAAAGACGTACATCAGGCTTGGCTGTTGTTGAAAAATACTATCTTGGAAGCCCAGACCAGCTGTATTCCACGCTTTAAGAAAAGTGGAAGGAAGTCCAAAAAACTGCCAGCATGGTTTAAAGGTGAGGTCAGAGAGGCTGTTGTTGCCAAAAAAGCATCTTTCAGGAAATGGAAAAAAGAGCCATACAACAAAACCTGGAAACAGCACAAGCACTGGCAAGTCAAATGCAAAGCATTGATAAGGCAGGCAAAGGGAGAATTTGAGAAGAAGCTTGCTGCGGAAGCAAAAACGCGAAGTAAAGACCTTTTCAAGTACATTCATAGCAAAAGACCTGTGAGAGAATCAGTTGGTCCATTAGATGATAAAGGGGTTAAAGGAGCACTAAGAGGCGACAAGGCGAAAGCGGAGAGATTGAATGAATTCTTTGCTTCAGTCTTTACTGAGGAAGATGTAGGGATATTACCCATGACTGAAGTGGTATTTAAAGGTGCGGAAGAATTGAAGGAAATATCGATACATTGGGAAGATGTATTACAACTATTAGATAAACTGAAGAGTAGCAAATCACCTGGGCTGGATGGTATACATCCAAGGGTGTTGAAAGAACTGAAATACGAGATTGCAGACCTGCTATTAGTAATCTGTGAACTATCATTAAAATCATCTCTAATACCTGAAGATTGGAGGATCGCCAATGTAACACCAATTTTTAAAAAGGGTTCCAGGGGTGATCCGGGAAACTACAGACCGGTGAGCCTGACATCAGTACCGGGAAAAATGGTAGAAACCATCATAAAGAATAAAATTACTCAGCATGTAGATAGTCATGACCTAATGGGAGACAGCCAACATGGCTTTAGACAAGGAAGATGTTGTCTTACTAATCTGTTATGTTTTTTTGAAGGAGTGAATAATCAGGTGGACAAAGGTGGGTCGGTTGATATTGTGTATCTGGACTTTCAGAAAGCCTTTGACAAGGTCCCTCATCAGAGACCTTTGGCAAAACTAAAGAGTCATGGGATAGGAGGCAGTGTACTATTGTGGATCAGGAACTGGTTAAAAGATAGAAAGCAGAGGGTAGGGCTAAATGGCCAATTTTCCCAATGGAGAAAGGTGAATAGTGGTGTACCCCAGGGATCTGTGCTGGGTCCGCTGCTTTTTGACATATTCATAAATGACCTGGAAAGTGGAATAACGAGTGAGGTTATCAAATTTGCAGATGACACAAAACTATTTAAAGTTGTTAAAACCCAAGAGGATTGTGGAAAATTGCAAGAGGATCTTGATAAATTGGAAGACTGGGCATCAAAATGGCAGATGAAATTTAATGTGGACAAGTGCAAGGTTATGCACCTAGGGAAGAACAACTCAAACTATGGTTACACGATGCAAGGTTCCACATTAGGAACCACCACCCAGGAAAAAGATTTAGGCGTCATTGTGGATACCATGTTAAAACCCTCGGCCCAGTGTGCAGCAGCGGCCAAGAGAGCAAATAGAATGCTAGGTATGATAAGGAAAGGAATGGAAAATAAAACAAAAGATATTATAATGCCTCTATATCTTTCCATGGTGAGACCGCACCTTGAATATTGTGTGCAATTCTGGTTGCCATATCTTAAAAAGGATATAGCGATTTTAGAAAAGGTTCAAAGAAGAACCACCAAAATGGTAAAGGGGATGGAAGGATACTCCTATGAAGGAAGGCTAAAAAGGTTGGGGCTCTTTAACCTGGAAAAGAGACGGCTGAGGGGAGATATGATAGAAGTCTATAAATTAATGAACGGAGTGGAACGGGTAAACGTAGATCGATTGTTTACCTTATCAGAATATAGAAAGACTAGGGGACATGCAATAAAGCTACAGGGTAAACTATTTAAGACTAATAAAAGAAAATATTTTTTCACTCAACGTGTAATCAAACTCTGGAATTTGTTACCGGAGAATGTAGTAAAGGCTGTTAGTGTAACTGGGTTTAAAAAAGGTTTGGACAAGTTCCTGGAGGAAAGGTCCATAAACCATTATTAAGAAGGGACCCAGGATATCAATGCTTGAACCAATACAAGCATTGTGGAACCTGTGTCCCTTGGGGAAACTGCTAGGTACGTATGACCTAGATTGGCCACTGTTGGAAACAGAATACTGGGTTTGATGGACCTTGGTCTGACCCTGTATGGCATATCTTATGTTCTTATGTTATGTATTCTCTACAGGGAGAACTATTCAGGCAATTGGTAACAGACCCCACACGTGAAGGGGCCATACTGGACTTGGTGCTTATCAATGGTGAAAGTGTTTCTGATGTTGTAGTGGGAGATCATTTTGCATCCAGTGATCACCAGATGGTGTGGTTCAATATTAGAACTAGGGCTGTTAGAATCCATTCAAAGGTGAGGATCTTAGACTTTAGGAAGACTAACTTTGCGAAGATGGGCCAATACCTCAGGGAGTCGTTAGTGGGATGGGAACAGCTGGGGGATGTAGAAGAACAGTGGGCAAAACTGAAAGGGGATATTTTAAGGGCAACCAACCTTTTTGTTAAAATGGTAAATAAAGGTAAAAGGAAAAGGAGACCGCTATGTTTTTCGAAAGAAGTAGCTGAAAAAGTGAAGAAAAAGAGGGAGGCCTTCATGAAATACAAAAGATCACAGAGAGAGGAAGACAGGCATCTGTATTTGGAAAAACATAGAGAAGCTAGCAAAGTAGTCAAGAAGGCAAAGATTCAAAAGGAGGAGGAAATAGCCAATGCAATAAAATGAGGGGAGGGGGGGAATAAGACATTTTTCAGATATATTAGTGAGAAGAAGGGCAAAAGTGGTATTTTCAGACTCAAGGGTGCAGGGGAGGAATATGTAGAAGCTGATAAGGATAAAGCGGAATTGCTTAACAAATATTTTTGTTCTGTGTTCACAGATGAAGAACCAGGAGCAGCACCTCAGAAAACACCCACAAATAGGAACAGAAGCGAGGGACATCTTGAACAATTTTCATAAGACTTTGTTCGTGAGAAACTAGCTCAACTTAAAGTAGACAAAGCGATGGGACCGGATGGGATACACCCTAGAATACTGAGGGAACTTGGGGACGTTCTAGCAGCTCCACTGCCTGACCTTTTCAATGCCTCGTTGGAGTCGGGAGTGGTGCCAAAGGACTGGAGAGAGGCTCATGTGGTGCCTTTACACAAAAGCGGAAGTAAGGATTTTGTTGAAAACTACAGGCCGGTTAGTTTAACTTCGGTGGTGAGTAAATTATTGGAAACGCTGCTGAAAAAGAAAATAGTGAGGTTTCTGGAGTTCAGCGGATTATAGGATCCGAGGCAGCATGAATTCACCAGAGGCAGGTCTTGTCAGACAAATCTGATTGATTTCTTTGACTGGGTGACCAGGGAGTTGGACCGAGGGAGAGCCCTAGATGTGGTGTATTTAGATTTCAGTAAAGCCTTTGACACTGTTCCTCAGAGGCAACTTATAAACAAACTGAGCACTCTAGGGATGGACCCTAAAGTTACTGCTTTGGTTAGAAATTGGTTGGGTCGGAGGCGACAAAGAGTACAAATAAATGGAGCTCACTCTGAGGAGAAGGAAGTTACCAACGGTGTGCCCCAGGGATCTGTCCTTGGTCCGATTCTTTTTAACATCTTTGTTAGTGATATAGCGGAAGGGCTGTCGGGTAAAGTTTGCCTCTTTGCGGATGATACCAAAATCTGCAATAGAGTAGACACCCAGGAAGGTGTAGATAACATGAGGAGGGATCTAACTAAGCTTGAAGAATGGTCTAGAACAGTGATGGCTAACCTTTTTGAGCCCGAGTGCCCAAACTGCCGCACAAAACCAAAGAATTTCCTCAAAGTGCCAGCACGTCAATTAAAGCTCCATTTGCATAAGGTGCTTCATTTGCATAAATATTTGCATAATGTTACCATACACTAACTTTTAGTAAACATGCCTCTTAATGAGTATATGGATAAAGAAAGACTAAAAGGTTTCTACATTACTATAATCCAGTACCAACCGCCAGGCACATTAGGAACTACTACAAACGCTGCCCATTTAGAACCCATAGCAAACCCGCCGTATCCTAACAGCACTACCAGGACTCACAAAGCACCATACTCTACCTATCAAAAGGCAACACTGCAAATATTAAACCAATACATCTCAGAGAACAACAATACATGACCTACTGGGGAAAGAACAAGTGGCAATGTCAAATAGGAATTATATAAACAGAATACCTCAGCTCAGTTACACATGCAGAACAGACCATTACCAAACAAGGAATCACAATTTAGAAACAGGAAGACAATAATTAAACTGGGAACCCCAAAAGCCAAACTTGGAATATACAACAACACTGTAGAAATAAAACTATATATTAATTTCCTCTTGTACTAAACAAAGCGCAAAAATTAATGATGCACATTTCCCAGAGCTGACATATTCCAATTAATAAATTCAAAATAAAGAGATATTTTTCTACCTTTTGTGCATTTTTTTTCAGTTGCAATTGTTCCAGCCACTTTCTTCTGGTTTCTTCGTGTCTTCTGCTAACTCTCCATCTGCTGTCCATTTGTCCTTTCTTCTGTCTTCTTGGGGTTTTTTTCCATTCTCTCTCTACATCTGCTTTAACATACTAATCTTTCTCCTTTTGCTCTTTCCTCATTCCTATTTCATCTACTCAAAATTTACCCCTCCATCCTCAATCCCCACTTACTCTCCCAATACCCGGCCAATTGTAGATTTTTTATCCCTCCCACACAAAATATTTTTCCCCTCTCCATTTTACTCTCCCAGCCCCATCCCATTCTAATCCTCCCCCAACACCAGCTCCCTTCTAGTTCCAGCCTCACCCAGCATCCATTCCCTTCTAGTCCCTGCATCAGCCCATTTCCAGTCCTAGCAGCCCCCCAACCCATTTCCAGTCCTAGAAACCCCCCAACCCAATACCAGTCCTATCCCCCCCTCATCAACCCACTTCCAGTCCTAACCCCCCATCACCCCATTTTCAGTTTAAGCCCCCCCCTATAACCCATTACCAGTCCTAACCCCCCATCAGCCCACTTCCAGTCCTAACCCCCCATCAGCCCACTTCCAGTCAGCCCCCCATAGCCCATTGCCAGTCCTACCCCCCCCCATCAGCCCACAGTCCATTACCAGTCCTAACCCCATCAGCCCACCTCAAGTCCTAACCCCTCCCCATCAGCCCATTTCTTGTCCCAGCCCCCCATAGCCCATTATCAGTCCTAAAACCCCCCATAGCCCATTACCAGTCCTAACCCCATCAGACCACCTCCAGTGTTAACCCCCCATCAGCCCCTTTCCAGTCCTAACCCCACCCAACAGCCCACCTCAAGTCCTAACCCCTCCCCATCAGCAGTCCTAACCCCCCCTAGCCCATTAGCAGTCCTAACCCCCCCTCTCTAGCCCATTAGCAGTCCTAACCCCCCCCATAGCCCATTACCAGTCCTAACCCCCCATCACCCCATTTCCAGACAGCCCACATCAGCCCCCAGCCCATTAGTTGTCCTTCCCCCCCAGCCCCTTAGCATTCCTAACCCCCCCTAGCCCATTAGCAGTCCTAACCCCCCCTAGCCCATTAGCAGTCCTAACCCACCCCCCATGGCAAATTAAAAAAAAAAAAAAAAGCAGCTGGCTCTGGCTTCTGCCGCGGCAGCGGCAGAATGCAATGTCCCGTGGGGCCCCCTCCGCCCGCTAAGCCCCTCTGCAAGGGCTTTCAGATTCGCGAGGGAGAGCGTCTCCCTCGCGTCTCTGTTAAGCCCGCAGGGGCTAATGGGAAATTTCCCATCAGTCCCTCGCGTCTAAAGGGGCTGATGGGAAATTTCCCATTAGCCCCTGCGGGCTTAACAGAGACGCGAGGGAGACGCTGTCTCCCTCGCGAATCTGAAAGCCCTTGCAGAGGGGCTTAGCGGGCGGAGGGGGCCCCGCGGGACACTGCATGCTGCCGCGTCCGCGTCCGCGGCAGCAGCCAGAGCCCGCTTTTTCTTTTTCTGCGGACCTTCACGCGTGCCAGCTGCAAGGCCTTCGCGTGCCACAGCTGGCACGCGTGCCATAGGTTCGCCATCGCTGGTCTAGAATTTTGCAGCTGGGATTTAATGTTAAAAAATGTATGGTCATGCATTTGGGCTGCAGCAATACAAGTGAACAATATAGTATAGGGGGTGAAGTACTGTTATCCACTAAAGACGAGCGGGATCTAGGCGTGGTTGTGTCTGATGATCTTAAAGTAGCTAAACAGGTAGAAAAGGTGACGGCAAAAGCTAAAAGGATGCTTGGGTGCATACGGAGACGAATGGCTAGCAGAATAAAGGAGGTGATAATGCCTCTGTATAAGTCTTTGGTGCGACCTCATTTGGAATATAGTGTGCAATTCTGGAGACCGCACCTTCAAAAAGATGTGAACAGGATGGAGTTGGTGCAGAGGGTGGCTACTAAAATGATTAGTGGTCTCCATTATAAAGCATATGAGGACAGACTGAAGGATCTTAATATGTACACCTTAGAGGAAAGGTGGGATAGAGGTGATATGATTGAGATGTTTAAATACCTCCGTGGCATAAATGTTCAGGGAGAGATCCTCTTTCAATTGAAAGCAAGTTCTGCTACGAGAGGACATGGGATGAGGGTGAAGGGAGATAGATTCAGGAGTGATATGCGGAAATATTTCTTTACGGAAAGAGTAGTGGATCCGTGGAATAGTCTCCCAGTGGAAGTGCTAGAGATGAGGACAGTAACTGAATTCAAAAAAGCATGGGACAAACACAGAGGATCTCTAAAGGTAAAAAGGGGACTGTTGTAGTTGTTGATATGGAAGGACAGACTAGATAGTAACATAGTAACATAGTAAATGACGGCAGATAAAGACCAGCATGGTCCATCTAGTCTGCCCAGCAAGATGGCAAGAGTAGGTGCACCTGTCACTCTGTGCAGGCCACCCCTCCCCATGTCTTTTTTTAGGGGTAAACCCACCACTCCATGTAGGACACCCCTATTTGTTGAGACGTTATATGGTTCAGAGGTTAGATGGTACTGTTTATTTTGTTTTTATCCTATTGCTGTAAAGGGATCCACTGTGTTTGTCCCATGCTGTTTTCAATTCCAGCACCGTGTTTGCCCCCACCACTTCCTTCGGGAGGGCATTCCAAGCATCCACCACCCTTTCAGTGAAAAAGGTTTTCCTGATATTGCCTTTCAATTTACCACCTTGCAGCTTCATGTTATGCCCTCTAGTTTTACAGCTTCCCCGTCTTTGGAAGAGGTTTGTTTGTTCATCATTTCTCTTTAAGTATTTAAAGGTCTGAATCATATCTCCCCTGTCCCTCCTCTCCTCCAAAGTGTACATATTTAGGTCTTCAAGTCTCTTCTCATAAGGCTTCTGACGCAGGCTCCAAATCATTTTGGTCGCTTTCCTCTGAACAGTTTCCAGTCTTTTTACGTCTTTTGCAAGATATGGTCTCCAAAACTGAACACAGTATTCCAAGTGAGGCCTCACCAGTGACTTATACAGTGGCATAAGTAACTCTTCTTTTCTGCTGGTAATCCCTCTCTGTATGCAGCCCAACATCCTCCTGGCTTTTGCCACCGCTTTGTCGCACTGTTTTGCCATCTTGAGATCATCAGAGATAATCACACCAAGGTCTTTCTCCTGAACCATGCATACCAACCTCGCGCCCCCTATCTTGTACATTTCCCTTGGATTTCTGCTACCCAAGTGCATTACACTACATAGAAACATAGAAACATGATGACAGAAAAAGACCACAAGGCCCATCTAGTCTGTCCTTCCATAACAACAACTACAACAGTCCACTTTTTACCTTTAGAGATCCTCTGTGTTGGTCCCATGCTTTTTTGAATTCAGTTACTGTCCTCATCTCTACCACCTCCACTGGGAGACTATTCCACGGATCCACTATTCTTTCCGTAAAGAAATATTTCCGCATATCACTCCTGAATCTATCTCCCTTCACCCTCATCCCATGTCCCATCGTCGCAGAACTTGCTTTCAATTGAAAGAGGCTCTCTCCCTGAACATTTATGCCACGGAGGTATTTAAACATCTCAATCATATCACCTCTATCCCGCCTTTCCTCTAAGGTGTACATATTAAGATCCTTAAGTCTGTCCTCATATGCTTTATAATGAAGACCACTAATCATCTTAGTAGCAACCCTCTACACCGACTCCATCCTGTTCACATCCTTTTGAAGGTGTGGTCTCCAGAATTGCACACCATACTCCAAATGAGGTCGCACCAAAGACTTATACAGAGGCATTATCACCTCCTTTTTTCTGCTAGCCATTCCTCTCCGTATGCACCCAAGCATCCTTCTAGCTTTTGCCGTCGCCTTTTCTATCTGTTTAGCTACTTTAAGATCATCGGACACAACTACGCCTAGGTCCCGCTCTTCTTTAGTGGACAAAAGTACTTCACCTCCTATACTGTATTGCTCCCTTGGATTGCTGCAGCCCAAATGCATGACCTTACATTTTTTAACATTAAATCCCAGTTGCCAAATTCTAGACCATTCTTCAAGCTTAGCTAGATCCCTCCTCATGTTATCTACACATTCCTGGGTGTCTACTTTATTGCAGATTTTGGTATCATCCGCAAAGAGGCAAACCTTACCCGACAGCCCTTCCGCTATATCACTAACAAAGATGTTAAAAAGAATCGGACCAAGGACAGATCCCTGGGGCACACCACTGGTAACATCCTTCTCCTCAGAGTGAGCTCCACTTACTTGTACTCTTTGTCGCCTCCCACCCAACCAATTTCTAACCCAAGCAGTAACGTTAGGGTCCATCCCTAGGGCGCTCAGTTTGTTTATAAGTCGCCTGTGAGGAACAGTGTCAAAGGCTTTACTGAAATCTAAATACACCACATCTAGAGCTCTCCCTCGGTCCAACTCCCTGGTCACCCAGTCAAAGAAATCAATCAGATTTGTCTGACAAGGCCTGCCTCTGGTGAATCCATGCTGCCTCGGATCCTGTAATCCGCCGGACCCCAGAAGCCTCACTATTTTCTCTTTCAACAGCATTTCCATTAATTTACTCACCACTGAAGTTAAACTAACCGGCCTGTAGTTTTCAACCACATCCTTACTTCCGCTTTTGTGTAAAGGCACCACATGAGCCTCTCTCCAGTCCTTTGGCACCACTCCCGACTCCAACGAGGCATTGAAAAGGTCAGTCAGTGGAGTTGCTAGAACGTCCCCAAGTTCCCTCAGTATTCTAGGGTGTATCCCATCCGGTCCCATCGCTTTGTCTACTTTAAGTTGAGCTAGTTTCTCACGAACACAGTCTTCTGAAAATCGTTCAAGATGTCCCTCGCTTCTGTTCTTATTTGTGGGTGTTTTCTGAGGTCCTGCTCCTGGTTCTTCATCTGTGAACACAGAACAAAAATATTTGTTAAGCAATTCCGCTTTATCCTTATCAGCTTCTACATATTCCCCCCCTGCACCCTTGAGTCTGACAATACCACTTTTGCCCTTCCTCTTCTCACTAATATATCTGAAAAATGTCTTATCCCCCCATTTTATTGCATTGGCTATTTCCTCCTCCTTTTGAATCTTTGCCTTCTTGACTACTTTGCTAGCTTCTCTAAGTTTTTCCAAATACAGATGCCTGTCTTCCTCTCTCTGTGATCTCTTGTATTTCATGAAGGCCTCCCTCTTTTTCTTCACTTTTTCAGCTACTTCCTTCGAAAACCATAGCGGTCTCCTGTTCCTTTTGCCTTTGTTTACCATTTTAACAAAAAGGTTGGTTGCCTTTAAAATACCCCCTTTCAGTTTTGCCCACTGTTGTTCTACATCCCCCACCTGTTCCCATCCCACTAATGACTCCCTGAGGTATTGGCCCATCTTCGTAAAGTTAGTCTTCCTAAAGTCTAAGATCTTCACCTTGGAATGGATTCTAACAGCCCTAGTCCTAATACTGAACCACACCATCTGGTGATCACTGGATGCAAAATGATCTCCCACTACAACATCAGAAACACTTTCACCATTGGTAAGCACCAAGTCCAGTATGGCCCCTTAACGTGTGGGGTCTCTTACCAATTGCCTGAATAGTTCTCCCTGTAGAGAATCCAAGATCTCCTTACTCCTAGATGATACTGCAGCAGGAATGTGCCAATCAACATCTGGCATATTGAAATCTCCTAGCAGTAGCACTTCCCCTTTCCTAGCAATGCTGCGTATGTCTTCAATTAACTCTCTGTCCACCTCTTCCTCTTGTGAGGGAGGTCTGTATAGCACACCAATGCAAATAGATTTCTCTTTCCCTCTTTCTAGTTTAACCCACAATGCCTCCTCTCTCCCTTTTATGCTCTGTAATTCCAAAGCTTTAATAGTAGTTTTTACATATAGTGCTACTCCTCCCCCCCTTCTTCCTACCCTGTCCTTTCTGAATAAAGTATAGCCAGGTATAGTTACATCCCAGTCATGGTTTTCTGTGAACCATGTTTCTGTAACTGCCACTAAATCTAAGTCAGCCACTCCCACCAAAGCTTCAACTTCAGAGATCTTATTTCCCATGCTACGGGCATTAATACACACTGCTTTCCATATGTTACCCCTGTTACCCATTTCCATAAAGGTATTTAATGTATCACTTACCTGGGGGCTTTCTTCACCCATCCCTAACGAATCTAGTTTAAAGCCCTCTTCAGTAGATTAGCCAGTCTACTACCAAAGATGTGTTGACCTTTCTTGGACAGATGGATGCCATCTCTGCTCTGCAACCCTTGGAACAGCATCCCATGGTCTAGGAAACCAAAACGCTCTCGAAGACACCATCCATGCAGCCATGCATTAATCTCCAGGATGCGAGCCTCTCTGCCTTGGCCTTTACCCTCAACAGGGAGGATTGAAGAGAACACCACCTGTGCACCTACCTGCTTCACCCTCTGTCTCAGAGCCATGAAGTCACTTTTGATACGTTCCGAGGTATACCTGGCAGTATCATTTGTTCCAAAATGGATTAGCAAAATTGGGTAATAGTCAGTGGGCTTGATGAGTCTTGGCAAACTCTCCGTAACATTTTGGATCTTGGCACCAGGCAGACAGCATACCTCTCTGGACATCAAGTCTGGTCGGCAGATGGACGCCTCAGTACCCCTCAGAAGAGAGTCTCCAACCACCACTACCCTTCGTTTCCTTCTGGTCACTGATTCCGCAACTATGGGGTACTTGAACTCTGGTTCTTCCCTTTCCAGGGATGCTTTCACCTCCTCCACTTCCAGGGCTGCATAATGGTTCTTCAATTCAAGGGCTGGAGAAGTTGGATTGGTGATTTTGCAGGCTCTGGTGACTTTTGTCCAACCATCGACATTCTGTTGGCACCCATCTTCTCCTGTGCTGGAGAGCCTGGTTGCTGCAAGAAGCATCTCATCAATGTACTTCTCACTGTCTTGAATGCTTCTCAGCCTCGCCACCTCCTCTCTGAGTTCCTCCACTTGTTTCCTCAGAGCTTCAGCATGCAGGCACCCTGCACATGGAACCGATTCTTCAACTGGCAATAGGACCTCTGTCTGGACCGAGGCAGAAGCTGTAACGGGGGCAACAGCTTTAGCAATACGATTTTTCCCAGCCATTGTTCTGTTTGTGGAGCTTAGGTATCTGTTAAAGCAAAAGAGAGAGATCTACCAAGTACCAGCTGGTTTCGCAGCTGTCCTTTCAGAGAAAAAGCAGTTAAATCTCTTTAATTATATTCAAAATGTGCTGGTCCAATTCACTGTGATTTGTTAAAGGGGGAGGTGCCCTATAAAGCAAGACTGCTCACTAGGGGTGGGTGGGAGTCGGGGTGGGTAGGGAGGGAACTAACACCTGATTAGGTGTTAGCAGTTCCTGAACCTGAGGAGGTTACAGAGTTCAGCAACCTACTGTGCTCAAGTACAGTTCCCCTAAAACAGCAAAAATGAAATTAACCTTGCTTTAAAAAATATACACAAAACCCTTTTAGAGCTCCCAGTCAGAGAGCTAGCAATGTATCAAAAAAACCAAACAAAGAAACCCTCAAATCCTTACCTACTGTTTGATGTGTGGAGCCCTGGTTAAGAAAGCCTCAAAAGGGCAGGGCAAAGCAGCCTTTTTATGCAGGCTTCAATTGCACTCAGGAAACAGGCCCACTAACTCCTGATTAGGTGTTAGCAGTTCCTGAACCTGAGGAGGTTACAGAGTTCAGCAACCTACTGTGCTCAAGTACAGTTCCCCTAAAACAGCAAAAATGAAATTAACCTTGCTTTAAAAAATATACACAAAACCCTTTTAAGAGCTCCCAGTCAGAGAGCTAGCAATGTATCAAAAAACAAACAAACAAAGAAACCCTCAAATCCTTACCTACTGTTTGATGTGTGGAGCCCTGGTTAAGAAAGCCTCAAAAGGGCAGGGCAAAGCAGCCTTTTTATGCAGGCTTCAATTGCACTCAGGAAACAGGCCCACTAACTCCTGATTAGGTGTTAGCAGTTCCTGAACCTGAGGAGGTTACAGAGTTCAGCAACCTACTGTGCTCAAGTACAGTTCCCCTAAAACAGCAAAAATGAAATTAACCTTGCTTTAAAAAATATACACAAAACCCTTTTAAGAGCTCCCAGTCAGAGAGCTAGCAATGTATCAAAAAAAACCAAACAAAGAAACCCTCAAATCCTTACCTACTGTTTGATGTGTGGAGCCCTGGTTAAGAAAGCCTGCACTTTTTCGTATTAAATCGTAGTTGCCAAGCATTAGACCAGTCTTCCAGCTTTTGTAGATCTTTCCTCATGTTAACCACTCCCTCGGGGGAGTCCACACTCTTGTAAATTTTTGTGTCGTCTGCAAAAAGACAGACTTTTCCATTCAGTCCGTCAGCAATATCACTCACAAATACATTGAACAGTGCTGGACCCAGGACCGAACCCTGGGGCACCCCGCTAATTACCTTCCTCTCATCCTTCTGTCGTCTGTCAGTCAACCAGTTTCTAATCCAGTTTACCATCTTGGGACCCATCCCCAAGCTACTGAGCTTGTTGAGAAGCCTCCTATGAGGAACAGTATCAAAGGCTTTGCTGAAATCCAGGTAGATGACATCCATCGCATGCCCCTGATCTAGTTCCTTGGTCACGCAGTCAAAGAACTCAATCAGATTTGTTTGGCAAGACCGTCCTTCGGTAAAACCATGTTGCCTCGGATCTTGCATCCTGTTGGTTTTGAGAAAGTTCACTATTCGCTGTTTCAGGAGCACCTCCATTACTTTTCCTGCCACCGAGGTAAGGCTCACGGGCCTGTAGTTTGACACTTCTTCCCTGTCACCACTTTTGTGTAGAAGTACGACATCAGCCATTCTCCAGTCCTGAGGAACCTCTCCTGTTTCCAAGGATCTGTTGAAGACATCCTTTAGCGGTCCTGCAAGAACCTCTCTGAGCTCTTTCAGTATCCTAGGATGTATCCCATCCGGTCCCATGGCTTTGTCCACTTTCAGTTTAGCAAGTTGTTCTAACACCTCGTCTTCTGTGAATGGTGTGGTATCTACTTCATTCCCATTTTTATATTTGGGAGTCACAGCTGATCCATCTCCAGGATCTTCTTTAGTAAAAACCGAGCAGAAGTATTTATTTAGCAATTCCGCTTTTTCAGTGTCACTTTCCACGAGTCCTTTCCCAGCACTTCTGAGTCCTGCAATTCCAACTCTGATCTTCTTCTTTTCCCGAATATACCTGAAGAAAGTTTTGTTGCTACCCTTAACATCTTTAGCCATCCTTTCCTCTGCCTTTGATTTTGCTATCCTTATTACTCTTTTAGACTCTTTGAGTTGGATCCTGTATTCATTTCTGTGTTCTTCTGTTTGCAAGCTTTTGAATTTTGCGAAAGTTGCATTTTTTGCCTTTATTTGAGCAGCCACCTCTTTGGAAAACCAAATAGGTTTCCTTCTCCTCTTGTTTTTATTTACTTTTCCTACATATTTATCTGTTGCCCCATTTATTGCCTTCTTGAGTTTAGCCCATTGCAATTCCACTTCCTTTATCTCCTTCCACCCCGTCATCTCCTCCTTTAAGTACTCTGCCATTTTATTGAAGTCAGCGTATTTGAAGTTTAGTACTTTGAGCTTGCTATGATTGGCCTGTACCATGGCTTTAATCTCAAACCACACCGTGTGATGGTCGCTGTTGCTCACAGGGGCACTCACGCAGACATCTGACACACTATCACTGTTGGTGAGCACTACATCCAGTGTTGAGCTTTCCCTGGTTGGTTCCATCACCATTTGTCTAAATAATGCGTCTTGGAGAGCCATGTGGCCTTTTACTGTCATCATATTTCTTTGTTTCTGTGATCAAAGCCACCCTACCCAAACTTTCACATTTCCTAGCCAAACTCACCCAATGCTCACTGCTACATGGCTAATTACTAGCCTGTATAAAAACCTCCTCACTCTGCCCTCTCCTAAAAAAGCCCCATCTTGATCCCTCAGAACCATCCTCTTACAGACCCATTGCTAGCTTACCGTTCCTATCCAAAATACTAGAGAAAGCAGTCCAAATCCAATTACAGGACCATCTTAACACACACGCTTCACTAGACTCACAACAGCAAGGCTTCCAACCCCAGCATGGAGTAGAAACCCTCCTAATCTCCCTACCTATTGAAGAGTACCCAGACCATCCACCAAGGATTTATCATGTTATTTCTCGAAATCTCTTCTGCCTTTGATACCATCAACCACAACACCCTCCTACAGCGCTTGCAAGCAATCAGAATACAAGGCACTGTATTAGGATGGTTCCAAGACTACTTTCATAACAGAACCCAGTTGATAAGAATCATCTTTAACCTCAACCCCCTACACTCAAACCTAAGGTGTCCCTGAAGGATCCACACTTTCCGCACTCCTCTTCAACATCTACCTACAGCCCCTCTACATTAAATACCTTTTTAGAAAATGGTAAAAGGGGCAACATCTGCAATGCAGTGTGTATAAATGCCCGTAGCGTTATTAGAAAAGATACGGAAAAGAGCCACCAAAATGATAAAGTGCATGGAAGGATACTCCTATGAAGATAGTCTAAAAAGGTTAGGGCTCTTCAACCTGGTAAAGAGACAGCTGAGGAGAGATATGATAGAGGTCTGTAAATTAATGAATTGAGTGGAACGGGTAAACATAGATTGATTGTTTGCATCATCAGAATATAGAAAGACTAGGGGACATGCAATGAAGATACAGGGTAAACTATTTAAAACTAATAAGAGAAAATATTTTTTCATTCATCGTGTAATCAAACTATGGAATTTGTTACCAGAGGATGTAGTAAAAGCTGTTAGTGTAGCTGGGTTTAAAAAGGTTTTGAAAAGTTCCTGGAGGAAAAGTCCATAAACCATTATTAAAAGGGACCCAGGATATCACTGCTTGACCCAATACAAGCATTGTGGAACCTGTGTCTTTTGGGGAAACTGCTAGGTACTTATAACCTAGATTGGACACTGTTGGCAACAGGATACTGGGCTTGATGGAACTTAGTCTGACCCAGTATGGCAGATCTTATTTTCTTATGTTCTTAGCATGGGAAATAACATCTGAGATGTTGAGGCTTTAATGGAAAAAGCTGACTTGGATTTAGTGGTAGTTAAGGAGACATTGTTTACGGACAACCATGACTGGGATGTAATTATATCAGGCTATACTTTATTCAGAAAGAATAAGGTAGGAAGAAGGGGAGGATGAGTGGCACTATATGTATGTAAAAAATAATATTAAAGCTATAGAATTATAGGACTTAAAAGGGAGAGAGGAGGCCCTGTGGGTTAAACTAGAAAGAGGGAAAGGGAAATTCATTTGAATTGGAGTGATATAGAGATCCCCTCACAGGGAGAAGACGTGGATGGAGATTTAATAGAAGATATATGCAGCACTACCATGAAAAGAGAAGTGCTACTGATAGGTAATTTCAATATGCCTGATGTTGATTGGCACATTGCTGCTGCAATGTCATCTAAAAGTAAGAAGATTCTGGATTCTCTACAGGGAGAACTATTCAGGCAACTGGTAACAGAACCCACACATGAAGGGGCCATATTAGACTTGGTGCTTACCAATGTGGAAAGTGTTGCGGATGTTATAGTGGGAGATCATCTCATATCCATTGATCACCAGATGGTGTGATTCAGTATTAGGACAAGGGCTGATAAAATCCATTCAGAAGCGAGGGTCTTAGACTTTAGGAAAACTAACTTTGTCAAAAGGAGTCATTATTTATTTATTTATTTATTTTATTTGCAGTCTCTTTTATACCGCGCTATTCAACATCAGTGCGGTTTACAATGAACATAAGAGTTGCACATCTCAATTTCGTGATTTGTGCTTACAGTGAAACAGGTATAATAACTTGGGTATACATTAAACAGGAAAATTAAACTTGGGTATGCATTAAGCACGTATAACAGGTAAAATAGGGTATAAATTACCAGTCCCTTAACAAGGAGACACGATGAATAAATACAGTCTACTTTATGCAACAATATAATGAGTTATGCGGCACTGCATAAGTTTCTCATGGTGGTTGGAGGGGAAGGTGTGATTGCGAGTGATCAGTCTGGGAATGTGACGTGCATGAGTTTGAGGTGCTGCATTGAGATGTGAGAGTGGGTGAGTGTGGGGAGAAGACTGCATCATCGTAGTGATGAAGAAAGAGGTGCCGTTTCAGTGCCTTCCTAAATTGGGAGAGTTCACTGATGGTTCTGATAGTTGCTGGTAGTGCATTCCAGCAGGATGGAGCAAAGAAGGAGAAGGCTCTGGATCTAGTGAATTGAGAACACTTCGTGCTAGCCTTAGGTAATATGAGAGTATTTGCGGCATTCGATCTCCTTGCTCGATTGGGAGGTGTGATTGAAATTAGATCAGTAATGGCAGTAGCAGAGTATTTATTGATAGCTTTATGGGTCATAATTAGGATCTTGAATGAGATCCTGGCTTGTATGGGTAGCCAGTGCAATTGTTTTAGTATTGGGGTAATATGAGAACTTCTTGAGGGATGGGATGGGAACAGCTGGGGGATGTAGAAAAAGAGTGGGCAAAACTGAAAGGGAATATATGAAGGGCAACAAACCTTTTTGTTAGAAAGGTAAATACATGTAAAAGGAAAAAGGAGGCTGCTATGCAAGGCCATACCGAGACTGAAATGCGCCCTGTGCGACTTGCACATCGGGCGCACACCCCCCCTCCCGCATCTCCATTTAGACACTTTATGGGGGTACGGAAGGAGCGAACGCGCCCAATCTGCAAGTCACCGGCACGCTAAGTAGGCCTGGTCCCTCCTGGAGAGACCAGACCAGCTTAGTGTGCCGGTGCGAAGACTTAAGGGGCGCATGTCATCTCCCTGTTGCTGCCTGCCGCTGAAAAAGTGGCAGCGGCAGGCAATGGCAGAGAGTCTTTGTGCCCTGTGCAGCCGCACCGCTCGCATGGGGCTCGGTATGGTCCTGCTGCTATGATTCTCAAAAGAAGTAGCTAAAATGGTGAAAAAAAAGAGGAAGGCCTTCAGGAAATACAAGAGATCACAGAGAGATGAAGACAGGCATCTACTGTATATCTGGGAAAACTTAGAGAAGCTAGCAAAGTAGTCAGAAAAGCAAAGGTACAAAAAGAAGAAGATAGCTAATACAATAAAATTGGGGGGGGGGATAAGACATTCTTCAGATATGTTAGTGAGAGGAGGAAGGGCAAAAGTGGGTATTGTCAGACTCAAGGATGAAGGGGATAAATATGTAGAAACTGATGAGGATAAAGTGGAATTGCTTAACAAATATTTCTGTTCTGTGTTCACGGATGAAGGGCCAGGAGCAGGACCTCAGAAGACATCCACAAATAGCAACAGAAGTGATGGGGAATTTAAATGATTTTCAGAAAAATATGCTCATGAGAAACTAGCTAAAATAAAAATAGATAAAGTGATGGGACTCGATAAGATAAATTGAAGAATACTGAAAGAACTTGGGGACATTCTAGCGGCTCCAGAACAACCTTTTCAATGCTTCTTTGCAGTCAGAGGTGCTACCAGAGGACTGGAGAAAGGCACATGTGGTCCCTTTAAACAAAAGTGGAAGTAAGGATGAGGTTGAAAACTATGGGCCAGCTGTTCTAACTTCTGTGGTGAGTAAATTATTGGAAACGCTGCTAAAAGAGAGAATAGTGAGGTTTCTGGAGTCCAATAGATTGCAGGTTCTGAGACAGCATGGGTTTACCAGAGGCAGGTTTAGTCAGATAAATCTTAGATTTCAGTAAAGCCTTTGACACTGTTCCACACAGGTGACTTATAAACAAACTGAGCACCCTAGGGATGGACCCTAAATTTACTGATTGGGTTAGAAATTGATTTAGTAAGAGGCAGCAAAGGGTACAGGTAAATGGAGCTCACTCTGAGGCAAAGAATGTTCCCAGTGGTGTGCCGCAGGGATCTGTCCCTGGTCTGATTCTTTTTAACATCTTTGTAAGTGATATTGCGGAAAGGCTGTCGGGTGAGGTTTGACTGTTTGTGGACGATAACAAAATCTTTAATAGAGTAGACACCCTGGAAGGAGTAGATAACATGAGGAAGGATCTAGCTGAGCTTGAAGAATGATCAGAAATCTGCATAAGGAAATGCTTATCAGATGACAACAAGATGACTTATGGTCATCCGCATTCTACATCCCTGCAATAGTGGCAGTAGAGGGGACCATCAACCCCAGTCCTGCTGGGGAACAGGCACCCTACAGGGCAGTCAATGCAGATCTGTACACATCCATAAGGCAATGGCAGACAGACCCTAGACCTGGAAATGCTCAGCTGCCTCCCCCCCACCACTATCTGACAGTCTCCAGCCATACACATACTAACTGCAGACAGTCTCCCAAGCAGATAAGTCAGTGATTGGGCCCCAGAAAAGAGAACTCATAAATGTCACTTGAGAAAAAAACAATATAGCACCATGGGGGAACCTAGCAATGCCGTGGTCACTGCTCAGTCAGGGTGAGAGTGACCTCCCAGCAGGACATGCTGTGGCCACCCTGTCCGTGCAGGTGGTGGCCGGGCACTACAATGTCCCAGCCATTGCCCTATGCCCTGTGCAGATGCATCTTGCTCAGGCCATCCTATCTGGGACATACCCACAGTACCTTGCTCCTCATTATGCACATTGGCAGGCTAACACAAGAAACAGTGCAAGCAATGTGGGCTGACTAAGGTGTACGCAGCCACAACACACTGGTTAGACAGACACACACTCACACACCTATGCCAGCATTGTGCAAATATAAAGGCTTTTGGCAGCCCTGGCCACCACACCAGTCCTGGGCACAGCGCAGGCATGGCTATGGTACGCAATACTGTTGGGGTCACTCCCCGGGGTGGTAAACACTGTCAGAAACCAAAACTGAAACACTCTCCACAGATATCAGAAAGGTTGCTATGATGCAGCTCTATCAGCAAATTGTGTTTAACTTAGGAATTGATATCTGCCATTAATCATAGCAACCTTTTGATATATGTGTAACGTATTCCCAAGTTTAGAGCGGCATTGCTAAGGTATGCAAGTGCTAGTATTAGGAGATGCTGCTGCGCGCAGGGCCCAACAGCCTGACTCTCCATGAGGCTTTGGATAGTGGAGCCTGTGGGTGTGGGTGTTTATGCCCCTGTTGGCCGCTGCTCTAGGGCAGAGGTTCCCAACTCCAGTCCTGGTGGGGCAAACACTGTTCAGGTTTTCATGCTGTCCCTAATGAATATGCATGAGATACATTTGCATACAATGGGGGCGGTGCATACAAATGCAGCACAGGCATATTTATTATGGACAGCATGAAACCTGAATGGTGTTTGGCCCTCCAGGACTGCAGTTGGGAAACTCTGCTCTAGGGATTGCACATGTTTATGGCGTCTGTGCTCTGTAGGGTAAAATATAGGTGTTTCAGGCATGTTTATTTTATCTGCAATAAAGGTTCTGTCTTTATTACCACGGTTTAGTACTGGGTAAAATATGGGGAAAGGGCTGGTGGGAGCCACAGCTAGGACTTAAACTTGTGATCTTCTGCTTCTGAACACATTGGCTGTGTGCACTGCACCACAGGGACAGTTCATTCCCTGGGGATACCATGACTGTTCGTCAGACAGACCCTGTCTGTTGCATTGCACGGCACCCACCTAAACGGGGCTAGGCCATGGTCTGCTGTGGGCAGATGCCACTGCCCCCTCTGCCACCAGCACCCCTCCACCACCATGCTGCCATGCCATTATGCCAGTAGTGCTGGTGGTGCGCAGTCCCAGGCCATCCAATATGCCGGTAGGCCACTGCCTATGGTGTGGGTTCTCAGGTAGGGGTGCCTACATGGACATGCGCGCTCCCCCCCCCCCCCCCGCACTGCCTGCCAATGTTATGTGCCCTGTGACACTGTGGGAAACACACTCGTGCCCATGTTGGACCCTCTTCTGTTGCTGTCTTGCTGCTTTACAGTTTTGGCATTCCTATGTGCCACCTAGGCATCTGCCTAGCCCACACTGTGCCCCAGCTGGACCACAGCATGTGCCGCCTGCAGCCCCTTGTATCACATTTACAGCATCAGTACAGTTGCCGTTTCCTACGTGCCCACTCTGCTGTTGCTGCACATGTGCACGCCATAACAAACCTGCCCAATCTAAACAACAGAAACCCTGATCAGCGCTATTTCAATGTGAGATCATTCACTTTGTAGGGGGACAGAGCATAGACCCTTCCAAACATGATATCTTAATTTATACGCTTTGTCAGTAGGGTTGTTTTATGTTTATCATTAATATCACTATTGGCCAGCTCGGTTATTGGGATTTTAGATGTGGTTCTGGTCCTTTTATATGTTTATTTTCCTTTTTGGTCCCTGCACATGTATCACAACTATCACTCTCTGGGTTTCCCTGCCTTTGCTGCACATTGCTGACTGAAATGGTTTCTCTTTCCTGCAAATGTGCCTTAACGCGAGGGTTTCTCTGGCGTTAGTGTTCAGACCCGGATTTCACAGCATTAGTGTGCCTGGAGCCTCTCCCCTCCCACTCTCCACCCATTGACACTTTCTCTCCGCCCTCTGGGAAACCTTACTCCACCCTTCAGACCCGGATTTCACAGTGTTATTGTGCCTTAACGCCGCCACTGCGTTATCACACGAAAAGTGACGTTCTCGAGCGATAATGTTACATTATCGCGAGATAACATCACTTATCACGCAATAATACCACCGTTGCGACATTAAGACAGTTTAATAAACATACCCCTTGGGATAAAGGCCTCTAATAGCGTGAGGTTAGTATTGGTTGGAAGAAGAAGTAGAGCTGAAATTTTAGGAAGTCTCTATTTCCTGTTTGTTATAAACCTCTGTATTAAGACCAATGTTAATTTTTTTAAATGTTTGCAATTGGCCTGAATATTCGGCAAATGTTTCATTTTACAAAAAAATATTCAGGAAACCCTGATAGTTGACTGTAAGTCTCTTTTGGAAGCCGAAGCAGCTGGAGGTGAATCAACCTGTATTTGCATGTAAAATTTTGTACAAATGTCAATGAAAACTTTTATAGACAAAATTCTTCATTTTAACTGACATTAAACTTACAGAAGGATTTGTAGCTTGAAAAAATATGTATTGTTCACAAATGGCAGTAAAAGTTCAATAAGGCCTCAATTCTGAAATACGTACAAATGGATCAATTTGGGCATAATTTATTTCATTTATTTTTTGTTCATGTTACCAAAAAGAAGGCAGAGCCTCAGGGGATACTAGACTTCTACCTGCAGAGTACTATTGCTGAGCATAACATGTTGCTGAATTTCTACGGTGCTATTTTAGATGCCCTATTCATGTTTTGGATGGCTGAAGATGAGTGCACAGACGTCCAGGAGCCATTTAAGAAACTGGGTATATAGACATCCCTAGCTGAAGAACGACCAAGCAGAGCAGAGGCATGCCGGAGAAGTGGCCTGGACAGAGAAAGGGAGATGCATGCTGTGGTGTTATTTCAAAATGGCATAAGCATGTCTGGCTCTAGTTGTTGAGGCATCAATGCCTATACCTATTCCTGACCATGAATAAGGAGCAAACAAGTGCTAGTTTCATGGTGGCAGCGCTAGGAGGGGGAAGAACACAATGCACTCTCATCGTCACTGTCAATATTTCCTCGGCAGTGAAACCTGCATGTAAACACAAAACCCAAACAGACTTCCAACCCATCACCTCATCTCCAAGTGTCTGCAGCATCACTGAACATGGACATCCCTCTTCTAGAAAATGACAGCCAGGACGTCCATGATGCCATTTTTGCGGCTCTCCATTTGGGGACATCCATGTTTCTAAAATCAGGCCAGCATGTGGATGTCCCCAAAGTTCTCTCAGATATTTTGCCATGGACATCCCAAATTGCACCTGTACATTCTTTCTAAAATAAACCTTCTAGTGTCACAACATCCATGCTTAGGACTCCCTTTGAAATCCTGGCAGTGATTTCACATTCTATGCTTGGAGAACTTTTCAGTGCTTACCACCCACCAAGTGCTTCACCTGGCTGAATAAGCCTCTAGAGGGAAATAAAATCTAAAAGAGTTGAATGTAGAAGTATAATATTGGTGGACAACATGAAATACATTCACGGCAAAATAGATCTAGTGAACTGTAAAATGTTTAGTTCAAAATAATCACAGAGTATAGCAGATTATTCATTCACACTGCCAAAGAGTAGCTCATACTTAAATGATAATGAGTGGCCTAATTGTGACTTGCTCATAAAATTCACTGCAATTTTGTATGACAAATCTATAAAAACTAGTAATTAGTAGAAAGCAGAGATAACCTCTTAGCGATGTTCCAAATTTCCAAATAAGAGGGTCATCATACTGATGCTTGTAAATGCAAAACATAATGATAATACTCTATAAATACTAATATGGTTGGTATATCTGCTGTCATTATTACGCATGCTGAATAAATAACTACAACACTGTACTAAAAATGGGAGCTAATGTAGATAAATATCACATGCTATATAAGAAAGGCACACATATACAAAATAATAGGCCTCTATCCTCCACTAAGGGGAATGTTTACTAAACCGTCTTAATGTTACCGGCGTTAGTTGCAGTCTTACTGTGACGAATGCCATATAAGGTAGTGGGCGTTCCGGTCTTAAGGTAGCATTTTGGATTATCGCGCGATAAAGTCCGTTATCGCACGATAGAGGGAGCCGTGGCACATTAACTCGCGTTAGCCTTAATTAGGTGTGCTGAGAAAAACACACAGCAACAGAGGTGTAGCACAATGGTTAATACATTGACTAATGAAACAGGGGTCATGAGTTCAATCCCCCAGGGGGTTTAATGAGTAAGGCTGTCTGAAGCATTACCCTTTACTTTAAATCAGTGCTGTCTGTGGCATTTTCTTTTATAATGTAAATTAGTGCTGCCAGCAAACACACCCTCACAGTGCCATAACCTAAGGCGCCCTATAAGGCACTCCAGAGGGCACATTATAAAGTGCACTGTCCGCCAAGGCACCTTATAATGTTCCCTATAGGGCGCCTTATAAGGCGCTGTATAGGGCGCCTTATGAGGCAGCTTAAGGTTACAGCACTGTGAGAGTGTTTTTGCTGGCAGCACTAATTTAAATTAAAAAAGAAAACACCTCAAACAGCCCTATCAAATAACACCACTGTAGGATCAAACCCATGACTTCTGCTGCCACAGTCAGTGAAGTAACCAGTGGGCTACATCTCTATAGCTCCCATCAAACCCCTGGCTTGCTACAGAAGGACTGCAGGTCACCACACAACCTGTCTGCTGTGGTTACCAGGATAGGGATAACCCACCCGTACCCATGATGCACTACACATGCAGATAAGCAGTCTACAGATGATCACAAGATGGGGTATGCACCCCCACAGCACCTCGGCCTGGAAGGGGGAACTGACCGTGTGTGTTACTGGCACAGAGTAGCTACAGACCGAGACATTGTGGGGGTACTGTGCTCATCCTGAGGGCAAGGTGGGGCACCCAGCACCAGGTCCGCAGCACCTGGCTTAACTGAGATAGGCTATGCTGCAGATCGCCATCAGTGCCAGTGTGTGATAGGTAGTCCTTGCAGATACGCCTAGAGTAAGCCTGTGTCCATCTGTATTTACGAATCACGTCTAGGCCTTGTGGACTATGATGCACCAATAAGAGTGCATATTCTGTGTGGGTGCTATGCTCACATGATTTAAGTGAAAGGAGGTGTTTGGACCCATAGGCAGATTATGTAGCACCACCCAACCCGCCCTCTGGGGCTCAGGGTGGGGGACAGGAACTCCCACCAACAGATCCACATTCTACATCCCTGCAATGGTGGCAGTAGAGGGACCATCAACTCCAGCCCTGCTGGGGAACAGGCACCCTACAGTGAAGTCAATGCAAATCTGTACGCATCCATAAGGCAATGGCAGACAGACAGTAGGCCTGGAAATGCTCAGCTGCTCCCTACCACTATCAGACATACTCCAGCAGCGAGCACAGTGAGGCTCCAGCCACTACACCCTGCTCCAGTCATATACATACTAACTGCAGAAAGTCTGCTAGCTAGCCCATAGTGCATGTTTCTGAAGAAGATGAATGCACCCAAAACTGGGATGTGAGCACAAACACCAAGCAAAAAGTCAGTGATTGGAACCCAAAAAAGGGAACCCACAAACATCACTTTAGGAAAACACTATAATGGCACTATGGGGGGAACCTAGCCATGCCGTGGTCACTGCTCAGTCAGGGTGAGAGTGACCTCCCAGCAGGATATGCTGTGGCCACCCTGTCCATATAGGTGGTGGCCAGGCACTACAATGTCCCAGCCATTGCCCTATGCCCTGTGCATGTGCATCCTGACCAGGCCACCCTGTCCGGGCCATACCCACAGTACCTTGCTCCTCATTATGCACATTGGCAGGCTAACACTGGAAACAGTGCAAGCAGTGTGGGCTGACTAAGGTGTAGGCAGCCACAACACACTGGATAGACAGACACACACTCACACACCTATGCCAGCATTGTGCAAATATAGAGGCTTTTGGCAGCCCTGGCCACCACACCAGTCTTGGGCACAGTGCAAGTATGGCTATGGTACACAATACTGTTGGGGTCACTCCCCGGGGTGGTAAACACTGTCAGAAACCAAAACTGAAACTCACTCCACAGATATCAGAAAGGTTGCTATGATGCAGCTCTATCAGCAAATTGTGCTTAACTTAGGAATTGATATCTGCCATTAATCATAGCAACCTTTTGATATATGTGTAACGTATTCCCAAGTTTAGGGCGGCATTGCTAAGGTATGCAAGTGCTAGTATTGGGAGATGCTGCTGCGTGCAGCGCCCAACAGCCTGACTCTCCATGAGGCTTTGGACAGTGAAGCCTGTGGGTGTGGGTGTTTATGCCCCTGTTGGCCGCTGCTCTAGGGCAGAGGTTCCCAACTCCAGTCCTGGTGGGGCAAACACTGTTCAGGTTTTCATGCTGTCCCTAATGAATATGCATAAGATACATTTGCATACAATGGGGGTGGCGCATACTAATGCAGCACAAGCATATTTATTAGGGAGAGCATGAAACCTGAATGATGTTTGGCCCTCCAGGACTGCAGTTGGGAAACTCTTCTCTAGGGATTGCACATGTTTATGGTGTCTGTACTCTGTAGGGTAAAATACAGGCGTTCAGGCATGTTTATTTTATCTTCAATAAAGGTTCTGTCTTTATTACCATGGTTTTGGACTGTGTAAAATATGGGGAAAGGGTTGGCAGGAGCCACAGCTGGGACTTAAACTTGTGATCTTCTGCTTCTGAACACACTGGCTGTGTGTATTGCACCACACTGTTGCCACAGGGACAATTCATTCCCTGGGGATACCATGACTGTTTGTCAAACAGACCCTGTCTGTTGCACTGCACGGCACTCACCTAAGCAGGGCTAAGCCATGGTCTGCAGTGGGCAGATGCCACTGCCCCCTCCGCCACCAGCACCCTTCTGCCACCATGCTGCCATGCCATTATGCCGGTGGTGCTGGTGGTGCGCAGTCCCAGGCCGTAGGGTATGCCGTTAGGCAGCTGCCTATGGTGTGGGTTCTCGGGTAGGGGTGCCTACATGGACACGCGAGCTTCCCCCCCCCCCCCCGCACCGCCTGCCAATATTATGTGCCCTTGGGGGTACCTGCTGGTTAATCTCCCCTGTGACACTGTGGGATACACACTCATGCCCATGTTGGACCCTCATCAGTTGCTGTCTTGCTGCTTTACAGTTTCAGCATGCCTATGTGCAACCTAGGTATCTGCCTAGCCCACACTGTGCCCCAGTTGGACCACAGCATATGCCGCCTGCAGCCCCCTGTATCCCATTTACAGCATCAGTACAGTTGCCCTTGCCTACGTGCCCACTCTGTTGTTGCTGCACATGTGCACGCCATAACAAACCTGCCCAATCTAAACGACAGAAACCCTGATCAGTGCTATTTCAATTTGGGATCATTCACTTTGTAGGGGGACAGAGCATAGACCCTTCCAAACATGATATCTTAATTTATACGCTTTGTCAGTAGTGTTGCTTTTTGTTTATCATTAATATCACTATTGGCCAGCTTGGTTATTGGGATTTTAGATGTGGTTGTGGTCCTTTTATATGTTTATTTGCCTCTTTGTTCCCTGCACATGTATCACAACTATCACTTTTCTGGGTTTCCCTGCCTTTGCTGCACATTGCTGACTGAAATGGTTTCTCTTTCCTGCAAATGTGCCTTAACGCGAGGGTTTCACTGGTGTTAGTGTTCAGACCCGGATTTCACAGCATTAGTGTGCCTGGAGCCTCTCCCCTCCCACTCTCCGCCCATTGACCCCTTCCCTCCGCCCTCTGGGAAGCCTTACTCCACCCTTCAGACCCGGATTTTACAGCGTTAGTGTGCCTTAACGCTGCCGCTGCGTTATCACGCGCTAAGTGACGTTATCGCGCGCTAAGTGACGTTATCGCGCGATAATGTTACATTATCGCACGATAATGTCACTTATTGCATGATAATACCACCGCTGCGACGTTAAGACGGTTTAGTAAACATACCCCTAAGTCTAACGCTTTTTCATATTTTTCTCTCTTGAAAATTATCTCTCATAGTCAATTTTACTGTAAACCACTTTGCTTTAACAAGGAAAGGCGGTATATCAAAACTATAAACTACTCTGTAGGATGAGGTAGAACATTATAAACTGATTTATGCACTGCACGCACATACTACTTGTGAATTACGACAGCCCCTTGACTGTTATAATTTTTCTTGGCTTCAACAGTTAAAAACACATATCAGGTCAGATTCAAAGAGAGCATAAAAGAATACCAATCTGGCAACTATTCTGGTTTTTGTATGCCTATATAGTCTCAGCACTGTGCTTAATTATAAAAAGTATTTTGAAAACAAAAAAAGAAAAGTCATCCTGCAAATCGCTTTTACTACTGAGCTATGATTCATATTTTATTGAGTCAAACTACAAATAAAATACATCTAGGCTAATGAAATATATTCATGGTTACCTCTATTCATTAAAGTATACTACCATTTTAATGTATGAAAATGCATGTTTATGTTGCAGGCTTCTGTTTCCATTTGTAAAACATATGGATTCTATACTAAACTACTAAAAAACCCATGTGCAGGCTTCAATGACAGTATGCGTGATTCGAACAACCCACATGCTTTTACACTAATTGGTATTTTATGAGGTCATTTAGGGAAGTACCTCGTATATGGCCACTACTGCACCTAAATGCTTAGTAAAGGGTTGCTTGGGGTTGGTATACAGTTTCAGTGTGGTGCCGAAAGGTAGTACAGGGCTACACTACCTTCACAGTGCAAGTTAGGGTGGTAACCGGTGGAACAGGGCCATTCCCACCATATTGCATTTAGCATGGGGTTTGTAGCCTGAACTAGCTGCGATCGGTGAAAGTACTGCAGGTGCAACTAATGCCACCTCAATGAGTGGTATTACTACTCTCAAGGATGATTTACCACAGTAAAGTGCTCTAAATGCAGGAATATGTCTATATCCACTCCCCTGCAGCTAGTTCATCCGTGTTACTGGTGCAGGTTTGGTAAATATGCCCCTAAAATACTGGCGTTTAAGCATATTATTGGCACCTAAAAATAGGGTGTAATTTTATAAGAAGGTATCTAAGGAGCCTATTTACTAAAGTGTGGTATGTTTTTAAAGTTTGCAAGATGCAAAGGAAACCAAACAACAGAGGATTACCCCACCTGAGATTCTCAAATATTCTTTAAGGGGGGACGGAGGAGAATAAGGGGAGGGAGAAAGGAGAGGAAGGAAGAAAGAGACAAGCCTGGGCTGTGGTGATAGTATTACCCACAGGACTCAATTGTGAAATCGAGTCTCTTTGATACATTTACGTTTTATTATTTTTTAATTTTGTTTTTATGTCTTTTTCTTTTTAAGATTTTTTAAAATGTTATATCTTTTAATATGCTATATATTTCTCTATTTAATTTTCCAGAAGTTTTTCTTTATAAGTTTTTCATAAATTAGAATTTTTAGCATGATATTTTTCTATGATTAATTTTATGGTTCCCCAGTTTTGCCTTATCTTTCCCGCCTCCTTTTCTCACCCCATCCCTTCCCTCCCCCTCTTCCTTCCCTTTCCTCTCCCCTTTTCCCCATTCCCTTTTCCCTCCCCCTCCCCGAAATTATATATCTAAACCATCAAATAGGACACTGAGACCACAAATCATTCATTGAAAAGGAAAAGAAAAATAATAATAATGAGGAAAAATAAATGAATAAATCTGTAAAACAATAAAAACATTAAAGGGTATATGTCTCTCAAAACATTAGAAAGCTACAATATAACCAACCGGAAATGAAGTCTGTATCAGATATGTAAATATGTGCAAACTATGCAAGCAATGTGCAACATCAATATCATAATCCAAAAAAAATAAAAATGAAAAATATTTAAAAAAATAAAAAAATAAAAAATTATTATTATTCCAAAAGGAAAAAGAAGGAGAGAGAAGGGGGGAGGGGAAGGGAAGGCACAGAAGGGGGGATAGGAGAGAGAAGGGGGAAGGGGAAATAGGGAAGCAAATATCAAACCAATGGAATGGCCTGAAGAAACAACAAGAGTTGGAAAGAAGATTAGAAAGAGCTCCAAACTGGAAGAGTTCTGGACCAGATGGAGTGATCAATTTTTAGCTTAAACAGTTAATATCACTCCATCAAAACATGGCAAATTTAGGGGTATGTTTGCTAAAAGATCTTAACGTCGCAGCGGTGGTATTATCGTGCGATAAGTGATGTTATCGCACGATACATTATCGTGCGATAATGTCACTTATTGCGCGATAACGCAGTGGCGGCGTTAAGGCACACTAACGCTGTGAAATCTGGGTATGAAGGGTGGAGCAAGGCTTCCCAGAGGGCATAGAGAAGGGGTCAATGGGCAGAGAGGGGGAGGGGAAAGGCTCCAGGCACACTAATGCTGTGAAATCCGGGTCTGAACGCTAACGCCAGTGAAACCCTCGCTTTAAGGCACATTTGCAGGAAAGAGAAACCATTTAAGTCAGCAATGTGAAGCAAAGACAGGGAAACCCAGAAAAGTGATAGTTGTGATACATGTGCAGGGACCAAAAAGGCAAATAAACATATCAAAGGACCAGAACCACATCTAAAATCCCAATAACCAAGCTGGCCAATAGTGATATTAATGATAAACATAAAGCAACACTACTGACAAAGCGTATAAATTAAGATATCTTGTTTGGAAGGGTCTATGCTCTGTCCCCCTACAAAGTGAATGATCCCACATTGAAATAGCGCTGATCAGGGTTTCTGTCTTTTAGATTCGACAGGTTTGTTATGGCGTGCACATGTGCAGCAACAGCAGAGTGGGCGCGTAGGCAAGGGCAACTGTACTGATGCTGTAAATGGGATACAGGGGGCTGCAGGCGGCACATGCTGTGGTCCAGCTGTGTGGGCTAGGCAGATGCCTAGGTGGCACATAGGAAACTGTAAAGCAGCAAGACAGCAACTGACGAGGGTCCAACATGGGTACGAGTGTGTGTCCCACAGAGTCACAGGGGAGATTACCCAGCAAGTACCCCCAAGGGCACATAACATTGGCAGGCTGTGCGGGGGGAGGGGGGGGGGAAGCACGCATGTCCATGTAGGTTCCCCCCATAGTGCTGTATAGTATTTCTCTATAGTGATGTTTATGGGTTCTCTTTTCTGGGGCCCAATCACTGACTTATCTGCTTGGTGTGTGTGCACACATCTTCTCCAGAAACATGCACTATGGGCTACCTAGCAGACTGTCTGCAGTTAGTATGTGTATGGCTGGAACACCTTGCAGGGTGCAGTTGCTGGAGACTGTCATATAGTAGTGGGGTGCAGCTGAGCATTTCCAGGCCTACAGTCTGTCTGCCATTGCTTTATGGATGCGTACAGCTCTGCATTGCTGTTCCCCAGCAGGACTGGGGTTGATGGTCCCCTCTACTGCCACCATTGCAGGGATGTAGAATGTGGATCTTTTGGTGGGAGATCCTGTCCCCCACCCTGAGCCCCAGAGGGCGGGTTGGGTGGTGCGGTGCTACATAATCCACCTATGGGTCCAAACACCCTCCCGTCTCTTAAATCATGTGACCATGGCACCCACACAGTATATGCACTAGTCTGGGTGCATCATAGTCCACAAGGGCTAGACATGACTGGGAAATACAGATGGACACAGGTGTATCCTAGGTGTGTCTACAAGGACTACCTATCACACACTGGCAATGATGGCAACCTGCAGCATAGCGTATCTCAGCTAAGCCAGGTGCTGCGGACCTAGTGCTGGGCGCCCCATCTCGCCCTCAGGGTGAGCACAGTACCCCCACAATGTGTCGGTCTGTAGCTACTTTGTGCCAGTAACACACACGATCAGTTCCCCCTACCAGGCCGAGGTGCTGTGGGGGTGCATACCCTATCTTGTGATCATCTGTAGACTGCTGATCTGCATGTGCCGTGCATCATGGGTACGGGTGGGTTAACCCTATCCTGGTAACCACAGCAGACAGTTTGTGTGGTGACCTGCAGTCCTTCTGTAGCCAGCCAGGGGTTTGCTAGTAGCTATAGAGATGTAGCCCACTGGTTACTTCACTGACTGTGAAGGTGGAGATCATGGGTTTGATCCCACAGTTGTGCTGTTTGAGGCATTTCCTTTTTTAATGTAAATTAGTGCTGCCAGCAAAATTTATTTATTATTTTATTTATTTCCAGTCTCTTTTATACCGCGCTATTCAACATCAGTGTGGTTTACAATAAACAAAGAACTACACATTTCCTAGGGTACTCTGTGTTTACAATGAACAGGTGTTAAAACTTGGATAACATAGGGTAACTATATACAATCGTGCAACAGAGTTGGGTTCACCACATTGATCTAGCCCTGGGTGTCTTGTGTAGTATACGTGGTTGGGGCTATATCATCATTATTTACAGGGTAGTAAAGGAGAAAAAGGTGGTGTTTCAAGGCCTTCCTAAACTGGAATAGGTCGGGGATTGCACGGATGTTGGGAGGCAGGGCATTCCAGCATCTGGGCACATAGAATTTGAAGGCCCTGCTTGCAGTTGACAGGGAGCATTGTGTTATTGATTTTGGGACTATCAGTGTGTTGAGTGCTATCGCTCTTCTGGACCTGTTGGTGGGGGTGGTCTGGATCAACTCAGTTAGAGATGAAGATGAAAGCCCATAGATGGCCTTGAATGTAAGCAGTAGGGTTTTGTACCTGAGTCTCATATGTAACGTTAGCCAGTGTAGGTGCTTCAGTATGGACGTCACATGGTCTTTCTTGGAAGCACCGTATAGGACCCTCGCTGTAGTGTTCATCGCAAGCTGCAGTGGATTTAGGGTGGCCTGGGGGAGCCCATGTAGGATCACGTTTGCATAATCGAAATGTGGTATGATCAGCGCCTGGTAAATTGTCCTAAAGTCTTCTGGCTCTAGCAGCAATCGTAAGGGTCTGAGGGATCTGATTTTATGGTACACCGCCCTAAGTACATTGCCTATGTGTACCTTCATGTCTAATCTCTGATCCAAGGTGACACCGAGGTATCTGATCGTAGGCTTGGTCTGGAGATCTGCTTCCTTGACTCTTAGAAAGGGTGGTGTGGAGAAGTTTGGATTCCTTGTCATGAAGAGTACTTCTGTTTTCCTGTGTTGGATCCTGAGGTTTTGGGTTTGGAGCCTGTCAGATACTGCATTAAAGCAGTTTGTCAGTGGCGAGAGGTCTGGATTTTCAGTTGAGAAAGGCATGTATAGCAGCACGTCATCTGCATATATCAAGCAGTTGAACATTGAATGACCGGATCAGGTTGCAGATAGGCTGCATGTATACGTTGAACATCAAGGCTGAAAGGGAGGAACCTTGCGGGACACCCTGCTTCTGGTGGAAAGGATCTGATGAGGTTGCCCCGGAACGTACATGCTGCCATCGGTCTGAAAGGTAGGATTTGCACCAATCTAGCGCTTTGTGAGTGATTCCCTTCTCCTTGAGACGTTCCAGAAGAAGCTCATGTCTCAACGAGTCGAACGCAGCTGCAATGTCCATGAATATGAGGACAAAACCTTGGCGAATGTTGTCCATTCCTGCTATTAAGTTGTTGAATAGTGTGGTAAGGAGCGTTTCAACTCCATGGGCCTCTCTGAAGCCGTGTTGGCAAAGGTCCAGTGGTGCAGTGGTTTCAATGTGTTCTTGAATTTGCATCTGGACTTCCTTCTCAATTATTTTTGCCAGCAGAGGTATGCTCGATATCGGTCTGTAGGAGTCTACCTTCTGTGGGTCAAGTTTGCTGTTTTTTAGTAGCGGTCTTATGGATGTGTGTTTGAGAGGTTGCGGGAATATACCTATTGCAAAGGATTGATCCATAATTCTGGCTATAATGGGACTAAAGTCAGACCGTAGATCTTTAATCCAGAATGCAGGGCAGGGGTCAGTTTGAGCAGTAGTCGTGTTGATTGCAGCTATGGTGTCTTCAATGCGCTGCTTGGGAGGTGTGGAGAAGATGGTGAGGAGTGTTTGATAACTAGGCTCAAGGGAGGTGTCAGGTGTTGAGGCATTGCTGGTCTGGCACCCTCACAGTGCTGTAACCTTAAGGTGCCTCATAAAGCGCCCTATAAAGCGCCTTATAAGGCGCCCTATAGGGAACATTATAAGGTGCCTTGGTGGACAGTGCACTTTATAATGTGCCCTCTGGAGTGCCTTATAGGGCACCTTATGCAGCACCTTAGGTTACAGCACTGTGAGGGTGTGTATGCTGTCAGCACTAATTTAAATTAAAAAAGAAAATGCCTCAGACAACACTGATTTAAAGTATAGGGTAATGCCTCAGACAGCCTTACTCATTAAGCCCACTGGGGGATCAAACTCATAACCCCTGCTTCATCAGTCATTGCATTGCGTGCTACACCTCTATTGCTGTGATTGCAGGTCAGCACGCAAAACTAAAGTTAATGCGCAGTAACGTGCATGGCTCCCTCTATCACGTGATAATGGACACGGTGCACTTTATCACGTGATAACCCATGATTGCTACATTAAGACCGGAACGCCCACTCCATATATGCCATCCTTCACATTATCGCTGCAACTAGCGCTGTGAACATTAAGACGGTGTAGTAAACATACCCCTTAGTATCACAACGGTTAATAACAAGCAGAATGCTTCTTCTTCCAAAGGAAAACCCAAATAATGTTCCCAAAATTATAGACCAATAACTTGTCTATCTGCACTCTATAAACTGTTCACAATAGATGCTGACAGAATATATGATAATATCAATACGAATAACATCATGCAATAGAATGGAAGGGCAATAAAATGGGAGCATATCTTTATCTTTATCTTTATTGGTGCATTTAATATACCGCTTTTACCAGTGGCATCAAAGCGGTGTACAATAACAAAAATATATGAGCTGCTGAAAAGGAAAAGGAACGCCATAAGGAATTAAAGGCCAGTGCTAAGAAGTGCTGAAATCTCATTTTAGCATGGATTGACTCTAAGAAATTATTTGATAACATCCTACTTTCCCAGATAATAAATTGCCTTGAAATGTACAAAATAAATCCTGGATTAATCAAGTGTAAACCACACTCCATCTGAACAGTTTGTGATTGCTAACGTCAAAGTCCAGCGAAGAATACATTAGGGAGACTCCCTGTCACCATTTTTTGTTTTGCACAGCTCTAGGAGTGGAGTCATAGCCTAGTGGTTAGAACACTGTCTTGGTAACCAATCAACCAGGGTTCAATTCCCACTAGGCACTCCTTGTAGCCTTGGGCAAGTCACTTAACCCTCCATTGTCTCAGAAGAAAGACCTGGCAATCTACTTCCACTGACACTGCCAAAAAAACCCAGGAGCTTCTGGGTTGCCAGAAGTCATGACTGACACAAAGGTGCATGTTGCATTGCATAAGACTTAATCCTTTGAGTGCTCTTATTAATTCTTTGGGCTAAGAATTTATTTTTAATTCTAAAGATGTCAATGGTCTAGAGGTAAAATCAAACTTACTCTTTGCAGATGATTTAAAGCTCTACAGGTCCAATGGACAACATCATAACTCTGTATAAGGAAATGCTTCTCAGATGACATCAAGATGACTTATGGTCTGGATACATCTGCTAAGGAAACCTTCTTCAGAGGAAAACTGAGTAAAATCTTTACATTATTTATGTAAGGTATATTAGCTAATCAGTTTGCAGTGTGATTCCTGTGATAACTGATTATGGCCATTATGGACTTTTTAACTGAATATTAAAATATAAAATATGTGATTCTACAGTTTGAATTTGTATCCCAAGAGTTTCAGCCTATTGTATGTTCACACTACGCTGGGGAGCAGTTGTTTTTGGTTTTAATTAAGAATGTGTTCTGTAAGTAATAAGATATCAGTTGTATTTGAATGTTTTAAATCTGAGATATTCTGTATTACTGAAACATGGATTTCAAGTTCTGAGATTATATTAGTGAATCAACTGTACCCTGATCAATTGAGAAATTATAAGAAGGGTGGGCAGAGTTATGAAGATTGTTAAAAAAATCTTTATATTATAAAGAAACTTAATTTGGGTTGGCCAATTAAAATAGAAGTAATTAGCTGACAATAAGGGGTATGTTTACAAAAACCCCGTTAGGTGCGCGCCGCGCTAGTGTGCGGGATGCCATATAAGGAGTGGGCGTTTCAGTCTGAAAAAGCAAACCGGGATTAATCATGCGCTAATGTGCGCTGTGCGCTCATGTGCGCCACGCACATTAGCGCATGAGAAACTTGCGCGGGAAGCATAAGTGGCACTCTGATGTACAAGCACAGGGACAGAGCCACAGTGCAATGGTGAAGACACTGACTGATAGTGCAGGGATCATGGGTTCAATCCCCCACTGTGCCCAATGAAGAAGGCTGGCTGAGGCATTACCTGTTAAAGGTAACATTGCAGTCTGAGGCATATTAATTTTATTTTAATTACTGCTACTAGCAAACGCACTCTGAAAGCACTGTAACATAAGGCGCCCCATAAGGTACCCCAGAGGGCACATTTTAGAGTGCACTGTTCGCCCAGGCACCCTGGAATGTGGCTTATAGGGCGCTTTATAGGGTGCCGTATGAGGTACCGCAAGGTCACAGCACTGTTTGTGATGGCAGCACTGTGCAGTTTAAGGAATGAAAATCATAAGTAGGTGCGCTGATATGCAAAGAGGAACAGCAGTGTAGCACAATGGTTAAAGCACTCACTGCTGATACAGGGGTCATGAGTTTGATCCCCAGTGTGCCTAATATGTAACGCTGGCTGAGGCATCAGCTTTTACATGTACGTATTGTTTCCTGCAGCACTTTATTTGTATTTTATTAATTGCTGTCAGCAAACACACCCTCACGTGCCGTAACTGAAGGTGCCGCATAAAGCACCCTATAAGGCACTCCATAGGGCACATTATAAAGTGCACTGTCTGCCACGGCACCCTATAATGTCCCCTATAGGGCACCCAATAAGTCGCTCCACAGGATAACGTATAGTGCACCTTATATGGACGGTAACCATAAGGTGCCCTATAGAGCACCCTATAAAGCGCCCTCTGAGGCACTTTATGGGTACAGTACGCTGAGGGTGTTTTTGCTGGCAGCAATAATGTACATTAAAAATAGATAATGCTTTGGGCAGCCCTATCAAATAACCCCACTGTGGGTTTGAACGCATGACCTCTGGTTCCACAGGCAGTGAAGTAACCAGTGGGCTACAGCTCTATAGCTGCTAGCAAGCCCCTGGATGGCTGCAGAGAGACTGCACGTCACCACACAGACACTCTGCTGTGGTCACCAGGATAGGGTTAGCCCACCCGTACCCATGATGCACTGCACATGCAAATCAGCTGTCTACAGATGAACACAAGATGGGGTATGCACCCCCACAGCACCTTGGCCTGGTAGGGGGAACTGACCATGTGTGTTACTGGCACAGAGTAGCTACACACCGTCACATTGTGCGGGTACTGTGCTCAGCACCAGGTCCACAGCACCAGGTCCACAGCACCGTCCATGACAGAAACAGGCCATGCTGCAGGTCCCCAGCAGTGCTAATGTGTGAGATAGGTAGTTTCTGCAGAAACACCTTGGATATATCTGTCTGTCTCAGTCAGGTGTAGCCCCTAAGGACTCCTAGGAGGATTATGTACCACCACCACCACCACCCTCCTCCTCCAGGGCTAAGGGTGGTAAACAGGGTCTCCCATCAACAGATCCACATTCTACCTCCCTGCAATGGTGGCAGTAGAGTGAGACCATCAACCCCAGTCCTGCTCGGGAACAGACACCCTACAGGACAGTCAATACAGCTCTGTACACATCCATAACACAATAGCAGACAGACATTATGCCTGGATATGCTAAGCTGCACCCCACCACTATCTGATATTCTCCTGCAGCAAGCCTTCAGCCGCTGCACCCTACAAGGCACTCCATCAAGACACATACCAGCTGCAAACAGTCTGCTAGCTAGTCCATAGTGCATGTTCCTGGTGGAAATGCATGCACCCAGAACTGGGAAGTCAGCACACACAACAAGCAGATAAGTCAGTGACTGGGCCCCAAAAAGAAACCCATAAATATCACATGAAAAAAATACTATATAGCACTATGGGGGTGCCTAGCCATGCTGTGGTCACTGCACAGTCAGGGTGAGAGTGATCTCCCAGCAGGACATGCTGAGGCCACCCTGTCTGTGTAGGTGGTGGCCGGGCACTAAAATGTCCCAGCCAGTGCCCTATGCCCTGTGCAGATGCATCCTGGCCAGGCCACCCTGTCCGGGCTATACCCATGGTACCTTGCTCCTCATTATGCACATTGGCAGGCCAATACTGGCAACAGTGCTGGCAGTGTGGGCTGTGGAGGGTGTTTGCAGCCACCACACACTGGATAGATAGACACACACCCCCACACCTATGCCAGCATTGTGCTACTATAGAGGAGTTTAGCAGCCCTGGCCACCACACCAGTCCTGGGCACAGTACAGGCATGGATATGGTACGCAATACTATTGGGGGTCACTCCCCAGGGTGGTAAACACTGTCAGAGATCAGACCTGAAGCACACACCACAGACATCAGAAAGATTGTTATGATGGAGCTCAATCAGCAAACCGTGTTTAACGTAGGAATTGCTATCTGCCAGTAATCATAGCAAACGTTTGATAGCTGTGTACCGTATACCCAGGTTTAGGGTGGCATTGCTAAGGTATGCAAGTGCTAGTATTGGGAAATGCACGCAGGGCCCAATGTCCTGCCTCTCCAGGAGGCATTGGCTAATGGGGCCTGTGGGTGTGGGTGTGGGTGTGTCTGCCCCTGTTGGCTGCTGCTTTACGGCAGAGGTTCCCAACTCCAGTCCTGGTGTGCCAAACACTGTTCGGGTTTTCATGCTGTCCCTCATGAATATGCATGAGATACATCTGCATACCATGGGGGTGGTGCATAGATATGCAGCACAGGCATCTTTATTAGAGGCAGCATGGAACCTGAATGGTGTTTGGCCCTCCAGGACTGCATTTGGGAGACTCTGCTCTAGGTAATGCGCCTGTTTATGGTGTCTGTGCTCGGTGGGGTAAAATATAGGCGTATTAACCATGCGTATGTTCTCTGCAATAAAGGTTTGTCCTTACTATCACGGTTTAGTTGTGGGAAAAATATATGGACTGGATTGGCAGTAGCCTCAGCTGGGCTTTGAACCTGTAACCTTCTGTTTTTATCTGTGTGCACTGCACCAACGTGTTGCCACAGATATGCTGTATTCCCTGTGGAGTCCATGACTGTACATCCGACAGGGCCTGTTTGTTGCAGTGCACGGCACCCACCTGGACAGGGCTTGGCCATGGTCTGCTGTGGCCACCAGCTGCTGCCACCTCCACCACCAGTACTGCTCCATCCTTAGATTGGAGACAGCATAAACCCTAAAGGATTTGTGTCCCTCCAGGACTGCATTTGGGGGAATCTGCTCTAGGTAATATGCATGTTTCTGGTTTCTGTGCTCTGTAGGGTAAAATAGAGGTGTTTTGGCCATGCTTATGTTCTCTGAAATAAAGGTTCGTCTTTACTATCACTAGTTAGTTGTGGGTAAATTATGGGGACTGGATTGGCAGGAGCTCTAGCTGGGGCTTGAACCTGTGACCTTCTGTCTCCAAACACACTGGTTGTGTGCACTGCACCACCGTGTTGCCGCAGAGACAGTGTATTCCCTGATGATACCATGACTGTTTGTCCGGCAGGGCCTGTCTGTTGCAGTGCATTGCACCCACCTACACAGGGCTAGGCCATGGTCTGCTCTGGGCAGCTGCCACTGCCCCCCTCCACCTCCAGTACCCCTGTGCCACCCTGCTGACATGCACTTCTGCTGGTGGTGCTGGTGGTACGCAGTCTCAGGCCATCCTGTGTGCGGGTAGGCGGCTGCCTATGGTGCGGGTTCTGGAGTAGGGGTGCCTGCATATTTGTCCGCACGTCCCCCAATCACCGCCTGCCAATGTTCTGTGCCCTTGGGAGTAGTAGTAGTTCCTGGCATAATGATTAGTCTCTCTAAGAATGATGTCCAACATTTCATCGGTAACGAACAAAGAGAATGCCTCGCCTATTGACTGAACTTTGCCTGCCCTTGTAATGCCAGGCATCTGATGAAGCAGATTAGCTACCATTGCACGCAAGGCAGCATTAGGCTCATCTACTAACCATATGCTTCCACTCTTTGCCTTGTAGATTTTACCTGATTTCTTCTGTTTATAAAATCCTGAGTTAAATTTTCTTTTCTTGCTTGGTTGTGGATCATCATCATCATCATCAGATGATGATGCACAGTCTTCATTCTCCGCAGAATCACCTGCCAGGTACTGTGCTTCCTGTCCTTCAATTTGATCGTCATAGTCACTAGTTTGTTCAACATTGTCTGGCTCACCATCAGAGTCTTCACCTTCTATTTCTGTTTCATCTTCTGATGATTCATTTTCAAGTTCAGCTAATACTGCCTGAAGTACAGCCTGGCTTGTCAGATGACGAGGACGACTACTACTCATTTCACTCAGAACTCTTGGAACAATAAAATAACTGAAATCATAATAAATAACTGTTATTACCAATCAAATATATCTGAGAAAAAAAAAACAATGTTGGCGGCAAAATGCCATTACTTCTATAGCAGCAATGAATAAGTCTGTACGAACACATGCCTGGTATGAATACAAACGCTGAAAAATGTCGTCTTAATTTCACATGAAGATCACAGTAGCCTACAGATGAAATAGCCTAACAATGCCAAATTAACAATAATAGCTAGAACATGAACCTGAAACAGGAATTCTGACAACACTGGTTTAGCTAAGCTGGGGTCAATTTGACCCCAGGTGTGTATAATAGGTATATACACCATAAAAATGTTAACATAAAATTACTGTTCAGATTAAATGATAACACTCTATGGGAAATTCAATGGCTGTCAATATTGAGAAGCTACCGGAACTTTTAAGTCATAGCTATAATAAATAAGTAAGTAATTTCACATAACAAAAGGCTTGGGGTCAAAATGACCCCACGTGTGTGGTGAAGGGTTAAACCAAGCTACACTAACAGCCTTTATTACATCCTCCGGTAACAAATTCCAGAGTTTGATTACACATTGAGTGAAAAAATATTTTCTTTTGTTGTTGTTGTTAAGTGCCGTTGAGTCGGAGTCGACTCATGGCGACCCTCTGGATGGTTGTCCTAAATTGTGTTCAGTCTTCAGTCAGGCGACTCTTTGTTGACAGACTGGTACCTGTAGCTACTGTTATTGTTATTGATCCATATCATTGCTGGCCTTCCTCTTTTGCGTTGACCTTGCCAAGCATGATGTCTTTCTCTAATGATCTCTCTCTTCGCATGATGTGTCCAAAGTATGAAAGTCGAAGTCTTGTCATCTGAGCTTCTAAAGAAAGCTTAGTTTTAATCTCCTCTAGTACCAAACCCTCTAGAACTCTAGAACCCTTTCATTAGTCTTAAATAGTCTACCCTGTAGCTTCATTGCATGTCCCCTAGTCTTTCTATCTTCTGATAATGTAAACAATCGATCTACATTTACCCATTCCACTCCGTTCATTAATTTATAGACTTCTATCATATCTCCCCTCAGCCTTCTCTTTTCCAGGTTAAAGAGCCCTAAACCTTTTAGCCTTTCTTCATAGGTGTATCCTTCCATCCCCTTTACCATTTTAGTGGCTCTTCTCTGAACCTTTTCTAATAACGCTATATCCTTTTTAAGATACGGCGACCAGAATTGCACACAATATTCAAGGTGCTGTCTCACCATGGAACGATATAGAGGCATTATAATATATTTTATTTTATTTTCTATTCCTTTCCATATGATACCTAGCATTCTATTTGCTCTCTTGGCTGCCGCTGCACACTGGGCAGAGGGTTTTAACATGTTGTCCACAATGACGCCTAAATCTTTTTCCTGGGTGGTGGTTCCTAATGTGGAACCTTGCATCGTGTAACCATAGTTTGGGTTGTTCTTCCCTAGGTGCATAACTTTGCACTTGTCCACTTTAAATTTCATCTGCCATTTTGATGCCCAGTCATCCAATTTATAAAGATCCTCTTGCAATTTTCCACAATCCTCTTGGGTTTTAACAACTTTAAATAATTTTGTGTCATCTGCAAATTTGATAACCTCACTCGTTATTCCCTTTTCCAGTTCATTAATGAATATGTCAAAAAGCAGCGGACCCAGCACAGATCCCTGGGGTACACCATCTTTCTCCATTGGGAAAATTGGCCATTTAGCCCTACCCTCTGCTTTCTATCTTTTAACCAGTTCCTGATCCACAATAGAACACTGCCTCCTATCCCATGACTCGTTAGTTTTGCCAAAAGTCTCTGATGAGGGACCTTGTCAAAGGCTTTCTGAAAGTTCAAATACACTATATCAACCGACTCACCTTTGTCTACCTGTTTATTCACACCTTCAAAAAAACATAACAGATTAGTAAGACAAGATCTTCCTTGTCTAAAACCATATTGGCTGTCTCCCATTAAGCCATGACTATCTACATGTTCAGCAATTTTGTTCTTTATGATGGTTTCTACCATTTTTCCCGGTACTGAAGTCAGACTCACTGGTCTGTAGTTTCACAGATAACCCCTGGAACCCTTTTTAAAAATTGGCGTTACATTGACCATCCTCCAATCTTCAGGTATTACAGATGATTTTAATGATAGTTCACAGATTACTAATAGCAGGTCTGCAATCTCATATTTCAGTTCTTTCAACACCCTTGTTTGTATATCATCCATCCCAGGTGATTTGCTACTCTTCAGTTTATCTAATAGTTCTAATACATCTTCCAGATGTATCGATATTTCCTCTGCACCTTTAAATACCACTTCAGTCATGGGTAACATCCCTTCATCTTCCTCAGTAAAGACCGAAGCAAAGAATTCATTCAGTCTCTCTGCTATCGCCTTGTCGCCTCTTAGTGCCCCTTTAACCCATCTATCATCTAATGGACCAACTGACTCTCACAGGTTTTTTGCTACGAATGTTCTTGAAAAAGTCTTTATTACTCGTTTTTGCTTCTGCAGCAAGCTTCTTCTCAAATTCTCCCTTTGCCTGCCTTATCAATGCCTTGCATTTAACTTGCCAGTGCTTGTGCTGTTTCCAGGTTTCGTCGTTTGGCTCTTTTTTTCCATTTCCTGAAAGATGCTTTTTTGGCAACAACAGCCTCTCTGATCTCACCTTTAAACCATGCTGGCAGTTTTTTGGACTTCCTTCCAGTTTTCTTAAAGCATGGAATACAGCTGATCTGGACTTCCAAGATAGTATTTTTCAACAACACCCAAGCTTGATGTAAGTCTTTAACCTTTGCAACTGCTACTTTTAGTTTTTTCTTAACTATTTCCTCACTTTATCATAGTCTCCCTTTTGATAATTAAAAGGTAGTACTGTGGATTTCCTTACCATCCCTCCTCCACTAATTAAATCAAATGTGATCATGCTATGGTTACTGTTGCCAAGTGGCCCCAACACCTTTATCTCTTCCACCAGATCTGGTGTTCCACTAAGGACTAGGTCCAATATGGCTTCCCCTCTGGTCAGTTCATGAACCAGCTGCTCCAAGAAGCAGTCATTTATTTCAACTAAGAACTTTATCTCCCTAGCATGTCCTGCCGTAACACTGACCCAGTCGATATACCGGGGTAATTGAAATCACCCATTATTATTACTGTGCTGTAACTTTTGTTAGCTTCCTTGATTTCTTTGAGCATTTCATCATCCATTTGTTCATTCTGGCCAGGCGGTCGATAGTACACCCCCACTGCCATCGCCTTTCCCTTTTTACATGGAATTTCAATCCATAGAGATTCTACAGCAAATTTTGTTTCCTGCAAAACTTTAATCCTTTCTGACTCAATGCCCTGTCTAACACAGAGCGCAACCCCTCCACCAGTTTGATGAGCTCTATCATTACGACATAGTTTGTACCCAGGTATCACAGTGTCCCACTGGTTGTCCTCCTTCCACCATGTTTCTGAGATTCCAATCATATCTAACCTCTCATTTAGTGCTATATATTCTAACTCTCCCATCTTATTTTTTAGACTTCTAGCATTTGCATACAAGCATTTTAGAGACTGTATTTTATTCATATTAATTTGGCTATTGGTAGACATGGGTAATTTGGGATCTTTAAACTCTGTCTGCTCCATACTCGAGGGCATTTGGGCTACTTTACCTTTTTTTGGAACCTCTCTGCTTCAAGGATACATTCTTCCGAACCATGCAATCTTGTGTGACTGTCGGCTTTCCCCTATTACCTAGTTTAAAAGCTGCTCTATCTCCTTTTTGAAGGTTAATGCCAGCAGCCTGGTTCCATCCCGGTTAAGGTGAAACCCATCCCTTCGGAAGAGCCCCTCCTTTCCCCAGAATGTTCCCCAGTTCCTAACAAATCCAAAATCCTCATCCTTGTACCATTGTCTCATCCACGCATTGAGACTCCGGAGCTCTGCCTGCCTTTTGGGTCCTGCACGAGGAACGGGAAGCATTTCAGAGAACGCTACCCTGGAAGTTCTGGATTTCAACTTCCTACCTAAAAGCCTAAATTTAGCCTCCAGAACCTCCCTACCACATTTCCTATGTCATTGGTATCGACATGTACCAAGACAGCAGACTCCTCCCCAGCACTAAGACCTTATCTAGGTGGCGCATGAAGTCCGCTACCTTCGCACCAGGCAGGCATGTTACCAGGCGATCCTCATGTCCACCAGCCACCCAGCTATCTACATGCCTAATGATCGAATCACCAAATATAACGGCTGTCCTAACCCTTCCCTCATGGGCACATGGCCCTGGAGAAATTTCCTCGGTGCGAGAGGGTTTTACATCACCTGGAGGACAGGTCCTAGTTACAGGATCACTTCCTGCCACACCAGGGTGATGCTCTCCTGTCATGTGACCTCTCTTCTCCATGGCAACAGGGATCTTGCCAGACTGGAGGTGGGACTTCAGGACTATATCCATGTAGGTCTCGTCTATGTACCTCTCTGTCTTTCCTATGTCTTCCAAGTCTACTACTCTAGCCTCTAGAGAATGGACTCGTTCCCTAAAAGCAAAGAGCTCCTTGCACCTAGTGCACACGTAAGACCTCTCACCAACTGGGAGAAAATCATACATGTGACACTCAATGCAAAAGACTGGAAAGCCCCCAAATACCCCTTTGATTAAAATGATAAAGTGGTATATAAAACCTAATAAATAAATAAATAACTGTTTGACCAATTCAGTGGGATTCTGTAGGGTTTTCATAGGTGGACTTAAAGTATAATGATTTAATATTTTCATGTATACATAGGATAAGGTCTTGGTAGACATAATCCATAGCTTTATGAGGATATGGGAGGAATAGGGGGAATTTGTAATTAAATGTTTTGAAGACTATAGTGCATCAGAGATGTGTACAGCTTTGTTTGTCCTGTCGGGGGATAAGGCAATTTATGAGGGGTATCATTTTAAAAGCCTTAGTCATGATTTGGGCATCCAGAAATGTGCATGCAAATGGCCAAATCACAGAGACGTCCCTGGAGCCATTTTAGAAATGGCTTTTAAAGACCTCTCTGGCGAGGTATGTCCAAGTAGGCAGGAGGCTTGGAAGAGGCTTGAATGGGGTGGTGCAATGGATTTAGACTGCCCACTTGATATCAGAAACATCTGCATCGCCGTCCAAGTTTAGACCTGCTCCAGGCATGAATAGGCATCAGGAAAGTGCTTGTTCTGGCCATAAAATATCTATAGAGTGTAAAGAAGATGGCACGCCACCATCCCCAGTACTATGCACAATCACAATGATAGCAGCAGTAGGATTTAAACCCCAGTCCTAGCCCACTATAAGCATTAGGCTATTCCTAGACATCCATGGTCTGGAATATTATTTGGGAGATGTCTTTGTAGATGCCCCCATAGACATCCATATTGAGCACATCCACGTTTGTGAAATCATGCCTGAACTTAGACATGCTTGCTTTTTTTTCAGACATTCTGGTTTGGATGCCCCAGATTTCACTTATTAAGTGCCATTTTACAAATGACTACCATATCATGTATGTATATACTTTCTTCAAAAACAACAGCAACATCGACAAGTAAAATAGCATCTGAAGACTTTGCGGCTGTGCCCCCTTTACAGATAGGAATCTCACTGAACAATGTAAAATGATGTAGAATGCAATCACAGTCTTAAGGCCAATGTCAGGTAACCCATTATAATCTGGTTCATAGACTTTAATGGAGATTCTTTTCCTTTAGTGGAAACTTTAATAAATTATAACTTGAAAAACAACTGAAAAACTAATGTGCTAACAATTTTTTTGTCATGAGACCTTCCATTTTCATCCTATAGATGTGAAAAAAAATAGATATGTCATGAGTTTGAATAATATAGCAAAAAGAGTTGGTGACAACCAATATAAAATACAGCCACCATGAAAAACTAATAAACATCCAAAGAACAAGGGGGGGTGGAATGTCAAACAGGGATTCATATGTCAAGGCATCTCTTAATCAGAGCACAGCAGTGCTCTATCACAGAAGCTACAATCAAATCATAGCCTACAAGAAGTACATACAGTAAGAAAATACAACTAAATTACCAAATCAATCAAGCACATTTACATCAAAAGGCTGCTACTATTTAAATACTGTAATAAGACACAGAGGAAATCTGATCCATATGGGTTTCATCTGCTCAAACACACTTGACTTTATCAAGAATGATGGATAGTGTTAATAGTAAGAGTGAGAACAAAAGATAACGTAATAACTTCTGGCAGGAAATTGTATTTCTGACATTGCGGCAAAGCCTATTGGAAAATGCTAAGAGAGACAGCGAGAGAGAGCTACACTTCATATCTTTTTGCAAGGAAACCACTGATTCATCAAATCAAAAGTAAGTCGGAAAAATATTTGATGCAATTTATACAATATGGGGAATAATTTTCTAAAAGAGGCTGTCAATGCATATAGACAGTTATATTATAAAGGCAACATGTGTGCCTAGTTGCTTTATAAAATTGCTTCCCTGGAATGTCCTGCTTCGAGGCAGTAGTAACCTTGTATGCAGAGTGCATATGCACATTTATTTTTCATAAAATATGCACCTAAGTGCAGATCCCTAGCCCATCCCTCTGCCCATTCTCTACCCTTGGGAACACCTACGCATATATCACCTAAACGTAGGCACCAAGGGCTCCATATTCAAAAGAGCTCATCCAGATAGCAAGATCTGCTAACCGGGTAAGTCCCAGTGAGCCCCAGCCGATCCATACTCTGCCCTCGTTCTGCCTCAGCACTATCCGGTTAGCATCAAGGCAGTCTGTAATCATTTTTAACATCACTATGTGGATAGTATCACTAAACATTGATGATATGGCGCTTATCTGTAATGTGGCTGCTGATATCTGGATAAGTGCTTTTGAATATTGGAACCAAATATTTTGATTGTCTTGTTAGTGCACTAAAAAGGTGAAAAGAGACAAACAGGTTTTAGGTAAACCTATTTTATTGAAATGACTTAATAAATCTGTGATTAGCTTTCAATATTAACACTTGCTTCTTCATGTCAGTGAAGGGACAGCACGGTTATACTTTGTTGAAATAGTTCCTGATGACGTTGCCTCTACATGCCAGGATGTTGCAGGTTATATTACAATTATAGCTCATGAAAGGGATGATAAGGTGGAAGGGCTAGATAAAAGTGACAAAGCTTTTTTAACTTTTCAGTTCCCAAAAAACATACATCAGAGAGTAGATGAGATGTCAGCACATCTTATAAAGCTGAATATATAAAGGTACATTTTACAATGGGATGTCCAAGTGCAATCTGGGACATCAAAGCCAGAACATCTGGAAAAATGCAGACACATGCAAGTTCAGGCACAATTTCAGAATTCTGGACATATCCAACATAGATGTCCCCAGAATAGCATCTCAGAACATGGACATCCAAACTATACAACACTATACATGAACCTCCAAACTATACAACCTGCGTGCACAGATTAAAAAAAAAAGTTGAAGCCCTATAAATCTATCAATTAAAAATGTTTCAGGCATGACTAGCAGCCAATCATCATTCAACACATCACATCTGAAACTAGGCTAAAGATATACAGTTGAAGAAACTCTTCATAATGCCAAATCAAGAAGGATAATTACTAAGCTGTAGTTCGAGGTTAAATGTAAACTGTGTTATTCAGTTTGCATAATAATGAGTGCTTTGCATGCTTTACATCGCATTATTTTTTCATTCCCATTGCAATAAAATAACATGTGCTAAAAGCAAATAACACATGATTTTGCCATTTAGGTACTGATTCTCTAAAGCATGCACAGACACGCATGTTAAGTCCCTATTTTAAAGGACTTAAAAGCATGAATGGGCACTTCTATGAACGCTTTGGGTGGGTGCTATTCCGTAAGCACGCAAATAAGTCTCATTGCTTGTCCTTTCCGTTGGGGTGTGTAGAGTGATGGAGCTTGGGAAGAGCACAGGCATTGCCTCAACTTACAGACTTTTGTTATAGAATTCTGTGACTTATGTGGTTTTCTATCCAATCTAAGCATGGACGGTTATGCATATTTTAAGGCAGGCATAACAGCTGCAACTAGGTTAAGCCACGTCAATATGGGGGTCATTCTGTGCCATGAATAGCGGGGATGAACGTTCTATCTGGACGTACATCCCCACTATTTGTCCCCCTGCCAATCCTGGTGCAAGGCTCCCTGTATGTACAGTGATGTTGTACGGGGAGCCTCTGACGGGGCAGGAGGGGACAGTCTGGAGGCAGAGCAAGGGTGGGGCATAGGTGGCCATGACTTCGGACGTACAGGGCCGATACTGAGGTCGGCCCTATACATCAGGGCTTGGCCTATTAGAGGGGGGATTTATTCTACCTCAGAAGTGGAATACGTCCCCCTGGATGCGGGGTGACAGTGATGACCAGCGACGATGGACAGGTGATGGGTGTGGGAGCATCCCCGTAGCCCGACCCTGGCCATGGGAGGCCGGACCATGGGTCAGGCTGCGGGGAAAGGAGGTGCCTGCTAAATCAATTTGCTGCTTTGGATACAAATGACAGAGCATCAGAAGAGTTATGGGATGACATCAAGAAAGTTGTGCTCAAAGAAAGTGAGAAGTCTCTACAAAAGGTGAAAAAGCAAAAATGGCCAGAACAGATGACTGAAGAAACTCTGAATTGCCCAGAAACACAGAGAAGCTATAGTCAGAGGAGAAAAAGAGAATCATGGAGCTCAGAGATTTCCAACATGCAGCAAGATAAGAAAAGCAGTATTACAATGATGCATGCAAGGAAATAGAATTAGAAACTATTAGAGGAAGCATACGATTAGCTTTCCTAAAGCTATGTGAGTTAAAGAGAAAGTTCCAGCTACAAATTGGAATGCTACTAGATGCTCAAGGATCCATGTTGAACGATGCTGAGAAGATCATGAAAAGGTGGAAAGAATATACAGAGTCATTATACCATAAAGATCAAGTGGACCAACAGCTATTTCAACCTGTACCTTATTATCAGGAACCATTGGTGATAAAAGAAAAAGTCAAAGCAGCATTGAAAGCATTATCAAAGAACAAAGCACCGGGCATTGATGGTATTCCCATTGAAGTATTATAGCAATTGAATGCAGCTGTTACCATACTTATAAGGGTCTGCTAGGAAATTTGGAAGACATCTTCATGGCCAACTGACTGGAAAAAATCTGTGTATATACTGTACTAATACTGAACAAAGGTGATCTGACTGACTGCGGAAATTATCGCACGATTGCTCTGATCCCACATATCAGCAATATTCTACTCAAGATCATTCAAAAGAGACTACAATCATACCTGGAACGATATTTACCTGAAGTGCAAGCAGGGTTCAGGAAAGGGCAAGGAACAAGAGACATCATCACAGATGTGAGATGGATCCTTGAAAACATAAAAGAATACTGAAAAGATATCTATATGTGTTTTATTGACTGTGTAAACAATGAGAAACTCTGGGCCACATTAAGAAGCATGGATATAGCAGGTACGATTAAAAAGCATTGAGACGTACAAAAACACAAGAACACTGAAAGCTATTGCATTCAGTCTCCATCAATGTAGTCCTCTTCTGATAAAAAAACACTTCTTCCAGTATTCCTGCCACTGCTAAAAACAATTTTGAAATGCCTCTTACATTTATGCTATGCAGCTGCTGTGTCGAATTTTGCTTAATGGTCTCCAAGTCGTCAAATCTCCTTCCTTTCAGTGGTAATTTCAGTTTTGGAAACAAGAAAAAGTCACAGGGTATGAGGTCAAGTGAGTATGGAAGCTGGGTTGCTGGGTTTGGTGTTTGGCTAAGAACTGCTGGACAAAATGTGATGTGTGAACTGGGGCATTATCATGATGAAGCAACCATTTGACATTCATATGCAACTCTTGCCTTTTACAATGAACTGCACCTCTTAAACGAGTCAGAACTTGGACGTAGCAATTCTTATTGATGGTTTAGCCTTTTGGGGCATATTCATGATGAACAATACTCTGGTTATCAAAGAAAACTGTGAGCATGACCTTGACATTTCTCCTCATCTGACAGGCTTTCTTGGGTCTGGGAGAGTCTGGAGTCTTCCATTGTGAGGATTGAGTCTTAGCTTCTGGGTCATAACCATAAACCCATGATTTATCACCAGTAATAATCTTTTTTATGAAATCTGAGTCATTTTCAATGCATTCCAACAACTCCCTGGCTGTGGACCGTCAATTCTTTTGGTCAGAGAACAGGAATTTCAGCATGAATTTTGCAGACCTTCCCCAAAGTAACAGTAATAATGGACCATACTGACCAAAACCTGATGCCCATGCTCTCAGCAAGCTCCCTGATAGTTAATTGATGATTTGAGCATATGGCGGCACATACTGCTTTAACTTTGTCTTCATTCCTGCTCATGGATGGCCTTCCAGAATGTTCGTCACTGTCAATACTTTGGCAGCCTTCATGTAAACATTTGTAACAGATATAAACTTGAACACAACTCATGTATTCATCGCCATACACTTGCTGTAAGTTGTCATAAATCTCTTTGCATGAATCTCCAAGTTTCTGGCAGAATTTAATGCAAATACATTGTTCAATTTTTTCACTCATCATAAATCCGATGAACTGCTTTTACATGATACCAAACATCACGTGATTAAAAAAAGTACAGGTGTGCTGCAGCCACCCTATACTCTGCACATGCAGAGCACATAACTAGGTCACTGCATGTTTAATAGCATTGTGGTACAGCATATTGTTATATAGCTATACAACAAGTCTTGATACTTTTTGATCACACCTTGTACCTTATCGAACTGTTGCTTTTTGATCAATGTTGAGTAAGAGAACTAATGGAACAAGGGGAAACAGAATGGTTTAAAATCAGCAAAAGTGTATGGCAGGGCTGCATACTTTCCCCCTACATGTTTAATTTATAAGCAGAACATATCATCAGAGAAGCAGGACTGTATGAAGACCACTGAGGTGTGAAGATTGGTGAAAGACTCATCAATAGCCTTTGCTTTGCTAAGCTGATGATACCACAGTACTGACTGAAAGTGAAGATGATTTGAAGCATTTGCTTCACCTTCACCTGCACCTTAATGTAAAGACAAAGATCCTGTCAACTGGCAAAATCAACCAGTTTATTGTTGATGGAGAAGAAATTGAAATAGTTGACAATTTTAACCTGCTTGGATCATTAATTGATAAAGAAAAGACAAGCCATCAAGAAATCCGATGACACATTGCTCTTGGCAGAATAGCTATGAAGGACTTAGACAAGATTCTCAAGAGCAGAGATGTCTCTCTTTGTACAAATATTCAACTTGTCCAAGCCATGGTATTTCAATAATGTCATATGGATGCGAAAGTTGGACAGTGAAAAAGATAGACAGGAAGAAAATTGATGCCTTCGAATTTTGGGACTGGCAAAGAATAGCATGCATACGATGGACTGCCTGAAGAACAAACCAGACAATGCTAGAGGAGATCATACTTAAGCTTTCTTTAGAAGCTCAGATGACAAGACTTCAACTTTCATACTTTGGATACACCATGAAAAGAGAAAGATCATTAGAGAAAGACATCATGTTTAACAAGGTTAAGGTCATCACAAAAGAGGAAGGCCAGCAATGAGATGGATTGATACAATCATTGCAGCTATTGATGTTACTCTATCAACAATGAGGCACCTGACTGAAGACCAAACATGGTTAGGACAGTTATCCAGAGGATTGCATGAGTTGACCTACTTGATAGCACTTAATAACAACAACAACATGTCAAAAAATGTCCCCGTTGGATTTTATACCTAACTGGAGTAACACATGCCTATGGGGAACTTTTCATCTGAGCCTGGGCAAGAGAAGAAAGCTTGAGGGGGCAACTGTGTTTATCTTTCTGGTATTTAAAACCACCTCAAAATTTATTTTTCAGCTCCGTAATTGGCTTCTATTTTGCATATTTGTCATTTATATATCACCAACACACACAATGCAATGCAACAACAAAACCTTGTTAAGCCACGCAAACTCCGTAGCGCAAAGCCAAAGAAAACGCACAAATGAGTAAACGAAATAAAACCCAACATAAACTCACAACCCAATAACAGCCCACAAACCCCACACACCTGTATACTAATAAACACCAAATCCATAAGGAACAAAATACAAGTTATACATGACATCATCTCAGATGAAAAAACGGACATTCAATGCATCACGGAAACGTGGATCACTGACACCGATGCAATTCTCCCCAACCAATTAAATAAACAAGGATACAAAATTGTCAACTGTCCACGAAAAAGCAGAAGAGGAGGGGGAGTCCTAATCATCGCAAAAGATTCCCTAATTCTAACCAACACCACACAAAACACAGTCGATGGAATTGATATTCTCAAACTGGAAAGCAAAACTCTAATAATATGTCTCATCTATAAACCCCCTACATCACAACATGAAACTCTTGCTGCCGCACTAGAGAAGATCTGTACAGCGACAAGCAAAAAATACCAAATTATACTAGGGAACTTCAACCTCGCTTCAACCTCACTTACACATGCAAGCACCTTCCAGGAAGCCATGGACCAACTAGGGTACAAGCAAATAATACAAGATCCCACCCATAACAAAGGAAATATACTGGACCTGGTATTTATACCCAAGAAACCCCACCACAATGGAGGCAAAGAACCTGCACCAGAAATAACACAAGTCCCATGGACTGACCATCATCTGATAAAATTTACCTTATACCTACCTATGAAACCAGACAATCCACAAACTAAAACAAAAACTCAACACAGAAAGAAATACCAGAAATTCGACAAAGAAGCCCTAATAAACTCAATTATGTGCCACATAAACATCGACAACACTGACCTGGAAATCCTGATAAACCAATAGAACGAAGGAATCAAAACAGTCTCAGAGCTAAAAACGAAAGCACCAAACAATACAAATACCAATACAAAAACCAAAACGGAGCCCTGGTACACAATGACTTTGAATAAAATGAAGAAAGACCTCAGGAAACTTGAAAAGGAATGGAGAAAATCAAAAACTCCCGAACGAAAAGCAGAATATCTAACATTCCTCACAAAATACAAAGATGAAATCAACATCGCAAAGAAAAAACATCACACCAAATTACTCAACAAGGCACTGAACAGACCACGAGAATTGTTCGAACTTGTCAAATCCCTTACCAAAACTGCCCAGGACGATAGCACCAATAACGCCATAAAAGTGCAAACATCAGCTGACCACTACGCCAGCAAACTCAACCCACCAGCAACAGGACTCTCCACCCGAACCCAAACCCAAACTACAAACTACACCCCACACCCTGTCACAGCAGCGACGGACAGCAATGAGGAGTGGGACGCCTTCTACACCATCGAGCCCAGACAAATAATAAATATAATCACAAGCCTAAATACCACAACCTCCCCATTAGACCCCTGCCCAGCAGCTTGACTCAAGGTAACAAAGAAAGAAATTGCTCATTACGTAAGTCATATAGTAAACCAATCTCTACAACAAGGAATCATGCCAATGGAGCTCAAAAAAGTCCCTCATAAGACCTATACTAAAAAAAAAACACTCAAGAAGGATGACCCATCTTTATACCGACCGATCTCGTATACCATTCATAGCCAAGACTATTGAAAAGGCAGTCCAGCAACAACTACAAGTTCACATTGACACCAGAAATGTGCTTGACGACCAACAATATGGTTTCCAACAATTCCATGGGGTAGAAACACTTCTACTCACACTACTTGATAAACTATACAAAGGCCTTGAAGACAAAAAGAAAATGTTCATACTAATATTCATAGATATAACTGCTGCATTCGATTCAGTAAATCATGGAACCCTCATCAACAGACTGGAATCAATAGGAATAAAAGGAACTCCCCTAAAATGGTTCCGATCCTACATAACCAACAGAATGCAGCAGGTACACATTAATCAAGAAAAATCAAAGGCATTCCCACAAACACAGGGAATACCTCAAGGCTCAGCGTTGTCATCACTACTGTTCAACCTCTACATAAAACCCGTCTGTACGATTTTTCAGAAACACAAGATTAATTACCACGTTTATGCAGACAACATCATGCTATATACTCAACTGGACACAATCAACCCAAACTATAACCACCTAGAGGAATACCTTAAGGAAATACAAACCTGGCTGCAGCAAAACAATATGTCAATAAACCACAAGAAAACCAAAGTAATGTACATCTCCAGTAAATCGGACTTCAACCCTCCCACAACTGTCACCATGAACAATAACTCATACAGCATCAAAAATGAGAAAAAAATACCTAGGAGTGACATTTGACAGAAACCTCAAGATGGAAAACCACCTAAGACAACTGAACCGGGCAATATTCCACAAATTAAGGGTCCTCCAACCTCTATGCAACATCATTGAACATGCGGACTTCCGAACAGTAGCTCAAGCACTCACCATACCTCACCTAGACTACTGTAACGCCATTCTCCAAGGGCTACCAAAAAACCCCCTTAACATACTGCAAATGGGGCAACATGTCACAGCCCGGATCATAATGAAGCGACAACTATCCAAACATATCACACCAATCCTAATGGAACTACACTGGCTTCCCATTACTGCCCGCATAAGATACAAACTAATAGTAACCACATTCAAACTGCTACACAACATAGCACCATCTTACCTCTCCACCCTCATCACAATGCAACCTCCTAACAGAAGCTGAAGAGCACACAACTTAAACTCCCTACATGTCCCACCACACATCTGCACTGTCAAAGTTTTCACAAATAACAGAGCCTTCTCATATATAGCTCCCACACAATGGAATAAACTACCAGACACACTGAGAGCAAACAGCGACCTACAGGATTTCAGGAAAAAACTAAAAACATACCTATTCCAAGAATGCTACAGCATAACATAAATAAAGACATAAAAAATCAAACCCCCGCAGGACAACACAAACTCACTAAGAACCCACTCATGTATAAATTATAATTGTAAATAGTCCACACTATATAAATTAAACTGTAAATAATCCAAACTGTACTTCAAATTCAAGAAATGCAGATGTAAATAATTTGATTCTTGCTCTATTTAACAAAGCTTTGCTGTGCCGTTTGTAATGTAATGTAAACCGCTACTGATTGCTGGAAGAAGTGGTATACAAATGCAACCAAATAAAAAAATATATGTAAGATATGTGTAGGTAGCAAAATCTATCATTTACACGTGTACATGCTGACACATACATATAAAACACCAAATGATGCCACTTTCATTTTGAATAATACATATATTTTTGCTGCAGATTTATACATATTTTACAAAAGACTCAGGGGTATGTTTACTAAATGGCACTAACGTCGCGGCTGCGATGTTATCGCGTGATAAGTGACATTATCGCATGAAAATGGCGCATTACCGTGCGAGAACGTCACATATCGCGCAATAATGTGGCCGGCGGCATTAAGGTGCGCAGAGGGTGGAGTAAGGCTCCCCAGAGGGCGGAGTAAGGCTCCCTAGGGGCAGAGAGAAGGGGGTCAATGGGAGGAGAGTGGGCGGGGAGAGGCTGCATGCACACTAACACCGTGAAATGAAGGTCTGACAGCGCCAGTGAAAATCTCGCGCTAGAGGCACATTTGCAGGAGAGAGAAACCATTTCAATCAGCAATGTACAGCAAAGGAAGGGAAACCAAGAAAAGTGATAATAGTGATACATGTGCAGCAGCAGCAGCAGCATAGTGGCCAAGTACGAGAGGGCACGACGGTGAGGCTGCAAATGGGGCACAGGGGGCTGAAGGCAGGACATGCAGTGGGGCAGCTGGGGCACAGGGTGGACCAGGCAGATGCCTAGGTGGCACATAGGAACACAAAAACAGAAAAACAGCAAGCCAGCAACTGACCAAGGGCAAACATGCCCACAAGTGTGTGAACCACAGTGTCCCAGCGGACATCACCCAGCAGGAACCCCAAAGGGCACATAACATTGACAGGCAGTGCTGGGAGGAAGCATGGATGTCAATGTAGGCACCCCTACCCCAGACCCCACACCATAGGCAGCCGCCTACTGGCACACTGGATGGCCTGAGACTGTGCACCATCAGCATAAGGGCATGTCAGAATGGTGGCAGAGGGGTAATGGTGGTGGAGGGGGCAGTGGCATCTGCCCACAGCACACCAAGGCCAAGCCCTGTTCAGGTGGGTGGCATGCAGTGCAACAGACAATGATGCTACAATGATGAACAGTAATGCTATCCCCAGGGAATAACCTGCCTCTGTGGCAACAGTTTGGTCCAGTACACACAACCAGTATATTCAGGGGCAAAAGGTCACAGGTTCAAGTCCCAGCTATGGCTCCTGCAGACCATGTCCCCTCATTTTACCCTTAATAAACCGTGGTAATAATGACAGAATCTTTATTGCAGATAAAAGTAACATGCCATAAATGCCTATATTGCACCCTACAGAACACATACACCATAAACATGTGCAATCCCTAGAACAGAGTGTCCCAACTCCAGTCCTGGAGGGCCAAACACCATCAAGTTGTAAGGATGTCCCTAATAAATATGCATGAGATGCATTTACATGCACCACCCCCATTGTATGCAAATGTATCCATGCATATTCATTAGGGACAGCATGAAAACCTGAACCATGTTTGGCCCACCAGGACCAGAGTTGGGAACCTCTGCCCTAGAGCAGCGGCCAACAGGGGCACAAACACCCACACCCACAGGCCCCACTATGCAGCAGCTCATGGAGAGTCAGGCTGTTGGGCCCTGCGCGCAGCAGCATCTACCAATACTAGCACCTGCATACCTTAGCAATGCCATCTTAAACGTGGAAACATGTTCCACATTTATCAAAAGGTTGCTATGAATAATGTCAGATAACAAATCCTGATAACAATTTGTTGAAAGGGATTCATCATATCAACCTTTCTGATATCTGTGGAGTGTGTTTCAGGTTTTGTTTCTGACAGTGTTTAACTCCCCCAGGGAGTGACCCTAATAGTATTGAGTACCATAGCAATGTCTGCACTGTGCCCAGGACTGGTGTGGCAGCCAGGGCTACCAACCACCTGCATATTTGCACAATGCTGAAATAGATGTGGTAGTGTGCATATGTCTATCCAGTGTGTTGTGGCTGCCTACACCTTACTGAGCCCACAATGCTTGCACTGTTTCCAGTGTTAGCCTGCCAATGTGCATAATGAGGAGCAAGGTACTGTGGGTATGGCCCGGACAGGATGGCCTGGGTAGGTAGAATCTGCACAGGGCATAGGGCAATGGCTGGGATATTGTAGTGCCTGGCCACCACCTGCACGGACAGGGTGGCCACAGCATGTCATGCTAGGAGGTCACTCTCACCCTTACTGAGCAGTGACCATGGCATGGCTAGGTTACCCCATAGTGCTCTATAGCATTTTGCTCATGTGATGTCTTTGGGGTTCCTTTTCTGAGGCCTAATCTCTGACATGTGTGTGTGTCTGTCCGATCGTTCTCACATCCCCTTTTTGGGTGCACACGGTTCCTCTCTAGGGGCAAGAACGATGTACTAGCTAGCAGACCGTCTGCAGTTATCATGTGTATGGCTGGAACACCTTGCAGGGTGCAGCAGATGGAGACTGACCGTGCTCTCTACTGGTGAATGTCAGATGGGGTGGAGGCAGCTGAGCTTTTCCAGGCCTCCTGCTCTATGTGATGCGTACAGATCTACATTGACCTCCCTGTAGGTGCCCATTCCCCTCTACTGACACCATTGCAGAGATGTAGAATGTGGATTTTATTTTATTTATTTTATTTAATGGTATTTCTATCCCGTCTTATCCTTTAATCAAGGTGGTGTACACAGCAAACAATTAGCGTCATTGAGGTTAGTGTTGGTAAGTTTATGTACATTGAGGTGTGTGGGTGTAAGTGTGCTGATTAGCGTGAGCTATTTACAACATGTAGTTTTTACAGTCAAATACATATATGTGTATATGTGCATAGTATATACAATGGTTTGTACGGTTATATACATATCCATATATACGTGCGCTATTTACAACATGAGATTTTTCAGCTATATACATTGGATTTGTTGTCTCTGCAGCGTACTGTGGCTGATCGTGAGACCAAGTCTGATTTTCCATTATGGGCTTGGTCCGAGTCTGTAGAGATTGGCTATCTGCTTGGGCCATAGTGTTCAGTGAAGAGCAATGTCTTTAGGTGTTTTCGGAAGTCCTTCGGGTCTTCAGTTGATCATAGCTTGTCTGGGAGTGTGTTCCATATTGCTGGAGCCGCCATTGATAGGGCTCTTTGTGTGGTGTTTTTGCATGCTTTTGTGTAGTTGCTGGGAGTGTTGAGTGTGTCTGTTGTAGCCTTTCTTCTAGGTCTAGTGCTGGTGTCAGGAAGTATGAGTGGCTGGAGACTGAGGGCGGAGCTCTTGTGTTTGATTCTGAATATATTTAGTATCATTTTGTATTTGATTCGGTGGCTGATTGGGAGCCAGTGGAGTTCCTTCAGGATGGCAGTGATGTGGTCCTGTTTTGATGAACCGGTGATTATTCTGGCTGCTGTGTTTTGAGCCATCTGTAGTGGTCTGAGTGATTGTTTTGGTATGCTGTTATAGATCGGGTTGCAGAAGTCAAGGATGGGAGTTATTAGAGTTTGGCAGACTGTGCGGAAGTGGTCTTGTGTGAGTAGTGGTTTGAGGCGTCTGATTATTCTCAGTAGGTTCAGCTCTCTGTCAAGTGTTATTCCGAGGTATTTCACTTCATTTTTCAGTGGTATTGCTGTGTTGTTGATATTGATGAATGGTGGGGGCAGAAGTTGGTGTTTTGTGTGATGATGAGAGCTTCTGTCTTGTTGTAGTTTATGGCTAGGTTATTGTGCAGGAGCCATTTGGACATGCTGTTGAGACAGTCTGTTATTCTGGTGTAGTCGGGGCTGTCGAGGCTGATTGGGGTGTATATCATAATACCATCTGCGTAGATTGTGTAGCTTATTTCGTGTGCTTTCATGATGTTGCAGATTGGTTGGATGTATAGGTTGAATAGCAGTGAGGATAGCGCGGATCCTTGTGGCACCCCTTGCTTGATGTTTGCAGGTCGTGAGATGTTGGGTCCTATCTTGACCTGGAACTGTCTGTCTGTTTGTTAGGTATGAGTTGAACCAATTTAGGATGGTGGATCTGTTGGTGGGAGACCCTGTCCCCCATCCTGACCCACAGAGGCGGTTTGGGTGGTGCTACATAATCTGCTTTGGGGTCCAAACACCACCCTTCACTTATAACATGTGACCATGGCACCCACAAAGGATACGCACTATTCTGGGTGCATTATAGTCCACAAGGGCTAGACATGACTGGGAAATACAAATGGACACAGGTGTATCCTAAGTGTATCCTAGGTGTGTCTGTAAGAACTACCCACCACACACAGGCACTGATGGGGACATGCAGCACAGCCTATCTCAGCCATGCCATGGTGCTGGGCCCCCCACTTCACCCTCAGGGTGAGCACAGGAACCGCACGATGTCACGGTCTGTAGCTACTCTGTGCCAGTAACACACACGGTCAGTTCCACCTACCAGGCCGGGGTGCTATAGAGGCGCATACGCCATCTTGTAATCAGATGTAGGCTGCTGATCTGCATGTGCAGTGCATCATGGGTACGGGTGGGTTTACCCTATCCTGGCAACCACGGCAGACAGTTTGTGTGGTGACCTGCAGTCTTTCTGTAGCCAGCCAGCAGTATGGTAGCAGCTGTAGAGATATAGCCCACTGGTTGCTTCAATGACTGTTGAGTCCAAGGTCATGGGTTTGGTCCCACAGTGGTGTTATTTAAGAATGCTGTCTGAGGCTTTTCCTTTTCATTTCAATCAGTGCTGCCATCAGAAACACCCTCACAGTGCTGTAGCCTAAGGTGCCTCATAGGCACCCTGTAAAGCGCCCTATAGGGCACATTATAGGGTGCCTTGGCAGACAGAGTGGAGGAAATGATAGCCCTGGATTTGGAGACCCCTGCCTTACACCTCTGTCATTTATGATTGTAAGTGGGTAAGGTACAGATGTCCTAGACCTAGACATCAAAAGGGTTGATAGAATGTGTCACATTCCTCCTCAATTCTCACCACCACCAAAAGTTGTCTAATATATGCTGCACATGTATCACTACTATCACTTTTCCTGGTTTCTCTGCCTTTGCTGTACATTGCTGACTGAAATGGTTTCTCCCTCCTGCAAATGTGCCTCTAGCGTGAGGTTTTCACTGGCGCTAATTTTCAGACCTTCATTTCACGGCGTTAGTGTGCATGGAGCCTCTCCCCGCCACCTCTCCGCCCATTGACCCCTTCTCTCTGCCCCTGGGGAGCCTTACTCTACCCTCTGTGCACCTTAGCACCGCCGACCACATTATCGAGCGATACGTGACGTTCTCGCATGGTAATGGGCCATTATCACGCGATAACATCACTTATCATGTGATAATGTTGCAGCCGTAATGTTAGCGCCGTTTAGTAAACATACCCCTAAGACGGTTTAGTAAGCATACCCCTTAGTCCTATATTCAAAAACAAATTTTATTTTATTTATTTATTTAGTATACATTTTGTATACCGCTACTTCCAGCGATCAAATATCTGGATAATGTTAGCCATCATCTGTATATTTGCTCTAGGTGGCATTAACATAGCACATAGTTAATGCTACCTACTGTAGAGCAAATATCCAGATGATGGCTAACATTATCCAGATATTTGTTTTTGAATATTGGACTAAGAGTTATTTGTAAAATACGTATAAATCTGCAGCAAAAATATATGTCCATCAGTCAGGGCTAGTGCAACCAGTAGGCAAATTAGGCAGTTGTGTAGAGCACCAGTGGTCAAGGGGCAGTCCATTACTGCTGCTGCCAACTCCCTCTGTGACATGAAGTGGTGGCAATGGCCTCAAACAGCTCCATGGTGCTTACCTTAAAACCTAGGTGCCAAGGGGCTATTTGCTTCTGCCCCCTCTGATGCCTGATGCCAAATTCCTGTTTGCATGGGGCAGAAGCAGTTTCCCCCCATAGAAAAGGAAGTCAGTATAGAGTGTTGGAGGGGTGGAAGCAAACAGTCCCTCCGACAGCCAGATCCCAGAGAGGGTTGGCAATAGTGGCAATGGAGGTAGGAGATAGGATGGGGGCGCAAAGGATGTGGTCCACCTAGGGCACCTCATCTCCATGTATTGGCCCTGCCATTCATATTTAGTGGGACTGTATAAAAAGAGTGCCACTCAATATCCCTCCAGACAACTTTGGCACTGGCAAAATCAATAAGTTCATTGTTGATGGAGAAGTAATTGAAATAGCTGCCACCTTTAACCTACTTGGATCAACTATCAATAAGGAAGTGACAAGCAGTCAGGAAATCCAATGACACATTGCTCTTGGCAGAATGGCTATGAAGGATCTAGAGAGGATTCTCAAGAACAGAGATGTCTCTCTCCATACAAAGATTTGACTTGTTCAAACCATAGTATTTTCAATAATGTCATATGGATGTAAAAGTTGGACAGTGAAAAAGATAGACAGGAATAAAACCAATGCCCTTGAATTATGGTGCTGGCGACGAATACTGTGTATACCATGGACTGCCCAAAGAACAAACCAGTCAGTACTAGAGGAGATTAAACCTAAGCTTTCTTTAGAAGCTCAGATGACAAGACTTCGACTTTCATACTTTGGACACATCATGCGAAGAAAGACATCATGCTTGGCAAGCTGGAAGATCAACGCAAAAGAGGAAGGCCAGCAATGAGATCGATCAATACAATAACAGCCGCTATGGGTGTCACTCTATTAACAATGAACCGCCTGACTGAAGACGAAACACAGTTTAGAATAACTATCCAGAGGGTCACCATGAGTCGAAGCTGACCTGATGGCACTTAAGAACAACAACAATAAGGGGCAGGACATTGTCACAGGAATTCAGAGAGCAGCAATATTCAGCCCAATAGAAAGATCGCCACTATTTGAAAAGTGCAGCCCTCATGCCACTCTGGATACTTAGCAGTGCTTGCAATTCAGATAGCAGTGTTGAATATATGGAATATTTTTTAATGTTAGCACTGACATTAAAAAGCACCAGCCAACCAGAGTGTTTCAATATCAGCCTGTCTGCATTCAGTGAATCTTTTGTAAAATAGGCTTGCACATGTTTTTTCTGACCTAGAGAACATATGAAACATTGTGTTCCACATATATTCCATACTTTGTGGAAATCATAATTCTCTTAAGATTAGTGGGCTATTTGTTCAACCCACAGAGTGTTGCTATTGAGAATATAAATGCTAATGAGCTGTCTAATCTGTCTTCTCAAATAAAAGGAAATAATCAAAATCTATTAATTTATTCTTAGACAATTGGACAATACTGATATTTATGGAAATCTATTAAAGAGAGTCTGAACAATCTGTATGCCTTCTTTATGCTGGAAAGCTGAAACAGTTTTAAACTCAACAGGATAAGAAAGATGAAGAGTCTCAGCTAAAAACTACTAGGACCAGACAGGGGCGGCCCAAGGGGGGTGCGGGGCCATGTGCGGAGACTCAGTGCGGGGCCTCATTTGCATAAATATTTGCATAATGTTACCATACACTAACTTTTAGTAAACATATCTCTTAATGAGTGTATGGATAAAGAAAGACTAAAAGATTTCTACATTACTATAATCCAGTACCAACCACCAGGCACATTAGGAACTACTACAAACGCTGCCCATTTAGAACCCATAGCAAACCCGCCGTATCCTGACAGCATTACCAGGACTCACAAAGCACCATACTAACTATCAAAAGGCAACACTGCAAATATTAAACCAATACATTTCAGAGAATACTGGGGAAAGAGAACAAGTGGCAATGTCAAATAGGAATTACATAAACAGAATACCTCAGAACATAGACCATCACCAAACAAGGAATCACAATTTAGAAACAGGAAGGCAATAATTAAACTGGGAACCCCAAAAGGCAAAATTGGAATGTACAACACTGTAGAAATAAAACTATAAATTAATTTCCTCTTGTACCAAACAAAGCACAGACGTTAATGATGCACATTTCCCAGAGGTTTCATATTCCAGTTAATAAATTCAAAATAAAGAGATATTTCTACCCTTTGTGCATTTTTTTTCAGTTGCAATTGCTCCAGCCACTTTCTTCTGGTTTCTTCATGTTTTCTGCTAACTGTCCATCGTCTGCTGTCCATTTGTTCTTTCTTCTCTCTTCTAGTTTTTTTTTTTTTCATTCTCTCTCTCTACATCTGCTTTAACATACTAATCTTTCTCCTTTTGCTCTTTCCTCATTCCTATTTCATCCACACAAATTTTACCCCTCCATCCTCAATCCCCACTTACTCTCCCAATACCAGGCCAATTGTAGATTTTTCATCCCTCCCACACAAAATATTTTTCCCCTCTCCATTTTACTCTCCCAGCCCCATCCCATTCTAATCCTCCCCCAACATCAGCTCCCTTCTAGTTCCAGTCTCACCCAGCATCCATTCCCTTCTAGTCCCTGCATCAGCCCGTTTCCAGTCCTAGCCCACCATCAACCCATTTCCAGTCCTAGCTCCCCCATCCATTTTCAGTCTCCCTTCATCAGCTCATTTCCAATCCTAGCCCCCCATCAGCCCACTTCTAGTCATTTCCTAGCCCCATCCATCATCAGCCCATGTCAAATCATAGCTCCCCTCCACTCATTCCAATTCCAGTCCAAGCCCCCCCCCATGAGCCTACTTTCAGTTCTAGCCCCTCCATGAGTCCATTTCAATTCAAGCCCCCACCACAGCCCATTTCCAATCTTAGCTACCCCCAAGAGCCCATTTCCAGTCCTATCCTAGCTGCTCCATCAGCCCATTTTCAGTCCTAGCTCCCTTCCCTCACAGCCCATTTCCATTCCAAGCTCCCTCCCCATCAGCTATTTGCAATTCAAGCCTCCCCTTCCACTCAGCCCATTTCCAGTCATAGCAACCCCCCAACCCATTACCAGTCCTAGCCCCCATCAACCCACTTCCAGTCCTAACCCCCCATCACCCCATTTTCAGTTTAAGCCCCCCCCATAACCGATTACCAGTCCTAACCCCCCATCAGCCCACTTCCAGTCTTAACCCCATCAGCCCATTGCCAGTCCTAACCCCCCCCATCAGCCCACAGCCCATTACCAGTCCTAACCACATCAGCCCACCTCAGGTCCTAACCCCTCCCCATCAGCCCATTTCCTGTCCTAGCCCCCCCCCCCATAGCCCATTATCAGTCCTAACCACCCCCCATAGCCCATTAGCAGTTCTAACCCCCCCATCACCCCATTTCCAGACAGCCCCCATCAGTCCACAGCCCATTACCAGTCCTAACAAACCCCCCCAGCCCATTAGCAGTCCTAACCCACCCCCACAGCCCATTAGCAGTCCTAACAGCCCCCCCAGCCCATTATCAGTCCTAACCCACCCCCCCAGCCCATTAGCAGTCCTAACAGCCCATTAGCAGTCCTAACCGCCCCATCACCCCATTAGCAGTCCTAACCGCCCCATCACCCCATTTCCAGACAGCCCCCATCAGTCCACAGCCCATTACCAGCCCTAACCCCCCCAGCCCATTAGCAGTCCTAACAACCCCCCCCAGCCCAGCCCAGCCCAGCCCAGCAGCAGTCCTAACCCCCCCCCCCAGCCCATTAGCGGTCCTAACAGCCCCCCCCTAGCCCATTAGCGGTCCTAACAGCCCCCCCTAGCCCATTAGCAGTCCTAACAACCCCCCCCAGCCCAGCCCAGCCCAGCCCAGCAGCAGTCCTAACCCCCCCCAGCCCATTAGCGGTCCTAACAGCCCCCCCTAGCCCATTAGCAGTCCTAACAACCCCCCCAGCCCATTAGCGGTCCTAACCCAACCCAACCCAACCCCCCCAGCCCATTAGCGTTCCTAACAGCCCCCCACCCAGCCCATTAGCGTCCTTACAGCCCCCCCCAGCCCATTAGCGGTTCTAACAGCCCCCCCCCCCATTAGCGGTTCTAACAGCCCCCCCAGCCCATTAGCGGTTCTAACAGCCCCCCCGCAGCCCATTAGCGGACAGCCCCTCCCAGCCCATTAGCGGTCCTAACAGCCCCCCCGCCCCAGCCCATTAGCGGTCCTAACAGCCCCCCCCAGCCCATTAGCAGTCCTAACAGCCCCCCCCCCTAGCCCATTAGCAGTCCTAACAACCCCCCCAGCCCATTAGCGGTCCTAACCCAACCCAACCCCCCCAGCCCATTAGCATTCCTAACAGCCCCCCCAGCCCATTAGCGTCCTAACAGCCCCCCCCAGCCCATTCGCGGCTCAACCAGCCCCCCCCCCCCTTCGCGGTTATAACAGCCCCCCCAGCCCATTAGCGGTTCTAACAGCCCCCCCCAGCCCATTAGCAGTCCTAACATCCCCCCCCCCGCCCCAGCCCATTAGCGGTCCTAACAGCCCTCCCGCCCCAGCCCATTAGCGGTCCTAACAGCCCCCCCCGCCCCAGCCCATTAGCAGTCCAAAAAAAAAAAGCTGGCTCTCTGGCTGCTGCCGCCGCGGCAGAATGCAGTGTCCCGCGGGGCCCCCTCTGCCCGGCTTTCAGATTCGCGAAGGGAGAGTGTCTCTCCCTCGCGTCTCTGTTAAGCCCGCAGAGGCAAATGGGACATTTCCCATCAACCCCTCGCGTCTAAAGGGGCTGATGGGAAATTTCCCATTAGCCCCTGCGGGCTTAACAGAGACACGAGGGAGAGACACTCTCCCTTCGCGAATCTGAAAGCCGGGCAGAGGGCTCAGCCGGCGCAGAGGGGGCCCCGCGGGACACTGCATTCTGCCGCAGCGGAAGCGGCAGCAGCCAGAGAGCCAGCTTTTTTTTTTAATGTAATTTTGAGGAAAGCAGAATGTTCTTTGCGCGGGGCCCCCTGAAACGCGGGGCCCTGTGCAAAAAACATTCTTGCTCAATGGACGGGCCGGCCCTGGGACCAGATTTATGAGCCTAACGTATGAGCCCAGAACTTAAGAATTAGTCATAGGGGTATGTTTACTAAGGGGTATGTTTACTAAACCTTCTTAACGTGCGCGCTGTGCAATTAGCGCGCGCTAAGGTACCTTAGCGTGCGCTAATGACGTTTTACAGGGCAAAAATGTGCCTTAGTGCGTGCTCACGTGCGCAGCGGTGCAAATGAGCGCTGAAGGCGGGGAAAGGCTCCCGGAGGGTGGAGGAAGGCTCCCCAGGGGCGGAGAGAAGGGGTCAATGGGTGGAGAGTGGGAGGGGAGAGGCTCCCCGCACACTAACGATGTGAAATCCAAGGCCAAAACTAATGCAAGTGAAAACCTCGCGTTAGAGCTGATTTAAAGGGAAAAGAAACCATTTCTGTCAGCAATGTACAGCAAAACCAGGGAAACTTCCAAAAAAGTGATAAGTGTGATACATGTGCACGGAACAAAAGTGCAAATAAACATTGAAAATGACCCCAACAAAATAAAAAAAAATCATAATCAAGCTGGGCAATAGTGATAGTAATGGGAAACATCAAAAAACACTCCCAAGAAAGCCCCAAAAAATAAATATGAATTTTGGAAGTGTCTACGCTCCGTCCCCATACAAGGTGAATGATCCCACAGTGAAATAGCACTGATCAGGGTTTCCCTCTCCATTGGACAGGTTACCTATGGCATGCACATGTTCCACAACAGCAGGGCGGGCATGTCGGAATGGGCAACCGGACAGATGCTGGGAAAGGGGATACAGAGGGCTGCAGGCGGCACATGCTGTGGTGCAGCTGGGGCACAGTGCAGACTAGGCAGATGCCTAGGTGGCACTTAGGAATGCTGAAACTGAACAGCAGCCAGACAGCAACTGATGAGGGCCCAACATGGGCACGAGAGTGTTTATCACAGTGTCACAGGGGATAGTACCCAGCAGGTACCTCCAAGGGCACAGAATATTGGCAGGCGGTGTTGGGGGGAAGCGTGGATGCCTATGCAGGCACCCCTACCCCAGAACCCACACCATAGGCAGCTGCCTACCCACACACTGGATGGCCTGAGACTGCGCTCCACCAGCACCACCAGCAGAAGGGCATGTCAGCATGGTGGCAGAGGGGTACTGGTGGTGGAGGGGGGCAGTGGCAGCTGCCCAGAGCAGACCATGCCCTAGCCCTGTGTAGGTGGGTGCCATGCACTGCAACAGACAGGCCCTGCCGGACAAACAGTCATGGCATCACCAGGGAATATACTGTCTCTGTGGCAACATGGTGGTGCAGTGCACACAGCCAGCGTGTTCAGGAGCCGAAGGTCACAGGTTCAAGTCCTGCCAACCCAGCCCCCATTTTTTACCCAGTACTAAAACGTGCTAATACAGACAGAACCTTTATTGCAGATGACATAAACATGCCTAAAACACCTACATTTTACCCTACAGAGCACAGACACCATAAACAGGTGCATTACCTAGAGCAGAGTCACCCAAGTGCAGTCCTGGAGGGCCAAACACCATTCAGGTTCCATGCTGGCAACAGTGCTGGCAGTGTGGGCTGTGGAGGGTGTTTGCAGCCACCACACACTGGATAGACAGACACACACTCCCACACCTATGTCAGCATTGTGCTACTATAGAGGTGTTTAGCAGCCCTGGCCACCACACCAGTCCTGGGCACAGTGCAGGCATGGATATGGTAAATACTGTCTGCTCTACTGTTTCTGCATTCCTATGGGCCACCTAGGCATCACCCTAGTCCGCACTGTGGCCCAGCTGCAGTACAGCATGTGCCGTCTGAAGCCCTCTGTGTCCCCTCTGTGTCCCCTTTCCCAGCTTCTGTCCAGTTGCCCATTCCGACATGCCCGCCCTGCTGTTGTGGAACATGTGCACCCCATAGGAATCCTGTCCAATGGAGAGGGAAACCCTGATGAGCGCAATTGCACTGTGGGATCATTCACCTTGTATGGGGACGGAGCGTAGACCCTTCCAAAATTCATATCTTTTTTTTGGAGCTTTCTCGGGAGTGTTTTTTTTTATGTTTCCTATTAATATCAGTATTGCCCAGCTTGGTTATGTTTTTTTTATATTTTGTTGGGGTCATTTTCAATGTTTCTTTTCACTTTTGTTCCATGCACATGTATCACACTTATCACTTTTTTGTAGGTTTCCCTGGTTTTGCTGTACATTGCTGACAGAAATGGTTTCTCTGCCCTTTAAATCAGCTCTAACGCCAGGGTTTCAATGGCGTTAGTTTTGAGCCTCGGATTTCACATCATTAGTGTGCGGTGAGCTTCTCCCCTCCCACTCTCCACCCATTGACCCCTTCTCTCCACCCCTGGGGAGCCTTCCTCCGCCCTCCGGGAGCCTTTCCCCGCCTTCAGCGCTCATTTGCGCCGCTGCGTGCATTAACGCGCACTAAGGTACCTGAGCGCCTGATAAAGCGCCATTAGAAGGACTGATATTTAAAATACTGGAGCGGTCAACCAAAGCATTTAAATGTAAACTGGATATTTTGTGACAGTATTTGGACAGTTGCTGCCTCTGAATATTTGGTAGTCATGTATATTAGTCTGTAAGCAAACTGGTGTTTCCTTACAGACGAACCAACTTACTCAGGCATGAGCTTTCAAGGTGAAGAAGCCATATCACTTTTGAAAGCCCGTACTTCAATAGATTCGTTAGCTTATAAATTGCCGCCAGTGTTCTGTCTTTAGATGTGTTTCACTCCTGTAATAGTGCCTGCTATCAAGACCATCTCTGTGTTTTCTCCTTCTTCATCCCCGTGCACACATGCCTTGCTCAGTCTTACGCCGAACGTGTTGCAGAGAAGGAATGCTTAGCTTTGGCAGACAAAGCTCCGTTCTCATCCTGATATCTCCTGTTGAAGAACTAAATACTGTTCTAGGGTTTGATTGTTCAGTGTTCTAAATAAAAGGCTTGCTTTGCTGTCTGATCAGCTAGTATTACAGCTTTTTAGGCAGAAGGTATTTATAAACGAAAGAGAAAGTAGAATTCAGACATGCTTCTGTTTGGGGATTGAATGGTGTTTATTTTTTTGTTGTTATGGGTTTTCTAAATGATATTTGTAAATCACCTTGCTATTTATGAAAGACGATTCACCAAATTAATTTAAAAAAAATATATCACTGGTAACATTTTACATGTTCTTTTTCTAAAGGAGGACAGGATAGTCTGAGGTGTCTTTAGTTGGACCATTCTCACTTTTTCCTTACTAACTGGTTTCTTCTCTCTCTACTCCTTCTGCTGCCTGCTCCTTGTTTCCCATGGATACATGCAATGTAAGACCGTGTTTCAGAACATATGTAAATGAGGCCAAGTGGTAATTGAAGTATATGCAAAGCAATTTTGGTTTCTTGTCAGTACTTGCCCCTAAGCTCCTGCTGTGATCATGCTCCTTGCTCTCCCTTCATTCTGTTCCAGCTGTTGTTGAAAGGAATAATGTGGTCTGTGCCGGGGAGCAGGGCTAGGCCTATAACCTACATAAATGAGGCCCATTAGGGGCTGCAGAGATGTTTAAGTTCTTTCAGAAGTCGTTTGCAGAATACAATTATTTTTCCCCAGGATTCAGCAAATTCATTTTGCTTGAAAATTTTCTGTTTCTTGTGCTGTACTTTTTCTAAACTTTGATAAGATTGCTACTATTCCCTGGAATTTGGGGGATGCTGTTAATGAATATGGTTTAAGAAAAGCAGAAAAAGAAGAATATCCATGATTAGTACATTCAGTGGTATGTTTACTAAAGTGTGCTAATGGGTAACTTGGGGTTTACTACATTTGTGATCACCGTTAGTGTGTGCTAAAAATGCAGCCATGCTACAAATCCCACTTAGCATGGGTTGGGGCGAAGACTGGGAGAGTTAGGGGTGGAGTGTGGGCATTGACGACTTCTTGCAGTATGAATGAGCATCATTAACATCTATGTCCCTGTTAACACGGCTGTGCTTACTGCCATCCCAGTGAATGGAAACTGGATTAGCACAGGAGCAGTGCTGGAGCCACATGAACTGCATGAGGACATGCGATGCTGTCCCTGTTGGATCCATAACCATCCCCATGTTAATTTTTGAGACTGAACCTTGCCCCTTAATTCATTTTAATTGGATCAATACTCCCTATTTTATTATTGCTCATGTTACCTTATACTACTCCCACTTACAGCATTATCATTTTCATGCTCACCTAACATGACCCTATTCTGTAAAATCAATTTATTATCTTTGATGGGGGGCCTTTATTCATTGAACTTGCCATTTAATCCAAGGCGTTAAGGGACTAGTACTTGATTTCTATACCATAATACATGCTGGGGAGTCTCTGGTAAAGAACATAATAAATGTTCATGAAAAATAAATAAAATAACAGGGGGACTGACTACAGCTCTACTCTCATGAAACACTTTATTAAGTGTATATTTTAAGTATACATTATGCACATGATGTTCTGTAATCACAGTGTTTCTGGCCATTGTTTGCCTTCCATGCAGTAAGACCCTATGGAGTGCAGCGACCGCATAAATATACAGAGATAATTATTCCACATTTCTTTTTGCATATCTTCAGCAATCTCATCTGTATAAGTCAGACCACTGAAAGCGAGACCTCAAATTACTGCTGTCTGACTTATATACAGATAAATTACACGGATAATAGCTGATGTGCACAAGCAAAAATAATTTAGTTCTTGGTTTTTTTTCTTTTTTATGGATGTTTTGATTAGTTTCAACCATTTGTTCCAATAGAAATTTTTTAGCACACACTTACTGACATAACACATGTTAATTGTTAGGTTATTGTGCATTAAATCACTTCAGTCCATACTCAGTTTTTTAAGGTACACTAACAAAGGGGTATGTTTACTAAACCGTCTTAATGTTACCGGCGCTAGTTGCAGCGATAATGTGAAGAATGCCATATAAGGAGTGGGCGTTCCGGAGTCAAGGTAGCAAGAATCTGTATCACGCGATAGTGGGCGCCATGGCACGTTAACGCGCGTTAACCCTAAGTTCATGCCAGCGCAGTGTTAAATGCTATAAAGATGTAGCCCACTGGTTACTGCAATGCCTGTGGAGCCAGAGGTCATGGGTTTGATCCTGCAGTGGTTTTATGTAAGAAAGCTGTCTGAGGCATTTCCCTTTTCTAATTTAAATCAGTGCTGTCTGAGGCAGTTCCCGTATTTCATTTAAATTAGTGTTGTCTGAGGCATTTCCTTTTTTAAGTTAAATCAGTGCAGCCAGCAAAAACACCCTCACAGTGCCGTAACATAAGGTGTTGCATAAGGCGCCCTATAAGGCACTCCATAGGGCACATTATAAAGTGCCCTGTCTGCCAAGGTGCCTTCTAATGTGCCCTATAGGGCACCTTATGAGTCACCTTAAGGTTACAGCACTGTGAGAGTGCATTTTGCTGGCTACACTGATTTAAATTACAAGGAAAAGCCTCAGAGAGCCTTATTAAATAACACCACTGTGGGACCAAACCCATGACCTCCGCCTCCACAGTCATTGAAGTAACCAGTGGGCTACATCTCTACAGCTGCTACCATAGTGCTGGCTGGCTACAGAAAGACTGCAGGTCACCACACAAACTGTCTGCTGTGGTTACCAGGATAGGGTAAACCCACCCGTACCCATGATGCACTGCACATGCAGATCAGAAGTCTACAGCTGATCACATAATGGAGTATACACCCCCACAGCACCTAGGCCTGGTAGGGGGAACTGACCGTGTGTGTTACTGGCACAGAGTAGCTACAGACTGTGACATTGTGCGGGTCCTGTGGTCACCCTGAGGGTGAGGTGAGGCACCCAAGACCAGGTCCGCAGCACCTGGCTTGGCTGAGATAGACTATGCTTCAGGTTGCCATCTGTGCCAGTGTATGATAGGTAGTTCTTGCAGACACACCTGTATCCATCTGTATTTCCCAGTCACAGCTAGCCCTTGTGGATTATGATGCACCCGGAATAGTGCATATCCTGTGTGGGTGCCATGGGCATGTGTGAAGGGGGGTGTTTGCACCCAAAAGCAGATTATGTAGCACCACCCAACCCACCCTATGTGGCTCAGGGTGGGGGATAGGATCTCCCACCAACAGATCCACATTGTACATCTCTGCAATGGTGGCAGTACAGAGGACCATCAACCCCAGTGCTGCTGAGGACAGGCACCCTACAGGGCAGTTGATGCAGATCTGTATGCATCACATAAGGTAATGGCAGATAGGCAGAACCCTGGAGAAGATCAGCTGCCCCCCACCACTATCTGACATTCAACAGCAGAGAGCACAGTAAGTCTCCTCCTACACCCTGCAAGGTGCTCCAGCCATATACATGCTAACTGCAGACAGTCTGCTAGCTAGTACATGTTCCTGGAGAAACTGTGTGCACCCAAAAATAGGATGCGAGCACACACACCAAGCAGGTAGGTCAGTGATTGGGCCTCAGAAAAGAGAATCCATAAATATCACTTGAGAGAAATACTGTGTAGCACTATGGGGGAACCTAACAATGCTGTGGTCACTGCTCAGTCAGGGTGAGAGTGACCTCCCAGCATGACATGCTGTGGCCACCCTGTCCATGCAGGTGGTGGTCGGGCACTACAATGTCCAAGCCATTGTCCTGTGCCCTGTGCAGATGCATCCTGCCCAGGCCACCCTGTCTGGGCCATACCCACAGTACCTTGCTCCTCATTATGCACATTGGCAGGCTAACACTGGAAACAGTGCAAGCAGTGTGGGCTCAGTAAGGTGTAGGCAGCCACAACACACTGGATAGACAGACACACACTCACACACGTATGCCAGCATTGTGCAAATATGGAGGTTTGTGGCAGCCCTGGCCGCCACACCAGTCCTGGGCACAGTGCGGGCATTGCTATGGTATGCAATACTGTTGGGGTCACTCCCCGGGGTGGCAAACACTGTCAGAAGCAATAACTGAAACACACTCCACAGATATCAGAAAGGTTGCTATGATGAAGCTCTATCAACAAATCGTGTTTAACTTAGGATTTGTTAGCTGACATTACTCATAGCAACCATATGATATATGTGGAACGTGTTCCCAAGTTTAAGACGACATTGCTAAGGTATGCAGGTGCCAGTATTGGGAGATGCTGCTCCGCGCAGGTCCCAACAGCCTGACTCTCCATGAGGCTTTGGATAGTGGAGCCTATGGGTGTGGGTGTTTGTGCCCCTGTTGGCCGCTGCTCTAGGGCAGAGGTTTCCAACTCCAGTCCTGGTGGGCCAAACACTGTTCATGTTTTTATCTTTATTTATCTCTTTATTTCACACTTGACATACCGCCCAGGCCTTGGCATCAGAGTGGTTTACAATTCCAAACAATAATACTGAAAAACTAAGAAATTAGAAAAGGAATGCCAGTGCTTGACAGGAAAGAGAGAGAATAGAGAAGGAGTAGCTAGAAAGAACAGCAGGGAAACAGGTGGGCAAACAGGGATTACTGAGGGTTGGAAAATAGAACATCAAAGGCCTGTTGAAATAAATGAGATTTTAGTTGTGCCTTGAATTTCTGATAAGAAGGTTCAAGACAGAATGTGGACGGCAGGGAGTTCCAGAGTGCAGGGCTGACAAAGAAAAAGGCAGCATGACGGGTAAATTCTAGGTGGGCCAGAGAAGGTGAGGATATTTTTATTTTTATTTATTTATTTATTTAAAGTCTCTTCTATACCGCACTATTCAGCATCAGCGCGGTTTACATTGAACAAAGAATTTACACATGCATGAGATACATTTGCATACAATGGTGGTGGCGCATACAAATGCAGCACAGGCATATTTATTAGGGACAGTATGAAACCTGAATGGTGTTTGGCTCTCCAGGACTGCAGTTGGAAAACTCTGCTCTAGGGATTGCACATGTTTATGGTGTCTGTGCTCTGTAGGGTAAAATATAGGCGTTTCAGGCATGTTTATTTTATCTGCAATAAAGGTTCTGTCTTTATTACCATGGTTTAGTACTGGGTAAAATATGGGGACAAGGTTGGCAGGAGCCACAGCTGGGACTTGAACTTGTGACCTTCTGCCCCCTGAACACACTGGCAGTGTGTACTGCACCAAACTGCTGTCACAGGGGCAGATCATTCCCTGGGGATACCATGACTGTTTGTCAGACAGACCTTGTCTGTTGCAGTGCATGGTACCCACCTAAACGGGGCTTGGCCGTAGTCTGCTGTGCTAATAATATGTCAACTCTGCGGAATCAACAAGAAAGTGTATTGCATATCATTTATTGACTTGTGGCTAGGGGAGGTCTCAGAAACCTTAGGCTGCCACCAATTACTACTAGTAATATGGTGGACTAACGCCCAGACTCACATCAAAGACCCCAGTGATGACTGCTAGCCACGTATTTCTTTTTCCTTTATCTTTTATATCCTCTTTTGCAATTTTTTAACTGAAGGTAATATTTTCCTGAAAAACCTTATGATTGTATGATTCCAAACTTATTCAAACGCAATCAAAAATAAATGAGTGCTTAGCTTTTAAGATGTCCCGACGCTTGTTCAGCGCGCTATAAATAGTGTTTCACCATGCTGGTTTCATCAGGGGAATTCAGTCCCAAAGCACTGCAAAATAATGGTAATAAAGTTCACACGATATGCACTTTCTTAACTTCAAGACTTATAATTATGCCATTTGCTGCTATGTTGAAATATATGTTAAAAGCGTACTACCTTCAATGTCTCTGATACTTCTCCAAGAAAGCTCTGCTTGATAGGTTTTTTCATCACACTAAAACGCCGCGCATGCGGAGTGGTTATATAGGATTATTCATTTTCCCACCTGTATCAGGATCAACTTCCGTTTATAATTAACTAAATTAAAGACAAATCTCCCAATATATTCGCGAGTTAAGTCCCCGAGGTATGACAGAGGACAAATTATATATCCAGCGTTGTTCCCGATATAGTAAAGTTTGATCCAATGATTTACCACGATCAGGAGAGATGATTTGTTCAATGCAGAAACATTGTAAATCTTGAAAAGCATGTTGGAGCTGCAGACAGTGTTCCACAATAGGGACCTCTCGCCTTTGACATTTTACGTAGTATCCCAGGTTTGGAAGACTTCCAAGTACGATGTGTTTGGCAGCGACAAAAGAATTTGAAGGAGTTTCTGAGTCCAGCAGTTTTACGGCCTCACTCTCCTACACAGACACTTGAACAAGAAGGCCACACTTGTTGTGGTGCTTGTAACATTTGCTCAATAACTCAGGAGCTAACTGATTTCTCTTACCATAACCATCGGTATCGATTGCGCAACAGAACCACTTGCCACTCCACCCAAGTCATCTATGCCATACGCTGTCCTTGCGATTTGATATACATGGGGAAAACCATGAGATCTTTTCGAGTGCGCATCAATGAGCACAAGAGCAAACTTAAATGTCAAAGGTGAGAGGCCCCTATTGTGGAACACTGTCTGCAGCTCCAACATGCTTTTCAAGATTTACGATGTTTCTGCATTGAACAAATCATCTCTCCTGATCGTGGTAAATCATTGGATCAAACTTTACTATATCGGGAACAACGCTGGATATATAATTTGTCCTCTGTCATACCTCGGGGACTTAACTCGTGAATTGAGTGGGAGATTTGTCTTTAATTTAGTTAATTATAAACGGAGGTTGGTCCTGATACAGGTGGGAAAATGAATAATCCTATATAACCACTCCGCATGCGCGGCATTTTAGTGTGATGAAAAAACCTATTAAGCAGAGCTTTCTTGGAGAAGTATCAGAGACATTGAAGGTAGTACGCTTTTAACATATATTTCAACATAGCAGCAAATGGCATAATTATAAGTCTTAGAGTTAAGAAAGTGCATATCGTGTGAACTTTATTACCATTATTTTGCAGTGCTTTGGGACCGAATTCCCCTGATGAAACCAGCATGGTGAAACGCTATTTATAGCGCGCTGAACAAGCGTCGGGACATCTTAAAAGCTAAGCACTCATTTATTTTTGATTGCGTTTGAATAAGTTTGGAATCATACAATCATAAGGTTTTTCAGGAAAATATTACCTTCAGTTAAAAAATTGCAAAAGAGGATATAAAAGATAAAGGAAAAAGAAATACGTGGCTAGCAGTCATCACTGGGGTCTTTGATGTGAGTCTGGGCGTTAGTCCACCATATTACTAGTAGTAATTGGTGGCAGCCTAAGGTTTCTGAGACCTCCCCTAGCCACAAGTCAATAAATGATATGCAATACACTTTCTTGTTGATTCTACAGAGTTGACATATTATTAGCTGAGCTTGTACTCTGGAAAAAGTGACCACATCTGTATTTGCATAGTCTGCTGTGGGCAGATGCCACTGCCCCCTCCGCCACCAGCACCCCTCCGCCATCATACTGACATGCCCTTATGCCGGTGGTGCCGGTGGTGCTGGTGGTGCACAGTCCCAGGCCATCCAGTGTGCCAGTAGGCAGCTGCCTATGGTGTGGGTTCTCGGGTAGGGGTGCCTACATGGACATGCATGCTTCCCCCCGGCACCGCCTGCCAATGTTATGTGCCCTTGTGGGTACCTGCTGGGTAATATATTCCCTGTGACACTGTGGGACACACATTCGTGCCCATGTTGGACCCTCGTCAGTTGCTGTCTTGCTGCTTTACAGTTTCGGCATTCCTATATTGCTACCTAGGCATCTGCCTAGCCCACACTGTGCCCCAGCTGGACCACAGCATGTGCCGCCTGTAGCCCCCTGTATCCCATTTACAGCATCAGTACAATTGCCCTTTCCTACGTGCCCACTCTGCTGTTGCTGCACATGTGCACGCCATAACAAACCTGCACAATATAAATGACAAAAACCCTGATCACCGCTATTTCAATGTGGGATCATTCACTTTGTAGGGGGACAGAGCATAGACCCTTCCAAACATGATATCTTCCTTTTTACACTTTGTCAGTAGTGTTGCTTTATGTTTATCATTAATCACTATTGGCCAGCTTGGTTATTGGGATTTCAAATGTGGTTTTGGTCATTTTCTATGTTTATTTGCCTTTTTGGTTCCTGCACATGTATCACTACTATCACTTTTCTGGGTTTCCCTGCTTTTGCTGCACATTGCTGACTGAAATGGTTTCTCTTTCCTGCAAATGTGCCTTAACGCAAGGGTTTCACTGGCGTTAGTGTTCAGACCCGGATTTCACATCATTAGTGTGCCTGGAGCCTCTCTCCGCCCACTCTCCACCCATTGACCCCTATCTCCGCCCTCTGGGAGGCCTTACTCCACCCTTCAGACCCGGATTTCACAGCGTTAGTGTGCCTCAACGCCACTGCCGACGTTATCGCGCGATAAGTTACATTATCGCATGATAACATTACGTATCACGCGAGAACGTCGCCGCTGCTATGTTAAGGCGGTTTAGTAAACATAACCCAAAGGTACATCCTTAGTGGCTGAATATCACTTCTTATGATTAACATAACGACTAATCACTAGCTTAGTCAGAGTAGAGAAGTAGCCTAATAGTTACAGCACTAACTTGCAAAAGAAGAGACAATGGTTTGATTCCTGCTAGTCCTCCTTGTGGCATTGGGCAAGCCACTCAACCCTCCATTGCCTCAAAATACAAAATCCACATTATCGGTGACCCTGTTTAATGTGCATTACCAAGTTTAAGTTACAATGTAAACCACTTTGACTGAAGTGAAAAGGCAGTATAAAAAAATCTGTTAAATAAATAGATAAAAATGATAGCCGTGTATCAATTTATCAGCCAGCATATTTTAAAAAGTACTTATCCTTTCAGCACCTGATGATGACCACAAAATGATTTTCAACATTACTCCTATATTTCTACATAACTTCCAATCTGTGATTCTCAACTCAGTCCTCAGGACGCACCTAGCAGTCGTGTTTTCAGGGTAACCACAATGAACATGCATAAGAGAGATTTGCATGCACTTCCTCCATTGTAGACAAATCTCTCTCATGCATATTCATTGTGGTTACCCTGAAACCTTGACTGGCTAAATGTGTCCCAAGGCCTGGGTTGAGAAACACTGCTCTAAATGTAAATAGGAATCATATCTATTGTTTGTTCACAGAAGTGCATTAGACTCTGAAGAAAACTTTGTTCCATTACTAAAACTATTGCAGATTTGATGGATTATTGCTCCACAAGCATCATTACTGTGGTTTGACAACCAATAAGATTGTCAGTAACTATATATAGGGGCATTTTTATAAATATATGGAATGCAGCTATTTGATTTACTGAAACTCTAACAATTCTGTCAATGTGATACATGTGAACAGTGAAACAAGTTTCTTGACATCTTTGATATTTACTACTTAAAGCTGTCTTAATAGGCTGTGTAGCCCTTAAGGAATACATTTTCAAAGATGTAAGAGCCTAATCATTAAAGCCACTAAAAATAAGGGAGTGTGCTAACTTTATGTACAAAATAACAATTGCTAGGACTTTTTACAGGTGCATGCTAAAATGTGGCATGCACGTCCACAGTAATAAGGAAATGCATATGCAAATTAGGAGATAATGAGTTCTGCTGGAACCATTTAACAACCTGCTATTTTGTGAGTGCACACCAAGTGCAAAGAATTTGGAAAGTGCCACTATAAGTCCCCATGTAATTAATGTTTATGTTTATGTTTATTACATTTGATATACCGCTCAAGCCAAAGCATCAGAGCAGTTTACAATATTACATAAAAGTTACAGAAAATATGAAAAGAACGCCACTAATTAGATAGAACAGAATAAGAGATACAGTGATAGTTAAAGGAATAGAGGAGACAAGAAGAAATACTCCACATAGCATCTGAAGAGGTAGATATCATACCACCAGGTGTTTAAGCTCCCACACACAACCTCCACTGTCGACATCACCCCTCCACCGCTCCGATCTCCACAGCAAGCAGAACCAATGTAGCAGCATTTTAAACGGCCCCGCACGGTCCTACGCCTAAGGGCCATGTCAAAGGGCCCTCTGGTGAGGCCCTCAGGCGCGGGCCCGCAAGGCACGGACGCGCCAGTGGAAGTGACGGTTTTAAAGCAGTTAAAGGCTGCTGGTATGGGCAGGCTGAAAGGAAAGAGTTGGAGCTCCCGCTCACACACCTCCGATGCTGGCTGGCTGCTGCTCTCCCCGTCATGTTCATTTTTGCAAGCATTAATTGAGCTTCACAGATGTGACTTTATAGGATACCAGGGTAAGTAGCTGCAAACATGCAGAAATTTAAGGCATGATTACTCATACCAACTGTAGAGCTGGTGTAAATAACAGCTTGGATCTAACGCACGTAGGTCCATATTCTAGAATCTACACATTGCAATGCAGAGCGGAGATGGTGTCCATCTGTCTAAGAAGGGTTGAGGCATTTTCAGCAGCAGACTGGCTAACCTACTGAAGACAGCTGTAAACTAGATTCGATGGGGATGAGTGAGGAGAGCCCCCAGGTAAGTGGTGAAAGCCCCCAGGTAAGTGAAACATTAAATACCTCTGTAGAAATGAGTTATAGAGGCAACATCTGGAAAGCAGTCTGTATAAATGCTTGTAGAATGGGAAATAAGATCCCAGATGATGAGGCTTTAATGGAAGAGGCTGACTTAGATTTAGTGGCGGTTATGGAGACATGGTTCACAGAAAACCATGACTGGGATGTAATTATACCAGGCTATACTTTATTCAGGAAAGACAGGATAGGAAGAAAGGGAGGTGGTACGGCACTATATGTTAAAAATAATATTAACGCTATAGAATTGCAGGGCTTAAAAGGAAGAGGGGGAGGCACTGTGGGTTAAACTAGGAAGAGGGAAAGGGAAATCCATTTGCATTGGAGTTATATACAGATCCCCCTCACAGGGCATAAAAGTGGAAGAAGATTTAATAGAAGACATATACAGTATTGCCATGAAAGGAGAAGTTGCTATGGTTCTCGAAAGAAATAGCTAAGAAGGTGAAGAAAAAGAGGGAGATCTTCATGTAATATAAGAGATCACAGAGAGAGGAAGACAGGCATCTATATTTGGAGAAACTTAGACAAGCTAGCAAAGTAGTAAGGAAAGCAAAGGTACAAAAAGAAGAAGAAATAGCCAATGCAATAAAATGGGGGGCTAAGACATTTTTCAGATATGTTAGTGAAAGGAGGAAAGGCAAAAGTGGTATTGTCAGACTTAAGGGTACAGGAGAGGAATATGCAGAATCGGATGAGGATAAAGTAGAATTGTTTAACAAATATTTCTGTTCTATGTTCACAGATGAAGAACCAGGAGCAGAACTTCAGAAAACACCCACAAACAGGAACAGAAGTGATGTGGATCTTGAATGATTTTCAGAAGACTGTGTTCATGAGAAACTAGCTAAACTAAAAGTAGGCAAAGCCATGGGTCCAGATGAGATACATCCGAGAATACTGAAGGAACTTGGGGATGTTCTAGCAGCTCCACTGTCTGACTTTTTCAATGCCTCTTTGAAGTCGGGAGTGGTGCCAGAGGATTGGAGAGAGGCACATGTGGTCCCTTTTCACAAAAGCGTACATAAGATGACATTGAGAACTACAGGTTGGTTAATATAACCTCTGTGGTGAGTAAATTATTGGAAAGGCTACTAAAGCAGAGAATAGTGAGGTTTCTGGAGTCCAATGGATGGCAGGATCTGAGGCAGCATGGATTCACCAGAGACAGGTCTTGTCAGATACATCTGATAGATTTCTTTGACTGGGTGACCAGGGAGTTGGACCAAGGGAAAGCCCTAGATGTAGTGTATTTAGATTTCAGTAAAGCCTTTGACACCATTCCGCACAGGCAACTTATAAACAAACTGAGCACCTTATGGATGGACCCTAAAGTTACTGATTGGGTAAGAAATTAGTTGAGTGGGAGGCGACAAAGGGTACAGGTAAATGGAGCTCACTCTGGGGAGGAGGTGGTTACCAGTGGTGTGCCGCAGAGATCTATCCTTGGTTTGATTCTGTTCAACATCTCTGTTACTGATATTGCGGAAGGACTTTCAGGTAAGGTTTGCTTTTTGCAAACGATACCAAAATCTGCAATAGAGTAGACACACAGGAAGGAGTCAACAACATTATGAGGGATCTAGCTAAACTTGAAGAATGGTCTTGAATATGGCAGCTGAAATTTAATGCTAAAAAATGAAGGGTCATGCATTTAGGCTGCAAAAATCCAAAGGAGCTGTAGTACAGTGTAGGGGGTGAGGTACTTCTGTCCACAAAATTAGAGCGGGACCTGGGCATAATTGTGTCTGACAATCTTAAAGTAGCTAAACAGGTAGAAAAGGCGACTGCGAAAGCCAGAAGGATGCTTGGGTGTATTGGGAGAGGAATGGCCAGCAGAAAAAAGAGGTGATAAAGCCTCTATTTAAGTCTCTGGTGCAACCTCATTTGGAGTATTGTGTGCAGTTCTGGAGACAGCACCTTCAGAAGGATATAGGCAGGTTGGAGTCGGTGCAGAGGGTGGCTACTAAAATGGTTAGTGGTCTTTGTTATGAAGCATATGAGGACAGACCTAAAGATCTTAATATGTATACTTAAGAGAAAAGGTGATATGGGGCGATATGATAGAGATATTGAAATACCTCCATGGCATAAATGTACAGGAGGGTCTCTTTCAATTGAAGGCAAGCTCTGTTATGAGGGGTCATAGGATGAGGGTGAAATGGTATAGACTCAGGAGTAAAATACAGAAATATTTCTTTACAGAAAGAGTGATAAATGCGTGGAATAATCTCCCAGTGGAGGTGGTGGACATGAGGACAGTATCTAAATTCAAAAAAGCATGGGATAAACACAGAGGATCTCTAAAGGATAAAAGGGGACTACTGTAGTTGATATGGGAGGGTAGACCAGATAGGCCATGTGGTCCTTTTTTGACATCATGTTTCTGTTTCTAATGCATGCTCTGCCTGTGCTCTGCGATGAGCTTTGCGTGCATACTTACAAAATAGCAGCTGCATTATTTACATGCATAACTTCCATTTATGTGCATAGATAACTAGAATACCATGATTTGCACTCATAAATGGTGCATAAATTTACACGGCTCCTTACATTCACGACTGGATTTAAGATTCCATTGCCCATAGGAAGGACTGGAAAGAACAAAGGTGGAAGGAGTTAGAATGTCACAGTGGTGCCCCTTTGAAGTTCATGTCCCTAATGCACATGGAATCTGGCCCCTCTTTATTCTGGATATTTGATACCTTCAAAATGTGGAACTCTAGACAACTGCCTATGTTGCCTATGCCTAAATCCAGGCTAGTTTCAGTGTGAAACCATTCCTTGCAAAGGGGACAGGCAGAGTGGATTATGCCCTGGTACGGTGCCAGGGAACATGTGTAGAGGTATGGAGGAAAGGTCCATAAAGCATTATTAAAGAGGACCCAGAATATCCACTGCTTGACCCAATACAAGCATTGTGGAACCTGTGTCTTTTGGGGAAACTGCTAGGTACTTGTGACCTACATTGGTCACTGTTGGAAACAGGATACTGGGCTTGATGGACCTTGGTCTGACCCAGTATGGCATATCTTATGTTCTTATGTTTGTGTGTCTGTGTGTGAGGTGTGGTGATGTGGCTTTTGTGTGGAATGTGTGTATACTTCTGAATGTGGGGAATATATGTATATGTGGTGAAAGGTGTAGGATGCAGTAGCAGACAGAAAACCCTTGATAACAGGTGTCCATATTGTAAGATGGATCAACTGACAGCAAGCAGTTTGGGACTTCCATGGAGGAGCTTTGTCTGTTACAGAAATAAATAATCCAACTAAAGTGCAGAAAGGAAAGAAGAGAGAGAGAGATGGGCAGAGAAAAAGGGAGGAAAGAGACAAGAGTGGAAAGCACAAAGCTTGTCTTGTCCACTGATTACTATGCCACAATCACTCTTTTGTGCCTTTAGAAAAAAGTAATCTATAGGCAAAACTTAAAGTCAAAAGATATTGAAATATTATCAAAAAATACAAAGATGACTGGCTCTCTCACAGGCAGGTCTTATGGTCTTGCCAGGCTTTTAAGATCATTACATTTTTCTCTTTTTAGGGTCTTTCTACAACACTAAGGGGCCCTTTTACTAAAGTCTGCTAGGTAGTTAACATGCATTTTAGTGTGCGTTCACTACCTGCTACCGCGGCTTTGTAAACAAGCCCCCTAATGTATGGGCATGACAGAGAGTGATCACTAAGGCATGCGTTTATTGGCCATCGTGCATGAGGGTGACGAGTGCATGGTTAAGGCAGAGTTTGGGAGTGAAGAGCACATTGCTGCTAGCATGAGGGAAATTGTGATGTGTTCAACGACAATGTGGCAATTAGAGTGGGTGTACCTAATGATACCTCTCTAAGTAGCATTAGGTGCACCTGTGTCAACTGTGCCACACATTTGCATTTTCATGGCTTACAAACCTGTAAACTGTGGAAATGCCCCTAAGCGGGATATCCAGTAGGAATATCTACTGCTGTTGGCTCTACATGCCCCAGTGCTAACTGCTTAGCATCAGGGGGTTGTCGAGGGCGTTCCAGAATGGAACATAAGAGGAGCCAATCGCAAACTGGTCAGCAGTGATATCAGATAATGGATTTCTTTTCTGCCTTTTATTGTTTTATTAATATTTTATATGTAAACCACTTTGATTGTTTTGCAAAGCGGTACAGCAATTTCAAATAAACCATAAACCATATGTGGTGAAAGCCAGGCGCAGGAAATCCTGGCCTAACTTTCACCATGTATCGCTAACCAGGCAGCGGCTCAATATTGCCACTGCTCAGTTAGCAATCAGGCTGGCGGTGACCCCGGATATTGAATGTCGGGTCAGATATGACCCTGGCATTGAATATCCAGGTTAAATTGTTGGCACTGGTGGCTAGCCAGTGTAATCGCACAAGTCGCAAGTGCTCAATATCAGGCCCTTTGATATTTACTACTGTAAGCTAGCTCAGTTTTCTCAAATGCCCTTGTAGGACAAATTTTCTAAAATATAGGAGCCAAGGGCCGAAAGGCCACTAAAAATGAGTGTATTTTCTAACTTGTTTATGTTCAAAATGTTGATATATCGATACAGGAATAAGTTCTTAGTTCTGTTGCAGTTCTCATCCTATTTCATGGGCTGCTGTTTAGCGAGCAAACACTTATAGATAACCTGACCATCTTTTCTAAGTTCAAATACGGGACACTCAATTAAGCCGGGGGGGGGGGAGGGGGAGGGTCAAAGTTAAGGAAAATAAAAACTATGTTTACAATTACAATTTTAATTTTAACCCAAATTTTTAATCAGTAGGCTAGGTTTATAACTTTACTTACAAATGTGCCGATCAGGCCTTCTTGTCATACTTCACTACAGAGTGAATTTTCTTCAGAATAGCAACATTTCCAATAAGATAATTAAAAAATTCTGGGCAACTCAACTCAAAATTGTACTTTAAAATTATTAGACATTTGAGAGTCTCTACATGCAGTTGTTTTTTTTTTTCGGTAGACCACACTTTGTTCATGATTGAAAAGTACCTTTCAATTGGAGCACTGGAACCTGTCAAACATTTTAAAAAATTCTGTATCCTAGCTTGCTCCCACATCCCCCTGCTTGCTATTGGCTGTCTGTGTCTGCTGCAGCCTATTGGCTGGCTTTGTCTGACTGATGGTTGCCTGGGCCCTGTGGAGGAAGCAAAGCCAAATTTGTCAGATTTGCTGAAGGCTCGGGAGTTTATGATTGCCAATCATCTAAATTATTTTAGGATTCTACAACTTTCTAAAGTAACTGTCTTAGTCAGGATGATGTCTAAGTTGTCTGGATATTTTTTTAGAGTTTAGCTCTACAGCTCACCAGTGCTCCCCCCTCACTGAGTAAGTGGTTTGTTCCAGCCAATTGAAAGGCTGCACTAGTCACAGGAAGGGTGGGCTGATTTTCTGCACAGGGTCTGGGAAAATAAGTGGGTTTCTTGGTAAGGATGAGAGGGGTTGCTGAGAAAGGAGAGAAAAATAAGAGGAATAGGGCAAATTGAGAGGAGGCTATTGAAGGCTGAGAAAAGAACTGGTAGCAAAAGCACTTGGTTTGCAGCCTGTCTTCTTGTTAAGGCTTGTGTGCATCAGTGATGCTGAAGGCTGAGCTATCAGTAGCTTAATTACTGGCAGGGACTCCCAAGATAGACAGGCCTCAGCTGAGGTGCCAAATCAAGATAAACCACCCATTTGGGCAGCAGCAGAATGAGACGGTGTTGGCAGCAGAGGATCACATTTCTGTAACAACGGCAACAACATTAGAATTACCTGTGTGGAAGAAAGGCCTGGAAATCTACTCCCATATCTTGCCACAAAAACCCAAAGGATAGTCTCACCATAACAAATTGCACTATAGTGCTGGAAGATGAGACCCCCAGGTCAGTAGGCACTCAAAGGGCTACTGGGGAGAAGCTGAAGACTTTCCAGAGTAAAGCCAGCATTTATGATGTGGTTGGATCAAAGCACTCAGGACATCGGATTGCTGATGGGGCTGTGCATGAAATGAGAGTCAGAAGCTGTAACGATGTCTTACATTTTGGGACATGGAATGTACAAAGTATGAACCAAGGGAAGCTGGAGGTGGTCAAGAATGAAATAGAACATGTACAACTCAATCAGTTGGGTGTCAGCGAAGTGAAATGGACTGGCATCGGGCACTTTGCATCAGATGATCACATGGTCTACTATGCTGGAAATGAAAGACAAAGAAGAAATGGTGTTGCATTGATAATTAAGAAGAAATTTGCAAGAACTGTAATGAAATACAATGCAATCAGTGAAAACTTAATTTCTATTCATCTATGAAGAATGCCCATCAACACAACTATAATTCAAGTCCTGTTCTATGTAAAAGCTGTTGTTTCTGTGTTGTTCATTGTAAACCGCCCTGAATTAATGATAGGGTGGTATAGGAAACCTGTTAAATAAATAAATAAATAAATAAATAATTAAGTATATGCCCCAACAACAGCTGCAAAAGAGGATGAAGTTGATGAATTCTATGAACAAGTACAAGCTGAAATTGACAGAACATGCAAACAGGATATGCTGATAATCATGGGTGACTGGAACGCAAAGGTTGGCAACAAAGAAGAAGGCAAAATGATTGGAAAATATGGACTTGGCAACAGAAATGAAGCCGGATAGAGACTGATAGAATTCTACAAGATGAACAATCTATTTATCTCAAACACCTTCTTCCAGCAACACAAGCGGTAACTGTACACATGGACTTCACCCAATGGACTGTACACAAATCAAATTGATTACATCTGTGGAGATCAATGATGGAAAAGCTCGATAGCATCAACAAAGACAAAACTTGGAGATGTCTGTGGTACTAGTATGCAAACTCAATCTAAAGTTGAAAAAGATCAAGCCACTCACGAATATGACCTTGAGAATATACAGTGCCTTGCAAAAGTATGCATCCCCTCGATTCTTGTCCTGTTTTGTTGCACTACAACCTGTAATAAAAATGGAGCTTCATTTGGATGTTAGGCAATAGACCGAACAATATAGTCCAAATTGGTAAAGTTGAATGACAATAAAATGCCTGGTATAAATAAAACAAAACAAAAAAAACCAGTAAATATTTAAAACCTGTGAGTGCATATTTAGAAACATAGAAACATGACGACAGAAAAAGACCACATGACCCATCCAGTCTGTCCTTCCATATCAAAAACTACAACAGTCCTCTTTTTTCCTTTAGAGATCCTCTGTGTTTGTCCCATGCTTTTTTGAATTCAGATACTGTCCTCATCTCTACCACCTCCACTGGGAGACTATTACATGGATCCACCACTCTTTCCATAAAGAAATATTTCAACATATCACTCCTGAATCTATCCCCCTTCACCCTCATTCTATGTCCCCTCATAGCAGAACTTGCTTTTAATTGAAAGAGGCTCTCTCCCTGTACATTTATGCCATGGAGGTATTTAAACATCTCAATCATATCATCTCTATCCCGCCTTTCCTCTAAGGTGTACATATTAAGATCCTTAAGTCTGTCCTCATGTGCTTTATAATGAAGACCACTAACCATTTTAGTAGCCACCCTCTGTACTGACTCCATCCTGTTTATATCCTTTTAAAGGTGCGGTTTCCAGAATTGCACACTGTACTCCAAATGAGGTCGCACCAAAGACTTATACAGAGACACTATCACCTCCTTTTTTCTGCTAGCCATTCCTCTCCGTATGCACCCAAGCATCCTTCTAGCTTTTGCTGTCGCCTTTTCTACCTATTTAGCTACTTTAAGATCATCAGACACAACCACGCCTAGGTCCCGCTCTTCTTTAGTGGACAAAATACTTCACCCCCGATACTATATTGTTCCCTTGGATTGTTGCAGCCCAAATGCATGACCTTACATTTTTTAACATTAAATCCCAGCTGCCAAATTCTAGCCCATTCTTCAAGCTTAGCTAAATCCCTCCTCATGTTATCTACACCTTCCTGGGTGTCTACTCTATTGTAGATTTTGGTATCATCCACAAAGAGGCAAACCTTACTCGACAGCCCTTCCGCTATATCACTAACAAAGATGTTAAAAAGAATCGGACCAAGGACAGATCCCAGGAGCACACCACTGGTAACATCTTTCTCCTCAGAATGAACTCCATTTACCTGTACCCTTTGTCGCCTTCCATCCAACCAATTTCTAACCCAAGCAGTAACTTTAGGGTCCATCCATAGGGTGCTCAGTTTGTTTATAAGTTGCCTGTGAGGAACAGTGTCAAAGACTTTACTGAAATCTAAATACACCACATCTAGGGCTCTCCCTTGGTCCAACTACATGGTCACCCAGTCAAAGAAATTAATCAGATTTGTCTGACAAGACCTGCCTCTGGTGAATCCATGCTGTCTCGGATCCTATAATCCGCTGGACTTCAGAAACCTCACTATTTTCTCTTTCAGCAGTGTTTCGAATAATTTACTCACCACCGAAGTCAAACTAACAGGCCTGTAGTTTTCAACCGCATCCTTACTTCCACTTTTGTGTAAACTAAATGAGCCTCTCTCCAGTCCTTTGACACCACTCCCGACTTCAATGAGGCATTGTAAAGGTCAGTCAGTGGAGCTGCTAGAACATCTCCAAGTTCCCTCAGTTTTCTAGGGTGTATCCCATCCGGTCCCATCGCTTAGTCTACTTTAAGTTGAGCTAGCTTCTCACAAACACAGTCTTCTGAAAATTGTTCAAGATCTCCCTCGCTTATGTTCCTGTTTGTGGGTGTTTTCTGAGGTCCTGCTCCTGGTTCTTCATCTGTGAACACAAAACAGAAATATTTGTTAAGCAATTCCGCTTTATGCTCATCAGCTTCTACATATTCCTCCCCTTCACCCTTGAGTCTGATAATACCACTTTTGCCCTTCTTCTTCTCACTAACATATCTGAAAAATATCTTAGCCCTCCATTTTATTGCATTGGCTATTTCCTTCTCTTTTTGAATCTTTGCTTTCCTGACTACTTTGCTAGCTTCTCTAGGTTTTTCCAAATATAGATGCTTGTCTTCCTCTCTCTGTGATCTCTTATATTTCATAAAGGCCTCCCTCTTTTTCTTCACCTTTCCAGGTACTTCTTTCGAAAGCCATAGCAGTCTCCTTTTCCTTTTACCTTTATTTACCATTTTAACAAAAAGGTTGGTTGCCCTTAAAATATCCCCTGTCAGTTTTGCCCACTGTTTTTCTACATCCCGCAGCTGTTCCCATCCCTGAGGTATTGGCCCATCTTGGCAAAGTTAGTCTCCCTAAAGTCTAAGACCCTCACCTTTGAATGGATTCTAACAGCCCTAGTCCTAATACTGAACCACACCATCTGGTGATCACTGGATGCAAAATGATCTCCCACTATAACATCAGAAACACTTTCACCATTGGTAAGCACCAAGTCCAGTATGGCCCCTTCATGTGTGGGGTCTATTACCAATTCCCTGAATAGTTCTCCCTGTAGAGAATCCAGGATCTCTTTACTTCTAGATGATACTGTAGCAGGAATGTGCCAATCAACATCTGGCATACTGAAATCCCCTTTCAGTAGCACTTCCCCTTTCCTAGCAATGCTGCGCATGTCTTCAATTAACTCGCTGTCCACCTCTTCCTCTTGTGAGGGAAGTCTGTATATCATGCCAATGCAAATAGATGTCTCTTTCCCTCTTTCTAGTTTAACCCACAGTGCCTCCTCTCTCCCTTTTAAGCTCTGTAATTCCAAAGTTTCAATAGTATTTTTTACATATAGTGCCACTCCTCCTCCCCTTCTTCCTACCCTGTCCTTTCTGAATAAAGTATAGCCAGGTATAGTTGCATCCCAGTCATGGTTTTCTGTAAACCATGTTTCTCTAACTGCCACTAAATCCAAGTCGGCTACTCCCACCAAAGCTTCAACATCAGGGATCCTATTTCCCATGTTATGGACATTTATACACACTGCTTTCCATATGTTATCCCTGTTACCCATTTCCATAAAGGTATTTAATGTATCACTTAGCTGGGGACTTTCACTTGTCTGGGGGCTTTCTTCACCCATCCCTAATGAATCTAGTTTAAAGCCCTCTTCTGTAGGTTAGCCAGTCTTCTACTGAAGACGCGTCAACCTTTCTTGGACAGATGGATGCCATCTCTGCTCTGCAACCTTTGGAACAGCATCCCATGGTCTAGGAAACCAAAACGCTCTCGATGAGCAGCCATGCATTCATCTCCAGGATGCGAGCCTCTCTGCCTTGGCCTTTACCCTCAACAGGGAGGATTGAAGAGAACACCACCTGTGCACCTAACTGCTTCACCCTCTGTCCCAGAGCCATGAAGTCACTTTTGATATGCTCAGAGGGATACCTGGCCGTATCATTTGTTCCGACATGGATTAGCAACATTGGGTAACAGTCAGTGGGCTTGATGAGTCTCGGCAAACTCTCCGTAACATCTTGGATTTTGGCACTAGGCAGACAGCATACCTCTGTGGACATCAAGTCTGGTCGGCACATGGACGCCTCAGTACCCCTCAGAAGAGAGTTACCAACCACCACTACCCTTCGCTTCCTTGTGATCACCGATTTTGCAACTTCGGGGCACTTGAGCTCTGGTTCTTCCTTTTCCAGGGATGTTTTCACCTCCTCCACTTCCAGGGCTGCATAATGGTTCTTCAATTCAAGGGCTGGAGAAGTTGGATTGGTGATTCTGCAGGCCCTGGTGACTTGTGTCCAACCTTCGTCATTCTGTCGGCACCCATCTTCTCCTCTGCTGGAGAGCTTGGTTGCTGCAAGAAGCATCTCATCAATGTACTTCTCACTGTCTTGAATGCTCCTCAGCCTCGCCACCTCCTCTCTGAGTTCCTCCTCTTGTTTCCTCAGAGCTTCAGTATGCAGGCACCCTGCACATAGAACTGGTCCTTCAACTGGCATTGGGACCTCTGTCTGGACAGAGGCAGAAGCTGTAATGGGGGCAACAGCTTTAGCAATACAATTTTTCCCAGCCATTGTTCTGTTCGTGGAGCTTAGGTATCTGTTATAGCAAAAGAGAGAGAGATCTACCAAAGTACCAGCCGGTTTCCTAGCTGTCCTTTCAAAGAAAAAACAGTTAAATCTCTTTAATTACATTCAAAATGTGTTGTTCCAAGTCCCTGTGTTTTGTTAAATGGGGATGTGCCCTATAAAGCAAGACTGCTCACTAAGGGTGGGTGGGAGTTGGGAGGGGGGGGTAGGAAGGGAACTAACACCTAATTAGGTGTCAGCAGTTCCCAAGAGCTGAGAAAGTTACCAAAGCAAGTTTTAAACCTACCCCACTAAAAGAAAATATTTCTACTAAAGCACCAAAAAGTATGTAACTTTGTTTTAAAAATACACCAAAACCCTTTTAAGAGCTCCCAGTCAGAGAGCTAGCAATTTAAAAAAAATAAACCTTCAAATATGAAACCCCTAAATAAGATCTGATGCAACAAATCAACCTCAGAAGGCACATAATTAGTTGATGAGGCTTCACCTGTGTTCAATCTGTGTCCCATGATCTGTCACATGGTGCCTGTAGAAATATACCTATCCAGAAAAGCCCCTGACTACAACACCACTAAGCAAGCAACATGAAGACCAAGGAGCACTCCAAACTGGTCAGAGACTAAGCTGGTGATGCATAGATCAGGGTTCAGTTATAAAAAATAACCAAAATCCTGATTATTCCACGGCGCACCATTACATCCATTAGAACAAAATTGAAAGAATATGGCACCACTACAAACCTGACAAGAGAAGGCTGCCCAGCAAAACTCACAGAACGGGCAAGGAGGGCATTAATCAGAGATGCCACAAAAACACCAAGGATAACACTGAAGGAGCTGCAAAGATCCATAGTGGAGATGGGAGCATCTGTCGTTAGGACCACTTTAAGCCGTACACATCACAGAGCGGGGCTTTATGTAAGAGTGGTCAGAATAAAAGCCATTGCTTAAAGAAAGAAATAAGAAAACACATGTGGAGTTTGCACAACATTATGTGGCGGACCCCTCAAAGGTTCTCTAGTCAGATGAGACGAAAATAGATCCTTTGGGCCATCATGGGAAACGCCATATGTGGCACAAAGCTAACACGTCCCATCACCCCAAAAACTCCATTCCCATAGTGCAACATGGGGCTGGCATCATTATGCTGTGGGGATGTTTTTCATCAGCTTGGACAGGAAAACAGATCAGAATTGAAGGAACACTGGAGGTCACTTACTACAGGGCACAACCTGAGGAAAAGCTGTTTCAGTCTGCCAGCAATTAGAGTCTGGGACAGCGGTTCATCTTCCAGCAGCAATGACCATAAACATACTGCTCATGCCACACTGGAATGCTTCAAAGGGAAACATTTAAATGTCCTGGAATGGCCTAGTCAAAGCCAGACCTCAATCAATTGAGAACAGTGGCATTACTTAAATATAGCTGTACACCAATGCAACCCATTGAACTTGAAGGAGTGGGAGCAGTATTGCCTTGAGGAATGGGTGAAAATCCCAATGGTTAGATGTGCTACACTAATAGTGACATAGACTAAGAGACTTGCAGCTGTAATAGCAGCAAAAGGTGGCGCTACAAAGCATTGACTTTGTGGGGGGAATACATATGCACACGCCTGATGTCAATGTTTTTTGTTGCCTGAATTTCTGCTTGTGTCACAATAAAAGGTATTTTGCACTTTCAAAGTTATAGGCATGTTGTGTATATCACATGGTGCTAACCCCCAAAACCCCATCTTAATTTCAGATTGTAATGCGACAGAACAGGACAAACACCAAGGGGATGAATACTTTTACAAGGCACTGTACCATCAAAATTTAAAGACTGCCTGCAAAATTGATTTGCTGCTTTAGATACAAATGACAGAGCTCAGAGTTATGGGATGACATCAAGAAGGTTGGAAGAAAATGAGAAGACTCTACAAAAGGTGAAAAAGCAAAAATGGCCAAAATGGATGACTGAAGAAACTCAGAAAATTTTGCAGAAACACAGAGAAGCTAAAACCAGAAGAGAAAGAGAAGCAATCACAGAACTCAACAGAGATTTCCAATGTACAGCAAAACAAGACAAGGAGAAGTACTACAATGACACATGCAAGGAAATAGAAGCAGAAACTAATAAAGGAAGAACAAGATTGGATTTCTTAAAGCTATGAGAGTTAAAGAAAAAATTCCAGCCTCAAACTGGAATATTACAAGATGCTCAAGGATCCATGTTGAATGATGCTGCGAAGATCAAGAAAAGGTTGAAAGAATATACAAACTCATTATACCATAAATATCAAGTGGATCAACAGCCGTTTCAACCTGTAGCTTATGATCAGGAACCATTTGTGATGAAAGAAGTCAAAGCAGCATTGAAAGTGGATGAGTGGCCTAGTGGTTGGGGCAAGGTACTTCAGGCTGGAAGGTCAGGGGTTCGAATCCCACTGGAGGACAGCAACCTTGGGCCGGAAGGACTGGGGTTTCTAGTCCCACAGGTGCTCCTTGTGGTCTTGGGCAAGCCGCTTAACCCTCCATAGCCCATGTTCCCTGTAAAATAGTTATCTCCAAGTTATAATGCCCTGTTCAATGTAATTTCAGTTTGTTCAATGTAAACCGCACTGATGCAGAATAGCGCAGTATATAAGAGAATGTAAATAAATCAAAGAACAAAGCACCTGGCATTGATGACATTCCCACTGAAGTATTACAGTAATTTCATGCAGCAGTTACCATACTTACAAGGTTCTGCCAGGAAATTTGGAAGACAACATCAATGGACAACTGACTGGAAAAGATCTGTGTTTATACCAATTGTGATGAGGTAACTAGTACAGAGCCTATGTTATATGAGGAAATGGCTAGCTCAGAGCCTATGGTAATAGGAAAAGAGGAAGAGCTTACCTCACAAACACATAGGCAGCAAACATATTCAGCTTTCAAAAAGCCCAAGTATAGTGTAGAAAACTTTCCATTCACCAAAGGTGACGCAGCAGAAAGCCAAAAGGCTAATCAAGCTCACCTGAGTGGAAGGACACGTACAACATGCAGAGAACAGGAGCATAAAAACTACGGGAAAGCCCAGTAGTGGAGCAAAGGGAGGGGCTGGAGCCAAGGCAGCAAAGGCAGGAGCAGAAGCCAAAGGAGCAGGCTGTAGCTGCAGAGGAGTCTCCCAAGACAGAGGGGGGCCTCAGTCACTGGAGAGTGAGTAACCAAGAGGAAGGAAGTCCTCTCAACCAGCAGACCTTGATAGAACCAGGAAGTAAAGGAAGTGTCCCGGTAGCAAGAGGCAGCAGATACAGACTCTCTTCAGAAAGTGATTTTAGCTTGGACCCGGCTACAGAGACATGGAAGCCTTGGAGAGGAGCCAGCCAAAGCCCAGAGAGAGAAGCTCATTACCCAGGGACAAAAGCTAAGTACCCTGTTGTAGCTAGAGGGAAAAAGCCAGGCATTGCCAGCAGAGCAAAGCTCAGTAATTGGGAGTAAAATCCCTATTGGAGAAGGAACCTGAGAGATATAGTTCCTAGCACAGGACTCTTGAACCCTTTTGATGTAGAGCACTTACCAAATAGAATAACTAGTGTCATTCAAGGGAAGAGCTGTGAGGATTTCAGTTGTAAAGATTGTTATGTGCCTCCAAATACAGACCATGAGCAGATGCAATGGGAAAACCAGGAGTGTGATATAGAACTGGATTCCATGGATTGCACGCTTTGTCTGTCTGATGAAATTACATCCCTATGTTAGCCAGGCAAGCAAGAGTTCTGTGATACATTGTGCTGGCAAAGAGTTTATTTTCTATACCGTGAAGAAACAGTTTTCTTTTGTGTTCCTTTGTGCTGTTCATAAAGAATCCTATGTGGGACGGGGAATAAAACCCGAATTATTTCTTTTGCCTTAATTACACGGCTACTGACTATTTCTTTAATAAGGCAACCCACACCTCACGGCCCTAGGCGGGCGCCTAACAGGGCCAAAAAGGGGTGCTGGTGACACAATACTAAAGAAAGGTGATCCAACTGACTATGGAAATTATCGCACCATTGCTCTGATCCCACATGCCAGCAGGATTCTATTCAACATTATTCAGCAGAGACTACAACCATACTTAGAACAAGAACTATTGAAGTGCAAGCAGGGTTCAGGAAAGGGCAAGGAATGAGAGACATCATCACAGATGTGAGATGGATCCTTGAAAAGACTAAAGAATACCAAAAAGGATATTTATATGTGTTTCATTGACTACAGCAAGGCTTTTGACTGTAAACCATGAGAAACTCTGGGCCACATTAAGAAACATGGGTATACCAGAAAACCTGATCGTTCTCTTACATAAAATTTATATTGATTGAGAAGCAACATGGAGAAACAGAATGGTTGAAAATCAGCAAATGTGTACGACAAGGTTGCATACTTTCCTTCTACCTATTTAATTTATATCCAAAACAAATCATTAGAGAAGCAGGACTATATAAAGACAACTGAGGTGTGAAGATTGGTGGAAGATTCATCAACAACCATCGCTATGCTGATGATACCATATTACTGGCTGAAAGTGAAGAAAATCTGAAACATTTGCTTCTCAAGATCAAGGAAGATAATCTTAAAATAGGCCTGCACCTTAATGTGAAGAAGACAAAGATCCTGACAACTGGCAAAATCAAGAAGTACATCGTTGATGGAGAAGAAATTAAAATAGTTGACAACTTTAACCTACTTGGATCAACTATCAATAAAGAAACGACAAGTAGTCAAGAAATTTGATGATGCATTGCTCTTGGCAGAATGGCTATGAAGGACCTACACAAGATTTTCAAGAGCAGAGTTGTCTCTCTCTATACAAAGGTTCAACTTGTTCAAGCCATGGTACTTCAGTAACATCATATGGATGCGAAAGTTGGACAGTGAAAAAGATAGGAAGAAAATTGATGCCTTTGAATTATGGTGCTGGCGATGAATACTGTGTTTACCATGGACTGCCCAAAAAAGAAACCAGTCAGTACTAGAGATGATCAACCTAAGCTTTCTTTAGAAGCTCAGATGACAAGACTTTGACTTTCATACTTTAGGCACATCATGCGAAGAGAGAGATCATTAGAGAAAGACATCATTCTTGGCAAGGTAGAAGTCAATGTAAAAGAGGAAGGTCAGCCATGAGATGGATCAATACAATAAGAGCAGCTATGGGTGCCAGTCTGTCAACACTGAGCCGCTCAACTAAAGACCAAACAGTTTAGGACAGCTATCCAGATGGTTGCATGAATCAACACTGACTCGATGGCACTTAACAACAACAACAAAACCTAGAACTAGAGGCATTGAAGTCAAGGAGTGCAGAAGCAGCACAGCACCAGTAGACAGAGACAGAATCTGTCTGTCTGAAAAGTGCTAGTGTGCATGTGTGTACCTGATCTGTGGGGTTAGGGGGTGGATGAATGCATGTGTGTGACTGAAGTACAACAGAGTGCATGCATGTGTATATGTTTCTGTGTCTCTGATGGAAATAATCTCATATAAATAGTTTCCCTTTGAATATTTCAGTTGGAGGGGAGAGGTCCACTGGTACAAATGTGGAGGAGTGGGACACATGTTTTAACACTAGAAGCCCCAAAGTGCGTCAATTGACGCAAATGCATCTTCAAAGTTGTATACCAGCGCCACTGCTAGAACCATGTCAGTCATGTTCCATGACTTTGTTAGCAAGGTCAAGATGTTCAAATATGTGCATCGAAAACTATTGATAGATGCACCACCTAGCAGGAAAATGAATTTATACCTAGAAGCCCCAAAGTACAAACTCAATTGTCTTGGATGCGTCAATTGATGTACTTTGGGGCTTCTAGGTATAAATTCATGTTCCCACGAGGTGGCACATCTCAATCAATGTTTACAGTTTTACTCCGACATTACAAGCAAACACATGATGACATCATGTAATGACATCACATACTGCACGTATTTAACAAACAAGTAACTTCACATTAATTCATATCTGCATTTCATGCTAAACACAGTCATCGTGATAATGCATCAATTGATGCACTTTGGAGTTTCTAGGTAAAATTCCTTTTGTGGCTTCTAGTGTTAAAATAGAGGACATTTAGGAATCCCATAAATTCCAGGGACAAATCCTTAAAATACGGGACTGTCCTATATAATATGGGATGGTCACTTTACCTATAGAAAACAAGTTGTAAAGTGCCCACTTACAATGTGACACTTCCCCTGACTCCTTTTTTTTTTAAGTGCCATCAAGTCAGTGTTGAATCTTAGGGGTATGTTTACTAAACCGTCTTAATGTTACCGGCGCTAGTTGCAGCGTTAATGTGAAGAATGCCATATAAGGTAGTGGGTGTTCCGGAGGGAAGGCTGCAAGGAATCGGTATCGTGTGACAGTGTGCACTGTGGCACGTTAATGCGCGTTAACCCTACATTCATGCCAGCGCAGGGTTAGAAGCTATAAAGATGTAACCCATTAGTTACTGCAATGACTGTGGAGACAGAGGTCATGGGTTTGATCCCGCAGTGGTTTTATGTAAGAAGGCTGCCTGAAGCATTTCCTTTTAATTTAAATCAGTGCTGCCAGCAAAAACACCCTCACAGTACCGTAACCTAAGGTGCTGCATAAGGCACCCTATAAGGCACTGGAATTTGTTACCGGAGGATGTAGTAAAGGCTGTTAGTATAGCTGGGTTTAAAAAAGGTTTGGACAAGTTCCTGGAGGAAAGGTCCATAAACCATTATTAAGAAGGGATCCAGGATATCAATGCTTGACCCAGTACAAGCATTGTGGAACCTGTGTCTTTTGGGGAAACGTCTAGGTATGTATGACCTAGATTGGCCACTGCTGGAAACAGGATACTGGGCTTGATGGACCTTGGTCTGACCCAGTATGGCATATCTTATGTTCTTATGTTATGTTCTTATAAAGTGCCCTGTCCACCAAGGCACCTTATAATGTGCCCTATAGGGCGCCTTATGAGGCACCTTAGGCTACGGCACTGTGAGGGTGTTTTTGCTGGCAACACTGATCTAAATTAAAAGGAAAAGCCTCAGACAGTCTTGTTAAGTAACACCACTGTGGGATCAAACCCATGACCTCTGGCTCCACACTCATTGAAGTAACCAGTGGGCTACATCTCTAAAGAGTCTAGCACATGGCTGGCTGGCTGCAGAAAGACTGCAGATCACCACACAAACTGTCTGCTGTGGTTGCCAGGATAGGGTAAACCCACCCATACCCACGATGCACTGCACATGCAGATCAGCAGCCCACATCTGATCACAAGATGGGGTATGCGCCTCTATAGCACCCCGGCCTGGTAGAAGGAACTGACCATGTGTGTTACTGGCACAGAGTAGCTACAGATCGTGACATTGTTTATTTATTTATTTTTTTATTTAGTAGACACTTATATACCGCTACTTCCAGCGATCAGAAGCGGTTCGATTCTAATTTTGGGATTTGTCACAAAATCAAGACAGAAAATATGGGGCATAGATAGCAAGAAAAGGGGTATTACACAGCACACATAGTAGGGTCTACAGATCGACCTTAATGAACTATCATACATTACAAAAGAGATAATCCTTCATCTATTTACATTTTTACATACAGCTATTCAATTCATTTTTATCTTCTTGGATTTACATCTGGCCATAGTGACAATTGAATAGATGTGTTTTTAATTTTTTCCTGAAGTCGACTAATTCTTTAATTGCTCTCAGCTCGTGTGGTAGATGGTTCCATAAAATGGGGGCAGAGAAGGAGAACGCTCTTCGGCTAGTACTGACTTTTACATGCCTGATGCTGTTTGGAACTATTAGTGTGTCTGAGCTGATGGTTCTCCTGCATCTGGTGGTAGGTTGCATGGAGATCAGGGTGGAGAGGAATGAAGGGGCCAGGTTGTGAATTAGCTTGAATGTCGTTACCAATGTTTTGTATTGAATCCTAGCAGTGACTGGGAGCCAGTGCAGTTCCATCAATACAGGTGTGATATGTTCAGTGACGCTTGTTCTCATGTTGACCCTAGCTGTTACGTGTTGTGCCAGTTGTAGTATGTTGGTCGCTTTCTTTGGTAGACCCTGTAAGATTGCGTTGCAGTAGTCGAGGTGAGGCATGATGAGCGCTTGAGCAACTGATCGGAAGTCACATGGATCTAGTACATTCCGTAGGGGTCGTAGTACTCTAAGCTTGTGAAAGATGGCTTTGTTGGTGTTGCTGAGGTGTTTTTCCATTTTCAGTTTGCTGTCGATTGTGACTCCTAGATATCTAATTTCATTCTTAGTGTTGTAGGTATTGTTGCACAATGTGATTGTTGGAGGTGGTTCGAAGTCAGTTGCACTGGACATAAACATTACTTCAGTCTTCTTATGATTAATCGACATGTTGTTTTGTTTTAGCCATCCCAACATCTCTTCCATGCAGGTTTCAAGCTGAGCGTAATTCGGGTCAATGGTCTCTAGTTGTGTGTACAGCATGATATCGTCTGCGTATATGTGGTATTTGATGCCATATTTCCTGAATATTTCACTGAGTAGTTGCATGTAAATGTTAAAAAGTAGTGCCGAGAGTGCCGAACCCTGTGGTATGCCTTGAGTTTGAGTGAAGGCTTCGGCTTTTTCTCCGTTGAATTGGACCTGTGGCTTTCTGTCTGTTATGTAGGAGGCAAACCATTTCAAGGTGGTTCCTAAGATTCCAATTGATGCCAGCTTGTTAAGGAGGTTTAGGTGATGGACAGTGTCGAAAGCAGCAGAGATGTCGATGAAAATGAGAATAAACATTTTCTTCCTGTCTTCTAGACCCTTGAGGAGGTTGTTAAACAGGGCCAATAGCAGGGTTTCGACCCCATGGTTTTTTCTGAATCCGTATTGCTGTTTGTCCAGGGTTTCGTGGTCATCGAGGTGATCTTGCAGTTGGATGAGGGCTGCTTTTTCGATGATCTTAGCCAAAAAAGATATGCTGGAGATTGGACGGTAAGAAGATGGGTCTTCTTTGTTTAGCGAGTTGTTCTTTAGTATCGGTCTAATTATAGACTTTTTGAGCTTGTTGGGCATGACTCCTTGGGACAGTGATTGGTTCACAATGTGTGAGACCTGGTGGACAATATCCTCTTTTGCTGCTTTAATCCAGGTGGCTGGGCAGGGATCAAGCAGAGAGGTGGTGGTATTGATACTGGTTATTATTTCGATCGCTTGCTTGTCATCAATTTTGTGAAATTCGTTCCAAGTCTGTTCTTGCTTCACTGCAGTTTTTAAATGTGGTTTGGCAAAACATAGCGCGGTTGTGGTTGTTGTTAGTTTGCTTGCGTAGTGGTTTGCGAGGGTTTGAGGCTGAATAGTGTCATTCTGCTGTTCTGGTTGGTTTGTTTTGGTTAGCGTTTTTACTAGTCGAAATAGTTCCCGTGGTTTGTTGATGGCTTTGTTCAGCAGGTTGGTGTGGTGTTTCCTTTTTGCATCATCTACCTCATCTTTGTATTTTACAAGGATGTCGAGGTATTCGGCTCTGAGTTCCAAGGTTTTGTTACGTCTCCACTTTTTTTCACACCTTCTAAGTTCTCTCTTCCTTTTGGTTAGCGTAGTTGTGTACCAGGGCTCTGATTGTTGTTTACCTGGGATTGCTGTGTTATTCCATTTCGGGTTCGCTGAAGCCAGAATTCCTTCATCCCATCTATTTGTTAGAGCATCGAGGTCTGTAGATTCCAAGTCAATGTGCGTCTTGATGTTATTTGTGAGACCATCCAGATCAAGCTTATTGAAAGATCTCTGCTGTTGGGTTTCTCGTTGGGCTTTCGCATCTTTTGGTACCAATGGGAGTTTTATCCGTATGTCTATTTGGTGATGGTCAGACCAGGGTATTGCTTTGATTTTAATCAGGGGTTCAACATGGTTGGGCTGTTTGTTCTTAGGAGTAAAGACCATGTCTAATGTATGTCCCTTTTCATGTGTTGGCTCGTTTATTATCTGATGATACCCAAGTTGTGACATAGCTTCCAGGAAGGTGTTGGCATGCACCGCTGTTGTTGACGCTAGGTTTAGGTCACCGAGGATGATTTGGAATTTCTTTGGCTGTGTTGAGGAAATGTTTTCTAACGCTGCAGCAAGTAATTCATGGTTCGGTGAGGGGGATCTGTATATTAGGCAGATGGATATTGCTGAGTTCTCAACTTTGAGTAGGTCTATGTCTGGGTTTGAGTCCAGGGACGTGCATGAGAGTTTCAAGTGTGATTTGGCAATTATGAGCACTCCTCCACCTCTTTTGTTGGATCGTGGACAGTTATACAGGTTGTAGCCTGGTCTGTTTATCTGGTTCAGTAAGGCAGCATCGGTGTTTGTGATCCATGTTTCTGTTATACAGAGGATGTCAGGTTGCTCATCTTTGATTATGTCAAAGATAATGTGGGTCTTGTTTCTGATTGATCGGGCGTTTATGAGGGTGATGTTACAGACCACTAAAGGATCTGGTGGAGCCTGGATTTGTTGAGCAAGGGGCCGGCGTAGCTTTCGCATCCATGGCATTTTTGATTTTGGCCTGCGGTTCTTCTGTGCACCCGCGTGCTTTCTACTTGCGGGTCCTGGATAGGTCATGTGTGTTGGTATTATACCGGTGGTGAGGTATGTTAAGGGAAGGGGTTTTTGAGGAGTATGGATGGAATAGAGGATGAAGAGTGGGCCACATATGAGTGGTGTAGGTTGGTACATGTTTGCTTTGGTTGTGTATGTTGAGATTAGGGTGAACAGCCAAATTCCTAAGACCAGTTTTAGTAGATTCATGTCTAGGTGTGCGTGTGTAACAGTACAATACAGTATGCTTAGTATCCAATGCTAAACTTAGGACAGAGGTAACAGTTATGGTGTAAGCAGGTAAACTTAGTACAGAGGCAAAAGTTACAGTATCAGCAGGCAGTAGTTACAGTACAGCAGGTAATAGTATCAGTCAGTATGATGTATCAGAGTGACATTAGGTAACAGCGGATCATCAGTAAGTTTGCAATATTGCTAAGTAAAAACATGCAGTGTTGGTGACAGTACATGTGGAGAGGCAGCATGTAACATGCAGAATATAACAGTATGCTACAGCAAGTAACAGTATCTAGCAATAGGTAATAAAGTATATTTAGCAGGGGGATACTCAAAGTGGTTAGTAGCCCAAGGTTGCAGGTCAAAGTCAGTTCATCAAATGCCGGTCATGATCAGTGTAGGCATGTGTTAGTTGCCTTCGGCATCAGTAGTCATTTTGGGGGTTGCCCTATCAGTCTCCTAATGGTCGGTTTTGAATTATCGGCTATGTTTGTGACCTATCTAGTGATGTTCATGGAGGGCGTTAGGTGTGGTTAATTTTCAGAGTAGCTTACCTCCTGGGGACTGACTCTAGTCATCACAGACCTGTTGTTGCTCTCTGTTGTTTGGGATGGAGACCGTTGTTCGGGATTCAGCTCCTGGCGTTTCTGATTTAATGTGCCTGGTGGGCTTCAAAAGAAGTAGGCGAGCTCGACCTGGTCAGAGGGAGCTCCAGCCGTGTGGAGATGTCGCCTCGGCGCGCCGGGCCACAGAGGGATCCTTGAAATTCCTCCTCTCCCTCCTGCAATATTCTGGTGCTTTAGATCAAAGGTGCTGGCAAGCTCGGACCCATTCCGGGGAGCTCCAGCCAAGCGTCGCTGTGGTTCCTTGGATTAGTTTGTCCTCAATGGGCGGTAGTTCGGTGAAGGCAGTATTTCCTCGTCCTCTGCTATGTCTATCGGGCCGCGCCTAAGGGCCACGCCAAAGGGCCCTCTGGCGAGGCCCTCAGGCGCGGGCCCGCCAGGCGCGGGCGCGCCCTGCAGGGACGCCGCTTAAATTAGTGTAGGGTTGCCGGTCACAGCTGCTCCCACTGCCCCGATTGGACAGGAGCACTCCCACTGCCCGGATTGGGCAGGAGTTCAAGCTGGACGGCTGTGGGCAAAAGCGGCTCCCTCGGAGTAGGGACGCCGCTTAAATTAGTGTAGGGTTGCCGGTCACAGCTGCTCCCACTGCCCCGATTGGACAGGAGCACTCCCACTGCCCGGATTGGGCAGGAGTTCAAGCTGGACGGCTGTGGGCAAAAGTGGCTCCCTCGGAGCAGGGACGCCGCTTAAATTAGTGTAGGGTTGCCGGTCACAGCTGCTCCCACTGCCCCGATTGGACAGGAGCACTCCCACTGCCCGGATTGGGCAGGAGTTCAAGCTGGACGGCTGTGGGCAAAAGCGGCTCCCTCGGAGCAGGGACGCCGCTTAAATTAGTGTAGGGTTGCCGGTCACAGCTGCTCCCACTGCCCCGATTGGACAGGAGCACTCCCACTGCCCGGATTGGGCAGGAGTTCAAGCTGGACGGCTGTGGGCAAAAGCGGTTCCTGTGCGGTTCCTGTGCTCACCCAGATTGTGACATTGTGCGGTTCCTGTGCCCAGCACCAGGTCTGCAGCACCCAGCTTGGCTTAGATAGGTTGTGCTACAGATCCCCATCAGTGCCAGTGTGGGATAGGTAGTCCTTGCAGACACACCTAGGATACACCTGTGTCCATCTGTATTTCCCAGTCATGTCTAGCCCTTGTGGACTCTGTTGTACCCAGAATAGTGCATATCCTGTGTAGTTGCCTTGGTCACATGTTATAAGAGAAGAGTGGTGTTTGGACCCAAAAGCAGATTATGTAGCACCACCCAACCATCCCTCTGTGGGTCAAGGTGGGGGACAAGATCCCCCACCAACAGATCCATATTCTACATCTCTGCAATGGTGGCAGTAAAGGGGACCATCAACCCCAGTCCTGCTGGGGAATAGGCACCCTACAGGGCAGTCAATGCAGATATGTACGCATCACCTAGGGCACTGGCAGCCAGGCAGTAGGCCTGGAAAAGCTCATCTGCTCCCCCCCCCCCCATTTGATATTCACTAGCAGAGGACACAGTCAGGCACCACCCACTGAACACTGTTTTAGCCATACACATGCTAACTGCAGACAGTCTGCTAGCTAGTACATAGTGCATATCCCTGGAGAAATTGTGTGCACCCGAAAATGGGAAGTGAGCGCACACACACACCAAGCAGTTATGTCAGTGATTGGCCCCCCAAAAAAGAACTCATAGATATCACTTGAGAGAAATACTGTACAGCACTATGGGGGAACCTAGCCATGCCATGGTCACTGCTCAGTCAGGGTGAGAGTGACCTCACAGCATGACATGCTGTGGCCACCCTGTCCATGCAGGTAGTGGTCAGGTACTACAATGTCCCAGCCATTGCCCTATGCCCTGTGCAGATGCATCCTGCCTAGACCGCTGTGTCCGGGCCATACCCACAATACCTTGCTCCTCATTATGCACATTGGCAGGCTAACACTGGAGACAGTGCAAGCATTGGGGGCTCAGTAAGGTGTAGGCAGCCACAAAACACTGGGTAGACATGCACACACTCCCACACCTATGACAGCATTGTGCAAAGATGGAGGTGTTTGGCAGCCCTGGCACAGTGCAGGCACAGTGCAGGCTATGATACTCAATACTGTTAGGGTCACTCTCCGGGGTGGTAAACACTGTCAGTAACAAAATACGAAACACACTCCACATATATCAAAAGGTTGATATGATGAATCTCTGTTAACAAATTGTGTTTAATGTAGGATCTGTTATCTGACATTGATCATAGCAACCTTTTGATATATGTGGAATATGTTTCCATGTTTATGACGGCACTGCTAAGGTATGCAGGTGCTAGTATTGGTAGATGCTGCTCCGTGCAGGGCCCAACAGCCTGCCTCTCCATGAGGCTTTGGATAGTGGAGCCTGTGGGTGTGGCTGTTTGTGCCCCTGTTGGCCTATGCTATAGGGCAGAGGTTCCCAACTCTGATCCTGGTGGGCCCAACATGATTCAGGTTTTCATGCTGTCCCTAATGAATATGCATGAGATACATTTGCATACAATGGAGGCGGTGCATCCAAATGCATCTCAAGCATATTTCTTAGGGTCAGCATGAAATCTGAATGGTGTTTGGCCCTCCAGGACTGCAGTTGGGAACCTCTGTTCTAGAGACTGCACATGTCTATGGTGTATGTGCTCTGTAGGGTAAAATATAGGTGTTTATGGCATGTTTATTTTGTCTGCAATAAAGGTTCCTTCTATATTACCATGGTTTAGTACTGGGCAAAATAAAGGGACATGGTCTGCAGGAGCCACAGCTGGGACTTGAACCTGTGACTTTCTGCCCCTGAACACACTTGCTGTGTGTACTGCACCAAACTGTTGCCGCAGAGGCAGGTCATTCCCTGGGGATACCATTACTGTTCGTCAGACAGACCTTGTCTTTTTCAGTACACTGCACCCATCTAAACAGGGCTCGGCCTTGGTCTGCTGTGGGAAGATGCCACTGCCCCCTCCACTACCAGCACCCTTCCGCCACCATGCTGACATGCCCTTATGCCGGTGGTGCTGGTGGTGCGCAGTCCCAGACCATCCAGTGTGCCGGTAGGTGGCTGCCTATGGTGCATGATATGGGGTAGGGGTGCCTGCATAGACAACCATGTTTCCCCCCTGGCACCGCCTGTCAATGTTATGTGCCCTTTGGGGTACTTGCTGGGTGATGTCCATTGTGGCACTGTGGGACACACACTCGTGGACATGTTTGCCCTTGGTCAGTTTCTGTCTTGCTGGATTTATGTTTCTACATTCCTATGTGTCACCTAGGCATCTGCCTAGTCCACCCTGTGCCCCAGCTGCCCCACTGCATGTCCCACCTGCAGCTCCCTGTACCCCATTTGCAGCCTCACCATAGTGCCCTTTCATACTTGGGCACTATGCTGTTGCTGCACACGTATCACTACTATCACTTTTCTTGGTTTCCCTGCCTTTGCTGTACATTGCTGAGTTAAATTGTTTCTCTCTCCTGCAAATGTGCCTCTAACGCGAGGTTTTCCCTGGCATTAATTTTCAGACCCTTCTTTCACAGCGTTAGTGTGCCTGGTGCCTCTTTCCGCCCATTGACCCCTTATCTCTGCCCTCTGGGGAGCCTTACTCCACCCTCTGTGTGCCTCAATGCCACTGGAGATGTTATCGTGTGATAAGTGATGTTATCGCCTGGTAATGTTACATTATCACGCGATAATGTTGCTGCTGCAACATTAATGCTGTTTAGTAAACATACCCCTTAGTAAACCAGTTACCTCTGGGTTTTCTTGGCAATGTATCACCAGAAGTAAATTGCCAGCCTTTTCTTCAGAGAGAATGGAGGGTAAAGTGACTTGCTTAAGGTCACAAGGAATTGAACCCTTGAGCTTCTGGGTATTAGGCTGCTGCCCTAACCACTCGGCTACTCCCCTGACTCCTTTATCCCTGTAGATTTCCCAAAGAAAAAAAAACTTGATTGTTGTAAAATTATTTATTTAGTTTACCCAATAATTTACTTCTCTCTTTACAGTTAATTCAAAATTCTGCTGTTTGAGTCATATTCATTTTGCACAAGATGGATAATAGTTTTGTATATTTTGTTATGTTACACTGGTTACAATTCAAAGAGTGTATACTTTTTAAGTATTTATGCATGGTTTATCAAATATTGCTGAATTATTTACAGAATTGTCTACGTTGTTCACTTGCTTTGTTCCATCACATGCACTTCGGTTAAGTCAGCTTGCTTTATTGGATGTTTCTTTGGTGCAACCTGTACAGAAGACAATGCTTAATGCTAGCATGCAGCAGCAGCAGCACCAGGTCAGCACAGTATCCCAGTCAGCACAATCACTGTGGCTAGCAGGTCTGCTAATCATGTTAATCTCTTTGAATATCCTCCCATAAATTTTAAGCTCTTAAATTAGGATGAGTATTTGGCTGAAAACCTAGGGTCTTAACTGTGTCTGAAAATAGTAGACTAAAATTATTTTAGGGTATCTAGGACTGGAGATGGAGAAGTCTATTTTATAAAGACACATGGAGCTCAATTCCGAATGGGGCATGTCTGGTCCATCAGGACGTCCCCATGCAGGACGGGCCTGTTAGGACCCAATCCTGGACAGCGGGAACCCGAGGATGGTCTGGTGTGCCCCCCCCCCACTCTTCCCCGCCGCCTGACCCACGTCTGAACAGCCGAGGCCTGGATTGAGTGGTGGGGATGCCCTCACACCTGGGCCCAATCGCCAGGTTGGTGCTGCTTATTCCATCTTTGAGGTAGAATAAGCAGCACGTCCCCTTTGACCTGGCAGGACGTACGGGCTGTGACCTGAATCGGCCCTATATGTCTTGCTGGGCTGGCCCGCCCCTGCCCCGCCCAGATCCCACCCCCACCGTCTCTCCCTGTCCTGCTGCTTAGGATGTGTGGGGAGAGCCGGAGGGGGAATTGGGCCCGCAACCCACGTCTCAGAATCGGGCCCACAGGCACCTATGTGTCTTTATAAAATACTAGCAAAATTCTGCAGAACTTGCACTTTGATGGAAGGCACAGCATTTCTCCTGCTTTAGAAAAGGTGTAAATATTAGCTTTGTATTTCATAAAGGATGTGTGTAAATGGTGACTCTGCTCAAACACACTATGCCCAAACACCTCTCCAAAGTATGCCTATGGTTATAGTTTAGGCACTTGATATGCCGCCCTTTTACTTGTGCCTACTCTACAAATACATGCCTGCTTGCATGTGCCTACTTTAGAGGCATGATCTAATTTAATAAAAGCCCTTTTCCATGCCTAAAAAAAGCATTTTAGGAGTGAAAATAATTTATAAAAATTTACCCTTTCAATGTGTACCCAATTCATGCCTACAGCATCCCATTTGATTGGCTTTTCTCAAATTCTTACTTGCACACATACACATAGACCATATACATGTCTCTAATATGACTTCCATAATGTATTTCTATAGGATCCATACCAACATTAGATCTTAGGATATATGGTTTTATCTCACTATTTCTTAAATATTGCCTGATGGACATAGAGGTGTTTTACTGTTCCATGGGAATTACAAGCTGATTGTTAGCTGGTATCTTATTCTGTGCTATTAAAGCACTTTTCAGTATGTTTTAGTCTTAGAAGTATTCTTTACTGCTGTTTTCTCTCAGTAGTTTGTGCTGGATTGTTGCATTTGTTCCTGCTCCAAGATATTTGTATGCATTTCCTCATAAGAACATAAGAGCATAAGATATGCCATACTGGGTCAAACTAAGCTCTATCAAGCCCAGTATCCTCTTTCCAACAGTGGCCAATCTAGGTACCAAGAACCTAGCAGTTTCCCCAAAGGACAAAGGTTCCACAATGCTTACCCATCCCACTCCATTCATTAATTTATAGACCTCTATTGTATCTCCCCTCAGCCGTCTCTTTTTTAGGTTGACGAATCCTAACCTTTTTAGCCTCTCCTCATAGGGGTATCCTTTCATCCCCTTTACCATTTAGATGGCTCTTCTCTGTATCTTTTCTAATAATGTTATATCCTTTTTAAGATACGGTGACCAGAATTGCACATGATATTCAAGGTGCAGTCGCACTATGGAACGATACAGAGGCATTAAAATATCCTTTGTTTTATTCTCCATTCCTTTCCTTATGATTCCTAGCATTCTATGTGCTTTCTTGGCCACCTCTGCATGCCGGGCGGAGGGTTTCAACATGTTATCCACGATGATGCCTAAATCTTTTTCTTTGCTGATGGTTCGTAATATGGAACCTTGCATCGTGTAACCATAGTTTGGGTTGTTCTTTCCTAAGTCCATAACTTTACACTTGTCCACATTCAATTTCATCTGTCATTTGAAATCCCCTACTCCCCCAAAGCCAGCTCTACCACAAATGTGGGCACCCATGCACAAACTCCTTTAACCCCAACAATCTAACCACAAGCCTGTCCCCCCCACACACCCCCCAAAGATGACAAAAAGAACAGGAAATAAATTCCAGCACCTACGCCACTCTCTACCCCATACACCACCCACACGACACGCTGGAAATATACTTTTTTTCAAAGTTTGATATGTTTGATTGTTTTTTTGTTACAATACCTACAAAGTTTATACTTACTGTCAATGTAAATAGTTGATTTCTCCTGTTCTATGTAAAATGTATACAAATTGTGTACAAGACTGTTAATCTGTTATATGTAAACCGCCCTTGATCTCTGGAAGGGGCGGTATAAAAGAAATAGTTAAATAAATAAATAAATAAATAAATAAAACATCCAGTCTTCCAATTTATCAAGGTCCTCTTGCAATTTTTCACAATCAAAAACCAGTACTCGGAGACTTCACATCAAAAACCAGTACTCGGAGACTTCAACCTAAGATCTACCAGCAGAGGTGAAGCAGAAGCCTTCCTGTATGCCATGGACTCCCTCCAGTTCACCCAAATGATCAACGCACCAACACACAGACTCGGGCATTCCCCCGACCTCATCTTCACCCCAAACAACCTAAAGGACAAAAACATCATCACAGGACCCCACATCACACCAGTACCCTGGTCAGACCACTACCTAATACGGATCCAACTGCAAGTAAAAACCACAAGGGAACCCAACGAGAACCCACCACCAACCAGAAGATTCAAATCCTTCAACAAGGACCAATTCACAAAAGACACACTACCCCTCCTCATCTCCAAGACGACAGACATAGAAGAGCAAATCTTCGAATGGAATGACGTCATATCTTCAGCTGCCAAACCTCCCCAACACAAAACACATCAGGCAGGAGCCACAAAACCCAGCCACACACCATGGTACTCCAACAAAATACGCACAGCAAAAAGAGAACTGAGACGACTGGAACGACGATGGAGACGCAACAAATCAACCCACCTACAAAAGCAATTCCAGGCAAAACAAAACGACTACAACAACCTCATCAACAACCAGAAAAAATAATACCACACAAACCTCATCCTACAATCCACCAACAAACCCCGTGAACTCTACGAGGTAGTAAAGAAACTCACCAAGGAACCCTTTAACAGAAACGACCAACAAATAGATCCACAGACCTACGCAGACCACCTTACCAACAAATTCACCGCACCACCCAAAAGCAGCAACAAGACCATTATAAACGGGGCCTCCTGAATAGAACAGAGCTGGGGCTCCTTCAACATCCCTTCAAAGGAACAGCTATCGAAGATCATCACTGGCCTCAACACCAGCACCGCCCCCACCGACCCCTGCCCAGTATCATGGATCAAAGCATCAAAGGTAGAACTGACCCAAACAATACGGAAGATCTTACAAAACTCCCTCACAGAAGGAATAATGCCAAATGCATTAAAACTAGCAACGGTACGTCCGATCCCAAAGAAAACCACCCTACCGAAAACAGACCCTGCAGCCTACAGACCCATCTCAAGCATCCCTTTCCTGGCTAAAATCATAGAGAAAGTAGTCCAGCACCAACTACAACAACATCTCGACATACACCACCTCCTTGAATTAAACCAACATGGATTCAGACCCAATCACGGGGTTGAAACTCTACTGACACAACTATTCGACAGTCTGTTAAGAACGATTGACAACACCAGAATGGGCGTACTCATGATATTCCTGGACATCTCCGCAGCATTCGACACCGTATGCCACTCAACGCTAACAAGACTTGAAGAGGCGGGCCTACACGACACCACCCTGAGATGGTTTACATCCTACCTGGAGAACAGACAGCTCCAGGTCAGATTGGATCAAAGACCTCTCAACCCATCAGCGTCACACAGGAAGTCCCACAAGGTTCATCACTCTCTGCCCTGCTTTTCAACCTTTACATACAACCCATCAGCACAATCATCAGGAGCTTCAATATTCAATACACCATATATGCAGACGATATAATGATATTCACACCAATCAACCTAACCAAACCGGACTACACCAACATAGCCAACTACTTCAAAGAAATGTCAACCTGGCTGCAAGAAAACAACTTAGCAATAAACTATAACAAAACCGAAGCACTGATCATAACAAGAGACCAAACTTTCACACCCACACCCTCCATCAACCTGAACAATGCCACCATACCAATAAAACAAGAGATAAAATACCTGGGAATAACACTTGACAGGGAGCTCAACCTACAATCCCACATTGCGAAGACTACCAGGAGCGCCTACGTCAAGATGAGGACAATCAGACGACTCAAATCCATCCTTGCTCCCGAGCATTTTCGAACAGTATGCCAAGCCATCATCACACCCACACTAGACAATTGCAACCACATCTACCTAGGACTACCAAAAAAATCAACCCAACCACTTCAACTAGCACAAAACACAGCCGGAAGACTCATAACAGACAGTACAACCCACGAACACATCACCCCCATACTATACCACCTTCACTGGCTCCCAATCAGCTCACGAGTCCGCTACAAAGTTCTCCTAACCACTTTCAAAATAATAAACAACTGTCACAGGGTGGACCTAGGGCAGCATGAGAGAATGCAGGGCAGTATGAATGATCAAGGAAAAAGTGACAGGATGAATGAAAGAATGCTTGACAGTTGCCAGGGACAACGAAAGCACACGTGCCCAGAGCCCAGAGAGACACACCCCGGGAGTAAGGCACGGGACTCTGCTTCACCTAATGAAGCGCAGCTGAAGAAAGGTGGAGTCAGAAAATACATAGATAAAACGGACTATCAAACATTCAGAGGGAAGCTACCTTGGAGAGAGAGGCAAGCTTGGAGAGAGAGGCAAGCTTGGAGAGACAGGCAACCTTGGAGAGAGAGACAGCCTTGGAGAGAGAGGCGTTCTTACAGACAATCTTGGAGAGAGGAGCCGAGTAGGCAATCCTGGAGAGAAGAATTGGGGAAAGAGTCCAGAGACCTGTGTGGCTCTGAGAGAAGGCAAGTGAAATATAAGAAAGCTGCAATAGCAGATACAGGGGAAAAGAAGGGATATAAGGGATATTTGCCCTCTAAAAGGGAAGAGTCTTGGAGGCATAAAAATACCCTTACAAAGCCTGGACATTCAGAGGCTGATAGCAAGTTTTCTCCTGTTTATAAAAGTATTAAAAGAAGGGAATTTCACCTACCGAGAGAAGCAGAAGAAATCCCTTATTACAGTGAACTCTTAGCTCCAAGAGAAACGCCGTTACACAGTTTGCAATCGGGTACAGCTGAGCCGGGAGAGCTGAGGCAGACCCAGCAGGGAGCGTATCACAATTACTCAGCTAGCAAGCTAAACAGAGACCTGAGCTATCCACTGAAGCACCAGCGGGGACAGGGTTCTAGAAAACCACATACAGAGTTTGGTGACTTTCCCCAGGGAAGCAGTGCTACTCAGAGGAAGAGGAACTTCCTAACTAACGAGGCAAATCTGCCATACTTTTATTCCACATTAGAAGTGGGCAATGCAGATTCCTCCGGACCAGAATTGATGGAATATGAAGATTCTGGTACATTAGAAGATACAGAATTAATGGAATGTTCTCTTACTACAAAAGAACCTGAATACTCCTTAAGGTAAAGGTTTGTGTAACCTTAATTCCATAGGCAGGTAGCAAAGGCTACAAACTCTCTCTCTCTCCCTAGCCAAACAGACAAAGTAGGCTGTTTGTTCTTTTCTTTTGTTTGACGTTATATGCTGAAGGAAGCTATTTGTGTTATCCAGTTACTTTATGTTATAAGCCAAGTTAGGCTATTACTTTATGTTGTTAAAGAAGAAAACCTCAAAGGGACGGGGAATAAAACCCTAAAAGAAGAGAAAGTTTTATGTGTGATTTGTATAGATACAAGCACGGCACAACTACCACCCTCATAAGCCAAACCATACCAGCAGTCAAGGCTGGGGCGGTTGAGGTGTGACACAACCTATCTGCAGACAGCCTACAACAACTCATAACAACTGACAGCCTACAGCCTATCTGCAGACAGCCTACAACAACTCATAACAAAAGACCAAGAAGAAAGGGAACATCGAACAACATCAGAACCCCAAAGGACTTCACCAGAACAAACCAAACCACATCAAAACGAGCTTTCGCCCTAGCAGCCCCCGCCATATGGAACTCTCTCTCTGACCACCTCAGAGCAACAAACAACATCAAAGAATTCAGAAAGCTGCTTAAAACTGAACTATTCACAGACCACTTCAAGGACCTCACAGAATGACTCCTAATCAAACATTAAGATAACGAAGCCATCCCTGTAAATATGTATCTGTAAATATGTATCCTAAGCGCACAATGTATATAGCTCACATCAAAATCGACGACACTCACTCACGCAGCACACTGTGACAATTCTCCCACTGCATGCTAATGACAACTCACCCTTCATTGATTGTTTGCTGTGCCAACCGCTTTGATTTCATGATAAGGCGGTATACCAAGTCCGTTTAAATAAATAAAATAAAATAAATAAATAAATAAACAATCCTCTTGATTTTTAACAACTTTGAATAATTTTGTGTCATCTGCAAATTTGATTACCTCACTTGTTTTTCCCTTTTCCAGGTCATTTATGAATATGTTAAAAAGCAGTGGACCCAGTACAGATCCTGGGGTAGACACTATTCACCTTTCTCCACTCAAGAAGGAGTAGATGTTACCTACATCTTCTTGAGTGTCTACTCTATTGTAGATTTTGGTATCATCTGCAAAGAGGCAAACCTTACTTGACAGCCCTTCCGCAATATCACTAACAAAGATGCTAAAAACTGCGGCACACCACTGGTAATCTCCTTTTCTTCAGAGCGAGCATCATTTGCCTGTACCCTTTATTACCTTAAAACATTTCTTTTGGCCAAAAGTCTTCCTGTTGTCATCTCAGAAGTTCAGGGTATTTGTTCAACCATGGCATTGTTTTTAGTTGACAAACAAAAGGCCTAATAAATTAATAAACGTTTTGAACTTATTAACAAATTAAAAAAATGATGACGATTCAACTGGTAGAGTGTCCACATTTTTGCATCTGCCACGTGCACTTTGCTGTCATTTTCGATCAGTAAATAAATAGTAATTGTGCATTAACATTTGCAGAAAGATGGCATATTTAACTTTGTACCATGTATATGTTGTAGTAGCGTCTGCTTACTTGGGGGTATATTTACTAGTCACGCATTGGTGATACACGTATGGGCAGTCTTACCAGCTTGGGTTTGATTTTTATTTTATTTTACTTGGGGGTGGGGGTACAGGGGCCACTAGACCAACAGGTACTTACATTCTGTCAGGGCACCGGCCCTTGACAGTATTTTGATGGCACTGGGGGCTTTTACCAATGGCGCGATCACCCCAATGCCATCAAAATACTGGGGGGGGGGGGGGGAACAGGGCTACTAGGCCACCAGGGATGGGATTTTTGTAGGGTATGGTCCCCAAAAGTGTTTTGATGGCATCGGGGGCTTTGCCTGATGCCTGATCATCTAAGGAGAAGATGATCTAGGCATCGGGGAAAGCAGCCGCTGCCATCAAAATACTGTCGGGGGCACGCGTTAGAGGTTTAAGTCACCTCAGACTCTGCAATAAAAAGTCTGACACTATGGCTTGTTGCAAAATCTTCTACGCCTGTCTCTGCATCAGACATAGCCATGATTTGCACACCAGACCAATATGTGCAGCTGATTAAATACATTTAAATATGTGTGGCGTTAAATGGGCGTTAGTTTTTCCATCAGTGTTTACTTCTATTTTCTGCATTCAAAAGGTTCGTAAAGTGTGCTTAAACATGGCGTTATGTGTTCTTAAAGGCCGCACTAGTTTTGTGCATCAGCCCATTAGACAAATGAGAATCAAATTTTACATGGCCTCGTTAACCACACATGGAGCTTTTCTATATAAGCTGAGTTAAACACAGAAATGAGCCCCCACCCCCACTGCCAGGGTAAATCACATTCCTAAGTACTTTGATGTATTCAGTAATAACCCACAACCAGTGAGCCATCTGTATCAGATACCTCTCTGAGGGGAATGTTTACTAAAGTGTGGTAAGTTTTTGCATTTACCTCATGTTAGGAGCAAAAGCTAACGTTCAGTAAGTGTAATGTCCCCATGCTAACTGACGGGGGTGTACCCAGCATGTTCCCAGCCATGACAGTATGCCAAGGAGGTATTTGTACGTCAAACTGCAAATTGCCCCGATGTTTTTGTATGTTGGATTGCAAAGTGTAACATTCTATTCTGCTTTGGGAATGATCCATGTAAATGAAGAAGTACACTCTTTATGATTTGCATTAAAAAGGTATGTTAAGTGACATTAATTAAACAGAGAAGCCAGAGTTCAAATCCCTGTGTCCTCCTTGTGATCTTGGGAAAATCACTTAGGGGGTTATTTTGAATCCCTGTTCATGCTTTGGATGTCTGAAAATGGGCAAAGAGAAGTCCAAAGCACAGAGATATCTCCAGAGCCATTTTAGAAGCCGAGTCTGTGGATGTCCCAATCTGGACGGGGATATGGTGGGGGAGTGGTTGGGTCATTCCCAGGAACGTGGACATCTAAGTTTAGACTTGCTCCAGGCACAAATAAGCATCGGGGAAATGCTTGTTTTGTCTGAAAAAAACATCCAGAGGGTGTAGAGAAGATAGCACTCTGCCATCCCCAATTCTTGGCACAATCACAATGATACCAGTGGGATCTGAACCCTGGCTCTAACCATTAGGCTATTCCTAGACGTCCAAGTTCTGAAATACTATTCTAGGGATGTCTATATAGATGCTCCCATAGACATCCATATCGGGCACTTCCACATTTGTGAAATCATGTCTGCACCTGGGCGTGTCTTCTTATTGTTTTTTCAGAAGTTCTGGCTTAGATGTCCCAGATTGCACTCAGATGTTCTTTCTAAAATGCCATTCAATCCTCCATTGCCTCAGGTACAAACTTAGCTTGTAAGCCCTCTGAGTTCAGGAAAAATAGCTGCTGTATCTGAATATAACCTGCCTCGAGCTTCTGAGAAAGGCTTGAGCTAAATTAATTTCTCAAGAGAAATAATAGTAGTTTTAGCAAATAGTTGAAACTGGCTGAGGCTGGAATATAATCAGAAGTGGTCAATCAAAAGAGAGAACTCTGTGGCCAATTGAGCTGGGTTTGCATTTCCACTTCAGGAGCTGACTAATGCCCTGTACTGCTTGCTGTATTTAGTTTACCACTTTTCTGCCTTAAGGAAACTAAACTAAACTGAGGCTATCCAAGAGCTGCTGCTGCACTCACTAAAGCAGTGAGGGTGGTTGGTTTGCACATTCACAGACAGACGGAGGCAGAACATAGCAGCAACATCAGAAGCTAAAAAGTGTTCATTCACAGAGGGGGAGAAATAGTGGGATTTAAGTTTTGTGAAATTGATTAAGTCCAAACACTGGATAGCATTTAAGCTACAGTACTGGTTTCCTTCTGGTGTGGGACCATTCTCATTGTATGAGCTCTGACACCTGCATGATTCGTACCACAAGACTGGCTCTAAGGTAGGAGCAGAATAGCAAAGGTTGGCTCAGGGCAGCACGACCTCTGAGCCAGCCTTGTAGGAGGAACAGTAGAGAGTGGGAAGGAGGCCGCCGGCCTTTCATCCTTAGCCACGGATCCACAGCAACACCGAGAACAGTAGCCCCTCCCCCTCCACCAAAGAAATACAAGGGAATTCTCATGAAACTTCACTTGTGTGGAATCATTTTAAAGTGCTTGATGACCTATGGTAGGCAGAATGCAACAACTGCAGGCAGCACTTTAGCAGAGGGAAGCTGATGTGTCATCTTACATACAGTGGCATGCTGCATCATTTGGAAAAACAGCACCCTTTGCAGCCATGTAGAAAGGAAGGGTTCATCTTAGCCTGGAGACTTTATCAAAGAGTGGAAATAGCAGTGATGGGAAAGGCACAATTAAAACAAAATCCCTTTCCCAAGCAAAGTTCCTATCCTCTTCCACCAATCAGATGGCATGGCAGCAAGCCCAATGCTCGTCAGAGCAATCCACCATGGAAGACGTGGGATGGTATTTATTAGTGCTGTCAAAGGGCAGGCAGCATCGAGGGTGGTGACCCAGTGTGGAGGAAATGATAGCCCTGGATGACCATCTCCTGAAGATGGTTGAGAAGATGGGGTTTACCAGACTCATGCAACTCTTAGGGGCATGTTTACTAAACTGCATTAACATAGCAGCAGCTACGTTAAGGCGCGTTATGTAACGTTAATGCGCCTTAACGGCACATAACGTGCCTTAACTTTCCCGGCCATGTTAAGGCCAGAAAAAGGAGGAGAGAGGGCAGAGAGAAGGGGTCAATGGGCGGGGAGTGGGCGGGGAGAGGCCCCATTCACACTAACGCGGAGAAATTAAGGGCTGAATCCTAACGCAACTGAAAACCTGGCGTTAGCACACAATTGCAGGAGAGAGAAACCATTTCAGGCAGCAATGTACAGCAAAGGCAGGGAAACCAATAAAAGTGATAGTAGTGATACATGTGCAGCAGCAGCAGCATAGTGGCCAAGTACGAGTGGGCACGACGGTGAGGCTGCAAATGGGGCACAGGGGGCTGAAGGCAGGACATGTACTGGGGCAGCTGGGGCACAGGATGGACCAGGCAGATGCCTAGGTGGCACATAGTAACTCAGAAACAGAAAAACAGCAAGCCCGTAACTGACCAAGGGCAAACATGGCAACACCTATGTGACCCACAGTGCCCCAGTGGACATCACCCAGCAGGTACCCCAAAGGGCACATAACATTGACAGGCGGTGCCGGGGGGGGGGGGAGCGTGGATGTCAATGTAGGCACCCCTACCCCAGACCCCACACCTACTGGCACACTGGATGGCCTGGGACTGCGCACCACCAGCACCACCGGCATAAGGGCATGTCAGCATGGTGGCGGAGGAGTACTGGTGGTGGAGGGGGCAGTGTCATCTGCCCACAGCACACCAAGGCCAAACCCTGTTCAGGTGGGTGGCGTGCAGTGCAACAGACAAGGTCTGTCTGATGAACAGTAATGCTATCCCCAGGGAATAGCCTGCTCCTGTGGCAACAGTTTGGTGCAGTACACACAACCAGTTTACTCAGGGGCAGAAGGTCACAGGTTCAGGTCCAAGCTGTGGCTCCTGCAGACTATGTCCCCTCATTTTACCCTTACTAAGCCATGGTAATAAAGACAGAATCTTGGGGGAGTGGCTTTTGTTCTAAGATGGCGGCAGTGAAGATCTAACCAACTATGCCTAAGAGGAAAGGTACAGGTAACGCTCCTCCCGTGGAGCAATTACCTTCTGGTGAGGGGCCCATGGATCGCTTCATGCGGTTATCAAAGGATCAGGTCCAGGGGATTCGAGAGGGCTTGGTGGCATCGGTGGATTCAGACTCGGCATCCTACGCCCTGGAGATCTCACTCTCCCCTGATAGACGTTTTCCCCCGGTTCCTCCTGGCCCCGTGGCTGCCTGGATGACGAGTGATGACGCACCTTCTTCCGGTCTGGTTGTATCTGCATCTTCAGTGCAGGACTTGCTGCCAGTGACTCCCGGAGGACGACCAGGAGGTCTACAGGCTCCTGTTTCAGCGTTAACTTCGTTGCCTGACACTGGGGATGATACTCAGGTTGTTCATGCTTCTTCGTCGCTGAAGGATAAATTGCCTCAATCTGCACCTTGACCCCCAGGCTTCTCCTTTAGTCTGGTCCGCCCCACTTCGATGACCCTGGACAGTATCTGGGATGCAATTTCTCATCTATCCACGGTGGTGGGTAATCAATTTTCATTATCATCTGATAGAATATCTCTTCTTGAGGACGCTATGCAACCATTACAGACTGCTTTTGTAGAAATTAATGCTAAGCATGTTGTTACGGAGCAGCAGCTCGAAAAAGTTTCAGATCTAACTGCCTCTTTGGTAAAAGATAATATTGCTCTTCGTGCTAAGACTGATTCACTGGAGAATGCGGTTTGATCTTTGAATATTCGTTTACTGAACTTTCCCATCATATCTGGTATGGCTCCCCTGGACTTATTCAAGAAATACCTTCAAGAAATTCTTTTGGTACCTCCGGAGTTGATGCCTCCAGTTTCTAAAGTATATTATCTTCCTTTCCAGAAAAGAGTAGGGAAAGTATTTGATGGGTTGTTGGAGTTGGATTCTCTCAACGTCTCAGATCTGCTTAGTACCCCCAAAGAAGAGGAAATAGCAGTTTCAACTTTGCTTGTTACGTTAGCTCTTTCTTCTGACAGGGAAAGGTTATTAAAGGTGTTTTATAAGAAGCGAGCTAGTAGTTTGCTTTATGGAAAAAGAATCCTTCTTTTCCCAGATGTTGCACGGGAAACACAGAAGCGGAGGAGGGCTTTTCAATTGTTGAAACCTGGGGTGATTCGTTTGGGTGCGTCCTTTATGCTTCGATTTCCCTGTAAATGTTTAATTATGTATAAGGCACAGAAATATGTCTTTTTTTCTACTGAGGATCTTTCAACATTATTAAGTACTCATTTACCGATATCTTCTTCTTCCTGAGTAATGAGTCCATCTATGTAATAGTTATCCTTTGAACACTGCCTTCTCTTTTTTTTTCCTTTTTATTTTATTACTATATTGTGGAGCTTTTGCTATTCTATAGGTCTACTTCCCATTTGGGGGGGGCTAATTATAATTCCTGCAATTTGTATTTTCTTATAAGATTTTGCATGTATGTAATTGCTGCAGGTATTATTATTCTGTACAAGCTGTTGCTTGATTTATTGTTTAAAATCAATAAATATATAATTTAAAAAAAAAGACGGAATCTTTATTGCAGATAAAAGTAACACACCATAAATGCCTATATTGTACCCTACAGAGCACATACACCATAAACATGTGCAATCCCTAGAGCAGAGTTTCCCAACCCCAGTCCTGGAGGGCCAAACACCATTCAGGTTGTCAGGATGTCCCTAATAAATATGCATGAGATGCATTTACATGCACCGCCCCCATTGTATACAAATGTATCTATGCATATTCATTAGGGACAGCATGAAAACCTGAACCGTGTTTGGCCCATCAGGACCGGAGGTGGGAACCTCTGCCCTAGAGAAGTGGCAGACAGGGGCACAAAAACACCCACACCCACAGGCCCCACTATGCAACGGCTCATGGAGAGTCAAGCTGTTGGGCCCTGAGTGCAGCAGCATCTACCAATACCAGCACCTGCATACCTTAGCAATGCCGTCTTAAACATGGAAACGCGTTCCACATATATCAAAAGGTTGCTATGAATAATATCAGATAACAAATCCTATGTTGAACACAATTTGTTGACAGGGATCCATCATATCAACCTTTCTGATATCTGTGGAGTGTGTTTCAGGTTTTGTTTCTGACAGAGTTTAACTTCCCCGAGGAGTGACCCTAACAGTATTGAGTACCATAGCAATGCCTGCACTTCACCCAGGACTGGTGTGGCGGCCAGGGCTGCCAACCACCTCCATATTTGCACAATGCTGAAATAGGTGTGGTAGTAGTGTGCGTATGTCTATCCCGTGTTATGTGGCTGCCTACACCTTACTGAGCCCACAATGCTTGCACTGTTTCCAGTGTTAGCCTGCCAATGTGCATAATGAGGAGCAAGGTACTGTGGGTATGGCCCGGACAGGATGGCCTGGGTAGGTAGCATCTGCACAGGGCATAGGGCAATGGCTGGGACACTGTGGTGCCTGGCTACCACCTGCACGGACAGGGTGGCCACAGCATGTCATGCTGGGAGGTCACTCTCACCCTGAATGTGCAGTGATCACGGCATGGCTAGGCTACCCCATAGTGTTATATTGTATTTTTCTCATGTGATATTTCTGGGGCCCAATCACTGACGTACCTGCTTGGTATGTGCACTCACATCCCATTTTTGGGTGTGCACAATTCCCCCAGGAACATGTACTAGCTAGCAGACTGTTTGCAGTTACCATGTGTATGGCTGGAACACCTTGCGGAGTGCAGTGGGTGGACACTGACCGTGCCCTCTGCTGGTGAATGTCAGTTAGGGAGGGGAGGGAGGGGAGGGAGGGAGGGGGGGGAAACTGAGCTTTTCCAGGCCTACTGCCCTATGTGATGTGCAAAGATATGCATTGATCTCTCTCTGGGGTGCTCACTCCCCTCTACTACCACCCTTACAGAGATGTAGAATGTGGATCTGTTGGTGGGAGATCCTGACCCACAGGCGAAGGTTGGGTGGTGCTACATAATCTGCTTGGGGTCCAAACACCACCCTTTACTTATAACATGTGACCATAGCACCCACACAGGATGTGCACTATTCTGGGTGCATCATAGCCCACAAAGCCTAAACATGACTGGGAGCTACAGGTGTATCCTAGGTGTGTCTTCAGGGACTATCCATCACACACTGGCAGTGATGGGAACCTGCAGCACAGACTATCTTAGCTATCCCATGTGCTGCGGACCTGGTGCTGGGCCCCCCACTTAACCCTCAGGGTGAGCACAGGAACCACACGATGTCACTGTCTGTAGCTACTCTATGCCAGTAACACACACGGTCAGTTCCCCCTACCAGGCCGGTGTGCTATAGCGGTGCATACCCCATCTTTTGATCAGATATAGGCTGCTGATCTGCATGTGCAGTGCATCATGGGTACGGGTGGGTTTCCCCTATCTTGGTAACCACAGCAGAGAGTTTGTGTGGTGACCTTCAGTCTTTCTGTAGCCATCCAGCGGTGTGTTTGATGTTATAGAGATGTAGCCCACTGGTTACTTTGATGACTGTAGAATAAGAGGTTATGGGTTCAATTTCTTGTTGTTCCCTCCTGTCCAAGGCAGATATTTTGCTTGCCTGTGACAGTCATATCTTTGCAGATCTGTGCTGCCAGCCCATAGTACCCTCACCACAGTTGGCAACAATCCTTATAGGGCGTTACAAGGCACCTTGTTAGGCACAGTACAAGGCGCATTATAAGGCACGTAAGAAAGCATGTTAGAAGGCATCCTATGAGGCACAGTACAAGGCACGTTATAAGGCACCTTATTAGGCGCAGTACAAGGCACGTGCCTTAACGTGCCTTTTACTGTGCCTAATGAGGTGCCTTATAACGTGTCTTGTACTGTGCCTAATGAGGTGCCTTATAACGTGCCTTCTAACGTGCCTTCTTACGTGCCTTATATGAGGCACAGTACAAGGCACGTTATAAGGCACCTCATTAGGCACAGTAAAAGGCACGTTAAAGCATGTGCCTTGTACTGCGCCTAATAAGGTGCCTTATAACGTGCCTTGTACTGTGCCTCATAGGATGCCTTCTAACGTGCCTTCTTACATGCCTTATAACGCGCCTTATCTGACACAGCTTTAGTGCTGCCCCGCCCACTCCTTTATATGGGCATCTGTTTCATCAACGTGGAACCTAACGCGAATGACATTACCGCAGTTTAGTAAACATGCCCCTTAGTTCTCGCTTATCAAGTGCACTGTAGGACAACTTTTAGTAGGCAGGTGATCCCCAGCCTGTATATTCAGTTGTGACACCAGCAGTAGACAGAGCAGGCAAAAGCAGACGTCGGTACAAGCATGCATTTTACCAATGACATCTAGACTAGTCAGAATGCTATGCACACCTACTTCTCCCAGACAGCACAATGGTGGCAGCTGGCTAAGGTAGGAACAAGCTGCAGATCTAATGAGAAAACAACAGCAGGAGGGTACCGACGGGCTGTACTTTGCAGCAAAGTAATGGATGACAGCTATACATAGATCCATATTTTAGCAAACACAATACACCAATGTGAATTGCAAAAATACCAATAATGAGGAGAAAATCATGCAGTTATAGAGAAAAATACTCAACTATCTTAACTCTTCACTTCAAAAATACAAATGAATGTTTCACATCACATTTCTTATCTACTAGCAGTACAACAAGGTTTTTGTTAAGCAGACAAGGAGCTTACTTTCAAGTCAAGGAAAAGAGTTTAAAACCCTCAACAATCAGCAGAAAATTCTCCAACTGTCCAGAATCCAGAAAAACATATCGAGTACCCTGAAACATAATGAAACATTTACAGTGATAACGCAGAAAGAGCCACAATCCTAGTCTTCAGAGCTAAAAAAAACCTTCTTCTCAGCTGTGTGGCTCTGGAGACATCTCGAAAATTTTGAACTTTAGTACCACAAAACATTTTGGGGTATGTTTACTAAACTGCGGTAATCGTACATAACGCACGTTATGTAACGTTAACAATCGTAAGCGCATCATAACGCGCGTTATGCTGCGCTTACAATCGTTAACGTTACATAATGTGCGTTATGATGCGCTAACGATCGTAATGCCCCGCGGCGCAGTAAAACACCGCAGAAGGTGGAGAGAGGGCGGAGAGAAGGGGTCAGTGGGCGGAGAGTGGGCGGGGAGAGGCTCCCTTCACACTAACGCGCTGATCTGAAGAGCTGAATTCCAACGCGAATGAAAACCTGCCGTTAAATGCACATTAAAGTGGAGAGAGACCATTTCAGCGTCAGCAATGTACAGCCTAGGCAGGGAAACCACATGTGCACAGAACAAAAGGGCACAGAAACACTGAAAATGACCCCAACAAACTGGAAAAAAAACATAACCAAGCTGGCCAATAGTGGTATCAATGAGAAACATCAACCCCTCCCCCCCCCCGAGTAAGCTCCATAGAAAAAATATAAATCATGGAAGGGTCTATACTCTGTCCCCATACAAGGTGAAGGAGCCCACAGTGAAATAGCGCTGCTCAGGGTTTCCCCCACAATCGGACAGGGTTCTTATGGCGTGCACATGTCCCGCAACATCAGGGCGGGCATGTCGGAACGGCAACTGGACAGATGCCGGAGAAGGGGATACAGAGGGCCGCAGGCGGCACATGCTGTGGTGGAGCTGAGCCACAGTGCGGACTAGGGTGTTGCCTAGGTGGCCCATACGAATGCTGAAACAGCGGAGCAGCCAGACAGCAACTGCTGAAGGCCCAACATGGGCACGAGCGTGTTTCCCACAGTGTCACAGGGTATAGTACCCAACAGCTACCCCCAAGGGCACGGAACATTGGCAGGCGGGGCTGGGGGGAGCGTGGACGTCTATGCAGGCACCCCTACCCCAGAAGCCACACCATAGGCAGCCGTCTACCTGCACACTGGATAGCCTGAGACTGCGCACCACCAGCACCACCAGCAGAAGGGCATGTCAGCATGGTGGCTGAGGGATACTGGTGGTGGAGGGGGCAGTGGCAGCTGGCCAGAGCAGACTGTGGTCTAGCCCTGTGTAGGTGGGTGCCATGTACTGCAATAGACGGGCCCCGTCTGACGAACAGTCATGGTATCACCAAGGAATGTACTGACTCTGTGACAACAAGGTGGTGCAGTGCACAAAACCAGTGTATTCAGAAGCAGAGGGTCACAGGTCCAAGTCCCAGCTGTGGTTCCTGCCAACCCAGTCCCCATATTTTACCCACTACTACAACGTGCTAATACAGACAGCATCTTTAGTGCAGATGATGTAAACATGCCCAAGACACCTACATTTTACCCTACAGAGCACGGACACCATAAACATGCACATTACCTAGAGCAGAGTCTTCCACATGCAGTCCTGGAGGGCCAAACACCATTCCGGTTCCATGCTGCCTCTGATAAAGATGCCTGTGCTGCATTTGTATGCGCCACCCCCATGGTATGCAGATGTATCTCATGCATATTAATGAGGGACAGCATGAAAACCTGAACAGTGTTTGGCACTGCAGGACTGGAGTTGGGAACCTCTGCCGTAAAGCAGCAGCCAACAGGGGCATACACACCCGCACCCACAGGCCCCATTATCCAAAGCCTCCTGGAGAGGCAGGACTTTGGGCTCTGTGTGCATCTCCCAATACTAGCACTTGCATACCTTAGTAATGCCACCCTAAACCTGGAAATATGGTACACATCTTTAAAAAGGTTGCTATGATTACTGGCAGATAGCAATTCCTAGGTTAAGTACAATATTCTGAGTGAGCTGCATCATAGCAACCTTTCTGATGTCTGTGGAGTGTGCTACAGGTCTTGTGTCTGACAGTGTTTACCAACCTGGGGAGTGACTCCTACAGTATTGCGTACCATAGCCATGCCTGCACTGTGCCCAGGACTGGTGTGGTGGCCTGGGCTGCCCAACACCTCTATAGTTGCACAATGCTGGCATAGGTGTGGGGAGTGTTTGTCTGTCTATCCAGTGTGTGGTGGCTGAAAACACCCTCCACAGCCCACACTGCTAGCACTGTTGCCAGTATTGGCCTGCCAATGTGCATAATAAGGAGCAAGGTACCGTGGGAATAGCCTGGATAGGGTGGCCTGGCCTGGCCGCATCTACACAGGGCATAGGGCAATGGCTCGGACATTGTAGTGCCCGGTACCACCTGCACGGACAGGGTGGCCATAGCATGTCCTGCTGGGAGGTCACTCTCACCCTGACTGAGCAGTGACCATGGCATGGCTAGGTTCCCCCATAGTGCTTTTTAGCACTTCTCTCATGTGATATATATGGGTTTCCTTTTGGGGCCCAATCACTGACTTATCTGCTTGGTGTGTATGCTGACATCCCTGTTCTGGGTACATGCATTTCCTCCAGGACCATGCACTATGGACTAGTTGGCGGACTGTCTGCAGCTAGTATGTGTCTTGCTGGAACGCCTTGCAGGGTGCAGCGGCTGGAGGCTTGCTGCTGGAGAATGTCAGATAGTGGTGGGGGGCAGCTGAGCATTTCCAGGCCTTCTGTCTTCTATTGCGTTATGGATGTGTACTGCTCTGTCTGTTCCCCAGCAGGACTGGGGTTGATGGTCCCCTCTACTGCTACCATTGTAGGGAGGTAGACTGTGGATCTATTGGTGGGTGATCCTGTTTCCCACCCTGAGCCCCAGAGGGTGGGTTGTGTGGTGGTACATGATCTGCCCATGGGTCCATACAGCCCCCCCCCCTTCACCTACAGCAGGTAACCATGGCACCAACAGAGGATATGCACTATTCTGGGTGCATCATCACCAATAAGGACTAGACATGCCCGAGACATACAGCAGGGCACAGATGTATCCTAGGTGTGTCTAACGGAACTACCTATCACACACTGATGGGGACCTGCAGCATGGCGTATTTCAGCCATGAAAGGTGCTGTGGACCTGGTGCTGGGCGCCCAAACTCAGGGTGGGCACAGTACCCGCACAATGTGACTGTCTGTGGCAGTACCACACACGGTCTGTTCCCCTTACCTGGCCGAAGTGCTGTGGGGGTGCATACCCAATCTTGTGCCCATCTCTCGACTGCATCATGGGTACGGGTGGGTTAACCCTATCCTGGTAACCACAGCAGACAGTTTGTGTGGTGACGTGCAGTCCTGCAGCCAGCCAGGGCTTTGTTCACAGCCTTATAAGGTGTCCTATAGGGGACATTATAGGGTGCCTTGGCGGACAGTACACTTTATAATGTGCCCTATGGAGTGCCTTATGGGGTGCCTTATGCAGCACCTTAGGTTATGCCACCGTGAGGGTGTGTTTGCTGGCAGCACAAATTAAAATACATGTCAAATGCCTCAACAATCACTACTTAAATGTAAAGGGTGCTGCCTCGGCCAGCCTTATATATTAGGCCCACTGGGGAATCGAACCCATGACCCCTGTACCATCAGTCAGTGTTGTAACCATTGTGCTACAGCTCTGTTGCTGTGATTGTATGCCTGCGCGCCTTCTTAAGATTAACGCGCGGTAACGTGCCCTGTAGCGCTCGTTCATTTATGGCGCCTTGTAGCGCGCGTTCTCGGCGCGTTCTCGGCAACGATGTACCGCCCATGTCCTTATTTGGGGTTTCTGTCTCTACCGTGGCTCCTAACATGAATCGCACTAACGCAGTTTAGTAAACATACCCCTTTGTCTTTATTTTTAAAGTAAATTTTTTAAAAATAATGTTTTATCCTGATCACTAACTAGAGTGATCACTAATGTAGCTCTGGTGGAGATACTGTCCTGTGAGTCCTCAAGAAACTTAGGGATATGTTTACTAAACCACAGTAAAGTAGCAGTCTTTTCTGTGTGTTAACGACAGCTATAAGTGGTTACCATGTGGTAAGTATACTGGGTGTATCAGAGGCATTCCAGAGTTAAGGGGTGGTAGAGGACACTTATCGTGTGGTAATAGCACATACTGTGGAAAGGTGTCTGGCATGCACCTTAATGCAGAAAAGCCACTGAAAAACCTGAAAGGGGGCGCAGGGAAGCCATTGGAGAAGGTATGGATGCAAGCAGAATTGGTAACTGATGTAGCTGACTCATCTGATGCCTGGCAATATGGCAGTATGTATGATGAGCATGTTTGACCATACAGCCGGCCTATACTGTTGACTAGGCGAGATAGGTGGCTGCCTAGTGATGATGGTCAGTGTGGGTGTTGGCTGTGTCATGGGTGGGTGGTGATGGCAGTGGAGTAGGTGGAGGGGATGCAGCAGCGGGGGGGTGGGGGGTGGGGGGAGGGCGCTGTAAAAGGCATGCAGTCCTAGATGCACCTGAAAGCATACACTATACCATAAGCTACATTATAGTGTCTGTGAGGTGTGGACATGTATCAGATGTACTGTCAGTGTGTGGCATGCCATAGGCCAGAACAGTGTCTGGGTGGAGGCAGCATGTGCCTGATGTGAGCAACAAAGGGAGGATTGTCCATGAGTGTGCATGTACAGCAGTCACAAGAGAGGTGTTTATGATATGGCTAACTGCTACAAATGACCCTGAGGGTCATGGTGAGGCAGCTTACTGCCAGTAATCTGTCCCAACATGAATCTCCCTGACGGTCAAATGGTGGTTGCAGGGCTGTGTCATGGATCATCCAAGCAGAAAATGTTCACTGTGTGTGGTGGGTGGATGTATGGGATCATACAGGCCAAAAACATTTGGTGTGTGTGAACCAAAAGTAGCAGTGCCATGGGGTACATAAAACATCATTTGTGCGAGTGGGACGGGTGCCTCAGCCTGTGCTACTGCAAGACAATACATCTGACAGAGTGGCATGATAGAAAGGGACAAGTTGAGTCCATTTGCCCCATGTGGGGCAAGTAATGATGGCAAAACAGTGCAGGGGATAGCTATACAACGAATGTTAGGTGCATGAATGTGCGAGATATATCCTCTTTATGTAAAGCTGGAAGGTCACAATGATGGCAAAACAGAAAACACATCCATACCAGATGACTCAGACATCTGCTGCATATGCATCACTGACCCGCTGCAATGTGCCATGGCAGAACCAATAAAGCCATGCTCAGAGATGTACATGATGGGGAATGCCATGTTGGGCTACCCAACATGTGGCCATAATGCATAGAAATATAGAAGAATGATTGATTGCAGGTCACAACAGAGCCAGGACTGTGCAAGCACACCCAGTCACAAAATGTCACAAAAACGTCACAAAGGCAATATATCATAAGATCAGAACTCTACGTCACCTCCGCCCCCTACTGGATTTCACCGACTACCGAACAACCTTCCAGGCATTAGTCCTCCCACATCTGGATTTTGCTAACATCATCCTCCATGGTCTCTCACAATCAACCTTAAATCCGCTCCGCCTAGCTATGAATGCAGCTGCGAGAGTCCTTTCTGGATCGTCAAGATCTGACCACGTAACGCCTATCATGAAAGATCTGCATTGGCTACCTTTACATGCCAGACTCCAATACAAGTCATTAGTCCTTACTTTCAAAGCCCTAAATAACTACCCCCCTACGCCAATCAGCAAGCTAATCCACGGTACCCTGGAAAATAGAAACAGGAGGCCTACTGCAATGAACACCTTAGTAGTCCCCAAGATGATGACTAAGTGTACAAAGGCTACCTCCAACAGGGCCTTCTCTATATTTGCTCCTTTAAACTGGAATGCCCTTCCCCATGAAATCCGTGGCATCAAAAGCCTAGTCCTATTTAGAAAAGCCTTGAAACACCATCTGTTCAAAAATGCTACCCAGAAACCATCCGAGGCAAACACACACCCTGCAAGCTTCCCACATGCCCCAGCCGCCCTAGCACCTTAATACAAACAGAAAATGGTTAGCCTACACATAAGCCCAACCGCTAATCATCATACGTGTACCATCCACCCACAAAAGCACATGCAACATCCAAATGAGTTAGAGTATTGTACATAGTATCAAGTTAACTTGTACATAGTTTTCCCGGTTTATCCCATGTTTAATTTCCTGTTCATTGTAAACTCAATGTTGCTTGTATGCATTGTAGTATGTTTTTGTTTGATGTACACTGCGCTGATTATAATAGCGCGGTATAGAAGAAATGTTAAATAAATAAATAAATAAAATGAGCAAGTGGGAATCAAACCTTGGCCCTTTGACCAGGGCAATATTGCACCAACCAGTAGGCTACACCTCCATATAGCCCTACATAGGTGGGTAGAGCCTACAGATCTCTGATCAAACTGTTTGCTGTCTATGCCAGTATAGATTGGGCCCTCCACTACCCATGAGGCACCGTACATGCAAAACAGCAGTCTGCAGCTGAAGAATCATTGGAGAATGCACTGATCCAGCATATCAGCTCAGTAAGACACACTGGCTGCATGTGCTACATGCACATAACAACAGCAAGTTATGCTGCAGAGCGGTTTCAGTTTTCAGCCTGAGGGTGAGGAGGGAAGCCCAGCACCTGGTCCATTGAACCTGCACTGTTAGAGATGATCGCCACTGGTTGTGCTGTAAGTCCACATCACTGCTAGTGTGTAGCAGGTATTGTTTGCAATGTATTATGCTTTTCTCCTTGTTTTCTGCATGCTGAAAGTGACAGCAACAGGTCAGCTCTGTATTCTGCCCATGTTGGACACTATCCCTTGGATATCAGTGTAGGTTTGTGGCCAGTGTCAATATGCTGCTGCCATGGACAGCCACTGCAGTGGGGGTGTATAGGTTGGTGTGGGGCTACTGCTATGCTCCTGCCAGGACCCCAGTGAATAAGCCAAGACCCACTGCTAGCCCAATCATTGTAGGACTATTGACTACAGCATTGGCAGAAAGACTACCCCTGCTGCTATTCACTGGGCTGTGTCACCAAGCACCAACCAACTACAGTTGGTCAGTATGTACACAGTATGCCCATGAACACTCTGCTTTAGGATACCTAGCATTTACGGCCAGCTGTTTTACAGGGACTAACATCCCCCCCCCCAAAAAAAAAAATACATACACGTCACTGAAAGCAGACAGAATAATAGCTCCATGTGAATATATAGCTGTGCCATGGTCACTTTTTGGTCATAGTGAGAGTGCCATTTCAGCATGACACACAGTGGCCACCCAGGTAATGCACATAGCAGACAGGCACAATGGCAGACATATCCAGGCAAATCTGTACTGTTTCGGGTGACACCCACTTCTTCTGCCTCATCTTATTCACATTTTCCAAACAGGCTGGGAAAAGCTTGGACAATGTGAGCCAAAGTGCAGTGCAGAAAGCCACAGGACAAAGGGGAGCCACACACAGACACACATACACTCTCATTGGTGCACTGTGCAAAAGTGAAGATGGTTGGCATTCCTGCTTGACACTCATTTCTCAATATCAGCTCAAGGATTGATAACTTGTGCTCTGTTTGCAGACACTTTTACTGTGCCTTGGCCTCCAACCAGCTGTGGATAGTGGAGCCTGTCAGTGCTGCTAGGTGTGTGTTTCCACTCTTGCTGGCCATCTCCTTGGGGATTCCACTTGCTGGAGCTGATTTGCACTGTCAGCTAATCCTTGTCCACAGGAAGATGCAATACAGAAACCCCAGCAGGGACCTGAATCTGCAACCCTCCACACACATACACACCAGCTGTATGTTTTTCACCACAATATTGCCTTATGGGGCTGATAGCTCCTGTTGCTGACATGTTTCCCTTCAGCTAGCCTTTGGCACATGCTGCAATGCACATGGCATATACGACCAGGACAAGGCTTCTATCTGCTGCAGGGTGGTGCCACTTACCACGCCACCACCAACACCCCATCATGCAGACATTGCCATGCAATGGTGGTCACAGTCCCAGCATGTTAAACATGTGAGTTTGGTGGGCACCTTGGGCACAAAGACTGGATGGGGGGCAAGGGCACACAAGGACAGCTACACAGCCCCTCCCACCAGCTGCCTATGCAGGGGCTCCATCACCGCCTGCCACCGATATGTCTTGAGGGAGGATGGAAGCCACTGCTGTAGTATTTCCCCAGGCACCTGCATTTTCCAGCTACCTGGAGGGCTACAGCATCTGGCACTATCGGTCTCTTCCTCCATAGCTGGGCTCTGCAGCAGTGGGGGTGGGGGGGGGCAACCTGTATCTCTGCCTGGGGTGCCAGGACCCTTGGATCGCCCCATGTGGCACATTGCCTTTCCACTGCAGTAGCAGGACTGTGTGCTGCCACTGTCACTGTAGGATCATAACGAACATCACAGATGGTTATGCAGATGGCAGAATACCCCTTTGTGGAAAGGCTAAAAAGGTTGGGGCTCATCAACCTGGGGAAGAGACGGATGAGGGGAAATATGATAAAGATCTATAGATTATTGACAGGAGTGGAACAGGTTGCTTTTTTATGCCATCAGACTATGGACAGACTAGGAGACCTGCAATGTGGCTACAGTGAAACCCATTTGGGTCTTCTAGGTGAAAATACGCTTTCAGTCAATGCATAATCAATCCCTGCAATCCATTACTGAAGGATGAGGTAAAAGCTGTCAGTGTAGCTGGGTTTAAAAATGTTTGGATGGGTTCCTGGGTAACAGTCCAGAAACCATTGCTAAACAGGATCCGAGCTATGCACTGCTTGCCCCATTACAGTTATTGGGGATCCCATGTGTCTTCTGGGGAAACTGCTAGGTATTTGTGACCTAGATTGTGCACTGTTGGACACAGGATACTGGGTATGATGGACCTTGGTTTGACACAGTTTGGCATATTTTGTAGACTTGTGTTCCTATGTGCCATCTAGGCAGCTGCCTGGTACCCCCTGTGCACCAGCAGCCCCCACTGCATGACCCATGTGTCACCTCCTTTGCCCCCATTTGCACCATCAACATAGTGCCCTTTTATACTTGGGCTCTATGCTGTTTCTGCTAATGGAGCACTACTATCACTCTTTTCTGCTCCCCTCTCTGTGCATCATATTGCAGACGTAAAATAGACTCTCTCTCCTCAAAAAACACCCTTTCCACCAGGATTTGAATTGCATTAGGGTTCTGCCATTAAGGTGCCTGGGTTAAGGGAGCAAGCCTTATTCCCACCTACTCCCCGCCCATTGACCCCCCACTCTCTGCCCCATGCATGCCTTCACTCCACCCACAGGGCGCTTTACGCTGCTGGTGCCGTTAGCGCTCACCAAAGTGCCTTTTTGCACGCGCTAAGTGTGCACATGCACAGTTTGCACATGCTAACAACACACTTGCTCTTTTACCGCCGTTTAGTAAACAAACCCCTAAATGTCTAAGAAAGGACTTAGCTGGCTAGCTGCAGCTTTTGAAATTAATAGGGCTAACTGGCTAAATCTAACTCCCTAAATGAAATTTCATTGGCAACGTAATTTTAGTTAATCAAATTAATTTTATTTATTTATTTATTTATTTAGTATACATTTGTATACCGCTACTTCCAGCGATCAGCAGCGGTTTGATTACAGATTGGAAATTGTCAAATCATGACGGAAATTTTGGGGTATAAACACATTGATTTGACAGGAAAGCACGGCACACAGTAATAAGGTCAGGGCAGAGTATGAACTAAAAGACCTTTTTATATTTTTGTTAATTTTGGGGCCCTTTTACTAAAACCCATGTGTTTGAAATGCACATTAAGTGCAAAGCCTCCACGCTAGCTGTTGGGGGCCTGACCAGCATGTTTCTGATAGTTAAGGTGTGACTGAATAGTTCACATGCGGCACACTTAACAATACCCATGCATTTACCATGGCCAGTTATTGCATGCTAAAATGCATGTTACAGTAACTGGTTAGCAGCACTTAGTAAAAGAGCTATTTTTCTATTACATTTGCCATTACCGTTAAAGAACTTCTTTAGTCTTGCAAGTATGAATAGTGTATTCCTTATCATAACTATACTCAAACCAAGACTGTTCTCTACACAGTAGGTTTGGATATGATTATACATATTATCAGGATCATCCCTCTGTTGTATTGTATGAATATTGCATAGTTAATTGGAGTGAGGTACACATAAGCTTTTGGCATTCTATAATTTTTTATCTCAAGATCTGAAAGCATCTTCGGAATCATTCATCTTGGTGATACTGACACAGAAATGATTAATAAAGAACATTGTTAATGTGGCAGTCAATCATGTGGTTAGATGTTTAATGAACTAGTTTTAGCCGCAGATGTCAATGAAAATAGTATGCAGAGAACAGAGCCAAACGATGCACAGTGCACACACTGATTCTAAGATACATAGAGCCACAGGATCACTGAATAAAAAGTGAATGATGGACGGGGGACATGGGGAGGGGTGACCTGCACGGAGCAGCAGGTGCACCTGCTCTTACCGCCTTGCTGGGCAGACTGGATGGACCATACTGGTCTTTGTCTGCTGTCATTTACTGTTACTATATTTATCCACTTACACTGCTGAATATTGGGTGTAAAGGTATCTATAGATAATACCACTGACTATGTTGTCCTAAGGTGGAGGAGCGGCCTAGTGGTTACAGCACTGGCTTGGTAGCCAATAAACCAACATTCACTTCCATTAACACTCCTTGTGGCCTTGGGCAAGTCATTTAACCCTTCATCACCACAGAAGAAAGGCCTGGCAATCTACATCTGCCAAGAAAACCAAGAAGCTGCTGGGTAGCCAGGTGTCAGCACTGACTCAATCACACACATTGTATTTTTTGGATGCTGTCCTAAGTTTAAAGGATGAGTTATACATTCAAGTTAGGTCTGCTACTTGTGTATTCCTATTAAATGTATAACATTAGCAAGATTGCAGTTGATTATCAGTACTATCCTTATTACTGTTGACCTTGTTCCAGAAACCTCTAAACTCTTCTTCCTCTTAAGTATATAAGTTATGGCCACTGCTCAATGCATAAGTCCTTGTGCATATTGGGCCAGATATTCAGCCCTGGCAGCTAGGCGCGAGTACAGCGCCTAGCCATTTGTGCTGTACACTAAACCCAGATATTCAATGCTGGGGTCATATGTGCCCCAGCACTCAACATCTGGGGTCACCACACAGTCTCCACAGCCGCAGAAGCTAATTGGGTAGCAGCGATATTGAGTCGCTGCCTGGTTAGCTCCTACGGGTAAAGCTAGGCCAGATTTTGCGATGCCTAGCTTTACCCATGTGTCACTAACTGGGTTGTGGTACAATATCACTGCTACCTGGTTAGCAACTGTTGCCGACGACGACACACCCTGAAATGCAACTGTTGCCGACGACGACACACCCCTGCTTAGCATCTGGACATGTAGTGGCATTAGTAGGGGATATGCAACGTTGAATATCCCATTCAATGGTTTTTATATGGTTTACAGGTCTGTAAACCATGTAAGTGCTTTTGAATATTGACTCTACTATAACCGAGCATGAATTCAATTTTCTGAAACATCAGAGCAATTTACAATTTGTTTCATAATTTTGTATTGTGAATACCATTGGTCTTAAATTTCTTAAAATGTGAAGATAACATAATTATAATATAATTAAAATTATAATTATAATCATAATCTTCTTCTAATTATAAAACCATCAACAAGAAGCTAACTGAATTTTATTTGCCATTTGCTTTATTCTCCAAATGAAGTTTTTTCTTGCTAGAACATAAGAACATAAGATATGCCATACTGGGTCAGACCAAGGGTCCATCAAACCCAGTATCCTGTTTCTATAGTGGCCAATCCAGATCACAAGTACCTGTCAGGTATCCAAAAAGGTACACAGATTACATGCTGCTTAACCCAGGGGTAAGCAGTAGATTTTCCTGGTCTTCTTTAGTAATGGTTTTGGACTCTTCCTTCAAGAACTTGAACAAACCCCTTTTAAATCCAGCAATACTTGCAAATATTTCAAGATTCCCTTTTGGATTTCATTTCATAGACTGGCAACCACCCCTATATGGGATTGTGAAGTAAATCAAGCCTGTATGGGACTTGATCTACAGAAATATAAGAACAAATGCAAGGCAATTTTATAAAGTCTCACTTAGGGGTATGTTTGCTAAACAGTGTTAACGTCGCAGTGGCGACGTTATCGCACAATAATGGCGCTTTACCATGCGAGAACGTCACGTATCGTGCGATAATGTCTCCGTCGGCGTTAAGGTGCGCAGAGGGTGGAGTAAGGCTCCCCAGAGGGTGGAGTAAGGCTCCCCAGGGGCGGAGATACGGGGTCAATGGGCGGGGGGGTAGAGGCTCCATGCACACTAACACCATGAAATAAAGGTCTGAAAATTAGCGCCAGTGCTAGAGGCACATTTGCAGGAGAGAGAAACCAGTTCAGTCAGCAATGTACAGCAAAGGCAGGGAAACCATGAAAAGTGATAGTAGTGATACATGTGCAGCAACATCATAGTGCCCAAGTACGAGAGGGCACTATGGTGAGGCTGCAAATGGGGTACAGGGGGCTGAAGGCGAGACATGCAGTGGGGCATCTGTGGCACAGGGTGGACTAGGCAGATGCCTAGGTGGCACATAGGAACTCAGAAACTGCAAATCAGCAAGCCAGCAACTGACTAACATGCCCACGAGTGTGTGTCCCACAGTGTCCCAGGGGACAGTACCCAGCAGGTACCCCAAAGGGCACATAACATTGACAGGTGGTGCCGGGGGGGAAGTGCAGATGTCTATGCAGGCACCCCTAACCCAGATCCCACACCATAGACAGCCGCCTACTGGCACACTGGATGGCCTGGGACTGCGCACGACCAGCACCACTGGCATAAGGGCATGTCAGCATGGTGGCAGAGGGGTACTGGTGGTGGAGGGGGCAGTGGCATCTGCCCACAGCAAACCAAGGCCAAGCCCTGTTCAAGTGGGTGGCGTGCAGTGCAACGGACAAGGGCTGTCTGATGAACAGTAATGGAATCCCCAGGGAATGGCCTGCCTCTGTGGCAACATTTTGGTGCCATACACACAGCCAGTGTGTTCAGGGGCAGAAGGTCACAGGTTCAAGTCCCAGCTGTGGCTCCTGCAGACCATGTCCCTAAATTTTGCCCTACAGAGCACATACACCATAAGCATGTGCACTCCCTAGAGCAGAGGTTCCCAACTGCAGTTCAGGAGGGCCAAACACCCTTCAGAATTTCATGCTGTCCCTAATAAATATGCATGGGATGCATCAGTATGCAGTGCCCCCATTGTATGAAAATGTATCTCATGCATATTCATTAGGGACAGCCTGAAAACCTGAATCGTGCTTGGCCCACCAGGACCGGAGTTGGGAACCTCTGCCCTAGAACAGTGTTTCCCAACCCAGTCCTACGGGGCACACCGGCCAGTCAGGTTTTCGGGATATCCCTAATGACTATGCATGAGATATATATGCATTAGAGATATCCTGCCAACCTGACTGGTTTGTGGCCCTCCAGGGCTGGATTTGGAGACCCCTGCCTTACACCTCTGTCATTTAAGATTGTGAGTGGGCAAGGTGCAGATGTCCTAGACATCGAAAGGGTATATAGAATGTGACACATTCCTCCTCGATTCTCACCACCACCAAAAAGTTGTCTAATAGACAATATTTGGTGGTGGTGAGAATCGAGGAGGAATGTGTCACATTCTATATACCCTTTCGATGTCTAGGACATCTGCACCTTGCCCACTCACAATCTTAAATGACAGAGGTGTAAGGCAGGGGTCTCCAAATCCAGCCCTGGAGGGCCACAAACCAGTCAGGTTTGGCAGGATATCTCTAATGCATATATATCTCATGCATAGTCATTAGGGATATCCCGAAAACCTGACTGGCCGGTGTGCCCCGTAGGACTGGGTTGGGAAACACTGCCCTAGAACATTGGCCAACAGGGGCATGAACACCCACACCCACAGGCTCCACTATCCAAAGCCACATGGAGAGTCAGGCTGTTGGGCCCTGCGCGGAGCAGCAGCTTCCAATACTAGCACCTGCATACCTTAGCAGTGCCTGCACTGTGCCCAGGACTGGTGTGGCGGCCAGGGCTGCCAACCACCTCTATCTCTGCACAATGCTGAAATAGGTGTGGGAGTGTGTGTATGTCTACCCAGTGTTTTGTGGCTGCCTACACCAGAGCTACTCAAATCCGGTCCTGGAGGTCCGTAACCCTGCAGGTTTTTGGGATATCCCTAATGAGTATGTATGAGATATATATGCATTAGAGATATCCTGCCAACCTGACTGGTTTGTGGCCCTCCAGGGCTGGATTTGGAGACCCCTGCCTTACACCTCTGTCAATTAAGATTGTGAGTGGGCAAGGTACAGATGTCCTAGACATCAAAAGGGTAGATATAATGTGTCACATTCCTCCTCGATACTCACCACCACCAAAAAATTGTCTAATAGGTGGTGAGATATCCCAAAAACCTGCAGGGTTGCAGACCTCCAGGACTGGATTTGAGTAGCTCTGGCCTACACCTTACTGAGCCCCCAATGCTTGCACTGTCTCTAGTGTTAGCCTGCCAATGTGCATAATGAGGAGCAAGGTATTGTGGGTATGGCCCAGACACAGCAGTCTGGGCAGGATGAATCTGCACAGGGCATAGGTCAACGACTGGGACATTGTAGTGCCCAACCACCACCTGCACAGACAGGGTGGCCACAGTATGTCATGCTGGGAGATCACTCTCACCTTGACTGAGCAGTGACCACAGCATGGCTAGGTTCCCCCATAGTGTTATATGATAATTCTCTCAGTGTTATCTATCACACACTGGCACTGATAGGAACCTGCAGCACAGCCTATCTCAGTCATGCCAGGTGTGCATAGGACCTGCACAATGTCATGGTCTGTAGCTACTCTGTGCCAGTAACACACACAGTCATTTCCCCCCTACCAGACCGGGGTGCTATAGAAGCGCATACCCCATCTTGTGAGCAGATGTAGGCTGCTGATCTGCATGTGCAGTGCATCATGGGTATGAGTGGGTTTACTCTATCCTGATAACCACAGTAGACAGTTTGTGTGGTGACCTACAGTCTTTCTGTAGCCAGCCAGCAGTGTGTTAGACACTATAGAGCTGTAGCCCACTGGTTACTTCAATGACTGTGAAGGCAGGGGGTTATGGGTTTGATCCCACAGTGGTGTTATTTAATGAGGCTGTCTGAGGATTTTCCTTTTGATTTAAATCAGTGCTGCCAGCAGAAACACCCTCACAGTGCCATAGCCTAAGGTGCCTCATAAGGCACCCTATAGGGCACCCTATGATGTGCCCTATAAGGCACATTATAAGGTGCCTTGGCATACAGGGCACTTTATAGTGTGCCCTATGGAGTGCCTTCTAGGGTGCCTTATGTGGCACCTTATGTTATGGCACTGTGAGGGTGTTTTTGCTGGCAGCACTGATTTAAATTAAAAAAGGAAATGCCTCAGACAGCACTGATTTAAATGAAATACGGGAATTGCCTCAGACAGCACTGATTTAAATTAGAAACAGGAACTGCTTCAGACAGCCTTCTTACATAACACCACTGTGGGATCAAACCCATAACCTCTGCCTCCACAGTCATTGCAGTAACCAGTGGGCTACATCTTTACAGCTTCTTACACTGTGCTGGCATGAATGTGGGGTTAATGCACATTAACGTGCCATGGCGCCCACTATTGCGTGATGCAGATTCTTGCTAACTTGCCGCCGCACCGCCCACTACATTATATGGCATTCTTCACATTAACGCTGAAACTAGCGCCGGTAACATTAAGACGGTTTAGTAAACATACCCCTTAGTTACATGGTTTAACATGCACGTATTGCACCTATTTTATAAGTTCAAGTATGTGCATCCTTAACTTTGTAAAATAGTGCCATAAATGGTGGAATACATGCAGCAAATCTAGGTGCAACAAATACATTAACTCTAATGCTGGTGTAAAATGTCGGCCCCTGTTTTTTGTTTTTTTTAAAGACTTTGGGCACGCAAAAATATTTTGTAATTTGCATGCATAAATTGCATGCATAAATTTGCACTCTGCCCACCCTCCCCAAGTTCTGCTCATGTGCACACCCCCGTTTAAAATGCATACCATCGGCCTGACACATACACACTTACTGAATAGCAACTGGTGAAAGTATTCTCATAAGGGCCCATTCATCTTAATTTCATGCTCTCTATGCACGCTATCACATAGGGGCTGTAAGAACCTGTATTTTCAGCCACGCCATTTGATCGCCCATTGTACCCTCAACATCGGACCGGGACTCATGAGTCTTGTGGGGAGTGTCAATTTTGTGCTACTGCCATCACTGGCACTTCTTGGAATGACCTACATACGGGTCGTATTTTTCATCGCCGTTGGCAAACGACTTGTATTTCAACTCATGTTGTTTATTTTATTGAATGTGCTTGCCCTTTGCGATATGTTGGTAGCACTACCCGGCAGATCAAGATTCACTTAACTGAACATGCCAGTCGCCTTCGACAAAAGGTTCTTACAGCCCCGATGGTTTCACATTGTTTACCACTTCAACATGATTTTCAACACTTACGGTGGACAGTGATTGATCATGTCCCTGCTGACCCTAGAGGGGGAGATCGCAATTTTAAGCTCCGGAGGCTTGAACAACGGTGGATATTTCTTTTACAATCAGTGACTCCTATGGGACTGAATTGCGAGATCGATTGGCTGGGGGCGATGTGAGGTCATCCTTTCACGTCAAGGGGTTCCCTTATTTGTGGGGATTCCCTCCCGTGATTGGTTGGTGTTCTTGAATGGCAAGGTTTGCTAGCCAATCTTTAGCTGGTATCCTCAATTTGAACGGCCAACTGTTCGGCGTTTTTTGCCAGTTTCCTGGTGGATCAAGTTCTTTTTGGAGTTGAGTTTGGAGCGCTTGATGCAGGGGTCTCGTTCCCCGAAACGTGCACGTCGCGCGTGCTCATAAGATAAGTGCAATATGCTTTTTTATTGCTGAAATGCTTTGGAGTATTCGAAGTTTCGATAGTTTGAACCCATGTGGTTGAATAAAAGGGATATGTATCACATCTGGGGGGTTGGTTCATAGTGTCTCCTCCTTGCGATTTATGTCCGACAAAAATATTTGAAAAAATTTTGGGGATTTCAACGGTATCTTGTTTTTGTGGTATCTACTTTGATTACCGTTTGGGGTAGTTTTTGGATTGCTCTATGCACGCTATAGCATTTTTGTGCATGTAAATCAATTGTGCATGCATTCATTCGTAGGTGTATGCCCACTCAAGTGAGTTGGTGCACTTTTAATTTTTAAGTGCACAAGCAAGATCGAAATGTATATCCTTACCACTCATCCCTCTTTCATAAGAGAGTTTCTCCTTTCCCGTATTATTTCTGTTGCTCTTCTCTGTACCTTTTCTAGGCGTGTTACATTTATTTTGAAGATGGGGTGATCAGAATTGAATATAGTATTTCTAGGAGCTGTTACACCATGGATCAAAGCAGAGTCATTATCATTATTTTTTTGTAGTATTCGGCAAAGCTCTGTCAGTTAGAGTTCATTGTTTTTTGTTCCGGCTACCCATTCACAGCTAGCTCTTTGAAACCACTGAACTCATCAATTGTTAGATCCTCCCCTATCACCCCAGCTCCCACCCATCCCATGTGAGCATTCTTGCTTTATATGGCAATTAGCTATATACAGGGATATAGAACAGCACTATTACAACACACTTAGGGGCATGTTTACTAAACACCGTTGCTGTGCGGGTTCCCGTTAGTGTGCTGGTGCCATATAAGGAGTGGGCGGGCCAGGCAGAAAAAAGGAAAAAAACGGACCATACGTGTGTGCGTCGCGCTAATGTGCGGGTCCCACATTAGCGCGTGGGAAGGCTAAGTGGGGCGCTGCTGCATAACCAAACAACAGAGCCGTAGTACAACGGTGAAGACATTGACCCATGGTGCAGGGGCCAGGGGTTCAAACCCCCATTGCACCCAACCAAAAAGACCAGCTGAGGCATCAACTGTTATGGGCAAAAGTGGTGTAGGAGGCATATTGATTATGGGCGGCAGAAGACTGCGCACTTATTTTTTTAAACGGCATGAGGCGGCGCACTGTTTATTGTGGGCGGCAGATGGCGGCGCGCTGTTAAGGTTGGGCGGCAGAGGGTGGCGCGCTGATAAAATTGGGCAACAGAAGGCGGCGAGCCGGTGGGCAGAAGGCGGCGCGCTGATGTGTGAGGGGGCAGCCCAATAGTGGGAGGGATAAGTGGCGCGCTGATGTGCAAATAACAGGAATGGAGCCATAGCACAATGGTTAAGACACTGCCCACATGTGCAGGCATCATGGGTTCAATTCCCTACAGTGCCCATTGAAGACAGCTGGCTGAGGCAGTATTTTAAGGGGCATGCCCATGTTGGGCGCTGTTAATGTTACACGCCAGAAGGCGGCGCGCTGTTAATTGTAATTTTGTGCGCAACAAGACGGCGCGCCGATGGCTACAAGGCTGCGCGCTGCTGCACAAACACCAGAACAGAACCACAGCACAATGGTCAAGAGACAGAGCAATGGTGCAGGGGCCACAGGTTCAATCCCTCACAATGCCCAGGGAAAAGGCTAGCTGAAGCAGTATGTTTTATGTTGGGGAGAGCTGTAGGAGGCTGTTTAATTTTATTTTGTGATAACTACTAGCAAACGCACACTCACAGCATATTAATATAGGGCCGCCCATAAGGCAGATGTTACAGTGCACCGTCCGCCAAGGCACCCTAGAATGTCCCCTATAGGGCAGCATGTATGTTGCGACACAGGATAATGTATGGTGCACCCTATATGGATGACAACCATACAGTGCCCTATAGGGCGCCCCATAAAGCACCCTCAGAGGCACCTTATGGGTACAGTACACTGAGGGTGTCATTGCTGGCATCAACATATGTACAGTAAATTAAAAAAATGCTTTGAACACCTGTCTCACAGAACCCCACTGTGGGTTTGAACCCATGACCTCTGGCTGCACAGGCAGTGACGTAACCATTGGGCTACAGCTCCATAGCTGTAAAGAAGCCCCTGGCTGGCTGCAGATAGCCTGCACGTCACCTCACAGACAGTCTGCCAGTGTAAACAGGATAGGGTTAGGCCACACATACCCATGATGCACTGCACATGCAAATTACTGTCCACAGATGGACACAAGATGGGGAATGCACACCCACAGCACCTCGGCCCTGTTGGGGGGCGTGACCGGGTGCACCCACACAGTAACTCGGCCTGGTAGGGGGCACTGACCGGGTGTTTTACTGGCACAAAGTAGCTACACACCGTTACATCGTGCGGGTTCTGGGCTCACCCTGAGTGTGCAATGAGGCGCCCAGGACCAGGTCCACAACACCTTCCATGGCTGATGGAGGCCAAGCGGGAGTTCCAAAGCAGTGTTAATGTGTAAGATAGCTAGTTTCTGCACAAACACCATGGATATCCCAGTCAGTCAGGCACGCCCCCCCCCGTGGCAAACATGGTCCCCCATCAAGAGATCCACACTCTACCTCCCTGTAAAGGTGGCAGTAGATGGCAACATCAACCCCAGTCCTGCTGAGGAACACCCCCCCCATACACAGCCATAACACACAAACATATGACCAGGTTATGGTAGGTTGCACCCCACCACCAGGTATTCCCCTGCAGCAAGCCAACTGCACTCTGCAAGTCATTCCAGCAAGGCACATACCAGCTACAGTCTGCTGGTTGGTCCATAGTGCATGTTCCCAGTGGAGACACATGCACCCAGAACTGGGCTGCCAGCATACACAGCAAGCAGATAACTCAGTGACTGGGCCCCAAATAGATACCCATATCTATCACATGAAAGAAAGACTGTATAGCACTATGAGGGGTGCCTAGCCATGCTGTGGTCACTACACAGTCAGGGTGAGCGTGATCTCCCAGAGGGACATGCTTTGGCCACCCTGTCTGTGTAGGTGGTGGCCGGACACTACAGTGTCCCTGCCAGTGCCCTATGCCCGGTGCAGATGCATCCTGGCCAGGCCACCCTGTCCTGGCTATACCCATGGTACCTTGCACCTCATTATGCACATTGGCCAATACTGGCAACAGTGCTGGCAGTGTGGGCTGTGGAAGGGGCTTGCAGCCAACACCCACTGTATAGACAGACACCCACTTCCACACCTATGCCATCATGGTACTACTATTGAGGAGGTAATCAGCCTTGCCCACCAAAACCGGTCCTGAGCACGGCAAGGCATGGATATGATAGGCAGTACAGCTGGTGGCCACTCCCCAGGGTGGTAAACACCGTCAGAGGCCAGGCCTGGAGCATGCACCGCAAACACCTAACAGATTGTTCGGATGGGGTCAACTAGCAGTATGTGCGGAACTAGCAAACGTCTCAGAGCTGTGCATCGTATACCTCAGGTGTAGGGTGACATTGGTAGGTTATGCAATTGCTAGTTTTGGGAGATGCATGCAGGGTCCAATGGTCTGCCTCTCCAGGAGACATTGGCCAATGAGGCCTGTGGGTGTGGGTGTGGGTGTGTCTGCCCTTGATGGCTGCTGCTTTACGGCACAGATTCCCAACTCCAGTCCAGGTTTGCATCACACTGTTATGATTTTCCTGCTGTCCCTCATGGATATGCATGAGCTACATCTACATACCATGGGTGTGGTGCATAGATATACAGCACAGGCATTTGCATGAGTGCCATCATGGAACTTGACTGGTTTGTGCCCCACCAGGACGGCATTTGTGTGATTCTGCTCTGGGTACTGGCCCTGTTCCTGGTGTCTGTGCTCAGTGGGGTAAAGATAGACGTATTGCCATTGCATATGTCCTCGCCAGGAAAGGTGTGCCCTTACTATCACTGTTTAATTGGGGGAAAAAAGATTGGGCTTTGATCCTGTGACCTTCTGCTCTTGTATATAGTGTCTGTGTGCACTGCACCACTGTGTAGCCACAGAGTGGGTGGCTTCCATGGAATGTCCATGACTGTGGATCCGGCAGGGCCTGTCTGTTGCAGTCTGTTGCAGTGGACGGAGGCCGCTGTCCTCTGTCGCTAGCAGCCACTGCCCCCTGCACCACATGTACTCGTCCGCCATCATGCTGGCATGAGCTTCTCCCATAAAAAGCAGATGACCTGATTGGAATGTGGCAGTACGGGACTGCATTTGGGGTACTTGGCTGTGGGTAATGCCCATTGTTGTGGTGTGTGTGCGTTGTTGGGTAAAATGTGGGTGTTTTCCCCATGCCTATGTCCCCTGCAATACAGGGGTGTCTGCGCTATCTGTGTTTAGTGGTGGGTAGAATATAGGGACTGGGCTGGCAAGTGCCCCAGCTGGGTTTTGAACCTCTGACCCTCTGGTTCTAGAGGTACTGACTCTGTCCGCTGCACCATACTATGGCCACAGAGACAGTGCACCCCCTGGAGGTAGTACGCCTGGCAGGATAGAGTCACAAACCCTGCTCTACGCAATTCTACTGTGGGCATATGCACCCTGTCTGGTGACAAACGTGCACATAAACCACGGAAATGACCACGGGAAATGGGGGACAAAATATCACCACGCTGGGCAACAGTGATATTAATGGGCAACCATAGCAAACACTCCCAAGAAAGCTCCAAAACATGGAAATGTTTTTTGGAAGAGTCTCCTCTCCGTAGACCCTTCCAAGATTCATTTCTTTTTTCTGGAGCTTTGCTGGGTGTGTTTTCTGTATTTGCCCATCACTATAACTGTTCCCCAGCTGAATTACTATTTTTAATAGTTCTGTTGTGGTCATTTTCTATTTTTATTTTCACTTTTGTGCTGTGCACATGTATCACACTGCTCACGTTTTGCTGGTTTCCCCGGTTTTCCTGTACATTGCTGACGTAAATGGTTTCTCTTCCCTTTACATGCTTTCTACCGCGAGTGTTTCACTCGCGGTAGTTTTTACATGCAAATTCGGGCCCGATACTGTGCGGGGAGCCTCTCCCCTCCCACTCTCCACCCATTGACCCCGTCCCTCCGCCCCTCCGGAGCCTTCCTCCGCCCTCCTTTCGCCGTTCCACGCCTCTATCGGACATTTGCGGGCCCGCACTTGTACGGGGCCCGTTAGTGAGCCGCGCACCTGTGCGGGGGTGACACGCACGTGTGCGGGGCGTTTAAACGCGTTTATGCGCGTTTCAATGCCGCGTTGCCGTGCGCTATTTTGCGGCGCGCAAATTTGCGGACTTTAGTAAACATACCCCTTAGAAGAGGTTAATTGCTTTTTCTCTTAAAGGACAGTTGAGGAACAGGTAGGGACTTTGGTAGGTTTGTCTCTTTTACTTCAACAGGTACCAAAGCTCCACCAACTGAACAATGGCTGAGAAAAATCATATTGCCAAAGCTGTTGTCCCCATTACAGCTTCTGCCTCTCTCGAGACAGAGATCCCAATGTCAGCTGAAGGACCAGTTCCACGTGCAGGATGTCTGCATGCTGAAGCTCTCAGGAAACAAGTGAAGGAGCTCAGAGAAGAGATGGCGAGACTGAGAAGCATTCAAGACAGTGAGACGTTCATTGATGAGATGCTTCTTGAAACATCCAAGCTCTCCAACAGAGGTGAAGATGGGAGTAACAGAATGAGGAAAGTTGGACATGAGTCACAAAAACCTGCAGAATCAACACTCCAACTCCTACAGCCCTTGAATTAGAGAACCAGTATGCAGCCCTGAAATTGGAGGAGGTGAAAGCATCCCAAGAAAGGGAAGAACCAGAGCTTTGAGCATCCCAAAGTTGCAGAATTAGTGACCACAAGGAAGTGAAGGGTAGTGATATTTGGTAATGCTCTTCTGAGGGGTACTGAGGCATCCATCTGCCGACCAGATTTAATGTCCAGAGGTGTGCAGTCTGCCAGGTTCCAAAATCCGCATTGTTATGGAGCGTTTGCTGAGACTCAACAAACCTACTGACTTTTATACGATGTTGCTCATCCATGTCAGCACAAATTATACTATTAGGTATCCCTCTGAGCATATCAAAAGTGACTTCATGGTTCTGGGACAGAGGGTGAAGCAGATAGGTGCGCAGGTGGTTTTCTCTTCAATCCTCCATATTGAGATTTAAGGCTGAGGCAGAGAAACTTGCATCATGGAGATGAATGCATAGCTGCGTGGATGGTGTCAATGAGAGTATTTTGGTTTCCTGGCCATGGGATGATGTTCCAAGGGCTGCAGAGCAGAGATGGCATCCATCTACCTAAGAAGGGTTAATGTATCTTCAGTAGCCGATTGATTAATCTACTGAAGAGGGCTTTAAACTAGATTCATTGAGGATGGGTGAAGAAAGCCCCCAGGCAAGTGACAAATTAAATACCTCTGTAGAAATGGGTAAAAGAGGCAACATCTGGAAAACAGTATATATAACTCGCATCCAGTGATCACCAGATAGTGTGGTTCAGTATTAGGACTAGGGTTGATAAAATCCATTCAAAAGTGAGGGTCTTATACTTTAGAAAAACTACCTTTGCCAAGATGGAAATACCTCAAGGAGTCATTAGCTGGATGGGAACAGCTGAGGGATACAGAAAGACAGTGGGCAAAACTGAAAGGGGATATTTTAAGGGCAACAGACCTTTTTGTTAGAAAGTTAAAAATAAAGAAAACAAAGCTGCTATGATTTTCAAAAGAAATAGCTGAAACGGTGAAAGAAAATAAGGAGACCTTCAGGAAATACAACAGATTACAGAGAGAGGAAGACAGGCATCTATATTTGTAAAAACTTTGAAAAGCTAGCAATGTCGTCAGGAAACATAGAAACATAGAAACATGATGACAGAAAAAGACCACATGGCCTATCTAGTCTGTCCTTCCATATCAACAACTACAACAGTCCACTTTTTACCTTTAGAGATCCTCTGTGTTGGTCCCATGCTTTTTTGAATTCAGTTACTGTTCTCATCTCTACCACCTCCACTGGGAGACTATTCCATGGATCCACTACTCTTTCCGTAAAGAAATATTTCCGCATATCACTCCTGAATCTATCTCCCTTCACCCTCATCCCATGTCCCCTCGTAGCAGAAAGCAAAGATACTAAAAGAAGAAATAGCCAATGCAATAAAATGGGGTGATAAGACATTTTTCAGATATTTAGTGAGAAGAGGAAGGAAAAAAGTGGTATTATCAGACTCAAGGGTGAAGGGCAACATAGAAACTAAAGAAGATAAAGGGGAATTGCTTAACAAATATTTTTGTTCTGTGTTCACAGATGAAAGGCCAGGAGCAGGACCTCAGAAAACATCCACAAACAGGAACAGAAGTGACGGGGAGCTCAAACGATTTTCAGAAGACTGTGTTTGTGAGGAACTAGCTAAACTAAAAGTAGATAAAGCGATGGGATCAGATGGGCTATATCTGAGAATACTGAAGGAACTTGGGGGTGTTCTAGCAGCTCCACTGACTGACCTTTTCAATGATTCTTTGGAGTCAGGAGTGGTCCCAAAGGACTGGAGAAAGGCACATGTGGTCACTTTACACAAAAGCAGAAGTAAGGATGAGGTTGAAAACTACAGGCCAGTTAGTCCAATCTCTGTGGTGAGTAAATTATTGGAAACGCTGCTAAAAGAGAGAATAGTGAGGTTTCTGGAGTCCAATGGATTGCAGGATCTGAGGCAGCATGGATTTACCAGAGGCAGGTCTTGTCAGACAAATTTGATTGATTTCTTTGACTGGGTGAGCAGGGAGTTGGCCCTAGATATGATGTACTTAGATTTCAATAAAGCCTTTGACACCATTCTGCACAAGCGACATAAACAAACTGAGCACCCTAGGGATGGACCCAAAGTTACTGATTGGGTTAGAAATTGGTTGAATGGGTGGCGGCAAAGAGTACAGCATGACTTTACCAAGCTAGAAATGTACCCTGTGCAAATGACTAAGATGGGGCCCCCTTCTACCCAGCCACATGAAGTAACTCATTCTTTTTGAGCTTCCTGGAAGCCCAGTGATGATATCAGTGCCCCCTTCTGTGCTTGCACTCTGTGTGGTCGCACCACTTGCACAGCCCTTGGTACAACCCTGGGTACAGGTAAATGGAGTCACTCTGAGGAGAAGAAGGTTACCAGTGGGTGTGCCTCAGGGATCTAGCCTTGATCTGATTCTTTTTAACATCTTTGTTAGTGATATTGTGGAAGGGCTGTCGGGTAAGGTTTTCCTGTTTGTGGATGATACCAAAATCTGCAATAGATTAGACACCCAGGAAGGAGTAGATAACATAAGAAGGAATCTAGCTAAGCTTGATTTAAATTTTCTTAAGAGTTTACTTAGCTTCGAATGAAAAGACTGGTCGACTTCTTCTTCATCTGTTTTTTTTCTTTTCGTTTGATTTTTTAAAGTGTCTTTGCCTTTGCTTATATAGATAAAGACAAGGCTATGCCCCCAACGCCTATCTTTCCAGGCGCCCTTGCGTTTCACCATATAGGATTTCTCAAGGGGAACCGAACTTTCCAATTATTCTCTGGAAAATGCACAGCAGCATATGTTCAAAGAGATGTATCCTTGTTCTCCGTGAAAAATTTTCAGAACGCCGCGCAACTGTTTGAAATCAAGTATACTGGTCAGAGAATCTTCTCACTGTTGAGCCATTGATGTACTAAACCCTATACACGTTTTTTAGGAGATGATTCAATACTCTCCTAGTGTAACGAAGCAATAAGGGTGTTGTCTGAGGCTCAATACAAGACAAATAGATTTAATACTAATTGTAGTATAATGGTGAATAAGTTGAATGAGCAAGCTGATTTATGTTTATAGTAATAATCATTCACTAAGCACGGCCAACAAGGTATTCTGGATTTAGTGACATCCAAACAATGAAGGCGTTCAAAGCACTGATGTCCAACATGTTGTAGAAGATTGTCACTGGCCAGCATCTTGTCATTTGTTTTGTGGTATACGTGTGCAACATTTGATCTGCCGTATCTACTCCACCTTTACTAGAATTATAGTCCAAGATCATGCGTGGTTTTTTGTCTGGACATGTGTTATCTACTTCTTCTTGATCATGCAAACTGCTCAGAAGAACAACCACTTTTCCTTTCTTCGGGCAATAGGAAACCAGAGTGGCGTCATAGTGAAAGGCAAACAGTGAAGTGAATACCTCTCGGTCCTTTGCTGTTACAAATTCTGGAGGTAATTCTTTTCTGTTCTTTCGAATTTCCCCAAAAGTGTCATTTGTTTTTCTAGAAATTTCCGTGACAGGGATAAACTGCAGAAGAAATTGTCAACAGTAACATTTCTGCCAGATCGCGTCAATCCATCAGTGAGTTGCAGCACAACCCTTTCACCCTGATTCTGTTCCCTGTTTTGTCCGAGTTCCCTTCCTGTATATACTTGAAGACACAGAACATATGACGTTGCACTGTCACACAACATCCATAGCTTTATGCCATATTTCCCAGGTTTGCTGGGAATATATTGTCTGAATGGACAACGGCCACGAAATGTAAGCAGTTGCTCATCCACGGTAACATTTTCACCAGGAACAAAGGCGTCACTTAGAGTTGCTTCCCAGGTATCAAAAACGTGTCTGATTGGAGCAAGCTTATCCATGCCTCGTTATTCACGTCTGTTGGTTGCATCATCAAATCTGAGAGCACAAGAAATTTTGCTGAAAACGGTTACAGGCCATATTTTTGCCCAAAACAGAACGACCATCTTCAAGGTTCCACAACTGAACTATGGATTCATTTCGTGACTTGTACACGCCTGAGAGGATCAGAAGTCCAAGAAAATGTTGAAATTCTCCGTCTGTCAAATCTTTCCAGGTGTCGTCATAAATGTGTCTTCCTTGTTTGCTCATCCACATCATGATTTCATTCAATAAGTTCTTCCTCATGAACAAGTGGAATGCTGCGAGAGGGCCATCAACATTTCGTACAGCATACCTTGTAGGACCTTGTTGTACGGGCATGACATTAGCTCTGGCGTATCTTCCAGCAGCTTGCTTTATAGGTTTCCTGTTCCATGATGTGGCATCCTTAGATACATAGGCTTCAATGGCAACATTTGTGCTTATAGTTGATGACCTCTTAGCTCCTCTATGACCACAACTAAGATTCCTCACAGATGATACTGACACCGAGGACTCCTGCCTTCTTCCCCGTCCAGCACAGCCTCGACCTTTGCCTCGACCTGTAATTTGACTCTTTGCTGCAGGTGATGTTACCGGCTCAACACCAGTCTCACATTCACTTGGCGACCAACTGCTGTCGCCATCTGAATCATGACTGTCATCATCAGATTTATCGCCGAACTTGGCTGATATGCTTCTTCGCTTGCTGAATATGCTGCATCATCAGACGACTCAGAGCCGTCACTGTCAGCATCTCGTTGCAATATTTCTCTTACTTGGGCAGCGGAATACTTTCATTTTGACATCATAAACAATAACCTAAAATAAATTAACAAAGATAAAGTTGAATAAAACGCAAAGCAGTTTTACTAGAGGTGTACAATAATCGTGATGAATGAGCTGAAAGCCTTTAGATTTCATCGGAAATAATGAGAGAACGTATGATATCAATTACAGAAAATGTGTAATTTTCATAAAATAAGAGTACAAAAAATAAATTATACATAATTAATGATAAGTACCTTTCTCAGATCAAAAAATTCACAAAACTGCAAATTGTATCACAATCCAAACCGGACATAAGCAATTGGGGTCAAAAATGACCCCACTGGTACTCTGTGCTGCAATTCATCACTAGCATCACCTAGCTGATGAAAATTATTTCTCTCATGGCACAATATAAAGAGAATATTGACTTGTGAAAAGTCATAAAAAGATTGCATTCTTGAACAACTAGTTTCCGAGATACGCGTTGTGAAACTTTCAATGGGGTCACTTTTGACCCCATCGGTACTCCCAGGGTTAAAAATGAGCCTGTCTGAATATTGGGCAGAGTATTTAAAGGACAAGGTCACATCTCATGTATCTGCCAAAAGCATCAGCAAATTTACTTTTAAAATTGAAAGGTAAAAATAAAATGAATCTCCTCAACTAAATGAATGTCATTCATTTTCTTCATTCATCTCATTGGGTGACACAGATCTCAATGCTCTCTATATGTCAATAATTTTTCACAAGCCCGCCTCTGCAATCACCTATGATGATCAATAATTCTCCAATTCAGAAAACAGATTGTGTTTTTGTACACAACGCTCTACAGTAAGGGCCGTTTTTGTCTGTATTTGACTATGATGTAATCTAATAATCCTTTTAGTCCACTTCACATATATCAGTAGGCATGGCCGAATCAGTATATACTGTAAACCACAAATTAAGAATTGCAAGTATCTATTCATTTCATATCCTCTACCATCTACTGGGTGCTCCCATCTTTTGCCTGCAATTTGATTACACATACGATAATGTCTGCATGCAAAGTGTCCACAATTAACATTCTGTTCTTGTGTTTCTAATGCAATGCTGACCCAGTGATAAGGTCCCTTATATTTTTATTCCAAGTATATGCTACCATCGGATAATGCCGAAAACGTTCAGAAAAAGAAAACTTCCAATGGCACCTTATTGACTTGTTTATATGTTCCAATGCTTTGGAGTATGGTATGAACACAATTATTTTTAAGATAAGTAGATTATGGCTTCCTTTTTCAGAGAATGAATTACGGGTTTTATAGTTAATAGAAAATATACAGAGGTAGATGACAATATTTGTGCAAGCTTAAGAACCAGTGATAAATGTTGATAGGTTGGATACTGATGCTCCTGTTTTTTCTAAAAAATGTTTTTTGGAATTTCCTGTTCTGGTGTGTTTGCATTTTTTAATTATTTTATAAAGGCAGCCTGAGCATATATGCACTTTTATAAAATAGGCTCCTGAATTAGTTAATGGTTTGCTATCTACCTGTTTGGGCTGGTTGAGGTCTATTCATTGACTCATGAATGACTGTAGACTGAAAATTCCTTCTATTCTAGAGCTTAAAACGTTTTGGCCACTCGGGAATGAACTTTAAAGGGTCGTGCTCCACTGACTGGAAAGCGTGTGCCTAAGGAAGTGAGGATAGATCGATCTTATCACAGTTCCAGAAAATAAAAAATAAAACATTGTTTTTATTTATTTCACCTTTGTTTGGGTTAAATCTCAGCCAGCAGGGTATTCAGCAGCACTACACCATTTAGTACCATTGAATATCCCCTTCTACTGGGTTTAAATGTCCCAATACTAGCCAGCTAGTGTTGGGGCGTTCAGGAGTAGAGCAGGAGTAGTGACTTAGGTTAGCGGCAATATTCACTTGCTAACTGGTAACTTAAACTGGCTAAAGTTAGGCAAAACAAGGGCTGTCCTGTTTATAGTTGTTTGTACTGATACATAGGGAGAAATATATGTCTGATATAATATGTTTTTCTGACTTTGTAACACAAAAGAGTCAGAAGTATGAATGATGGATGAACACTGAATGTGGCACACTGGGATTATTAATGGAGCTTCAAATACTGTCTCATATATAACACTCATGAACAGTGAGAAACCAGTGTTGTGAAACCATTTGAGCAGTGGACATCCTAGGGTGGTGGTAATGGAATTTTTCTCTGAGGGAAGGAAAGGCCACTAATGGAGTGTACAGAGAATCTCTAATGGGATTTGCTTTGATCAGTATATATTTATTTATTTTGATTTATGTCATGCCTTTCAGTGGTACTTCAAGATGAGCTACAGTCAGGTACAGTTGGTATTTTTCTATCTTTCCGGATCAATGACACCAGCTGTGTTGGTGTTGATAGAGTGCTTGCAGCTGCAACTGCAAAATCAACTAAAACCCCTCACCCAGCTCGATGCTTTCATACTAGCCATGCAGTGTAACCCATAGGTGAAAAGAAGTATTGCCCTCCGGTCCTATTCTTTGACTTAGTGGAAGGAGATTATGATGACTAGCTTACAGGGATGAGAGCAGTGATGAGATTCGGCCACTTCGGCCTGGTTCGTGTGGACCGGTTCCTGCCACAGGCCATGTTTGCCAAACCAGGCCGAAAATGGCATCCCGATGCCAGCACTGAACTGGCAGGAATCCCCACATTCGCCAGTGGTTTGACATCAGGGGACCATGGCATCGGGGAAAGCCCGGGTGGGGGGATTGGGCTCTGGGCCACCAAGGAGTTGCTGCCCTGTGGTGGCTGCAGCAGCCCGAGTGTGTAGCACCGGAAATGTAAATGCATGCCGTGCTGCCTCCCGCTCAGCTCCTTCAGTGGCAGGATCGATCTGAACCTGTTCCTGGTCAGATCGAATCCCACCACTGGACAAGAGTAAGAAGTAGGGAGCAGTGGGAATGCAACAGAGGAATGAGAGAGGCTCATAGGCAGCGGAATGGGGTGGGCCAGTATTTTGCACAACCCAGCATCAGTAATTAGAGAGACTGGGAAGAGGGATTTAACCCTTGGGCTGGAGAGTCGTTTGTTTGGCCCCTTCAACCAAAAGGCTGTTCTGCTGCCCCTGAGTGGGCTCACCTTGTATAACTGTTGGTGCTGCTTTGCCCCTTTCTCAGTGTTGTGAGGACTTCTTGTCACTGGCAGAGCCTGCCCCACCAGTAGGCAAACTAGGTGGTCACCTAGGGTGACAGCTTCTGAGGATGGCAAAGAGCATGGCATTCAAAACTAAACAATAGATTCTGACAGCCGGGTGGGGGGGGGGGAGCGGGGAGGTTAAGGCTTAAGGTTTGTCTAGGGTGCCAACTCTGTGAACCAATCCTGGGGCTAGCCCCAGCCACTGGATATGCTGTTTTGTCACTCTCATGATGCACTGGGTGTTCATGCCTCTGTTTAGATCATTGATAAGATGACAACAAAATACTCCTGCCATTTTCCAAGATGGTGGTAGAAGAAAAAAACCTAGGAAGATGCTTCCCAAGGTCCAGGTAAGTATTCCTGAATTTTTGGAAGGCCTTCTAGTCCCAAAATCTCCCTGTCTAACGGGGCCCTGGCCAGGGATGCCCCAGCTCCATATATCCAGGACAGCGATGCCTGGGAGAGTCACAAGGCCAGTGCACTGAACCTGCTAGGTACATGTTCATCCTTATGACCCCCCCGATATTTGATATAATTAACTAAAAAATCAAAACTAGTTAAACACCCACCCCTCCTACAACAGTCCAGTAAGAGTGCATAAAACTGGATATCATAATTTTAAAATATTGAACTTTGCTTTGGATGTGTGCATGCAAGCATGTGCCCATTCTCCCTGCAGGTAAAAGAGTTTGTGTGCCTATCAGGATCTACTGTTTTGCTTTGACTCCTGTTCTTGGTTACTCCCTCAGAAGTTGCTGCTCTAGGCGACCGCTTAGTCTTTTCTTAATGGTTGGGTTACCCTGCTCAGGGAGGTTAGGAGAAAGGTGTCCTGGATTGAGGAATGTCTGGGGCAAGGGTGCTCTGGGACCTTTGGTCCCCAGCTTGGGAATCCATCTCCAGGTGTTCTCAACTTAGAGATCCACACAGACTAATGAATCAATATTCAAAAGAAGTAATCTATAACATGACAGCAACCATAAAAATTGGTTCCCTATCCACTGATTTTCAGTGGCACTATCTGCAGGACTAACTTTATATGTGGTGGTTTGGCTGTCCAGTTTCATTTTCCCCATGGCAGCTGGTGTTTAAAAACGTGCTGACTGCTGCAGGTTGAATTTTGGGCAGCAACTTTTTCATGCATCAATTTCTCAAATGAACCTAAAAAAAACACTGAGAAATGGCCAAACAAATCCAAAAATGTTCCAAAAATGAATCGATTTTTTTTTTCTGTGCAAATCAGTACTTCTCTCCTCTACACACATCCAAAACACTACTAAATTGCTTTTATTCCTTTTCAGCATGTCTTCCCTTGGTCTGGACTTGTGACGTTGTGCAAGTTACTTAACCCTCTATTGCCTCAGAAATTTAGGGGTTTGTTTACTAAAGCACGGTAGCTGGGAGCGTGTGGCTTAGCATGTGAATACCGTATGACCTACTGTGGCTCTGCAGTAGCCAGGAGCATGCCAGATTAATGTGTCCACACTAAAACTCTAGGGCAGCACGGGAATAGGCGGTGTTAGGCCAGAATTTGGGCAGAGAGTGGGTTTTAACAGCCATGCACTGCTAGCGCAGCCATGCTAGTGGTGTGTCTGACCTTGAAAGACAGCACTGGCATGGGCACAAAGAATCACACTTATCACTTTTTTTGGATTTCCCTGCCTAGGCTGTACATTGCTGACACTGAAATGGTTTCTCTCCCCTGTAATGTGCATTTAACGGTAGGTTTTCATTCGCGTTGGAATTGAGCTCTTCAGATCAGCGCGTTAGTGTGAAGGGAGCCTCTCTCCGCCCACTCTCCGCCCATTGACCCCTTCTCTCCGCCCTCTCTCCACCTTCTGCGGTGTTTTACCGTGCCGCGGGAGTTTACGATCGTTAACTACGGTTAACGCGCGTTATGTAACGTTAACGATCGTAAGCGCGTCATAACGCGCGTTATGATGCGCTTACGATCGTTAACGTTACATAACGCGCGTTATGTACGATTACCGCAGTTTAGTAAACATACCCCCTAGTGTTCCAGAATTTCTCTTGTCTGTTGAAAAGGCATGAAGTGAATCAAAATAAAATCCACACTCTCATCCCCTCCTGTTTAGACTACTACAACATACCCCTAGTGAGTCTCCCTCGGAAACGTATTTCTCCAATGCAATCTGTTTAAAATGCAGCCACATGACTTATCTTCCTTCAATAGCTATAACCATGTAACCCTTCTCCTCAAGTCATTACACTAGCTTCCCATCTGCGTCTGCATATAATTCAAGCTTCTATTGCGCACATTTAAATATATTCACTTCGCAGCTCCTTATTACTTCTGTCTCCCTAAGCTCTTTCTCATGAACTCCGTTCATCTGGCAAATCACTCTGATCTGTGCCTTATTCTAACACTGCTAACTTCCGACTCTGCTTTTTGAACCCTGCAGTGCCATTTGCCTGGAACAAATGCCCTGAGACAGTGTGTTATGCTTACTCTCTTGCCATATTCAAATTCATACTAAAAACATACTTTTTGGGGGTTGCTTTTACATCTTCAACTCTTCTCTGTAATAAAAGCATTCTCCAGGACTCTTTTTGTCATGTTTCTTTTTACTAGATTGTGAAGCAGGGACTGCATCTCGTACGTGTGTTTGCACATCGCTGCATAAGACTGATAGCATTTTAAAAATCATAATTAGTAAGTACCAATAGTTTCTATTCATAGACCTTACATCAATTTTCAGAGGGGAAAACTTTACTTTGAAAATGCAGTAAAAAAAAGTATGCACACAGATCTGCTAAAAAGCTGCCTTAAAGCTATCTGAAGGACCTAGACAAGATTCTCAAGAGCAGAGATGTCTCTCTCCATATAAAGATTCGACTTGTCGAAGCCATGGTATTTTCATTTCATTAAGATTTGATATACTACTTAATGTGAGTACAGCAAAGCGGTTTACAGTAGAATTCAATAAAAACTGAAGCAGAAAATGAAAAGAACGCCAGTATGTATTGGCCAGATGGGAAAATGAGACGTGACAAGGCAGGGATGGAGGAGGGTGCTGAGAGGAAGAGGGGGGCAGGTAGGAAACATAAGGAAGTCAACTAAGGGAGTCCAGTGGGAGGTCAAAAACTGTGCTGAAAAGGTGGGTTTTAAGTTGGGCTTTGAACTTTGTAAAAGAAGACCCTAACCGGAGATGGGGAGAAAAAACAACCTAAACTATGGTTACAAGATACAAGGTTCCGTATTAGGAACCACCACCCAGGAAAAAGATTTAGGCATCATCATGGACAGTATGATGAAACTTTCTGCACAATGTGCAGAGGCAGCCAAGAAAGCAAATAGAATGCTAGGGAATCATAAGGAAAGGAATGAAGAATAAACCAAAGGATATTATAATGCCTCTGTATCGTTCCATGGTGCGATTGCACCTTAAATATTGTGTGCAATTCTGGTTGCCGTATCTTAAAAAGGATATAGCGTTATTACAAAAGAAACAGAGAGGAGCCACCAAAATGGTAAAGGGGATGGAAGGATACCCCTATGAGGAGAGGCTAAAAATGTTATGGCTCTTCAACTTGGAAAAGAGACGGCTCAGGGGAGAAATGATAGAGATCTTATAAATTAACGAATGGAGTGGAACAGGACATGCAATGAAGCTACAGTGTAACCTATTTAAGAATAAGAGAAAATATGTTTTCACTCAATGCTTAATCAAACTCTGGAATTCATTACCATTGTCCAGTATGTCTCTGTCTCTCCCTTTATCCAGTATTTGTCCCCTGTCTCACCTTTTATCCCCCATCTCTCACATTTGTCTCTCCTTGTCCTCCTCCTGTCCCCACTCTCTCCCCCTGCACCTCTCATCTGGTGGCGGTGGGGGCACTCTGGCTGTTTTAATTTTAGATTTTGCCGCCTCTGCCCTGCCTCTGCCTTCCCGCTGCATTTTTTTCCTCAAGAATGCTTGCAGCAAAAAAAAAAAAAAAGCGGCGGGAAGGCAGAGGCAGGGTAGAGGCGGCAAAATCTAAAATTAAAACAACTGGAGTGCAACCGCCGCATAAATCAGGCTGATTTGTTTGATGCCGGCAGCACTCCAGTTGTTCCTGCTGGATGAGAGGGAACCCTTGTCAGTTCCCTTCCAGCCTCCTCCTCCTTCCCCAATATCAGCCCCCTCTTCCCCCAATGTCATCCCCATTGCAGACCCCACCTTCCCTTCATGTCAATTCCCTTCCAGTCCCTCTGTCAGCCCAGTTGCAGACCCCACCTTTCCCTTGTCAATTCCCTTCCAGCTCCCTCCCTCACTCCTCATGTCAGCCCCCCTCCCTCATGTCAGCCCCCCTCCCTCATGTCAGCCCCATTGCAGATCTCACCTTTCCCTTGTCCACTGCCCCTCCTCCCATCTCCCCATGTCTGCCTGCTACTGCCCCCACTGTAGTTCCTGTGCCTCCTTCTTCTGCAGCCGCAGCTCCCTGCCTCTTAGGGAACCGCGGCTGTGCTGGTGAAGCAGGTTCGAAGCCTTCCCATCTCATGGAGGGCTCCGTGCAGCATTGTCCCACCCCCAGAGGAACTGCAGAAGAAAAAGAAGTTAGGCGGTAAGAAGCGGACTCGGCAGCGGCAGCAACAACTTGTACGTTTTTTGGGTTTTTTTGTTTTTTAAACTTGAAGGCAAAGTGAGGCGGCTGTGTTGGGGCATTTGCCGCCCTCAAAACTTTGCCACCAGAGGCAGCCGCCTCACTTCGCCTCATTATAGAGCCACCCCTGTCGGTGGCACTTGCCACACTGTCTAGATATTTAGTACCTGCCACTGTCCAAATACCAAGGCTAAATATCTAGTGCCCAATATTTGGTGCCGGCAGCTAGTGTTCCTATAGCGGCTAGCTGCCAGTTCTGTACTTTAAACTCAGATATTCAATGCTGGAGCCATATCTGGGCGCCAGCGCTGATGATCTAGGTTGGCTGGATTGATGCAAACCTAACCAGGCAGCGGAGATATTCAGCTGATGCCAGGTTAACTACGGAGGTGAAAGTTAGGCCAGTGTTTACTGCACCTGACTTTTGCCACATGTTGCTAACTGGGCAGCAGTTCAATATCGCTGCTGCCTGAGTACTGATGGATGCCATCCTGGAATGCCTCTGACACGCCCCAATGTTAACCATGTTAGTGCCTCTGAATATCCAGCTGAGCGGCATTTACACAGTTTGCAGGTCTGGGTTAGTTTTGCACATACCATGACAGATGAACCTCACTCCTAAGCCAGGGTATGTAGAGTATGATCTAGGTCTCCTAAATTTATTGCATTGTGCAAAAGACAGCTTCCTTCTGGAGTTCATAAGATGTAACATATATAGGCATCTTGTCAGGGTGAGATTGGAAATTTCTCTTAATTAGGCCTCTGGCTCCCAATAGGATGTGAAATATTTCTGCATCTTTCTGCCACTCTTTTTGGACTCTGATTGCATTTCTTGGTTTTTCAAGGTCTTTTCCCTCTCCACATGATTCACAGTATAATCACTTGGAACCAACTCTTCTATTTATTCATGCCATTCTGGTGTTTTTCTCCTTTACCACTGTGTCAGGTTTTGTTGCATCCAGCTTCTTATCTATCGGAATAGGAGTATCCCAAGAAATAATAACTTCTTCATTCTCCATGATTTTCTTAGGGTCATGTTCCTAGTATTTTTCCAGAACAGCCATGTTATAGTGTATACAAAATTTCCAGAGGATAATATGTGACACCTTATTGTGCCTTTCTGTATAGAAATTTTTGCCATCAGAGCTTCACAACCAGCTGTGAAGTGAGTCAATGTTTTCAGATATTTCTTACAGAATCTGCATATGTCTGTTTTACCAGTTCTCAATGCTTGTTTTAAACCATCTTCTCTGTAATCCACTATCATGGGCTACAATTATCAGTCTCTCATCTTTAAGTTTCAGTTTGCCTCTCCTTAGCCATTCATATGTCCGGTCTTGGTTGGCAAATGGTTCCTGCAGTAACACTGTGGCAGGTGAAGGCCTGTGATCCACAATGTCTGACATAAGCAAGCAGGCCTAACTAGCTTGACCTGTAAATGAAGTCTGTGGAGAGGCTAAAAGGAATTGCACATCCCCCAACATGCTGCTATTGTAGAATTAGAACTCAGTAAAAGTATTGAATTAGCTTAGACAAACAGAACTGAAAGTTGGAAAAATACAGAAAAATATGTTTGAAAGCCACTGATAAGAAAATACAGCTGACAGAAAGGTTACAGAGCCCTGCTTCCCTACACATACTAACTAGCTCAATGGCCTTGCAAGTAGGAAAGTAACAAGTTGGTAAACTGGCCATTGTAATTGGGACTAGAAGGGGGGTGAGCAGGTGCTGAGCCCACTCCAAGTACATAATTGGATAATCATATCAGTACCGGGACCAATAGAAGGGGTACGGGAGGTATGGGGGGTTATCGGGACCAATGAAATGTTTTTCTATACCTAGAATGGAGCAAAAGTCTATAAAAGTTGTTGTTTTGCCAGAGAACATTGCTCAGCCATTTTGAATTTGGTTCTGCTTGAGTCTTGTGCACAAATAAATGATTTGGACCTTCTGAACAGACTCCTGGTATCATTGGTTTGTCTGCGCTCTGCTGCTACATATTCTTGGTGCGTTGGCCGGGAAGGTGTGGTATTAGAGGGTATATAGGGCAATATACCACAACTTTCCGCCTCTACAGGTTTGGTCCTGCCGGGATCGCGCCCTTCCGACGGGGGCTCGCTCCCTGGCGCCACCGGTCCCTTGTATCGGAGGGAGCTAGTCGGACCTCGGCGGGTGCCGGGCCCGGCTGGAGCCAACACCTCAAACCCGAGTGAGGGGAGTCCGAGGTCCAACTCATGCGCTTGCTTGGGAACTTTGAGGACCGGATCCGGTGAGTAGAGTTTTGATTTTAGCATGTGTCTAGACAGATAAGAAAGAGCAGTACTGCCAATCTAGCATGAACTTAGCATGAACTTAGCATGAACTTCGCATGAACTTAGCATGAATTTAGCACTCGCATGAAAGAGAGCTTGATCACCTCTCAAAGACGGGCCGACTACCCCTGCGTAAGTAAAGCAGGGCAAAACCCCCGTCTTCTAGCATTTGGAACTTGCATGAGACTAGTCAGAATAGATAGCAATGAATGCATTCTGGGATACGTTGCTAGCATGATTGTGTGAATGGAGTGTGAATGAGAGGTCTGGCAGCACGGACCAAGCGAAGGCGGACCCCTGAGTAACACAGTTCCTGACCGGGCGACCGCGTTCAGGTCGTAAAAAGGGGGAAGCGATTGTCGTCTTGTCTTGTTATTTGTTTCCCTTATACGTTTCTAGGGCCATGAGGACCCCTTACCCACGGTCCGCCCTCCTTTTCCCTTTTGTCTGTTGTTGCGCGCACACATCGAAATGGGAGGGGCGGGGTCTACTAGGAACACTCCATTAGAATGTATGATCACACATTTTAAAGAAGGATATTCCGGAGATTATGGTATTAAAATGACTGCAGCCCGTTTACAGATTTTGTGTACTAGGGAGTGGCCCGATCTAGACCCTACCTGGCCCCGAGATGGAACCTTTAATGTAGGAATTATTCAGTTAGTTCACCATAGAGTGCGAATAGCGCACCCCGATCAGTACCCCTATATAGATTCCTGGTTAAGTATTTGTGAAGATCCGCCCCCTTGGGCGAAGCGCTGTTATGAAGAGCAGTGCAGAATAATGTTAGCAAAGACAGATTATAGTCAGAAAATAGAACAGCTTAGAAGGAAAGGGAAAGGTGAGAAATCCAGGAAAAAGCCCATCCTGGTAGATCCTGATTCCCCAGAAGTGATTACCCGACAGCCCCAAACCCCGCGCCCAGTGAGAGCAGCCCCGCGCCCTGCCCCAGAGCCCCGGAGACAGCGGGAACGGGACCCAACCCCTGAGCCATCACCCAAAGAGCAGGTAGATGAGCTCCCTCTAATTGAAGATGATTCTACTGAGACAGAAAAAGGAGAATCAGATACAGAAACAGAGAAGGAAGAAACTGAAAATTCCCCGAGTGATACTGACAGTGTAAAAGCGGCTGCCAGTGTTAGCTTGCCAGCAAAAAGTAAATCTAAAGTAAAGCACGTAGAGAAGAAGAAAATAACCCCTGACAGGAAAGTTACGAAAATATCTCTCAGATCCCAAAAGACATCTACTGCCAAGATGATGCCTTTACGGCAAGTCCCGGGAATACCCGTAAGAAATGAAGATAATGAGGTGGTGGCGGGACCCCTAAGCTATGTGTATGTCCCCTTCTCTACCACTGATTTGTTAAATTGGAGGACACATTATGCCTCCTATACCAATAAACCCCAAGAACTTACAGAATTAGTGAATACTATTATGGAAACTCACCAACCAACATGGGCAGATTGCCGCCAGCTTCTGTCCACCTTATTCACTACAGAGGAGCGGACACGAATTAGAAAAGCAGCTATAGACTGGCTGGCAGATAACCCTGTAGCTCCAGGAGAAAGGGGGGAGGAAAGAATAGATAATCGGGAAGCGGCCCAAAGAGAATTCCCGAATGAAGACCCCCGATGGGATCCAAATACAGAAAGAGGATCCAGAGCCCTAGCCCGTTTTCACCAAGGCTTTATACAAGGCCTGAAAAGGGGGGGGGCCAGAAAGCTATGAACCTTTCCAAAGTTACTGAAGTTACCCAAGGTATAGATGAGAGCCCAGCAGTGTTTTATGAAAGATTAACGGAAGCATATAGAATGTATACTCCCTATGATCCCGATGCACCAGGAAGTTTATGCATGGTGAATTCTGCTTTTGTAAATCAGTCTCAACCAGACATTAGACGGAAATTACAGAAATTAGAAGGGTTTGCGGGCATGAATGCAACTCAGTTATTGGAAGTCGCTCATAAAGTGTATGTGAATCGTGATAATGAAAGGCAGAGAGAATGTGATCGAAAGATGAAGAAGAAAGCTGATTTTTTGGCTGCGGCCATAGTTGAACAGAAAAGGGGAGGTATCCCTAGTCGACGGAGCAGAGGAAGGGGGCGGGGCCGAGGCGGAAGCCAGCCCCAGCTAGGCATAAACCAATGTGCCTACTGCAGGGAGGAAGGACATTGGAGAGATGCATGCCCGCAACTCGAAGACGCCCACCAAGATGACGAAAACAATCATCAATGGAGAGAAGAAAGACGAGGCCGTCCCCGAAGCCACGGAGGAGCCAATCGAGAACAATACCAGCGAGAAAGAGGAGAAGCCGTGCAAGCATTGGCTACGACAGCCCATGATGAAGATGACGTGGATTAGGACAGACCGGGCTCCGAATTTGCTTTAGGTCTCCAGGAGCCTATGGTCGGAATACAAATAGGAGACCAACTTATGAACTTTATGGTTGATAATGGAGCAGAACATTCAGTAGTAGACAAAAAGATAGCCCCATTTTCTACAAAAGCAGTCACCATTGTAGGAGCAACTGGTGCCAAAGCTACAAAACCTTTTCTTCAGAATCGCATATGCAGTCTGGGAGGACAGCAAATAACTCATCAATTCCTTTACATGCCTGAATGTCCAGTGCCACTACTGGGACGAGATATGTTAGCCAAGCTACAAGCCCAAATATCCTTTACTGAAAGAAGAGAAATGCAAATGACAGTAAACTCTCAAGCCAGGCCAGCAGGAATAATGCTGCTTACAGTTCCCCGAGAAGAAGAATGGAGATATTACAGTGATGAATCTGCCCAAGACACCTATTTTGAGCAAACTTTGAAAAGCATTGATGCACCACCTGGAGTATGGGCAGAAGGCAGTCCTCCAGGCCTAGCCAAACATATAGCTCCAATAATTGTAACTCTCAAGCCTAGTGCTACACCAGTACATGTCAAGCAGTACCCTCTCCCAAGAGCTGCTATTGAAGGCATCCACCGCCACTTGCAAAGATTACTAGAACATGGCCTACTAAAAGTATGTCAATCCCCATGGAACACTCCACTTCTGCCAGTGAAAAAGCCTGGAACAGATGACTACCTCCCTGTGCAAGATCTAAGAAGAGTGAATGAAGCAGTTGAGACCATACATCCAGTTGTACCCAATCCTTACACTCTTCTAGGACTGATACCTGCTGAAGCTACCCACTTTACTGTTCTGGATTTAAAAGATGCATTCTTTTGCATAAGATTAGCCCCCATAAGTCAGATATTATTTGCATTTGAATGGCAGGACCCTATCTCTGGAAGAGGGGGCCAACTTACTTGGACACGATTACCCCAAGGATTCAAGAATTCGCCTACCATCTTTAGTGCTGCACTGAATCAAGACCTTTCAAGCTATCCAGTGGCCCCGGGGAAGAGAGTGCTTCTCCAATACGTGGACGATCTGCTGATAGCTGCTGTATCAGAAAATGAGTGTATACAAGCCACCAAAGACCTCTTGCAGCTACTAGATGAAGCTGGATACAAAGTTTCCAGAGCAAAAGCACAACTATGCCAAAAAGAAGTGAAATACTTGGGCTTTCGCATAACCAAAGGAAGCCGAAAGTTAGGCAGAGAAAGAAAAGAAGCAGTATGCAGAATTCCAACCCCAACTACCAGAAAGCAAGTCAGAGTCTTTCTGGGAGCAGCAGGATATTGCCGAATCTGGATTCCCAACTTTGCTCAAATCGCCAAACCACTGTATGAAGCCACAAAAGGAGAAGAAAAGTCGCCACTGGAGTGGGGACCTGAGCAGGATAAAGCCTTCAAGAGGTTAAAGGAAGAATTGATGTCATCACCAGCACTTGGACTACCAGATGTTCACAAGCCTTTCCACTTGTTTGTACATGAAGCACAAGGAAATGCCTTAGGCATGTTGACTCAGAAATTGGGAAATTGGGAGCGATCTGTAGCATACCTAACGAAACAATTGGACACAGTGGCCAAAGGATGGCCACCTTGCCTGAGAGCAGTTGCAGCTACAGCATTGTTAGTGAGTGAAGCAGATAAGCTCACACTAGGACAGAATCTACGAGTCTCTGTGCCACATGCAGTCCTTGCCCTTATGGAACAGAAAGCAAATCATTGGCTCACCAATTCCCGAATGTTGAAATATCAGAGCATGTTATGTGAAAACCCACAGATACAACTGGAAGTGAGCCATGCCTTGAATCCAGCCACATTGATACCTATTAGTGAAGAACTCCCAGAACATGACTGTATAGAAGTCATGGACACTGTATTCTCAAGCCGACCTGACCTGACAGATGTGCCCATAGACAATCCTGACCAAATTTATTACGTAGATGGAAGCAGTCTCATCATCAATGGACGACGCTGCGCCGGATATGCAGTAGTCACTCAACATGAAGTTGTTGAGTCATCAGCTCTAGCCTCAGGCACATCAGCCCAGAAAGCAGAATTAATAGCACTTACTCGAGCACTACTGCTAGGTGCAAAACTTGTGTTAAATGTATATACAGACTCTAAGTATGCCTTCACTACCCTACATGCTCATGGAGCTCTCTATAAAGAACGAGGGCTCATCACGTCCGGAGGAAAATCAGTCAAGTATGGCCCAGAGATACTGATGTTACTTGATGCAGTATGGGCCCCAACTCGTGTAGCTGTCATGCACTGTAGAGGACATCAAGCAGGAAAAGGAGAAGTTGCTCGAGGAAATAGGTTTGCAGATGCCTCAGCACGACAAGCAGCCATGACAGGAAAATTTTCGCCACAAGCCATGCCGATGCAGGCAGCATTGTTTCCAGTACCCTTGAACTTATGGACACCACGATATACCACCAAAGTATTAGATTACTACTGTAATAAGGAAGATGGAGTACTGAAAGATGGGTAGATTGAGCTGCCACCAGCAGAGGGCAGTCAACCCCCAGGACGAATAGTAATTCCCGAATTGTTAGGTTCAGCCTTTGTCAAAGCCTTCCACGAAGCCACCTACTATGGAAAAAGTGCTATGGAAAAAGCACTCAGACCACATTTCTGCATTACCATGTTAGCAGTCCTATCAGCTTCAGTGGCACGCCAGTGTCTAATTTGTGCCAAAAATAATGCCAAGCAAGGTCCCACACCACCACCCCGAGTTCAGTCAGGAGGTGTAACCCCCATGCACCACCTGCAAATTGATTTTACTGAAATGCCAAAAGCCAATGGATACCACTACCTATTAGTATTAGTTTGTACTTTCTCTGGGTGGGTAGAAGCCTTCCCAACCAGAACTGAGAAAGCTCGAGAAGTCACCAAAGTTTTATTGAGAGAGATTGTCCCTAGATTTGAAATTCCAGCAGTAATAGGGTCAGACAATGGGCCCTCATTTGTTTCTCAGATTACTCAGCAGTTAGCAAAAGCCTTGCAGATACAATGGAAGCTTCACACTGCATACAGACCCCAGAGTTCAGAGAAAGTTGAGCGAATGAATCGTACCTTAAAAGCCCAAATGTCTAAGCTTTGTCAAGAGACATGCCTGAAGTGGCCCCAAGTTCTCCCGATAGCTTTACTCAGAATACGCTCAGCTCCTGTGAAGTCAACAGGATTTTCCCCTTTTGAAGTTCTGTATGGTAAACCCCCACCAATAGTGCAGGGAATTAAAGGAAGTCTAGCCCAAATTGGTTCAGAAATAACCAGGCAAGAACTCCTAGCTCTTAGTTTTGTTCTGCAGACTCTCCATGCGTGGATCCAAGACCAGTTGCCTATCAACTTGACGGAACCCTTGCATCCCTACCAGCCTGGTACCTCGGTGTGGATCAAAGATTGGAAGAAGACACCGCTGGAACCCCATTGGAAGGGACCATACACCGTCATCCTGTCTACCCCAACTGCAGTAAAGGTAGCAGAAATCGATTCCTGGATCCACCACAGCAGAGTCAAGCCCGCAGCTGATCCAGAACCTGAGCAGTGGACAGCAGAGCAGCATCCTGACGCACCTTTGCGAGTTACTCTGAGACGGCAACCAGCAGCTTAGACACTTTATCACAGTGCCCTGCAGTAGCCAAGTCTTTCGGATTGCTGTTTTCCATACAGCAAGAGTTTGTTTCAACGAACCTCATGTGTGTGATTTTACACACTACTTTGATGCTACATTGATTAACAATATTTAGAACCGACTAAAGTTGATAAGTTGGTTAATGTGTGATGAACAACTTGAGGATCTTCAATCAACACTCAGCACCCGTTGAATTGCTTCATTAGCAAACGGGACGAAGAAAAGAACGCCGTGGTCAAGATTTTCAAGCTGAGGATTCAGAAGAACTCCAATCAACATGTATCTTTGTCTTTACTTTGCCCTGGTTGCCTGTTTTGGAGGCTTTGAACTGACTCATGCCTTGCCTCCATGCACTGCTTGCATTACTTCTACTCGGACTGGACTGAAAGTAACTCAGACTTTGATTTATCACTCTTACTATTCCTGCACTGGTAAAGTGACTCGGTGTATTTATAACACCACTGAACTGAATGTTTGTACCAAGGGTAAATCTAAAGTATGCTTTAATCCGCATCAGAATCCATCCTATTACACCTTGGAAATGAGATTTAAAGATGCAAATGGACCTTTGATCAATGCCACACGCCCACTCACAGATCCTAGTAAATATGCTATTTTGTATTTTGATGCTTGTGAAGTAATCAACAGAGATAGTCATTCTAAGTGTGGTAATTGGGAAAAAACATACTCATGGAATGACAAATATATGTGTCCAGAAGGGACCACTGGATGGGGAGCATGCACAGGAAAGAAAGTCTCAGCCGATGTATATAGTACAGCCCCAGAGTCAGATTACTTCTGCCCAAGATGGGAATGTGTCTTTTATGCCACCTGGATTGGAATGGTAGATAATACCAAAGATAATCGAATGGCTGCATTGCGGAGGCCATATGTCAAAGATCTAGACAAATGCAAGAAAAATGCTTGCAACCCCTTAGAGCTTGTTGTTCTGAGACCTGAAAAGTGGAAACAAGGATTCCGATTTGGTCTACGAATTGCAGGGTCTGGATCAGATCCAGGAACCATAATATATATAAAATTAAATACCCAAGCCCATAAATCATCTAAGTACCATATCCACGACACATTCTATGAAGCCATGCATGTAAATCACCGCTTTGACCCGGTGAAAAGCGGGATATAAATGCAGTTAAATAAATAAAAAATAAATAAAATAAATAAAATAAGTTTGAAATTCCCCATCCCTCTCAGAACTTATTTTTAGAATTAGCTGGAGCAGTAGTATCCAGTCTAAAAATCTCAGATTGTTACTTTTGTGGGGGGACACAAATGGGTGACCAGTGGCCATGGGAAGCCCAAGAATTGAATTATTCTATGACTTACAATCAAACTGAACTACATAAGACTACCAGCGAATGGGTGTTAGCGCACTCAATAGTTGGACGTCTTTGCTATGCACGAACTGGACCTCAGTTCAAACAACAGGTAGGACAGCTGGTCTGTCTTAGCCAGAAGTTCTATAATGACACCACCAAAAAGACGTCTTGGTGGTCAGGAATTAAAGAACCTGAACCCCCTAACCCATTAGCCAGATTCCCTGAGCTTTCTCATTTATGGGCTAATCTTGCCAAGCCTCATGCCTGGCAAGCCCCACCTGGCCTATACTGGATCTGTGGAAACCGAGCATATGCCCGACTTCCTACACACTGGGGAGGGGCGTGTGTCTTAGGGACCATCAGACCTTCTTTCTTTCTTCTAAACACGGAACATGGAGAACAATTAGGATACCCAGTGTACACAACTAATCACAGACACAAAAGAGCACTGAGACAGAAGAGAGCACCCCTCCAGGTAAGCAAGTGGGAGAAGTAGGAGGGTGATGATTGGCCACCAGAGAGAATCATTGAATATTATGGGCCTGCCACCTGGAATGATGATGGTATGTGGGGATATCGAACCCCAGTTTATATGATTAATCGTATTATCCGCTTACAAGCAGTAGTTGAAATAATAACCAATGAAACTAGCCAAGCTCTTACACTTTTAGCTAGACAGAGTACCCAAATGCGTACTGCTATATATCAAAACCGCTTAGCACTTGATTATTTGTTGGCAGCTGAAGGAGGAGTATGTGGTAAGCTGAATTTAACTAATTGTTGTTTGAAAATAGATGACAAAGGTCAAGTGGTTGAAGAAATTGCTGAAACTATGCGAAAACAAGCTTATGTGCCAGTACAAACTTGGCATTCACTAAAGTTTCCCAACTGGTTTGCTAATCTTTTCTCATGGCTAGGAGGACTTAAAACTTTCCTTTTACTAGTACTAATAATCATTGCTGTCATTTTACTGTTACCATGTATAATCCCATGTTGTATGCGCTCTATTCATAGTGCTATTGAAAGTACAGTTGAGCGGAAGACCGCAACTAAAATTATGGCCTTATACCAACCAAAACCTCCTGCATATAGTCGGAATCCTCTGACCATGATATAACCATTTTAAGTGATTTAATTCTCACACCTTATTAAGTAATAGGGTGAGATTAATCAAAGGGGGGAATGTGGCAGGTGAAGGCCTGTGATCCACAATGTCTGACATAAGCAAGCAGGCCTAACTAGCTTGACCTGTAAATGAAGTCTGTGGAGAGGCTAAAAGGAATTGCACATCCCCCAACATGCTGCTATTGTAGAATTAGAACTCAGTAAAAGTATTGAATTAGCTTAGACAAACAGAACTGAAAGTTGGAAAAATACAGAAAAATATGTTTGAAAGCCACTGATAAGAAAATACAGCTGTAAGGGATTTAATTAAAACTGCTGACAGAAAGGTTACAGAGCCCTGCTTCCCTACACGTACTAACTAGCCCAATGGCCTTGGAAGTAGGAAAGTAACAAGTTGGTAAACTGGCCATTGTAATTGGGACTAGAAGGGGGGTGAGCAGGTGCTGAGCCCACTCCAAGTACATAATTGGATAATCATATCAGTACCGGGACCAATAGAAGGGGTACGGGAGATTACCGGGACCAATGAAATGTTTTTCTATACCTAGAATGGAGCAAAAGTCTATAAAAGTTGTTGTTTTGCCAGAGAACATTGCTCAGCCATTTTGAATTTGATTCTGCTTGAGTCTTGTGCACAAATAAATGATTTGGACCTTCTGAACAGACTCCTGGTATCATTGGTTTGTCTGCGCTCTGCTGCTACAACACTTTGTATTTATATTTTTGCCAATTGTTTTTTCTTGTCTGCTGATCTGATTCTTTGAAGAGTTTTTTCTTTTGTTTTGTAAATTCTACTTCCTTCCCTTTGCATGTTAGTAGATTCTCATCCATCCCTTCTGTTCTTCAGAATGCTTGTCAAGGTTTAATGATGGCGACAGATTCTGGATGTTTATTTTCATTTTTCAGCATTTTTTTGTGTATTTGGATCTTATGATGCTTTTAAATAGGCCTGAAGATCTAGGATAGTAGCTCTACATGTATAATCAATTTCTATGAGGCCCAGTCCTCTTTCGGCTCTAGGGATACTCGTACTACAGCCTTGGCATATATTGGTTCATATTTATTTATTTATTTATTTAACATGTTTTGTATCCCGCCTTTTCCTTCAATCAAAGCGGTTAATACAGCACAAAGTTAAACAAAGGTGAGGGAAACATACATTGCATTATCATTACATCACAACAAAACACTAGGAGTACAAACAGGGAACACAGTACATAACTTACATTACATTACCTTACATTAACTACAAACAGCATATCGCTGAACAGAATGAGCATATAGCAGCAGATAGTGGGTCCCGCACGGTCCACCGCCTAAGGGCCACGCCAAAGGGCCCTCTTGCGAGGCCCTCAGGCGCGGGCCCGCAAGGCACGGGCGTGCCATTGCTGAAGGGATTTTAAATGATTTGAAAAGTGCTCAGATTGGCTGCAGTTTTCTCTCACACACAGTTCCCAACTAAGTAGGCACAGCTGATTCTCACTCACTGCTCACAGGATCGTTGGAGCCTTTGCTGAAAGGATTCTAAATGATTTGAAAAGTGCTCAGATTGGCTGCAGTTTTCTCTCACACACAGTTCCCAACTAAGTAGGGGTATAGAGGATTTTTCTTGTTCGTATATCCAATTTCTCAAGATATTTAAGAGGCCAGTCTACAATCCCAAAGCTATATGAAAATACAGGAATGGCCAGCTTATTAATAGCTTGCATCTTACTCTGTAATGTTAATTAACTTTTCAGTAGCAATTTTAATTTTCTGAAGTATTCTGTACTGATCTTTTCTCTCAGTATTTTGTGCTTGATAGTTTCTCCTTTGTCTACTCCAAGGTATATATATACATGTGCCTTCCTAGTTGAGTTCCCTGATGTCACAATCCTCAGTCAGGGAGCTGTTTATGACAGGGAGTCTCCCTGCAATATTCCTCACTATATCTTGATGTTCTGCATGATGAATTGACCATCGTCAGATGGAGTGTGGGTTGACAGTTTCATGGTAAGCCTGATGCACTCAATCAGTTTGTGGTTTATTTTGTACATTTGAAGACAACTTATTATCTACAAGTGCAGAATACTGTTAAAATCTCTTATAGTCAATCCATTCCACATTGAGATTTCTGCTCTTAGCGCTGGCCATGATGGTTTTATTCAATATTAATAAAGATGTTATTTTCCCTTCAAGGAGGATTTATTATCATTCTCTTTTTCTTTTTGAGCATGAGCTTTCGTTGGCAGCACTCTTCCAGGTATGATTTTTGCTGCACAATACTGTATTTGATCTATATCTGTGATGTCATTAGATGGTCTCTTCATATAGGTTATGGGCTTATTTGTCTTACTTATCATATTTTTAACTTTTGATGTTAAATTTAGCCTAATTAATCTTTCCTTTACCTGGAATCCAGGACACTAATCTATTTCAATATAGGCCAGGAGCCCAGTTGCTAATTTTTCCATCTCTGGGTCCTTTTCCTGCCTTTTTCCCTCCTCTTCAATTGATTTCCGGGCATGCACTTCATTTTTTCAGCTCTCTAGCATTTCTGAATCTCCTATCGCTATCTTTACCTCAACCTTCCTTTTAATGCTCCAGTCCAAACTTCCTCTGTCTTTCCCCTGCTCAACCTCTTTTCTGGTGCTCCTTTTTAATACCCTTATTTCCTTCACTGCTGTAGTTCTTCTTCTTTTACCCATTCCTGAATACCCTCTTTCTTAAGGCGCTCCATTTGATGTCCCCTCTCCCTCTTTCTGCAATAAGTTCTCTTTTAATGACTTTTCATGAGCCTTTGTTTTCTTTTCTGCATATGACACTTATGGCCCTTCTGCCTTGATCGCTTCTTTCTTTTTCTATTTTTCTATTTCTTCTACAGAAGTCTTCAACTGTTCTATGGTGTTATCATATACTTCTTTACTTTTATCTTTAAAATTAAGGATCTTAAAGTTGAAGTGGTTGCTTTTTGCAGGTTTTCCTTATTTGCACCAGGATCAGGATTGGGACTTCAGCAGAAACCAAATTGCAAGATTTCATTAAGAACCTTTTTAGGTGTCTCACACAGATAGTTTGTGTTTGAATACACTTAGAGGTGTGCGATCAGGACCATACCTAGCCTTATGTGAGCGGAGCAGCCACACAGGGCGCAAAGGCTTAAGGGGCGCATTTTAGCTGCCTTCCGGTGCCTGCCGCCGCCACTTTTTCTTCTCTCAGCGTCGGCAGGCAATGGCAGGACAGCTAAAATGCGCCCCTTAATCCTTCTCGCCGGCATGATAAGCAGATCTTTCCCTCCCTGCAAGAGCAACTTGCACATCGGGCGTGCCTCTTCTCTCCCACCGCAGGGAGGGGAGCCCATGCCCGATGTGCAAGTCGCACAGGGCGCGATCTTCACTCAGTACAGCCCTGTGTGCGATGCACTGTTCTAAAAGGATTAAAATCAAAGATTGTGATGAGAAGTTGACCTCAAGATAAATTCTGACCAAAGAAATATTTGGTTAAGAGCTCTGTTATTTAGAAAAGTCTCACTCTTTATTGTGGCATTTATAATTGGTGGATTTTGGGGACTATTTTATGATTATTCATAAACAAAAATAGACCACAAACAATATCCAAGCTTTTATACTGTTTCCTGCTTTTTCTATTTTTAATTGGTCTTCTTTTATTTGATTCTTTTATGCAACAAATATGTGTGCATATAGTCCAAAGCCATTTCATTGGCCACTGCCTTTTTTAGGAGATATTGGATATTAAGGGCCCGATTCCATCCTGGATGTACAAGCCCTCTATGCACCCGGTCGGATCTGGACACACAGAGGGAGTCGCGATTCTGATCCCGCGGGGCATAAAAGTACATGTCCTTGTTTACATGCATACTTTTAAGTATAGGGTAATTTTATGAAGCATTTTATGAGGAAAAAAACTCTTGTTAAATTACACCATCTTGCTTTATTTAGTTAAGATAACCATGAGGTATTATGTAGCAATTGGTTTCCTAAGACTGTATTGCAACTTACATAAAGGCTAAAGTAGTGATAAATGATATAAGGTTACATAGCTAATTATTCTCCAAGGTGCTTAGTACTGGTTTCCCTACTTATATATAGTTTATGGTAGAGATGTTTGTCTTCACGAAACTATCTACAAAGTCATAGACCTTCTGAACTTTATATAATTGTTTAGCATTTATTTTCAAGATGCTGGCACAAAATGCAATGTTCCATACACTTTGCTATAATAAAGATAATGTTGATGCCCCTATTTAATTTTTCTATTACATTCAGGTATAGTTTACTGTAAGACTCATCTGCTACAATTACTCTAATAATTTGTTGCAGATGATTTTTATACCATTGTTTTGGCTTCATAAATATGGTAATACAATTATGTTTTCCAAGATGATTTTTTGTAGGCACAAGGTTATTTTGTTTTCAGTCTCTTCTATGCTGGCATTAAAAAAGTCAGAAATATGTTGGACAAGATAGCTCTGCTTCTGATCCCTTAAACTCAGGTCAGCAAGATAATAATGATAATTATGCGCAGCTGAGAAACATGAACCATCACATCGGATTGATCAAAAACAAGAGTAGCGCTTATACAACTTACTCCATTTCTAACCTCTTACTAATGTTAGACTTCGACCTAATCTAGGGGACTAATTACTAAGTTGCAGTAAAATCCAACATTTTATCACATCATTTTACAGTGGAAGTCATTAATCTGCAGTAACCCAATACCACAGGTTATTAACAGCCAAGATATAAGATTAATGCAGCATGTGATCTCTCTCTCAAGCTGCGTTATATTACTCCCCTGGTCCAAACTGTGTGGTCTGAACACATGGCTCAATGTTCCAGGGAGCCTTCTTAAGGTGGCTGGTGCAAACATACATAGAAGAAGGGTAAGCTGGGGGTCAGGTCCACTCCGTTTAAGAGACTTTCCCCCTATTTTGAACCTGGAGCCCAACTGGACAGGAATGAATGGGTGGGTCGCTGCTGTCTGGCTCCCACTAGTGATAGTTAAAGGTAGGTCTGAGTGGCTTTTGTGGGAATGGGGATGTTGTGATTCAAGGACTGGGAGATATAGACAGGGGCGGCCCAAGGGGGGTGCGGCGCCATGTGCGGAGACTCGGTGCGGGGCCTCATTTGCATAAGGGACCTCGTTTGCATAAATATTTGCATAATGTTACCATACACTAACTTTTAGTAAACATGCCTCTTAATGAGTGTATGGATAAAGAAAGACTAAAAGATTTATACATTACTATAATCCAGTGACAACCGCCAGACACATTAGGAACTACTACAAACACTGCCCATTTAGAACCCATAGCAAACCCTCTGTATCATAACAGCACTACCAGGACTCACAAAGCACAAGACTCTACCTATCAAAAGGCAACACTACAAATATTAAACCAATACATTTCAGAGAACAACAATACATGACCTACTGGGGAAAGAGAACAAGTGGCAATGTCAAATAGGAATTACATAAACAGAATACCTCAGCTCAGTTACACGTGCAGAACATAGACCATCACCAAACAAGAAATCACAATGTAGAAACAGGAAGACAATAATTAAACTGGAAACCCCAAAAGCCCAACAACACTGTAGAAATACAACTATAAATTTATTTTCTCTTGTACTAAACAAAGCGCAGACGTTAATGATGCACATTTCCCAGAGCTGGCATATTTCAGTTAATAAATTCAATAAAGAGATATTTTTCTGCCTTTTGTGCATTTTTTTTCAGTTGCAATTGCTCCAGCCACTTTCTTCTGGTTTCTTTGTGTCTTCTGCTAACTCTCCATCGTCTGCTGTCCATTTGTCCTTTCTTCACTCTTCTAGTTTTTTTCCATTCTCTCTCTACATCTGCTTTAACATACTAATCTTTCTCCTTTTGCTCTTTCCTCATTCCTATTTCATCCACTCAAATTTTACCCCGCCATCCTCAATCCCCACTTACTCTCCCAATATCCGGCCAATTGTAGATTTGTCTTCCCTCCCACATAAAATATTTTTTTCCCTCTCCATTTCACTCTCCCAGCTCTATCCCATTCTAATCCTCCCCCTCCCTTCTACTTCCAGCCCCACCCAGCATCCGCTCCCTTCTAGTCCCCGCATCAGCCCATTACCAGTCCTAGCTCCCCCATCCGAGTCCCTCCATCAGCTCATTTCCAATCCCAGCCCCCCATCAGCCCATTTCTAGTCCTTTCCTAGCCCCACCATCAGCCCATGTCAAATCCTAGCTCCCCTCCACTCAGACCATTTCCAATCCAAGCCCCCCATGAGCCTACTTCCAGTTCTAGCCCCTCCATGAGTCCATTTCAATCCAAGCCCCCCCAACAGCCCATTTCCAGTCCTATCCTAGCCCTCCATCAGCCCATTTCCTGTCCTAGCCCACCCTCACTCAGCCCATTTCCAGTCCTAGCTCCCTCCCCTCACAGCCCATTTTCATCCCAAGCCCCCCTCCCCATCAGCTATTTGTAGTTCAAGCCTTCCTTCCACTCAGCCCATTTCCATTCCAAGCCCCGTCCCCATCAGCTATTTGCAGTTCAAGCCCTCCTTCCACTCAGCCCATTTCCAGTCCTAGCCACCCCCCCAGCACATTACCAGTCCTAGCCCCCCATAGCCCATTACCAGTCCTAAGCCCCCAATCACCCCATTTTCAGTCTTAGCCCCCCCATAGCCCATTACCAGTCCTAGCCCCCATCAGCCCATTTCAAGTCCTAGCTCCCCCATCCGAGTCCCTCCATCAGCTCATTTCCAATCCCAGCCCCCCCATCAGCCCATTTCTAGTCCTTTCCTAGCCCCACCATCATCAGCCCATGTCAAATCCTAGCTCCCCTCCACTCAGCCCATTTCCAATCCAAGTCCCCCATGAGTCTACTTCCAGTTCTAGCCCCTTCATGAGTGCATTTCAATCCAAGCCCCCCCCCAACAGCCCATTTCCAGTCCTATCCTAGCCCTCCATCAGCCCATTTCCTGTCCTAGCCCCCCTCACTCAGGCCATTTCCAGTCCTAGCTCTCTCCCCTTACAGCCCATTTCCATTCCAAGCCCCCTCCCCATCAGCTATTTGCAGTTCAAGCCCTCCTTCCACTCAGCCCACTTCCAGTCCAAGCCACCCCCCCAGCCCATTACCAGTCCTAGCCCCCCCATAGCCCATAACCAGTCCTAAGCCCCCCATAGCCCATTACCAGTCCTAAGCCCATCAGCCCACTTCCAGTCCTAAGCACCCCATCAGTCCACTTCCAGTCCTAAGCCCCCCCAACACCCCATTTTCAGTCTTAGCCTTCCCCCATAGCCCATTACCAGTCCTTACCCCCATCAGCCCATTTCCAGTCTTAGCCTCCCCACAGCCCATTCCAGTCCTAACCCCCCATTAGCCCATTTCCAGTCCTAGCCCCCCATAGCCCATTTCCATTCCTAGCCCCCCATAGCCCATTTCCAGTCTTAGCACCCCCATAGCCTATTACCAGTCCTAACCCCCCCATCAGCACATTTCCAGTCCTAGTCCCCCCTATCGCCCATTACCAGTCCTACCCCCCCATCAGCCTATTTCCAGTCTTAACCCCCCCCATAGCCCATTACATCCTAACCCCCATCAGCCCTTCCAGTCCTAACCCCCCCATCAGCCCACTTCCAGTCTTAGCCCCCCCCCATAGCCCATTAGTAGTCCTAACCCCCCATAGCCCATTACCAGTCCTAATCCCCCTCCCTCCATCAACCCACTTCCAGTCTTAGCCCCCCCATAGCCCATTACCAGTCCTAACCCCCCCAAAGCCCATTACCAGTCCTCACCCCCGCCCCCAACCGCCCTGATAGATAGTAGAAAACAAACCGGCGGCTGCAGCCGCTGCCGCAGTGGCAGCGGCAGCAGCAAAAGACCCGCCGCGGGGCCCCGCCTGCCCGGCAGAGCCTCCCTTCACCATCAGCTCCCGAGTCCCTCCCAATGTGCGGGCTTTCAGAGCCGCGAGAGTTTCCCTTTCTTCTCACGGCTCTGTTAATCTTGCCGGGGCTGATGGGATTTCCCATCAGCCCCGGCGGGATTAACAGAGCCGCGAGAGGTCAGAGAAGCTCTCGCGGCTCTGAAAGCCCGCGCATTGGGAGGGACTCGGGAGCTGGAGAACATGCTACTTGCATTGCACAAGGACTCGACGAGACGTGCTTCGCCTTCAAGTGGTGCAGGTTCTCCATATGGTGTGAGAACGCCGCTGGACCCCTTTTCCTGCTCTGTGGAGTCAGTTTTGTCATCTTATACACCTGTTAGACACTGGCCTGAAGACCAGCTGCTAGAGTGCACCTCAGTGCTGTAGCCGCTTATCAGCCCATAGCTGATAAGCTGATCTCTGCTCACCCCTTAGTGAATCGCCCTACTTTCTGGTTCCCCCCCCCCCCATTAAACCACTCCCAGTGATGTGGGACCTTAATGTGGTGCTTAGACAGCTCCTCGCACCCCACTTTAAGCTGCTTAGCTCCTGCCCACTCAAATTCTTTACCTAGAAGGTCATTTTTCTGGTGGTACTTTGGTGCGGAGAGTCAAAGAATTGCAAGTGCTGGTGGCGCACCCACCATACACTAGGTTTCATGAGAACAGGGTGGTTCTCTGAACTCACCCAAAATTCCTACTTAAGGTAGTCTCTGCTTTTCATCTTAATCAATCTTCCCAAGGCCTCATGCCAACAGAGCTGAGACTTTGTTGCACACCTTGGGCTGTAAGAGAGCACTGGCTTTCTACCTGGAGAGGACAAAAGCCCATTGCCGATCATCCCAGCTCTTTGTCTCCTTTGACTCACTTTGGAGTGGAGGAGTGGCCTAGTGGTTGGGGTAAGGTACTTCAGGCTGGAAGGTCGGGGTTCAAATCCCACTAGAGGACAGCAACCTTGGGCTGGAAGGACTGGGGTTTCTAGTCCCATAGGTGCTCCTTGTGGTCTTGGACAAGCCACTTAACCCTCCATAGCCCATGTTCCCTGTAAAATAGTTATCTCCAAGTTATAATGCCCTGTTCAATGTAATTTCAGTTTGTTCAATGTAAACCGCACTGATGCAGAATAGCGCGGTATATAAGAGAATGTAAATAAATAAATAAATAACGCGCGTTATGATGCGCTTACGATCGTTAACGTTACATAACGCGCATTAATCGTAGTTAACGATCGTAAACTCCCGTGGCGCGGTAAAAAACCGCAGAAGGTGGAGAGAGGGCGGAGAAAAGGGGTCAATAGGCGGAGAGTGGGCGGGGAGAGGCTCTCTTCACACTAACGCGCTGATCTGAAGAGCTCAATTCCAACGCGAATGAAAACCTGCCATTAAATGCACATTACAGGGGAGAGAAACCATTTCAGTGTCAGCAATGTACAGCCCAGGCAATGAAACCTAACAAAAGTGATAAGTGTGATACATGTGCACAGAACAAAAGGGCACATAAACACTGAAAATGACCCCAACAAACTGGAAAAAAACCATAACCAAGCTGGCCAATAGTGGTATCAATGAGAAACATCAACCCCTCCCCACCCCGAGTAAGCTCCATAGAACAGATATAAATCGTGTAAGGGTCTATAATCCGTCCCCATACAAGGTGAATGAGCCCACAGTGAAATAGCGCTGCTCAGGGTTTTCTCCACCATCGGACAGGGTTCCTATGGCATGCACATGTCCCGCAACATCAGGGCGGGCATGTCGGAATGGCAACTGGACAGATGCTGGAGAAGGGGATACAGAGGGCCGCAGGCGGCACATGCTGTGGTGCTGCTGGGCCACAGTGCGTACTAGGGCGATGCCTAGGTGGCCCATATGAATGCTGAAGCAGCAGAGCAGCCAGACAGCAACTGCTGAAGGCCCAACATGGGCACGACTGTGCTTCCCACAGTGTCACAGGGGATAGTACCCAGCAGCTACCCCCAAGGGCACGGAACATTGGCAGGCGGTGCTGGGGGGAAGCGTGGACACCTATGCAGGCACCCCTACCCCAGAACCCGCACCATAGGCAGCCGCCTACCTGCACACTGTATGGCCTGAGACTGCGCACCACCAGCACCACCAGCAGAAGGGCATGTCAGCATGGTGGCTGAGGGATACTGATGGTGGAGGGGGCAGTGGCAGCTCGTGTAAGTGGGTGCCATGTACTGCAACAGATGGGCCCTGTCTGATGAACAGTCATGGTATCACCATGGAATGTACTGACTCTGTGACAGCAAGGTGGTGCAGTGCACAAAACCAGTGTATTCAGAAGCAGTGGGTCACAGGTTCAAGTCCCAGCTGTGATTCTCACCAACCGAGTCCCATTATTTTACCCACTACTACAACGTGCTAATACAGACAGCACCTTTATTGCAGATGATGTAAACATGCCCAAGACACCTACATTTTACCCTACAGAGCACAGACACCAAAAACATGCACATTACCTAGAGCAGAGCCTCCCAAATGCAGTCCTGGAGGGCCAAACACCATTCCGGTTCCATGCTGCCTCTGATAAAGATGCCTGTGCTGCATTTCTATGTGCCACCCCCATGGTATGCAGATGTATCTCATGTATATTCATGAGGGACAGCATGAAAACCCGAACAGTGTTTTGCACCGCAGGTCTGGAGTTGGGAACCTCTGCCTTAAAGCAGCAGCCAACAGGGACAGACACACCCGCACCCACAGGCCCCATTATCCAAAGCCTCCTGAGGAGGCAGGACATTGGGCTCTGCGTGCATCTCCCAATACTAGCACTTGCATACCTTAGTAATGCCACCCTAAACCGGCGAATATGGTACACATCTATCAAAAGGTTGCTATGAGTACTGGCAGATAGCAATTCCTAGGTTAAGTACACTTTTCTGAGTGATCTGCATCATAGCAACCTTTCTGATGTCTGTGGAGTGTGCTACAGGTCTTGTGTCTGACAGTGTTTACCAACCTGGGGAGTGACTCCTACAGTATTGCGTACCATAGCCATGCCTGCACTGTGCCCAGGACTTGTGTGGTGGCCTGGGCTGCCCAACACCTCTATAGTTGCACAATGCTGGCATAGGTGTGGGGAGTGTGTGTCTGTCTATCCAGTGTGTGGTGGCTGCCAACACCCTCCACAGCCCACACTGCTAGCACTGTTGCCAGTATTGGCCTGCCAATGTGCATAATGAGGAGCAAGGTACCGTGGGAATAGCCTGGATAGGGTGGCCTGGCCTGGATGCATCTGCACACGGCATAGGGCAATGGCTCGGACATTGTAGTGCCTGGCCACCACCTGCATGGACAGGGTGGCCATAGCATGTCCTGCTGGGAGGTCACTCTCACCCTGACTGAGCAGTGACCATGACATGGCTAGGTTCCCCCATAGTGCGGTATAAGATTTTTCTCATGTGATATTTATGGGTTTTCTTTTGGGGCCCAATCACTGACTTATTTGCTTGGTGTGTATGCTGACATCCCCATTCTGGGTACATGCATCTCCTCCAGGACTATAGACTAGCTGGCGGACTGTCTGCAGCTAGTATGTGTCTTGCTGGAACACCTTGCAGGGTGCAGCGGCTGGAAGCTTGCTGCTGGAGAATGTCAGATAGTGGTGGGGAGCAGCTGAGCATTTCCAGGCCTTCTGTCTGCTATTGCGTTATGGATGTGTACCGCTCTGTTTGTTCCCCAGCAGGAATGGGGTTGCTGGTCCCCTCTACTGCTGCTATTGCAGGGAGGTAGACTGTAGATCTATTGGTGGGTGATCCTGTTTCCCACCCTGAGCTCTAGAGGGTGGGTTGTGTGGTGGTACATAATCTGCCTATGGGTCCATACACCCCCCCCCCTCCTTCACCTACAGCAGGTAACGATGGCACCAACACAGGATATGCACTATTCTGGGTTCAGCATCGCCCATAGGGACTAGACATGACCGAGACATACAGCAGGACACAGATGTATCCTAGGTGTGTCTAACTGAACTACCTATCAGACACTGATGGGGAACTGCAGTGTATTTCAGCCATGAAAGGTGCTGTGGACCTGGTGCTAGGCGCCCCACCTCAACCTCAGGGTGGGCACTGTACCCGCACAATGTGACTGTCTGTGGCTACTCTGTGGCAGTGCCACACACGGTCTGTTCCCCCTACAAGGCCGAGGTGCTGTGGGGGTGCATACTCGATCTTGTGCCCATCTCTCGACTGCTGATTTGCATGTGCAGTGCATCATGGGTACGGGTGGGTTACCCCTATCCTGGTAACCACAGCAGACAGTTTGTGTGGTGACGTGCAGTCCTGCAGCCAGCCAGGGCTTTGTTCACATCCTTATAAGGTGTCCTATAGGGGACATTATAGGGTGCCTTGGCGGACAGTACACTTTATAATGTGCCCTATGGAGTGCGTTATGGGGTGCCTTATGCGGCACCTTAGGTTATGCCACCGTGAGGGTGTGTTTGCTGGCAGCACTAATTAAAATACACGTCACATGCCTCACCAATCGCTACTTAAATGTAAAGGGTGCTGCCTCAGCCAGCCTTATACATTAGGTCCACTGGGGAATCAAACTCATGACCCCTGTACCATCAGTCAGTGTTGTAACCATTGTACTACAGCTCTGTTGCTGTGCTTGTATGCCTGTGCGCCTTCTTAAGATTAACGCGCGGTAACGTGCCCTGTAGCGCTCGTTCATTTATGGCGCCTTGTAATGCGCGTTCTCGGCAACGATGTACCGCCCATGTCCTTATTTGGGGTTTCTGTCTCTACCGCGGCTCCTAACGCGAATCGCACTAACGCAGTTTAGTAAACATACCCCTAAGTCTCCCATAGCAGAAGCATGCCTCATCCTGGCATCATCGTAGGCTGGGCAGTAATGGAGGGGTTGGGGTCAGCAGGAGAGGAGAGTATAGAAATATGGAGTGGGGGGCTAGGACGACACAGTCTAGCCCAACCCTGTGGCGAAGATTAATGGATCTCAATTGCTTTGATATTATTGTTAATAGCTAGATGTTTAATAAAAGCTGTGGCCAATTGTTTTGCCAAGCACCTCTCCAAGGGAGTGTTATTTCAGTGTGAGGAGGGTGGGGGGGGGGGCGAATGGCTGGCGAGTGTGAATGCCTATGTTATGATTTATGGACCTTTTCTCCAGGAACTTGTCCAAACCTTTTTAAAGCCCAGCTACATTAACAGCTGTTATTACATCCTCTGTTAATGAATTCCAGAGTTTGATTATACGTAGAGTGAAAAAATATGTTCTTTTATTAGTCTTAAATGGGTTACATTGTAGTCTTTCTACTTTTTGATAGCATAAACAACCGATCGACATTAACCCATTCCACTCCATTCATTAATTTATAGACCTCTATCATTTCTCCCCTCAGACTTCTCTTTTCCAAGTTAAAGAGCTCTAACCATTTAAGCCTTTTCTCAAAGGGGTATCCTTCAATCCTCTTTACCATTTTGGTGACTTTTCTCTATAACTTTTCTAATTCTGCAATATCCTTTTTAAGATATGGCAACCAGAATTGCACACAGTATTCAAGGTATGGTCGAACCATGGAACGAAATAGAGACATTATAATATCCTTGGTTTTATTCTCCATTCCTTTCCTTATGATTCCTACGTAGTAACATAGTATATGACGGCAGATAAAGACCAGTATAGTCCATCTATTCTGCCCAGCAAGGCAGCAAGAGTAGGTGCACATGCCTCTCCATGCAGGTCACCCCTCCCCATGCCTTTGTTTAGGGGTATACCCACCGTTCCGTGTAGGTCACCCCTATTTGTTCAGATGTAAGTGATAGTTATGCTTATTTTGATTTTATCCTGTTGCTATAAAGGGATACACTGTGTCTATCCCATGCCATTTTGAATTCTGTCACTGTGTTTGCCCCCACCACTTCCATCGAGAGGGCATTCCAAGCATTCACCACCCTTTCAGTGAAAAGGTATTTCCCTACATTGCCTTTCAGTTTACCACCTTGCAGCTTCATGTTATGCCCTCTAGTTTTACAGCTTTCCCATCTTTGGAAGAGGTTTGTTTGTTCATTAATACTCTTTAAGTATTTAAAGGTCTGAATCATATCTCCCCTGTCCCTCCTCTCCTCCAGAGTGTACATATTTAGGTCTTCAAGTCTCTTCTCATACGTCTTCTGATGCAGGCTCCAACTTATTTTGGTTGCCTTCCTTTGAACTGCTTCCAATCTTTTTATATCCTTTGCGAGATACGGTCTCCAAAACTGAACACAATATTCCAAGTAAGCGACTTGTACATACCAAGTGAGGCCTCGCCAGCGACTTGTACATTCCTAGCATTCTATTTGTTTTCTTGGCTGCTGCTACACACTGGGCAGAGGTTTTGAATGTATTTTCCACAATGGTGCCTTAATCTTTTTCCTGGGTGGTGATTTCTAAGGTGGTACCTTGCATTGTGTTACCAAAGTTTGGGTTGTTCTTTCCTAGATGCATAACTTTGCACTTGTCCACATTAAATTTCATCTGCCATTTGGACGCCCAGTCTTCCAATTTATCAAGGTCCTCTTGTAGTTTTTCACAATCCTCTTGGGTTTTAACAACTTTGAATAATTTTGTATCATCTGCAGATTTGATCACCTCACTCGCTATTCCCATTTTCAGGTCATTTATGAATATGTTAAAAAGCAGTGGGCCCAACACAGATCCCTGCAGTACTCCACTATTTACTTTTCTCCATTGAGAAAATTGGCCATTTAGACCTGCTCTCTGCTTTCTATCTTTTAACCAGTTCCTGAAGCATAATACTACACTGCCTCCAATCCCATGACTTTTTAATTTTGTCAAGAGGGACCTTGTCAAAGGCTTTCTGAAAATCCAGATACACTATATTGACTGGCTCACCTTTGTCTGTTCACACCTTCAAAAAAATATAACAGATTAGTAAGACAAGACTTTTCTTGGCTAAATCCATGTTGGCTTTCTCCCTTTAAACATGATTATATACAAGATTAGTAATGTTATTCTTTATAATGGTTTCTAACATTTTGCCCAATACTGATGTCAGACTCACAGGTCTATAGTTTCACGGATCACACCCGGAACCCTTTTTAAATATTGGCATTTCATTGGCCATTCTTCACTCTTCAGGTACTATAGAGGATTTTAATGATAGTTCACAGATTACTAATAGTAGGTCTCAAATCTCCTATTTCAGTTCTTTCAATACCCTCTGGTTTACCATCCGGTTTAGGTGATTTGCTACTCTTCAATCTATCAAATAGTTGTAATACATCTTCCCAGTTTATTGATATTTCTTTCAATTTTTATATACCATTTCAGGCATTTGTAACTTCCCTACATCTTCTTCAGTAAAAACCAAACAAAGAATTCATTCAGTCTCTCTGCTATGGCCTGGTCTCAGTGCACCTTTTATTCCTCTTTCATCCAATGGTCCAGATGACTCCCTCACAGGTTTTTTTGCTACAAATGTATTTGAAAAAGTTTTTATTATGCATTTTGCTTCCATGGCTAGCTTATTTTCAAATTATTTCTTTTCATGCCTAATCAATGCCTTGTATCTAACTTGTCAATGCTTATGTTTTTTCCAGCCACTCTGATCTAGCCTTTAAACCATGCTGGCATTTTTTTGGCCTTCCATCCACTTTTTTTAAAGCATGGAATACATCTGTTCTGGGCTTCCAAAATAGTACTTTTAAACAATGCCTATATGTAAATCTTTAACCTTTGCAGCTGCTCTTTTTAGTCTTTTCTTAACTATTTTCATCATTTTATCATAGTCTCTCCTTTGAAAGTTAAATGGTAGTACTATGGATTTCCTTGCCATCCTTCTTTCATTTACTAAATCAAATGTGATTATGCTATGATCACTATTGCCAAGCAACACCCTTATCTCTTTCACCAGATCCTGTGTGTCACTAAGGAATAGGTCCAAAATAGCTTCCCCTCTTGTTGTTTCATGAACCAGCTGCTCCAAAAAGCAGTTATTTATTTCATCTAGAAACTTTACCTCCCTAGCATGTCCTGCTGTGACACTGACCCGGTCGATGCCCGGGTAATTGAAATCACCCATTATTACTATGTTGTAGCTTCTGTTAGCTTCACTGATTTCTTTCAGCATTGCATTATCCATTAGTTCATTCTGGCGAGGTAGTCGGTAGTATTCCTCCATTGCCACTGCCTTCCCGGTTTTATGTGGAATTTCTATCCATAGAGAGTCTACAGCATATTTTGTTTCCTGCAAAACTTTAATCCTAGGTGACTCAATGGCCTCTCTAACAGAGTGCAACCCCTTCAGCAATTTGATCTACTCTATCATTGTAATACAGTGTACCCAGGTATCATAGTATCCCATTGGTGAAAGTGGCCATGTGTGCACTAGTCCTGTTAAGAGTGCAGGCAAGAGAAGCAGACTGTGTGTTAGTTGCCTGATGTTCCTTGCTGGAAATTATGCAAAAATGTTTAGTGCAAGCTGTATTATTGCATTTACATAATAATGAGATGCTTGGCACACATTGGCATGCTTTGCCTCTCATTATTAAGTAACCCACATTAGGATAATTTAACATGTAGTACACTAAAATAATGAACAATTGTCTTTTAATGCACATTATTTATTTTTATTTATTTATTTACATTCTCTTATATACCGCGCTATTCTGCATCAGTGCGGTTTACATTGAACAAACTGAAATTACATTGAACAGGGCATTATAACTTGGAGATAACTATTACATTAAGGGGCAAATAATGTGCATTATTTCTGGAACACATTTTATGCTCCTTATTCAGCCAATTGCAATAAACGTGTACTAAATGCTCTAAAATATAGTATTATTTCTATATGCTGTTTAGTGGTCAGAGCAGCAAATTGGGAACCAGTGAACCGAAGGTTCAAATTCCACTGCTTTTCCTTTTGATATTGGGCAAGGTATTTAACCCTCCTTTGTCTCAGATACAAACTAAGACTGGACCATGGAAGGCTACAGTTTATTAGCTCTAGAGATACCTACCCATGACTATATTAGGCTTTATGGTTTAGTGCAGCTTTAACTTTCGTTATTTCTTATTTTCTGATTTTCTATTATTCTATGGAGTGGAGGACTAACTAAATGGTTTGAGCAGTGACCTATTAATTGGGCAACCAGGGTTCAATTCCCACTGGCACTTCTTGTGACCTTGAGCAAGTCACATCACCCTCCATTGCCTTAGACATCCCACCTTGTGAAAATTTGTGAACACATTTTTGAATAATTTACCTGTTTTCAAAAGTGAAGCTTGTTCTTATAATGTTTGTAGAAAGTTGTGGTATTAGATAAGATCTGTTGAGAATCAGCATGAAAAATAAAATAAATTATAGAATATTGAGAGAGTTTCAAATTTTTTATTGACTACAGTAGAATGCACTGCAAATTCCAATCAATTAATGAAGAAAAAGCAGAAGGCAGAATGGCAAAATCCAGGCTGCTAGGTATTTCATCCATTGCCCAAAGCTTAATTCTCTCATTCTTTCCCAGGTGGGCCCACTGAGGTTGGAGCATAGAGCTGATCTCTGGTGAACCATGGCCCCATGTAGCTGGGTTTCAATCATGTGGCAGGGTTTAAGCAGTTAGCAGGGTCTGCTAATTGCATAAACACTTTTGAATCGGGCCAAAGCTTCTTTTCACTTTAAATACACGATTAGAAATTTGTTTTCTAGACCACTGATAAACAGTTATATCCTTGTAAGTTTCTTAAGTTTTAGATGAGTTTATAAATTCTGGAGGACTATTTGGCGTAATCAGAGGTGTAAATTCTGCCCAAGCAGCCCCTGAAATGCAGGCAGAAAGGGGTCCACACAGCGGCGGCAGCAACACCGCAGCAAACTTACTTGATCATATTTGCTGCACTGCTCTGCTCTTGTAAGTCTGCCGTGGGCCGGTGACTGTTCCTCACCAGGCCAAAGTCTCATGATAACAACCACACTGTGAGATTTTGACACAGCATGGAGTAGCTGCCAGGTCCACAGTGAACTTAGAAGAGCAGGAGCAATACAGTAGACACAATGAAGTAAGTTTGCCGCCACTGTCGCATTGGGGGGAGGGGGGAAGTGCTGCACAGGAGATGGCCCTCAGCAAAACTTTGCTTGGAGGTGCCTCATTATAACTTACGTCACTGGTCTTAATGTTACCTTTCAATTTGAGAGCATCACATTTGTATATCTGGCATAATTGCATAAATGAAACTAGCAAAATGGTTCACCCAACCTCCCCAACCCTCGATCTGGGTAAAATCTATAAACACAAAAGTAGATTTATCCAGGCTAAAAAGGGTTTGGGTTGGGATAAGGTTTTCAAATTCACAGCCTCATTTACTAACATGCATTAACATGTTAATACCTACTTATTACTGTAACTATGCACTTAAGGGCATGTTTACTAAAGTACAGCAAGTGTCTGCACTTGTTAAGCGTCATCGAGTCAGTGCTGACTCAAAGTGACCCTGTGGATAGTAGTCTTAAATTATGTTCGCTCTTCATTCAGGTGACAAATTGCTTATAGAATGGCATTCATAACTGCTGTTATTATTTCCATCCATCACATTGCTGGCCCTCCTGTTTTGCGCCAACCATCAACTTTGCCAAGCATGTCACCTTTGTCAAATAATCTCTCACTTTGCATGATGTGTCCAAAGTAGGAAAGTCAAAATCTTGTCATCTGAGCTTCTAAACAAAAGCATAGGTTTTATCTCCTTTAGCAGTCCATGGTATACACAGTATTCTTCGACTGTACCATAATTGGAAGGCATCAATTTTCTTCCTGCCTTTCTTCTTCACTGTCCAACTTTCATGTCCATATGACGTTATTGAAAATATGAGGGCTTGGGCAAGTCGAATCTTTGTATGCAGAGATACATCTCTGCATTTGATAATCTTGTCTAGGTCCTTTATAGCCATTCTGCCAAGAGCAATGTGTCGTCAGATTTATTGACTTAATGTATCATAACTGTAAAAGTCAAGTGTAGCAAGTGTACAGTCTGTGCATTAAATGCAGAGGGCATACTCTACATTTAATCCACAAGGTATTTTTAATGCATGTGCATGCTTTGCTTTCCTTGGTACAGTGCGTAGCGTGGGAGCACTCGCACTTCCTGCACAGGCAAGCAATGAGGTGTGGTGACATAAACAGGCAAAAGATACTGGCCATGATCTTCACCCAACCCCTCTCTGATTGACAGCCCCTTGGCAACATCCCCAAGCTTCTCCCTCCCCCAACCAATCACACCCCTGATCATCCCCCACCACACCAATCACACCACCACCGATCATAACGCCCTGCCCAAGCAAACCCCCAGAAGTCTACCTTCATGAATTCCCCAACTCTCTGGAATGGTCACTCAGTGCATACTCAAAGTGTGCCCTCCAGACCTCCCTTCTACAAGAATCCCCCCAGCACTCAATACCTTTCTCCGGACTCACCTCCCACCCTGAGTTACTCCCTCTGGGTCTTATCAAGACCATCCCTGGTATTTTCTGGGCCTTGTGGCAGGAGTGGTCTCCCTCTGTTCTGCTAGTGATGCTTCCAATATGGTAGCCTTCACCCCTATCAGTAGTCTCACAGTACTATTGCTAAGGTCAGTCTGCCATATTGGAAGCATCACCCACTGAGGAAGGAGTGGAGGGAGACCATTCCTTCCCAAATGATCACTAGATCCAGGAACGGTAAGACCTGGTAAGACCTGGGAGAGGGACCAGGGTAGGGTACTTCAATGCATTGAGTGGCCATTCCAGGTATTGGGGGTTCATTAAGGGGGGAATGGTGTGGTATGCGACAAGGGAGGTCTGATTGGGGACTGATTGTGCCTGGGAGAACATGGGGGTTGGGCACCATCATTACGTAGCTGCCACCTTTCTAGAAGTTGTTCAAGGTGAGTTATGATCAGGTTTATAGGTATTTCCCAGTCCCCAGAGGATTTACAATTTAAGCTTGTACCCGAGGCAATGGAGGGTGAAGTGACTTACCCAAGGCTACAAGGAGTGCTAGTGGGATCTGAATCCTGATCTCTTTAATCAGTAGTCTGCTGCTCTAACCACTAGACAACTCCTCTACTTATTTGTCCAAATTGGCATAAAATCTAAGCTCTATCTGAAGCAACAGAGGGTAAAGTGACTTACTCAAATACATAAAGAGTGTCTCTATAAGAAATGGAATTTGAACACAGGATTCCATGGTCCATAGCCCAATTCTCTATACACTTCAACCTCTGCTGCATTTCAGCATTTTTGAGTCTGATTTCACACAATGCCAAGATATAGCATTAAAGAGAAAAAAAGTGTCAAGAAGTTTAAAGGCTAGCACATCCATCCTATTTTTCTAAATAATTCTATCAACTGTACTCATCACTATTAAAATCTCAGGATGCTGAGACTCATATTTATACAAGGGATTCATACTTCTGTTCCAAGAGAGAATGATTGCTGGTTGGGTGAATACAATCACATAATCCTTCAAACCCAATTAGAATCCTTTAAAAAAGATCTGTCAAAGGGCTGCATAGAACCACATCATCTCTATCAGAGTTACTGAATGTACATAGCATCCTAACCCACTGACATTTCAAACCTTTCAGCCAGTAGTGATATCTTCATGGTCTACCAAACCTCATAAAGAATGATCAAACATAGTGCACAAGAAAAATTGATTACTTAGTCAGAGTTCCATTCATCAAAACCTATTGACTTGCCGTGTTCACTGGGGAAGAAGCCACTAAGTTTGTCAAATAAATAAACAAATAAATAAATAAATAAGTGTGTGTCTCATCTATCATGAATTAGAGGTCACTAAGAGGGTCATATCCATAGAGATTTCTACAGGTAGAACGTGTTTTGCCTGTGTAATTAGCCTCCCCTGCATTTATGTAAAAGTATAGGATTTGTTCCAAAACATTTGCTTACTTGACTTGTAGTGGAAGTGTTGCTGTGTGTGTGTGAGGGGAGGAAGAAGCGGGGTTAGGTCAGAGGAGAAAACTACAAACATAGGTTTGTATATTCCAGACTATGTGTACAGTTTTTAGTGGAAAAAATAACTGCAGCATAGGCATATACAAATCTGTGTGGGTAATTTTTCTTTATGCAGTTTTCAAAATGAAAAATTTCACATAATTTTCATTTTGAAAACTGGAACAAAGTCTATCAGTGAAAAGTTCCCATGGACTTTATAGCAACGTGGATGGTTGGAAATGGCTGTTAAATGTAGATCACATCTCATGCAAATTATATATTTAGGGACCCCTGGATTCCCAGTAAGATTACCGTGCTTGGCATCTTTGAGCATAAATCTGTCTTTTCTGTGGGTTTGGAATGGGGAGGATCTTAGAGGGGAGGAAGTGGAGACCTCTAGTGAGAAAAAGGCAGAAGACAGCCTTCAGGGCATAGGTGAAAGCGCAAAGCTCTCTTCCTTGAGAGACAGTAACCTTATAAGTGCAGTGGGATGACAAGTCTGTTGTATATGAAATCATCTCAGTCAAAGAGGTTTGTATTCAGTAAAGTACTTTCTTCAGGGCAATATTTCTTTATGTAGTGTTTGGACATTGGCAATCAGTATTCATCAAGATTCCTGCTGGAGATACCACTAGGATCTTACATAGTAACATAGTATATGACAGCAGAAAAAGACCAGAATGGTCCATTTATTCTGCCCAGTAAGGTGGCTAGAGTGGTTGAATCCATACAGGTTAACACCCCCCCCCTCATTGTCTTTATTTAGGGTTGTACTCGCCGATCCATGCAGGTCAACCCCCCCCCCCTCTGTGCTTTTGTTTAGGCTCCCCCCCCCCCCATGCCTTTCTTTAGGTTTATACCAGCTGCTCCATACATGTCACCCTCCTCTATTTATTGAAGTATAAATGATATTTTAGTTTGCTTTGATTTTATCCTCTTGCTATGAAGGGATCCACTGTGTCTGTCCCATGTCATTTTGAATTCTGAAGTATAACCTCCCCCAACAATACACAACTATTGTTGTACATAATTGTAATTATTTGAATATGTTACAGTCTATTGATCATAACTACCAAATGTAATCGTTCTCTTTTATGTTACTAGGGTTCTAAATAAAACAGTTAGACTCCAATTCTATAAGGCAGTTAGCGGCACTGCACATCCCACTGGGACGTGCAGCCCCGCTATCCGCCTTCACGGTATCCTGCCTTCTGTCCCCCCCCCCTGCACAGAGCCACTGTGCAGAGGGGGACAGGGGTGGCATGGGGCAGAGTGAGGGTGGAGTATGGGTGGGACTGACCCCTGGACATACAGGGCCAATACCAGTGACAGCCCTGTACATCTGGGGATTGCTGGGGGATGCCATGCTTATTCTACCTCAGAGGTGGAATAAGAGCAGGGCGCCCCTATGAACCTGGCTGGAAGCCCCTCCCCCCCCCCCCGGAGCCCAGAAGCACCCCCATCGGAGCAAAGGGTCACCGACGGTGAATCCTCACCATCCGATCTGGGCCCCAGTGGCCCCCGTCGGGTCAGGTGGCAGGGAATTGGGGTCGCAGTGGGCACGTAGTGCCATGGGGAGGATGACCCCATGGTGATGCAGGGGCATACTGGGCAATCCCAGGGCCCAATCCTGCACCCAAGGGGCTATCCTGCTCCTGTGGTATAGAATCAGGGCCTAACGGGCCTGTCCTGCCCAGGGGACAGACAGCCCAGATGTGCTCTTTAGAGAATCAGGCTCTGCATGTTTTGTTCCCTGTAAACCACTTTGATTCCCGGTGTGGGGCCAGAGGAGAAAGGGTTAACACAAACGATCTAAATGCTGGTAATTGTATTGAGGTGCGAACGTGAGTTGCCAGACGTATTAGGTGACATCAGATGGAAAATCAGTAGGGGCACAGGGTGAGAAGGAATCACAAAAAATATAAATAGGCCAAAAAAATATAAATATGCCAGTCTAACATGAAGGGAACAAAATGGCCCCGTTTTTAGGTGTCAGAATATGAAGGGGAGTTAAAAAGATATATTTCTTGGGAATGAGGAATGGGAGAGAAAAACCAAGCAAAGAACTGAATAAGTGGGAAAAAGGTTAGATAACAAGGAATAAATCTGACAAGGCCCAGGCAGACATGGGCATACAAAAGACAACAAAGCATAAATCTGATAAGGCCCAGGAAGACACGGGAAGGAATAAAGGAGGGATAATGGAAGAGAAAGTCCAGATGCCTGGAACAGAAAAACAAGGGGGTTATTTAGAAAAAGACTATATAAGGTGACAGAACTCTTTAACGGTGGGGATTTGTATCCTATGTCATGAAGGTGAAGTAAGCTGCAATTCCCCCATTGTATGTCTCTGTGTGTGCATGTGGGTCTGATTCTCTGTGCTGTTTGCTTGCTCTGTTGCTTTAGTATAACTAGGAACATAAATCTTTCTAATCTTTGCTGCGTTAGAACCTATCACAGGAAAGGGAAAGAAATAATCCAAATTGCTTTGCATTTAGTCAGTATTGTTATGCTCTTTGTATGCTTGTTTCTGTGAGACAGAAAGGAGATATAAAAAAGAATATTTTTGCAAAGAAGAAATCTATGAGAATGTTGTGCTAGTTATGTGTGTAATCTGCGTGAGGTGTATTTTATTGGGAGGTTTGGGGTAAGTCCTCCCTGTGTGTAATTTGTTCCCCTCTTGCATGGAGAAAGTGGTTTGTGATTCTGTCTGGCCAATGGAGTCAGCCCCCTTCCCTCCTTAGTCTGTACACTGGATAAGGTGGTATAAAAAAATCCCAGAAAAATAAATAAATTAATAAAGAACTCTTCCCCCTCCCAGTGGGAAAAACTTCCCAAAATTCTTCCTTCTCTTAAAAGGATATAGGTAGGGGGATGGGGCATATTTAAAATCCAACTCAATCACCAATGGATAATCCACTCTTATTTAAAGGAAACAAAAAACACCAAAACTAATTCATCAATGGCAGTATTTTGTAGCTCGCTGCAAAGTTCTAATGGGGAAAAATTCTTTACAGAAAAACACCATAAAGGTGGCATTTTTTATCCACTGGAAAAACTTTGCAAATGCTACAACATCAATGTATCAGAACAGCACTGGACTAACAACCCTAAAATATTTAAGGGGAATGAAGAAGTTAATACCATTTAGGACATTTCTAATCCAACAGATAAAAAACTTTGATGCAGGAAAACCAAACATGGTAGTAAAGGAGAAAAACATGAGAACCACATTAAAAGGTGTGTCAATGCCAAGTGATTATTCTATTTATCAAGTGGAGAGAAAGAAGATCCTCAAGTACTAAGAAATGCAGTCAGAAACCAAGAAAATGTGGTAGAGGCATACAGAAATATTTCCCATTGTACTGGGTACCAGAGGCCTAATTAAAAGAAACTTCCACACACAAACTCATAGATTGCCTATACATAATATATCCTATAAACTCCAGAAGGAAGTTATTTTTGGCATATGCAAGATGGTGGGCATTAGCCATAAATTTGCAAGACTAAGATTATATGCCACATACCTTGGCTAAGGAGTGAAGTCCATTATTGTCATAGAATACACAAAATTAACAAAATTTGGAGATATAGGGCGGCATTTTCAAAGGCATTTACACGGGTAATTGCCCTAGCTATCTGTGTAAATGCCTTGCCTTATCCGGGATTTTCGAAAGGCACCTACATGGATAGTGCCTTTGGAAAATCCTAGATATGTCCCTAACGCGCCCAGATGCTATGTGGTTAGCACTGAAGCATATTGGGGGCATTTTGGGGCGGAAAGGGGGCAGAGGAAAGGGCTAAATGGATAGCAGTGATAGCGTAGTTACTTACCTATGATAGGTGTTCTCCGGGAACAGCAGGAATCAATCCTCACATATGGGTGACGTGGGCATCGATGGAGCCAACACAGAGCATTTCCCCTTTGGGATAGCATTTCCCCTTTGGGAAAGCCTCTGGGATATGCAACCACGCATGCATGGTTCTCTTCCCGCCCAAGCGTGCCATCTTGCTCAGATAGATGGCATAGCTAGGACAGTAGTAAAAACTAAAACAAGATAGGGAGGCAACTCTCAGGGGAGGAGGGAGGGTTGTGAGGACTGATTCCTGCTATTCCCGGAAAACACCTATTACAGTGAGTAATGACGCTTTCTCCAGGAACAAGCAGGAAGTCAATCCTCACATATGGGACTCCCTAGCTCCAGGCTGCTGAGGACTGAACCACAACAGCACCAAAGATGGCCAAGTCAGGTAGCCGTGAGTTGCAGAAGATGAGTCCCCACCGAAAGATTCTGCAAGACCCTAGCATCCAGTGATACTATCACTCTGGTAGTCTAAACATAGAAGGGTCAGAGGGCAGGAGTTGCCTACACCCCAAGAATATTATGGAATCCTGCCTGTCCAAAGGCACTGTCCCTGTGGAACTTGCTCTCCAGGCATTAGTAAGCTGTATGAATTGTAGACCATGTGGCGGCCTTGCAGATCTCCATCACCGGCACTGAGTGGAGGTTGGCCACCAATGTGGCCATCACCCTCATGGGATGTGCTGTGATCCGGTGCTTGAGGGAGAGGCCAGCTCACTCATAGGCGAGGGCAATAAGGGTCCGCCACCCAAGTCATGGGGAGCCCCAGTCTACTGGGTTCATAAGACACTAAAAGCTGAGAAGCTTTGTGATGGGTCTAAGTCCACTGTAAGTAGAAAGACAGGGCCCATTTGCAATCCAGTGTATGAAGCACTAGTTCCTCCCTGCCGACATGAGGCTGTGGGAAGAAGGTGGGAAGAACCACCTCTTGGTTGAGGTGGAAAGGAGATATCACTTTTGGGAGGAATTCTTATAGAACCTTGTATATGGTGGATCTGCCACCAGGGCCTGGAGTTTGCTCACTCTTTGAGGGGACGTGAGGCCACCAGAAAAGCAACTTTCAAGAAAGGTACCACAGGTAGCAAGTGGCTAAGGGCTCGAATGGCAGTTTAGTGAGCTGGGAGAGCACCATATTGAGATCCCACTCTGCTGCCAGAGGGTGGAGAGGGGCTTGGATAACAGGAGGTCCAAGAGGAACCTAGAGAACAGGGGCTGGCTTAAGAGGGGTTTTCCCTCAATAGGGTGGTGGTGAGCAGCTTTGTTGCTCAGATGCATCCTCACCAAGTTAGGTTTCAGCCTGGTGTGCAACAGATGCAGTAGGTACTGAAGTACCAGTTGCACATGGCAAGAGAAGGGATTCTCCTCCTTCTCCACACACCAAGTGGAGAACCTTCTCCACTTAAAGGCATAAGCCCATCTGGTGGTGGGTTTTTAGGAAGCCAGTAGAATTTCCTCACACAAAGTAAATACCTATCCCTAAAGAAACCAAAATATCACACCACAAAAAAATAGGGATCCAAAAAGCCCGTGTTGCTGAATGAAGTCACCGGATCATTCAGCAACACGGGCTTTTTGGATCCCTATTTTTTTGTAGTAGAATTTCCTCAACATCTCCTGGAAGATTGAAGGGGGCCAACGCTACCCTTTCAGCAGTCACACTGTTAGTGTTCCTGACCCTAGATTGGGGTGCAGGAGGGAGCCCTCCTCCTAGGACAGGAGGTCCAGGGCCCAACCCAGTGGGAGTGGGAGTGCTACTGACAGGAAAAGCAACAGAGGGAGCCAAGGTTGCCTGGGCCACCTGGGGGCAATCACTATAACTGTCGCCGTCTCGCTCTGGACTTTGAAGAGGGTCTCGATGACCAGGGCGGGGTCGGTGGGAACGCATAGAGTAGGCAGTTGTCCTGGCCTGGGAGGTACACTGCTCGTAGAAGCATGCTGTTGTGTACAGCGAAGGAAAGGAGGGCCATTGTCTCTTGACAGAGGGAGTACAAGCCCACTCCCCCCTGCTTGTTGATATAAGACATGGCAACCTGGTTGTCCATCTGGATAAGCACAGGTCGGTGTTGCAGGTGATGGCAGAACACTCATAGAGTTAAGAAGATTGCCCTGAGCTCCAGGAGATTGATCTGTAAGAGTGACTCCACCTGAGACCAGCTTCCCTGTGTGTGGCGGTCCCCACAATATACCCCCCAACCCAGGTGGTAGGCATCTGTGCTCAGGGTCCTCTGTGGTGTGGGTGCCTAGAAGGGCATTCCCACCTGGAGGTGGCCCAAGTTTTGCCATCAGTTGAGGGACTCCGCCAGTTGGCTGGTAACCCTGACCCTGTCCCATAGCCTGCCCGTGGCTTGAGTCCACTGTGAGCGGCTGTCCACATATATAAGGGGCTAAGGGCATGACGTGGACCGTCGAGGCCATATAACCCAGCAGGCGGAGGAGGAGGCGAGCTAGTACAGACTGAGGGCATTGTACCTCTCCTGCCAGTTGTTTGAGGCATTCTGCACTCTCTTTTGGGAGGAAGGCTTTGACTGAGCACCTATGAACTCCAGACTTTGGGCTGGAGAGAGATGGGATTTGGGGTAGTTGATGACAAACCCCAGGTTCTATAGTAGGAGGGTTGCATGCTCTGTTGCTTGATGAACTCTGAGGCTGTTCCACCCCTGATTAGCCAGTCGTCCAGGTAGGGGAAGACGAAAGCCCCTTGTAGGTGCAGGTGGGCAGCCACCATCTCTAGGCACTTGGTAAAGACCCTTGGCGAGGAGGCCAGGCTGAACAGAAGCACCCTGTACTGGTAGTACCCTCCTCCCACCACAAACCACAGGTACTGCCTGTGAGAGGGATGGTTCAGGATGTGAGTGTATGCATCCTTTAGGTCCAAAGAGCACAGCCAATCTCCCTGCTGGAAGTAGGGGAGCAGTGTTCCAAGGAAAAGCATCTTGAACCTCTCCCTCACCAGAAACTTGTTTAAGTTTCTCAGGCCTAGTATGGGCCTGAGGTCCCAGTTCTCTTTGGGACAAGAAAGTACCTAGAATAGAAGCCTTTTCCCCACAGATGTTCAGGTACAGGCTCTGCTGCATTGTCCCTGAGCAGAATTGTGAGCTTTGAGAGCAAAAGGGTCTGGTGAAGGAGAGATCACACCAGATCTCCTGGCAAGAACTTGGGTAGTACCTGCTGCAGGTGGAGGAGGTATCCCTCCCTTATCACCTGCAGTACCCACTGGTCTGAGGTGACTTTGGTATACCTGTGGGCAAAGAATGCCAGGCGGCCCCCTGTAAGCTGGTGAAGGTCTCCTGGGGGAGGGGATGCCCTGCCCTGGGAGTCAAAAGCTCCCCCCAGGTTGGGCTGGAGCCAGGGCCTCGGGCTTCTGAGCTCCATGGCCTTGTCTCTTAGGGTGAGAACCCTGTTGCTGCCCTGAGAAGGGCTGGGAGCGGTGACTCTGTTGGAAGTATTCCTTTTTCCCTGGGAACAGGGGCCTTTCCCCTGAGGGTTTCTTAAGGGGAAAGGAAGAGGTACTTTTTGAGAGGCTCTAGCAGGTCACCACCTCGGCCTCTATCTTAGCTGCCTTGTCAGCCATAGGTTTCCCAAACAGATTCTCTCCGGTACAGGGGATGTTGATCAGCTTGTCTTGGACCCATTGCTCGAGGTCTGAAGACTGTAACCGAAGACTGCTACTTGAGCTGCTGACTAAAAGCTGTCGTAGGCCTCCCAGGAGAGGAATTTCGAGCAGTCCTTGATCCTGGAGGTCAGAGCTTGGAACCGTTGGAGGGGTTCCTTGGTAAGCCCTGCTGAGAACCTGGACAACTCTCCACTAATCAACTGTTTCAACACAATAACCGACTGGCTTCTCAATCAGAACATGAGAATAAATTTCAAGAAAACCGAAGTACTCATAGCCACAAGAAACAAGCAATTTGCTCCGCCAACCACCCTCACAATAAGAGATGCAGAACTCCCAATCAAGACCTCCATAAAGTACCTCGGTGTGATACTCGATCAACAACTCAATCTTAAAGAACACATAAAGAAAACAGTAAGGTCAATTTACTACAAACTAAAAACACTGCGCCACCTGAAACCAATGATGGAGACCAAGGACTTCCGTACAGTCTTCCAAGCAATAGTCACACCACATTTTGACTATGCGAATATCATCCTTCATGGCCTCCCCAAGAATACTCTAAATCCACTTCAACTGGCGATGAACGCGGCAGCCCGCATCTTATCTGGAGCTTCTATAAGGGATCATATAACACCAATTCTGATCGATCTGCACTGGCTCCCGATAAACTGCAGAATAACATACAAAACCCTCCTCATCACATTCAAAGCTATTAATAAATTATCTCCTGCATCGATCTCAAACCTCATCACCCTCACACCAAACAACAGACCCAGGAGACTAGTAGCAGAAAACACACTAGTTACTCCTAGCATCTCCACAAAATGGACACAACAAACTACTAACAGAGCTTTTGTGTCCTATGCTCCCAAATGCTGGAACAAACTACCTCCAAACATCAGATCAATCAGGGATATCACCCAATTTAGAAAGTCCATCAAGCACTACTTATTCACTCTGCACTTCAGGCTACCATACACCCAATAGAACCTGCCCCCACCTCACTCAGATAACTCCTACACATAACAACAACCCAGAACAAAAAATCAAAACGTAATAACACTGTATTCTTGTCAAACTCAAATTTTGATGTAACCTATCTAATGTATATATAATTATGTATAATTATGTAGATAGTTATCCCCAGTTTACACCCAGTTTATCCTCCCTGTTATCTGTAAACCTAGATAAGTCATGTATTGACAGGTATGTTGTTGTTCAATGTAAACCGCACTGATGATGAATAGTGCGGTATATAAAAATGTTAAATAAAATAAATAAAATAAAAAACTCCTGGGTTAGGGTCTTCAGATACATGTATGTGTATAGCTTATAGGCCTGGATTTGACACCGCAGCATTGAGCACTAGTAGCACTTGTGCCCAATGACATCGAGAGCTCTAGTATCCCTTCCAGGGGGGACAGAAGAGTAGGTCTTTGGTTTTTAAGTTTTTGCATGGTTGACTCGACATGTGGGAATTGGGACTTGTGGAATCCCAGCCCTTTCCTGACATGGTACATGGCATCAAGGCGCCGACTGACCACCAGTACTGATGCCAGGGTCTCCCACATTCTCAACAGTAGCCACTCGAGGATCGGCTGCACTGGCACCATAAAAGTTTCCTTGGGTGGAAACTTATACTGGCGAATCACCAGCTCTTCAATGCATGAATCCTCCTCCGCTTCAGTTTACACCAAGAGGGCTCTGGTCATATCCTTGACAAAGGGGCGCCAGGGGAGACAGGTCCGAGGGAATGTCTCAGTGCCTCCTGTTTTCTGTGGATGCCTCGTTGTCAGTCTCCCACTCAGAGTTGAGGGGCGATGACGAGTCTGAGGCCCTGTGACTACTTGCCTCGAGTCAAGCACAAAGGGGGCAGGGGCCTCCCGAGGACCTGGGTTCTGAGTCACGGAATCTGGCCAGGGAGGATCGGATATCCGAGAAAAAGGACCGGGACCTCGACTGGTGCTGAGGGCTTACCCGAGTCTGGTGGCGCTCTGAGAATGGCTCGATGACCGGGGACTCCTCTGCAGTCGGGGACCCAATCGTCAGAGCAGATGATGTGGAAAAACCAGCCATCATTGCCTGCTGTAGGGCCAGGATAGCAGAGATGTTCTGCTCCAGGGCCACCATTCTGGTTTCCAAACCAGAAGGATGTGCAGCTTCGATGTGGGCACCAAGGATCTCGGGCCCAACGCTGACACTCTTGCGAGTGTGTCCTCGATGAGGACTAGGGTCTGGGGGAGCCTCGCGCAGTCTCCATCGGCTGAGGAATCCTTTTTGAGAACCTTGGTAGGATGCTGCTTGGAGCCACTTGAGTTCCTCTGAGGACTCCAAGGATGTTTGGGTTTTAATGGAAGTGCTTGGTTTGGAGCTCAGTGTCAGGGAGGCTGGTGCTGAGTCAGAACTTAGGAACAGTTTCTCCTGCAACTCTGACCTCTTTTTATTGGTCTTGGGCATCAAGGCCTAGCACAGGTCACAGGATGTGCTGTCATGGTCAAGTCCCAAGTAGCGTAAGCAGCAGTCATGGGTGTTGGTAACTGACATGGTTTGACTGCAGTGGTCACATTTTATGAATCCACCGGGGGACATGGTGGGAAACACCTGACTGGGGCCGATGACCCCCGGATGAAAAAAGGGGTGAACACAGGTCGAGGCGAGCCTCAATCCAAAAAGAAAAAAGAGCCGAGAATAACGCTTGGTCCTGCACCAGCTTGAGGTGGGAAGAGGAACCAGTACGCAAACCGGGAAAAGGCGATCTTTTAAGGATATAGCAAGGATTTTTCCCATGGAAATGGGACAGACGTCTTTTGGGCTCTACGGAAAAAAGGAGACTGAGCAAGATGGCACTCTTGATCGGGAAGGGGACCATGCATAAGTGGTAGCATATCCCAAAGAATTTCTTTGAAAGCTGGGGAAATGCTCCGCCCAGGCTCCATCGGTGCCAACGTCACCCATATGTGAGGACTGACTTCTTCCTTGTTCCTGAAGAATTTCGATGTTACCTGCTTAGCCCTCTGAACTTTAAAGATAGACGAGGTTTTTCCTTGCCTAACTTTAAGGAGCAGGGGCTAAGCGGGTAGTGTCAAAACTCGCTGCTACCCATTTAGCCACGGCCGCTGTCAGCAAATCCAGCTAAACCCGTATTTTCACTTCCGTCACCACAGGCTAAGGGCGTCAGCAGGCAGGCTGTATGCCGATGCGGTGCATAGCCTGCCCAAATGAAAAACTGGGCCCATTGTTTCCATTTTGTGTCTATGGGAAAAAATGCTTAATAAATAGGGCCCAGTTTCTTTTTGTTTTATTTTATTTATTTATTTAACTGTATTTATATCCCGCTTTTCACCGGGTCAAAGCAGTGGGACATATAACGAGGGGGGGGGGGAATCAAATGTGGGGGGGGGGCCATCACCGGGGGTTCAACATTGATGATTTTTGGGGTGAACATAGAGACTGACAAGATAGCATAGTTACTGGTTTTAATTTCATTTTTTGTATTTAGTGCATGCTATTTATAAAGTGCACATGCTAAAATATTTTAGTGTGCACTACTTACCAGTAGCATTTGTGATTTATAGGTCCTTGTTCCTTCCTATGTCTTATTATGTTATGTTTTGGGAATGTGTATATATATATATTTTTTTTTTACCTGAAGTGCAAGCAGGGTTCAGGAAAGGGCGAGGAACGAGAGACATCATTACGGATGTGAGATGGATCCTTGAAAAGACTAAAGAATACCAAGGAAGATCTTGTCTTACTAATCTGTTATGTTTTTTTGAAGGAGTGAATAAACAGGTGGACAAAGGTGAGTCGGTTGATATTGTGTATCTGGACTTTCAGAAAGCCTTTGACAAGGTCCCTCATCAGAGACTTTTGGCAAAACTAAAGAGTCATGGGATAGGAGGCAGTGTACTATTGTGGATCAGGAACTGGTTAAAAGATAGAAAGCAGAGGGTAGGGCTAAATGGCCAATTTTCCCAATGGAGAAAGGTGAATAGTGGTGTACCCCAGGGATCTGTGCTGGGTCCGCTGCTTTTTGACATATTCATAAATGACCTGGAAAGTGGAATAACGAGTGAGGTTATCAAATTTGCAGATGACACAAAACTATTTAAAGTTGTTAAAACCCAAGAGGATTGTGAAAAATTGCAAGAGGATCTTGATAAATTGGAAGACTGGGCATCAAAATGGCAGATGAAATTTAATGTGGACAAGTGCAAGGTTATGCACCTAGGGAAGAACAACTCAAACTATGGTTACACGATGCAAGGTTCCACATTAGGAACCACCACCCAGGAAAAAGATTTAGGCGTCATTGTGGATACCATGTTAAAACCCTCAGCCCAGTGTGCAGCGGCGGCCAAGAGAGCAAATAGAATGCTAGGTATGATAAGGAAAGGAATGGAAAATAAAACAAAAGATATTATAATGCCTCTATATCGTTCCATGGTGAGACCGCACCTTGAATATTGTGTGCAATTCTGGTCGCCGTATCTTAAAAAGGATATAGCGATTTTAGAGAAGAACCACCAAAATGGTAAAGGGGATGGAAGGATACTCCTATGAAGAAAGGCTAAATAGGTTAGGGCTCTTTAACCTGGAAAAGAGACGGCTGAGGGGAGATATGATAGAAGTCTATAAATTAATGAACGGAGTGGAACGGGTAAACGTAGATCGATTGTTTACCTTATCAGAATATAGAAAGACTAGGGGACATGCAATGAAGCTACATGGTAAACTATTTAAGACTAATAAAAGAAAATATTTTTTCACTCAAAGTGTAATCCTACTCTGGAATTTGTTACCGGAGGATGTAGTAAAGGCTGTTAGTGTAGCTGGGTTTAAAAAAGGTTTGGACAAGTTCCTGGAGGAAAGGTCCATAAACCATTATTAAGAAGTGACCGAAGGCATTGTGGAACTTGTGTCTCTTGGGGAAACTGCTAGGTACATATGACCTAGATTGGCCACTGTTGGAAACAGAATACTGGGCTTGATGGACCTTGGTCTGACCCAGTATGGTATATCTTATGTTCTTATGTTCTTAAAAGGATATCTATTTGTGCTTTATCGACTATAACAAGGCTTTTGACTGTGTAAACCATGAGAAACTCTGGGCCACATTAAGAAGCATGGGTATTGTAATGAGGAAGATCCATTCTCTGCCTTAAAAACACAGGATTCTGTGAATTCTAGCTGGGAAGCTGACAGGCAGGCAGGCAAAATGAGCAGTAGTTGTCAGGGGCAACATAAACAAACCCAGCCAGGAGGTTTGCAAACACGCCCAGCTGACAAACAATCCCCAGTTCCTAATAGCTTGCACCTGAATAGAGGAAGGGCTAATAGCTACTATAAGAATCACGCAGGAATTACAGATTCAGATCCAGAACCAGAACTGGGACGAGAACAGGAACAGGAACTAGGAGAAGTTCAGGAACCAGGAAGAGTTCAATCCACAAGATACCCAGAGCACCTCAGGAGAAAGCAGTTAGGAGCCGTGGAGGCAGAGAACAGCTGTGAGTGTTCATCTGATGTGACGCAGTTTGAAACTCAGAGGCAACGTTCCACCCAGAATGAATGGAAGCCTGAGAAAGTGAAACAGTATGTATATGAAAGCTGTAAACCTGAGAGTGATTCTGAAATAGAGTTAAGAAAGTTTACTGGCAGTAGAAATACCTGGAGGGTTAATGCTCAGAAGCCTCGTGGGAGAAATCCAAGGGGAGAGCAGTGCTGTAGAAACCAACCCAGGGATTTACCCAGAGAGCTAGTGAGAGAGCAGTTCCAAGCCCCTGTAAGAGAGAAGTATTCTATTGAAGACACTTGCATATCAGAAGAGGAAGTGTTTGAAACTCCCAAGCCTCAGAGAAAGACACGCAGAGCTAAACCCTGTGCTGATAGGGGAGGAGAATTCTTTTATTCTGTGCCAAAGCCTGAAGGTAGAACCAACAGATATTCTAGAGTTAGAAACTCTTATAAGAAGTTGGATTCTGGAGACCCTGAATGGTGGCTTCCTTCTCTCCCAGACTCAGAGGAATACGGTAACAGCTATTCCAGCCCTAGAGGGAGCTGGTCAGATAGGCTTTGTAACAAGACCTTGCAAGGGAACTTACAAACATTCTGGGGCAAGGAAAACACAGGTCCTTCTGAAACCTTGCAGGAACCCATGGTCATTGATTATCCCAGTGAATGCTCTTTGGATGATCCAATGGACTGTACATTAACAATTTCTGACAGAATAACCTCTTTATGTTAGACAGAAGCTGTGTAGTGCTTAAGGTTAACACTGAAGGTCAAGTGTGCCTGTTTGTCTATAGAGGAACTGTATGCTGAGTATTCCTAAGATTCTCATTTATCATTTAATTAAGAAGCAAGAAGAAGCTTTCCTGTTTTCCTTTATAATATGCCAGAAAGTATGGCTCATTTGTCTTAAGTTTATGTGTTGTACCTTTTGAAGAATCCAACCCCGGGAGGGGGAAATAAATCCTAATTTACCTTTACCATTCGTGTCCACAACTAGTTGTTCTTCATAACCACCATCAGACACAGACCTGCTACCCCTAGGCGGCAGCCTGCCCACCTGGTGGTGACAGTATACCAGAACACCTGATCGTTCTCTTGCGCAATCTGTACACTGATCAAGAAGCAACAGTTCGAACGGAACAAGGAGAAACAGAATGGTTTAAAATAAGCAAAGGTGTAAGACAAGGCTGCATACTTTCCCCCTACCTGTTTAATTTATATGCAGAACAAATCATCAGAGAAGCAGGATTGTATGAAGACAACAGAGGTGTGAAGATTGGTGGAAGACTCATCAACAATCTTCGCTATGCTGATGATACTACATTACTGGCTGAAAGTGAAGATGATCTGAAACATTTGCTTCTCACAATCAAAGAACATAGTCTCAAAATGGGCCTGCACCTTAATGTAAAGAAGACAAAGATCATGACAACTGGCATAATCAACAGGTTCATCGCTGAAGGAGAAGAAATTGAAATTGTGTACAACTTTAACCTACTTGGATCAACTATCAATAAAGAAGCAACAAGCAGTCAAGGAATCAAACGACGCATTGCTCTTGGCAGAATGGCTATGAAAGACCTAGATAAGATTCTCAAGAGCAGAGATGTCTCTCTCCATACAAAGATTCGACTTGTTCAAGCCATGGTATTTTCAATAACATCATATGGATGTGAAAGCTGGACAGTGAAAAAGACAGACAGGAAGAAAATTGATGCCTTTGAATTATGGTGCTGGCGGCGAATACTGTGTATACCATGGACTGCCCGAAGAACAAACCAGTCGGTATTTGGACACATCATGCGAAGAGAGAGATCATTAGAGAAAGACATCATGCTTGGCAAGATATAAGGTCAACGCAAAAGAGGAAGGCCAGCAATGAGATGGATTGATACAATAACAGCGGCTACGGGTACCAGTCTGTCAACAATGAGCCGCCTGACTGAAGACTGAACACAATTTAGGATAGCTATCCAGAGGGTCGCCATGAGTCGACTCCGACTCGACGGCACTTAACAACAACAACATATTTTTTTAAATGATTTTCATGTTTTATTATGAATGTTTTATTGTGAACCAAGACATTTTTATATAGATGGAAAATAAATATAATAAATGAAATAAAATAGCACACATAAAAACACAAAATGACAAAAATATATTTTTTTGGGAAAGATATTCAGTGGCATTGCTAGTGCTTCTACAGTGGCTAGCTGGTATCACTGAACTTTAAGCCTGGATATTCAATGCTGGGGCCATATCACCACTAACCGGTTATCCCCAGGAGCTGTCTCCAATCCGCCTTCAGAATGCCCTATCTGTCTAGCATCGGGACATTTAGCAGCAGCACTCAGGAGTATTCAGTAGAACTAACCGAATTAGTGCCGCTGAATATCCAGTTCGCCGCAATTACGTTTACAGGATTATAGGGACAGAAGGTAAATTAAAGGCCGAGAAGGATCTATGGCAGACATTACAGTCAGACTGAGAAGCAATGAGTAGACATGTGCCCCCCGAGAATACTGAGGCAAACCTATCAGATTATTGTTTAAAGGTCTGGAAGAGAGACTAGAGCATCTTGTGAGATTTCTGGCAATACCAAATAACCACAGGGCATAGAGGTTGTACTCAGTAAGAGAGGTGCAATAACATTTCTTAGCCAATTTGATAGCTGAGGTATGGCCTTTTCCAACTCTTTGTATTTGCATAACATATGAGCTGACTTAGTTTTATGCCAAAGTCCTTCAGCACGCATAAGCTGCTTTTTCATAAAGTGTAGTCCTGAAATATACCACGGATCTGTTCTCTTCGAATGAGGTTTTAATTTCTGCATGGAGATGGTTTTGTCCAAAGTTGTGCTCAGTGTAATATTCCATGAGGAAGCTTGGTCCTCCACTGGAAGTGATAGGAAGCTGGCCAGTGATTGACTTAGTAAATGCATGAAGTTTCTGAAAGTCTCTAGGAGATGGGCCTAGCTCTTTAAGGGAGGAGAAGTACATTAAACAAAAGTAGGACTGGTCAGTTCAAGGCAGAGGTGCACATGACAAATTGTCCATATTAGAAAAAAATCAGTACAGACTAAACAAGTGTGTGACCAGTTGAGTATATAGGCAGAGTGTTCAAATGTAAAAGGATTGTCATGAACAAAGGTTAGAAAATTTCTGTTTGAGAGAGTGGCTCATCTGCACTGCATGGATGCTAAGGTCCCTTAGCACTACTAGGGATGTGAGAGGAGATGGGCTATGAGAGGATGTGAGAGGAGAATGGGCTATTATTATTTTGGTGCTGTTTCCTGGTGACCCAGCTGCCTCTGGACTTTCTTAACCCTCGGATACACTACCCCCGGGTCAGGGGTGACCCGGGTGTTGGTTTTTGTGTTTTTTCTTCAAAATGGTAAGGAATTGTATTTTGGTACTCTAGGTATTCCTCAACGAACCATTTTTAAGTATTTTCATACATATGGTTTTGCAAAAATAACGTTTTTATACAGTACTGCATGCTGCTGAACAAACAAGGGGTGATTTTCGACACTCGCACAATAACACTCTCCTTTGTTTTATAGCAGCAAAGAAAGTCACCACTCCCAGTCCACATTACAATCCTGTGTTTTCTAACGTCTTGCTTACATTTATGACGTCACCTGACGTCAGTTCCTTGTTTGTTTCTGTGGATTAAAATTTTTTTACGACAAAGGTAAACAATGCCACTCCCGAAACGCTTCAGCAGCTGTGCAGCAACTGAAAAAATTAGACGTTGGTTGAATGAAGAAAGTGACAGTAATGATAGTTTGAGTAATGATACTGAAGGTGCTGATACGGATAGTGCAGTCGTTCCCGCCCAGTCCGATCAGCTTGATCTTGATGATAGCGGCAGTGAAGCGGAAGATGCTGTCGAAGAAAATAAAACAAGTGATGACGATAGCAGTTCATACAGCAATTCTGAAAACTTCTGAATCACATTCTGAAAATGGGGAAGTACTGACAGTCATTACACAGCTCGTTCTGGCAGCATAGGAATAAAACGGTACCGCCAACATCAAGAACAAGGGAAGCAAATATAGTCAGAGAATCTTCTGGACCAATTGCTCTGATCAGAGGTATAACTAATGCTAAGGATATTTTTGACATGTTTGTAACTCCAGATATATTGTCAGCAGTGTTAGATTTCACAAATTCTGAAGGCATACGTAGAGCTGAAGCAATGCAGCCACCATGTACTGACTGGAAGCAGGTAACAATGGAAGAGCTCCAAGCAACATTGGGTCTTCTGTACATGAGTGGTGTTTTTCAGGTTGAACAAAGTAAATCTGTACGCAGAACTTGGGCTAAAAGTTCCTATCCAGAATCCTATATTGTCCAGCTGTTATGTCAGGTAAAAGGTTTGCAGAAATATTGAGTTTACTTCGATTTGATGACAAACAAACCCGTGAATCACGAAGGGGCAATGACAATTTACTCCAGTCAGAGATGTCTGGAATTTATTCATTTCTCAGTGCATGAAAATGTACACACCATCTGCATACTTGACTGTTGATGAACAATTGTTGGGGTTCAGAGGCAAGTGTCCGTTTCGTCAATACATCAAGTCTAAACCAGACCGATACGGTATAAAGTTATGGGTGTGTGCAGATGCCGAAACGTATTATGTATTCAACATGAAGCCATACCTAGGGCGTGAAGAGTCAGTTACTCGTGACAAAAACAGTATCTCTAGGAGCTGATGTTGTTTTTGAAGCTTATTGAACCTCTGGAACAGTCTGGCAGGAACATTACTTGCGACAATTTCTTTACTAACGTACAACTGGCTGATGTTCTTCTTAGCAAGAATTTGACACTACTGGGCACTGTAAGACGTTGCAACCGTGACATACCTTCAGAATTCCAGGCAAATCGCTCAAGAATTGTGGGATCCTCAATATTGGCTTCAGTGGAGACAAGACTTTGGTGTCATTCGTCCCAAAACGAAACAAATCAGTTATGCTGCTGTCAAACACTTCACCATGATAATAAAATTGATGAAACATCAAAGAAGCCAGAAATAATACTTGACTACAACAGAACGAAAGGGGTGTTGACACAGTAGATCAGTTGTGCCACACATACAGTGTGAAAAGATCAACTCGTCGATGGCCACTTTGCGTGTTTTATGGACTGCTTGATATCGCGGCTGTAAAATTCATTCATAATATTTATGTACAACAATCCTATGTTTCATCACAAGGAAAACTGCAAGAGAAGGTTTTTTCTGGAGGGAAACTCGCTTTTGAATCTCATGAAGCCTCACAGCTACAAAATCGTCAAAGCCATCCAGAAGGTCTTGACAAGCCATACACGTCAATCCATGGCCATGTTGGCTATCCTTGCCTTGAAATGCCTAAGCCACCAAGACCGTTGACCACACGGGCAATCAGCAAAGAAAAGAAAAGATGCTCCTTTTGTCCAAGTGACAGATATCGAAAAGTATTTACCGAATGTGAAATCAGTCTGAAGCGAGTGTGTCCTGAACATTCAAGAACAACTAGCACATTGAGCAAAAACTGTTTTTTAAAAAAACAGTCAAATGTACTTCATGTATTGCTTACTAGTTTTCTGTTGTTTACAATGCACCGTTGTCAATTTGTTATAACACGGTAATTTTTTTTTGTCACAATTTGCATCATGCCATTACTTGACATAATGGCACCATACTTTGACTGTTGCTGTCCACCTAACGATAATAAATATAGACTATTGTAGTTTGCAAAGCGTGCAGTGCTGCACACCATTTTTAAGCTTGCAACTGAATAGTTAAACAGGTATTGACATTATGCAGCATATATCTGACCTTGTACAGCATATATCTGACCTTGTCCTGCCTGATCTTGGCTAGCATTGCACATTATTCACTTGAAAGAGTGAATTAATAACAAGTATTATAAAAAATAAATAAAAGTATGTCTTTTTTCTTCACAATTTAACCATGTTTTACAAACAAAAGTAGATGTTTTACCATATTTCTACATATGGGTCAGGGGTGACCCGGGGGTAGTGTATACGTGTCAGTCGATTTACCGAGTGTATCCAAGGGTTAACAATGTATCACTGGAAGTAGATTGCCAGGCCTTTTTCTCTGAAGCAATGGAGGCTGGGGTGACTCCCCCAAGGTCATAAGGAGTGCTATTAGGAACTGAACCCTTGATCTTCTGAGTACTAGGCAGTTGCTCTAACCATTAGGCTACTCCCCCACTTAAATAGGCCATAAAGCTTCAATAATATATTTAAAAAAACAGTGGTCTTTGATCAAGAGGAAGTTGACTTGTAATGGAAAGGGGTTGAATATGTGCAAGGATTAAGTTTGGTTTGGTAGAACAGGTCACAAGTAATCCTCCCTCCCTCCCTCCCCCCCAACCCCCCTTTTCAATAGCAAACAGCTAAATTTCAAATACTGGGAGCAATATATAGTTTAACTGTTCCATTTAAAAGAATATGTACCGTTTCTTGCACAATTCAAAGGTTGTTATTTGTAAACCACATTTGATCTACTGGAAAATGCGGTATAAAAAAAATTCCAAATAAATAAATTATATAAGAGAAGTGGATGACATCTTCTTATCTTAATGTCTGAATTCAGCATCCTTATTCATTTAGATAATATGCAGGTCTATGTATTTAAGTTAGAATTGTTATTTGTATGGTCTTACTAAAGAGATGAAAACATAGAACATGATGACAGAAAAAGATCATACAATCTATCCAGTCTACCTAGCCAAACCAAAACTGTACAGCCTGATACTCAGCAGCCAGATTCTACAGTGCATAGCCCTTGCTGCTGAACCAAACCCCAGATATTCAGAGCCAGAGCCATACCCGGCCACCGGCATTGAATATCTGGGTCTGCCGCACAGTGCCACATGGTGTGGAAGCTAACCAAGCAGCAGCAATATTGAACCTTTTCCCAGTTAGCTCCATAGGTAAAGATAGGCAAGCTTTTGCCTGGTTAGTGACTGGCTCCGCCCCGGAACGCCCACAACACGCCCTGATACTACATGGTTAGCATCAGAGGGTGTAGCGGCATTACTCGGGGATATTCAGTGGCACTAACCATGTTGGTACCGCTGAATATCCCTCTAAGCGGCCCTTACACAGTTTATAGGTCTATAAACCATGTAAATGCCTTTGGATATCTGGCCCATAGTCTCAACAATCCTTTTTCCTAAGAGATCCTTGGTGCTTGTCCCATTCATTTTTAAAGTCCAATAATGTACTTGTTTTCAGCAACTCTGCTGCATATACTACCTTTTCCATAAAGAAACATTTTCTTAAATTACTGCTTAATCTACCCACATTCACCTTCATCCTATAACTCTTCATTCCAGGGCATCCTATCTAGTGAAAGAGGACCGACTCCCACAGATTTATACTTTGGAAGTATTTCACTGTCTCTGTTATATCTCTTTTTTCCTGCCTCTCCTCCAGAGTATACATTCCTTAAGCCTATCCCCATATGCTTTATGATAAAGACCATTTTCAGACAGGGAAGTTATAGAACTAGAGATCATGAAATGAAGCTGCAAGCGGGAAAAAAACTTAAGCAATATCAGAATATCCTTTTTCATGAAAATGGTAGTAGATACCTGGAACGTACTACTGGTGGAAGCAGTGGGGACAAAAACCGTGATGGAATTCAAAAAGGTGTAGGACAAACACAGAAGGCCCCGATATAGTAAGAGGTTTGAATCAAAGTATTGAGCATTTCCACTCAAAACAAAACTTAAATGACTTTCACACTTCAAAAAAGGCATAGAAGGGGGTAACCCTCGCAATGCAGCAGTTCCAACCCTAAAAAAACAATGGAGGCAAGCAACTTGTATGAAGTAGCAGCTACAATCCTAAACATAGACAAAGAAGGGGTAACCCTTCTTGGTTAGGGCACTGGCTTGCGAACCAAATGACCAGAGTTTGATTCCTACTAGAACTCCTTGTGGCCTCGGGAAAGTCACTTAACCTTCCATTGCCTCAGAAGAATCCAAGTTATCAATGTCCCTGTTTGTATCTTACTAAGTTTAAGTTGCAATGTAAACTGCTTTGGTTAAATGATAAAGTGGTATAAAAAGCCTGTTAAATAAATAAAATAAATAACCAACAAGTACAACTCTAACTGCGTTCCTGTGTAGGCTAGAAGGGCCATGCTGGTCTTTATCTGCTTTCAGTTAAGATGTTCTTTGTTACAATGTCCTCTGGACTTACTCCATCCAATTTACATGATTTTGAATATGCGGTCTCCAGCACTGCCTACAGTAGTACGATTTATACAGTGGCATTATCAGACTCTTATGCTTCAGGACTGTTCTCTCCCTACGAAGTGATAAATTGAGTTCACTCTGAAGATAAGGATGCTGCCAGCTTATTTTCAAAATTTTTGTAAGCGATTTCATAGAAGGGGTGCCAGGTGTGGAGGACACCAAAATATGCAAAGGGAAGACACCTTTGAAGGTATGGATAATATGTGGATGGATCTAGTGAAGCTTGAAGAAAGGTCTTTAATCCTAAAAATGTAGGGTCATGCATTGGAGCTTCAAAAAACACAAGGGAGAAGTCCAGTATAGGAGGACTATATTTTTGTGCTTGAAAGTAAAGTAGGATATGCTGGTGATCATCTCGGAAGATCTTAATATAGCCAAATAATTATAAAAACTGATGGTAAAAGCCAGAAGGATTATTGAGTGCACAGCAAGAGCTATAACCAATAGGAACAAGGAGGTGAGACCATATTGGAGTAGTGTTCAATTCTGGAAACTGCACCTTAAAAAAAAAAAGATATAAGCAGGATTAAGTTGGGTCAGAGGGCTACTAATAAAATGGCTAGTTGTCTTTTTCATTAAGCAATGGTAAAGAAGCCTGGAAAAAGCATTCATAGAATGAGGATGAAAAGAGATACTATCAAGAGTATTTTAAGGAAATATTTCTTTACAAACGGATGGTAGATGTGTGGAACAGCCTTCCAGTGGCAATGGTAGGGATGAGGACAGTATCTGAATTCAAATCGTCATAGGACAAATCCAGAGGATCTCTGAGGAAGAGGAAGGAATTGTAGAGCTTAGTAGTTGGTGGAGTTGGGCAGACTGTATAGGCTGCGCAGTCTTTTTATCTGTCATCACTTGTTATGTTTCTATGAACCATCTCCACCTGTAATGTACTGCTGAACCATATTATCCAGTGATCACTGAATCCCAGATGATTGCCCATTATGACATCATATACACTTTTCTTATTGATACGCCCCAGGCCCTGTACCATCCCCTTCTACATGGTTTTCGATATTAATTTTCAGAACAGTTCTAGCTACAAGGCATCCAGGATCTACCTCGCTGTAGATAATATTGCAGCCAGGATGTCCAAATTAACATCTTCTGGTCTGCAATCACCTAGCAGTAGCACTTACATACACTACATCTCTGTGACCACTACTCAACCCAAATCACCCTCTCATGACCACCTTTAGATCTGGGACTTTTATTCACCATAATAATGAACGCTATCCAGATAACTTTGAATCCCACTATCAGAATGCCTCTGATTTTGCCTTCTCCTAGCACATAACATTTGATTGAATACCAAGATGTCCAGACAATGGTTGTGTATTAGCTAGGGAAAAATACTCAAAAACAAAGACTTCATGAAGTTAACACGGAATACCAACTGCATAAGTCCTTTTGCATATCAGTCTCTCTGGGAGTAATTTTATAAAGGATTTTTGCACATAAACCCTATTTTATGTACATAAAAAGTATCTTGTCAAATTACCCCACAGATTGCATGTGTACAAATATGCCTGGTGACAAAAAAGTGCATGCTTGCATACGAACTGCATTTAAGCATGCTTGGGGATATAGTTTAGGTGAAGCACGTGCAGAGTCAAGAAGTATGCATATAGATTTATTTAACAGTTTTATATACCGTCTTTCTACTAGTCAAGACGGTTTACATGAAACAATAGTACAGTATATTACAACTGTTTACAGGGAACATATATAGATATAAAATATCAACCTATATGCATAATTCAGCTCCTACATTTACACCAGCTCTTGAGCTGCTCAAAAGGTATATGGCTGTATTTTATCCATGATTTCACAGATTTTGTGAAGCTATTTTATAAAACACCTAGGCACCTATGAATCTCTATGAAACAGTCTCACAGTAGGTCCTTACTTGACCGTCCAATGTAGGTGACCTAATATAACATTTCCCTCTTTGCATCTAATGCTGAAGGTCACATGTCCAGTAGAAGACAAAAAATGCAAGCAAAAGGGGACCGTAGTAGTTGTCGATATGGAAGGACAGACTAGATAGGCCATGTGGTCTTTTTCTGTCATCATGTTTCTATGTTTCTATGAATCCTAAGTAGTGCTGGCCCAAGGGTTTCTGTTGTCCTAGGCAGAAACACAGCCTCTTCCCCTCAGCTGCCACCAAACCTGTCTCAGGAGGGGAGGCAGAGAGGCAGTGGCAGTATTTCAAAAAGCATAACTTTTTGCCACCGCTTTCTTGCCCGCTTTCTTGTCCTTCAGTACACATGGCCTGCCACTTCTGATCCCCTTCCGACGCCACTCACTGTCAGAAGGGAGTCAGAAGCGGCATGCCATGTGTGCTGAAGGACATGGCCTGCCGCAGGCAGGAAATAGGAGGATAAAAGCTGTCTCTTTTGGAGAGACGGTTGCTGCTGCTGCTCGCTTCCCCCCATATGGAATTGGTGGCAGCTGCGGGGGGGGGGGGGGCAGGTCATGTGTGTCACTGCCACCTCCCACCCGACCCAGGTGCCCTAGGCAGCTGCCTAGCTCGCCTAGTGGAGAAGCCAGCACTGCTCTTACGTTTCTGAACATTCTAGCAATTTCATTGTAGGTTTTAAGCCTGGAAAATCCATTCTCATGGCTTTCTTCCAGCATTAAATCCTTGACAAATTATTTTTGAAAATGGCATAGCAAAATATTTGTACAAAAATATCTGCAGAAAATTTCTACAATGGTTCTTTTTATGCAACTTTTTTTTCTTGATATTACAAAAAAATGTAACACAAATGAAAATATTCTGGGAGTATCCTTGCTATCAAACATCTTTGACATTTAAATGCAACCAATTGATCTTTTTATCTTATAACCTTTGAGTGCCAGCGCAAAGAAAAAAAAAACATAAAACAAAAAGGAATGTCTGAGCCAACAGAAATACCCTATTTCCAGCTTGACCCTGGGGTGTTCAAACAGGAATGTACCAAAACTTTGAAAGGTTCTCATATTCTTTCATATTGGGAGGAGTTTGCTTGCCAATCGAGCCAAATATCGTCCCAAATCCATGCATTTGATTTTTTACACAAAATACATCCTGAAAGAATAATTTGTTCAAAGCACTCTAATTGGGAACATAATATAGTGCAGAATGTTCTATTCTTACTCTGAAAAATGTATCAGCTTTATTATCACCTTGACATTTATAAACAAAAATAAAATGGTTCATAGACTGTACTCATAAATTAAAAACATCACATTGTAAATTGTAGGGAGAAATTCCAATATATTGAGACATTTCATACAAGGAAATGATGCTCTATGATACTTTTACAGCATAAGATGAATATCAAGAAACACCTGTAAGTGCTTCTGTTTATTTATTCCATTTTGGTGAGTTTGGTTTACTAATAAAATGAAGCTCACTGATTTCAGGTTTGTGTGTATATATAACTTTCTATTTGAAGAATCCTTCCAGTCTCCTCATGTCTCTGGTCCCATCCTCTCAACTAAATCTATCCCTGGGTTTCTAGCTCTCCCTGTTCAATAGGACAACTTCCCTTTATTTGGATTCAAATATAAATTCTAACTTCTTTAAGATGTGACAGTTTTTCACACCTAAAGCTTCCTTATGATAATATCAAGAGATCTATCCAAGTTTCATTTCACATCATTTATTAATATTTGATATACCGCCCTTAGTGGGGACAACAGGGCAATTTGAATAAGATAACATAAACCCTAGAAAAGAAAAGAGCGCCAATAATGGATAGAATAGTGGGGGGAGCACAAGACGGGACAACACAAGGAGTGCAGAGATTAGGGGGAAAGTTAAAGTGGGAAGGGCAAACACTGATAGAGACCACTAAATGGAATCGGATGGAATGTCAAAGGCTGTACAAAATAGGAGGGTCTTGAATTGTGCCTTCAATTTTACAAAAGAAGGTTCTAGACGGAGGGACGAAGGGAGGCTGTTCCAAAGGGAGGGGCCAAGGAAATATAAGATAGAGTGGTGTGTTGTTTCCAGGTGTGCCTGAGAGGGAGAGGGTAGGAAAAGGCGATTCATATGGATGGAGCAGAGGGATCATTGAAAGGCATGGAGGATGTCTGAAGAAACAAGGTATTCTGGACAACAGGTGTAAAGAGTTTTGTGAACCTGTGTAAGAAGCCAATGAAGATGGATAAGAAGAGGAGTTACATGGTCAAAGCGGGATGAGTGAAAGATTAATCTGTCAGCCTTGTGCTGAACTAACTAGAGATGTTTCAGAGAGTATAGTGAGAGACCTGCAAGTGCTGCTTTACAATAGTCTAGTTGGGATAAAACGAGTGAGGCTACAAGTATGATTAGAGTAGGGCTGGACAAAATGGGACGGACTTCTCTGATCCTTTGAAGGAAGAAATGGGAACACTGGATGACCTGGCCACTGTGATCATGGAATGAAAGAGCAGAATCTAGAATGACCCGAAGACAGCGAAAGGATGATGTAAACTGGATAGATACACCATGAAGGATAGGACTGACAGAGGGAGGAGTAATTGGAACAGAGAGCCATGTAGCAGTGATCTTGGAAGGATTAAGTTACTATGCAAGTCATTAAAAATTGAACATGCATGATAAAATGCTTCTTACATAGAAATATAGAAATATGACGACAGAAAAAGACCACATGGCCTATCTAGTCTGTCCTTCCATATCAACAACTACAACAGTCCCCTTTTTTTCTTTAGAGATCCTTTGTGTTTGTCCCATGCTTTTTTGAATTCAGATACTGTCTTCATCTCTACCACCTCCACTGGGAGACTATTCCATGGATCCACTACTCTTTCCGTAAAGAAATATTTCCGCATATCACTCCTGAATATATCCCCCTTCACCCTCATCCCATGTCCCCTCGTAGCAGAACTTGCTTTCAATTGAAAGAGGCTCTCCCCCTGTACATTTATGCCATGGACGTATTTAAACATCTCAATCATATCACCTCTATCCCACCTTTCCTCTAAGGTGTACATATTAAGATCCTTAGGTCTGTCCTCATATGCTTTATAATGAAGATTACTAACCATTTTAGTAGCCACCCTCTGTACTGACTCCATCCTGTTTATATCCATTTGAAGGTGCAGTCTCCAGAATTGCACACTATACTCCAAATGAGGTCGCACCAAAGACTTATACAGAGGCATTATCACCTCCTTTTTTCTGCTAGCCATTCCTCTCCGTATGCACCCAAGCATCCTTCTAGCTTTTGCCGTCACCTTTTCTACCTGTTTAGCTACTTTAAGATCATCAGACACAACCATACCTAGGTCACGCTCTTCTTTAGTAGACAAAAGTACTTCATCCCCTATACTATATTGCTCCCTTGGATTGCTGCAGCCCAAATGCATGACCTTACATTTTTTAACATTAAATCCTAGCTGCCAAATTCTAGACCATTCTTCAAGCTTAGCTAGATCCCTCCTCATTTTATCTACACCTTCCTAGGTGTCTACTCTATTGCAGATTTCGGTATCATCCGCAAAGAGGCAAACCTTACCCGACAGCCCTTCCGCTATATCACTAATAAGGATGGCCTGACCTGTAGTTTTCAACCACATCCTTACTTCCGCTTTTGTGTAAAGGCACCACATGAGCCTCTCTCCAGTCCTTTGGCACCACTCCCGACTCCAATGAGGCATTGAAAAGGTCAGTCAGTGGAGCTGCTAGAACGTCCCCAAGTTCCCTCAGTATTCTAGGATGTATCTCATCTGGTCCCATCGCTTTGTCTACTTTAAGTTGGACTAGTTTCTCATGAACACAGTCTTCTGAAAATTGTTCAAGATGTCCCTCGTTTCTGTTCCTGTTTATGGGTGTTTTCTGAGGTTCCGCAATTCCGCTTTATCCTCATCATCTTCTTCATATTCCTCCCCTTCATCCTTGAGTCTGACAATACCACTTTTGCCCTTCCTCTTCTCACTAACATATCTGAAAAATGTCTTATTCCCCCATTTTATTGCATTGGCTATTTCCTCCTCTATTTGAATCTTTGCTTTCCTGACTACTTTGCTAGCTTCTCTAAGGGGTATGTTTACTAAGCAGTCTTAACTTGTGCCTGGCGATAGTGTGCAGGCTGCCATAACAGGAGTGGGCGTGTCGGTCTTAACATAGCAAAATGGGATTTTCGTGCGATAACGTGCGCTGAGCACATTATCGGGCAAAAAGCCGCTAAGCACGTTAACGCGCGGTAATCTTAAGTAGGCGCGCTGACATCTAAACACAGAAACAGAGGTGTAGCACAATGGTTAATACACTGACTGATGGTACTGGGGACATCAGTTTGATCCCCCAGTGTACCTAATGAACAAGGCTGGCTAAGGCATCTCCCTTTATGCTTAAGTAGTGCTTTTTGAGGCATTGTAGTATTATTTTAATTAGTGCTGCCAGCAAACACACCCTCACAGTGGCGTAACCTAAGGTGCCGCATAAGGCACCCTATAAGGCACTCCAGAGGGCACATTATAAAGTGCACTGTCCGCCAAGGCACCCTACAATGTCCCCTATAGGACACCTTATAAGGCGCTTTATAGGGTGCCTTATAAGGCGAATTATAGGGCGCCCTATAAGGTGCCTTATGGGGCGCCTTATGAGGCACCTTAAGGTTACAGTACTCTGAGGGTGTTTTTTCTGGCAGCACTAATGTACATTAAAAATAGACAATGCCTCGGACAGCCCTATCAAAGGGCCCCACTGTGTGCTAGAACCCATGACCTCTGGCTCCACAAGCAGTGAAGTAACCAGTGGGCTACAGCTGCTAACAAACCCCTGGCTAGCTACAGAAGGACTTCACATCACCACACAAACAGTCTGCTGTGGCTACCAGGATAGGGGCAACCCACCCGTACCCATGATGCACAGCACTTGTATATCAGCAGTCTACAGATGATCACAAGATGGGAAATGCACCCCACAGAACCTCAGCCTTGTAGGGGGTGCCGACAGTGTGTGTTAGTGGCACAGAGTAGCTAAAGATCATCACATTGTGTGGGTATTGTGCTCACCCTGAGAGTGAGGTGGGGCGGCCAGCACCAGGTCCGCAGCACCTTCAATGTCTGAAATAGGCCATGTCACAGATACCCATCAGTGTTAGTGTGTGTGATAGGTAGTTTCTGCAAACACACCTAGGATACATTAGTGTCTATCTGAAGTTGTCAATCAGGTCTGGCCCTTATGGGCTATGTTGCACCCAGAATAGTGCATATTCTGGCTTCGTGCCATGGTAACATGATGTAAGTGACGGGAGTGGTTTGGACCCATAGGCAGATTATGTACCACCACCCAACCCACTCTCTGTGGCTCAGGGTGGGAGACAGGATTCCCCCACCAACAGATCCATATTCTACCTCCCTGCAATGGTGGCAGTAGAGTGGGACCATCAACCCCAGTCATGCTGGGGAACAGACACCCTACAGGGCAACCAATGCAGAACTGTACACATCCCTAAGGCAATGGCAGGAAGACAGTAGGCATGGAAATGCTCAGCTGCCCCCACCACCATCTGACATTCAACAGCTGCTGCTGCCCCCTGCAAGGTGTTCCAGATATACACATATAACTGCAGACAGTCTGCTAGCTAGTCCACAGTGCATGATCCTGGATGAGATGCATGCACACCCACCAAGCAGATAAGTCAGTAATTAGACCTCAGAAAAGAGAACCCATATATTTCACACAAAAAAAAATACAACATACCACTATGGGGGAGCCTAGCCATGCTGTGGTCACTGCTCAGTCAGGGTGAGAGTGACCTCCCAGCAGGACATGCTGTGGCCACCCTGTTGGTGCAGGTCGTGGCCGGACACTACAATGTCCGAGCCATTGCCCTATGCCCTTTGCTGATGCATCCAGGCCAGGCCACCCTGTCCAGGCTATACCCACAGTACCTTGCTCCTCATTATGCACATTGGCAGGCCAATACTGGCAACAGTGCTAGCAGTGTGGGCTGAGGAAGGTGTTATCAGCCACCACACACTGGATAGACAGACACACACTCCCCACACCTATGCCAGCATTGTGCAACTATAGAGGTGTTTGGCAGCCCTGGCCACCGCACCAGTCCTGGGCACAGTGCAGGCATGGCTGTGGTATGCAATACTGTTGGGGTCACTCCCCAGGGTGGTAAACACTGTCAGGCACCAGACCTGAAGCACACTCCACAGACATCAGAAAGGTTGCTATGATGCAGCTAACTCAGAAAATTGTACTTAACCTGGGAATTGCTATCTGCCAGTAATCATAGCAACCTTTTGATAGCTGTGTACCGTATTCCCAGGTTTAGGGTGGCATTGCTAAGGTATGCAAGTGCTAGTATTGGGAGATGCACGCAGGGCCCAACATCCTGCCTCTCCAGGAGGCATTGGATAATGAAGCCTGTGGGTGCGGGTGTGTCTGCCCCTGTTGGCTGCTGCTTTAGGGCAGAGGTTTCCGACTCCAGTCCTGGTGGGCCAAACACTGTTCGGGTTTTCATGCTGTCCCTCATGAATATGCATGAGATACATCTGCATACCATGGGGGCGGCGCATAGAAATGCAGCACAGGCATCTTTATTAGAGACAGCATGGAACCTGAATGGTGTTTGGCCCTCCAGGACTGCATTTGGGAGACTCTGCTATAGGTAATGCACATGTTCATGTTGTCTGTGCTCTGTAGGGTAAAATGTAGGTGTTTTGGGCATGTATACATCATCTGCAATAAAGGTTCTGTCTGTATTAGCACGTTTTAGTAGTGGGTAAAATATGTGGACTGGGTTGGCAGGAACCACAGCTGGGACTTGAACCTGTGATCTTCTGCTTCTGAACACACTGGCTGTGTGCACTGCACCACTGTGTTGCCACAGAGACAGTGCATTCCCTGGTGATACCATGACTGTTCGTCAGACAGGGCCTGTCTGTTACAGTGCATGGCACCCACCTACACAGGGTAGGCCACGGTCTGCTCTGGGCAGCTGCCACTGCCCCCTCCACCACCAGTATCCCTCTGCCACCATGCTGACATGCCCTTCTGCTGGTGGTGCTGGTGGAGCGCGGTCTCAGGCCATCCAGTGTGTGGATAGGCGGCTGCCTATGGTGCGGGTTCTGGGGTAGGGGGTGCCTGCATAGCTGTCCATGCTTCCCCCCAGCACCGCATGCCAATGTTCCGTGCCCGTCGGGGTACCTGCTGGGTACTATCCCCCGTGACACTGTGGGAAGTACACTCATGCCCATCTTGGGCCCTCAGCAGTTGCTGTCTGGCTGCTCTACTGTTTCAGCATTCCTATGGGTCATCTAGGCATCACCCTAGTCCGCACTGTGGGCCAGCTGCACCGCAGCATGTGCCGCCTGCAGCCCTCTGTGTCCCCTTTTCCAGCATCTGTCCAGTTGCCCATTCCGACATGCCCGCCCTGCTGTTGTGGAACATGTGCACGCCATAGGAAACCTGGCCAATGGAGTCGGAAACCCTGCTCAGCGCAATTACTCTGTGGGTTCATTAACCTTGTATGGGGACGGAGCATAGACCCTTCCAAAAATCATATCTTATTTTATTCTTTATAATTCTTTGTGGATGATACCAAAATCTGCAATAGAGTAGACACCCAAGAAGGTATAGATAACATGAGGAGGGATCGAGCTAAGTTTGAAGAATGGTTTAGAATTTGGCAGCTGAGACTTAGGGGTATGTTTACTTAACCAGGCTAACGGTTAACCCAGGCTATCTGCCACTAGGTCCTATTGAATAATATGGGAACTAGTGGCAGATAGCCCGGGTTAACCGTTAGCTCGGTTTAGTAAACATATTAATGTTAAAAAATGCAAGATCATGCATTTGAGCTGCCGCAATCCAAGGGAGCAATAAAATAAAAGTATTTTACCCCCTATAAGAAGAGCGGTACCTAGGCGTGATTGTGTCTGATGATCTTAAAGTAGTTAAACAGGTAGAAAAGGTGACAGCAAAAGCAAGAAGGATGCTTGGGTGCATAGGGAGAGGAATGATCAGCAGAATAAAGGAGGTGATAGTGCCTCTATATAAGTCTTTGGTGCAACCTTATTTGGAGTATTGTGTGCAATTCTGGAGACCCCACCTTTAAAAGGATATAAACAGGATGGAGTCAGTACAGAGGATGGCTACTAAAATGGTTAGTGGTCTTTATTATAAAAGATATGAGGACAGACTTAAGGATCTTAATATGTATACTTTAGAGGAAAGGCGGGCTAGAGGTGATATGATTGAGACGTTTAAATATCTCTGTGGCAAAAATGCACATGAGAGACTCGATTGAAAGCAAGCTCTGCTATGAGGAGACATAGGATGATGGTGAAAGGGCATAGACTCAGGAGTAATATGTGGAAATATTTTTTTAAGGAAAGAGTGGTAGATCCATGGAATAGTCTCCCAGTGGAGGTGGTAGAGATGAGGACAGTTTCTAAATTCAAAATTTCATGGGACAAACACAGAGGATCTCTAAAGGGAAAAAGGGAACTGTTGTAGTGGTTGATATAGAAGGGCAGACTAGATAGGCCATGTGGTCTTTTTCTCCCATCATGTTTCTATGTTTTTTTAATGTTTTCTACCATTTTGCCCAGTACAGATGTCAGGCTCACCAGTCTGTAGTTTCCTGGATCACCCCTGGAATCCTTTTTGAAAATTAGCATTACATTGCCATTCTCTAATCTTCAGGTACTAGAGGTCTACGATCTCATATTTCAGTTCTTTGGATACCCTCAGATGTATACCATCTGGTCCAGGTGATTTGCTACTCTTCAGTTTATCAAATATTTGTGATACATTTTCCTGGTTTATCACAAAGTTTTACCATTTTTTCTGATACATCACCTTTAAATAGCATTTCAGACATATGTAACTTCCCTACTTCTCCTTCAGTAAAGACAGAAGTAATGAATTCATTCAATCTCTCCACTAAGGCATGGTCCTCCCTTAGCACCACTTTTACCCTTCAATCATCTAATGGTCCAACTGACTCTCTCACAGATTTTTTGCTATGAATGTACTTGGAAAAAGCTTTTATTATGCCTTTTTGCTTCCATGGCAAGCTTTTTTTCAAATTCTCTTTGCCTGCCTGTTAGATGCCTTGCATCTAACTTGCCGGTGCTTATGTTGTTTCCCGTTTTCATCATTTGGCTCATTTTTCCATTTCTTGAAAGATGCCTTTTTGGCAGGTTAAATAGCCAAATAGATTGGTATACTCTCATTTGATTGGCTGATACAGTGGGCATGGATATTTGTGAGGTGAGTGAACAAAAACGCCACAGCTATATTGAAGGAACCAAGGATGCTCATTGATAAGATGCAAAGATGTGTGGAATGGCTTGAAGTTAGCACTGCAGTTAGCACTGCAGAGATTCCATGAAAGGATAAATTATACAGCGTATGAAGTGAAGATTGTAAGTATTTCATCATCAAATTAAGATAAGTCAATCGTTTGTTTGAAATAAGAAAAAGTTATAATAATGTGTGGACCCCCAAAGCAGAAATAAAAAGATCTTCACTTCGAAACATGATATGTGGTCCACTGGTATCATAGTCATCCAGATATTGAATTTTAATGCTGAGTATTTACATTTTCAGACAAGAATAGAAATTGGCAAAATATTGAATTTCAATTCTTAGTAGTAAACATTTTTCAGACAAGAATGGTAATTAAAAAAAAAATTCTAATTTTTCTAAACATAAATCTTTACTGCTGCCAAAGCCTATTCGTTTTTATTGCTTAAAATGTACTGATGGATTGATAGCAGCTGAACAATAGCAGCCTTGTTGAAAAAAACCTCAGACAAATAAAGTTTATAAAAAATATAACATTATTGTGGGTAGTGATAGTAATTCAGGATTGTAAGTGTGTCACTGGAGTGGAATAAAAGTTTATCCTGAAGAAGATCCAAGTAAATCCCAGAAGTTTAAAGATAATCACTGTGGGGCTGCTTGTGGCCAGGGCGAAGCGGCAGCAAAGGGTGCTCTGGAGGGCTTGAGCTCTAGGCGGCTGCCTAGCTTGCTAATGATAATGCTGACCCTGGGTACAGTCACAGAAGAAACAGAAAAGCACATATAACTATGTGCTACAGTTGTGCTGCTATTTTTCTCCATACCGCTCCAGCCAGGGCAGTTCACACATTCTGTTCCCATGCCCCTACCACCTCAATGTGAATGTGGGCAGAAGCTGCTCTTTAGTTGTAAGCAGGCCTTAGTGCTCCTGTATTCCTCAGAAACTGTGACCGTTCATGTCTCCTCATAAATGTGCATCCATCAGCCAAGACTCTATCTCCATCTCAAGGCAAGGTCAAGTTTCTGGATCTTTAATGGCAGAGTGCTGTGTGCTATCTTGTGCAATCTTCACCGGCTTCCATCTGGCTGATATGCCTAACTGTGCTTACGGGCACCACCTATTCCAGCCAACCATATGGCCTGCAGAAGTTGAGAATGGATGGATGGATGGACCCCCAGCTTCCCAACTTGTGCTATCGCTCGGGCCAATTACTGAGCTGCGTGCTCCTCCACAGCCAAGTCCATCTTCTTTGGAGCCAGCCTGCGTTTAGTTGACTGAGTTCTTGGTCCCAGAGCTGAACTGAGGAGGAGCAGCCTACATCCAAGATGAGCAGAAGTAAGTGCTGATATCTGAAAGCATTGGGTCAGGTCAGCCTGTGATATGCTCGTGATGAGCATGCCTCTAACCAGGGCCAGCGCTACCATTAGGTGAACCAGGCAGTCGCCTAGAGGGCTTGAACTCTGGTGGCCCTCATTGCCACCGTTGTCACCTCTCTCAGGACAGGCTGTGATGGCAATGGGCATAGACAGCATCATGGTGCCTACCTTTAAACATTGATGCGGCGGGTCTATTTGCTTCCGCCCCTCCAACACCCAATGCCAACTTCCTGGTGCAAACAGGAAGTCAGCATCCGGCATCAAGGGGGCAGAAGCAAACAGCCCTGCAGTGTTGAAATTTAAAGGTAAGTGCCAAGGGGCTGTTTGTGCCCATTTTCACCGCTGTACATCCCGGAGAGGAGTGGCAGTGGCAGCAATGAGTGCCAGGGGGGTACAAAGGATGAGACTTGCCTAGGGCATCTCATCTCCTTGTGCCGACCCTGCCTCTGATTCCCCCCCCCCCAATCATTGCTATGCTGCTGCTATCTTGCAAGTGCCATCAGTCACTCTGATACATAGGACATCCTCACAGTTATGAACTCTCTTACTATCTTGATCTATTGGAAACTGTTCCAGATAGCTCATAATTGAGCGGCAGTCCTATGAATTTATAGGGAACGGGTGTGTGAGGGGGACTGGCTGGGAAGGGGAAGCGTTTTACTTTTGATGTCCTTTTAATACTTTGTATAGGCCTTAATAGATATTATTTGTTTTATATTGTGTGGGAGGGGGGAGTGTCATTGCTTTATATTAATGTCCTCATGGTTGTCCCTATAAGGAGAGTTTCAATTGATTTGATCTTGCACCTCATTTTGACGTTTGCTGTAAAGCCAGTTATAAAGTTGTCTGAAAAAGCTGATGTAACATATAAAGAAAATATAAATTACACATTACATTCCCCACTCCCACCCCTCAACTTGGTTATGGGTGCAGAGTTGCCAAGTTACCCAGTTCCAAGAGTGACAATTTTTGGCAGTCCAGCATTTAAATGTGCCTTACAATGCAGTATGGTATTTATAGTTCTTAATTTTACCCATTAGCTTGGTGCTGCAGGTCCCATAATGCATCAGAATGAGATTGCCAGAAATCCAGGACTGGCTGACAATCTCACTCCTGGAACCAGGTAACTCGGCAATTCTGTGGGTATTCAGACAAGGTTTTTGGAAAAATTGACAACCCTAAGTCCTTAGCATCTTTCCAAGAATACTGTAATACTCTTGCTTTTAAAACCCTATCTTATGATCTCTTCAGCATAGGATAAAAAGTCCAGCTTCAAGAAAGAATAAAACAAATGACTGTCCAAGTCCTAACAACTCTGGAGTCACTACAGCTCTAAGCTAAGTCAGTCCGCGATTTCCTTGTCACATAGTACTTGCCTACGGGCCTCATCCCAGTAGGGCCAGGGAGAAACTGCACTACTTCTCATTTGTTTGTTAGTGTCAAAGTTGCTAATTTTAAATGAGTTCCTTTAATCAAAATCACTTTGTCAATTGCAGAAAATAAATACACTTTATCCCAATGACTCTCCAAACACAGGCAAATGCTTGCCCTCTCCTCCTGCTTTCCTTTTGATGGGAACTAGCAGAAAACGTTTTTGGGAGGCACACTGCCCCTGACAACTCTGGCCTGTTCATGAGCATCCTCCTCCCTCTTTTTCAACCCCTATTTTCTTGGTTTATTGCTGGAATTCAGAACAAGTCAAGTAAAAACACAGTTGTCACTAGTTAGTTTCCTGGCATTTGATTTCTTTGGAATTTACCGCCAGGTTCCTCACAGTGGTGAATCTCCATGGGCTCAAATAACGTCTGGGACCTGGCTGGCCAGGATTCAGTCACAGACTGTTATTTTATCAGACATTTACACAGATATTTAAGGAAAAAGAGCCCCCCCCAACTGCTGGACCCCAGAACGGAGAAGAAGAAACTCCCGTCTCCTCCTCTGCGTATGCCTAGAGAAGTCAGGAAACATGCAAACAGTTAGGCCTTTAAACAACAGATTCCGCTTCCTGAAAAAAATTTTCACCAGCCACTCCTTATCAGGTAACAGTGCTAATGTAGTCAATAAAGTGGAAGGAACTACAGGTTCTTCCTGCGATGATTCTAGCAAGGCAGACACATTCAAAGCATCAACACGTGATAACCCCGCAATACCCTCACTACCATCTTCTTTTTTCTGCATAGGCAGATTATAAAACTTCATTATAGGGGGGGGGGGGTGATTCAGGGGGAATACCAAAAATCTTAGTTAAATAAGCACAAAACATGTCCCTTGCAGACACAGTCAGTACCCTAGGAAAATTCACCAACCGTAAATTTATGGCTCTAGTTGTATTCTTCAACATCTCCAGCTTAGCTCTCATTTCAATAGTATCCTTCTTTGAAGAATCTGAATATCCTTCCAAAACAGTAACCTTAGTTTGTAAATCAGATACATCCATCTGAAGAAAAAGCAACTTATTCACATTTTCCTGAATGGCAGTAGAATTGCTCGAAACCTGAGTAGACAAGCTAGACATTCATGGCACAAGGTCCTCCCTGAGTTGCATGATTGTGGACCAGATAGATTCCAACATTATGACCTCTGGGGACACTGAGGAAGCAGAAGGGGAAACCTCCATTCCCACAGGCTCATCCTCCACTCTTCTCCGCACCGAGTCAGGCACCTTCAAAGCAGCAAAACCTACTTCATTTCATTCTACCATCGTCGTTGAGACCTTTGCCCTCTGCTGTTGTTCCGAGAGAACACCTCCAAACAATCGGAGTCCTGAGACCAGCCCCTGCTTACAGGCTGAGCCACCATTGTGAGAACCTCCTCCTGCTTTACCAACTCAGGAACCTCTTACTGGCAGAAAACCTTTGGAGCCTGACCAGAGCCAGGGGAGAGAGAATCAATGCCCGAAGCAGACAATGAGGTCTCCACCTCCGATGGCCACAACACCAAGCTTTCCTCCCCAGAAAGGGCCAGCTGCCGCGGTAAGGGTGAAAAAAAGGAATCCAATGGTCCCAAAAACTGCGAAGTAAGGATGTTGAAGCCAACGGGGCCATAGAGGGCTGTTTATCCCCCCCCTCCTCCTAATTTTCTGCTTTTTCCCCATTCGGGAAACTGTCCCGCTTAAGCAAGCCTTTTCATCGTCATTTTGGGCCATCCTCCCTTGAGCTCTCATAAATGTTATTCGAGCTCGAAACACACAGTCTATGTACTGTTAGATGAAGATCGGCCTAAGCTCATTTGGATCTATGGTTTCAAAAACCTTTGAGGCACAGGTTTTTGCACCTACAAAATAAGTGTAGCATTTTTCTGCTGATTTTATGTGGTTCACTTGGTGATGTTTCACAGTTTGACACCTGGGAAACGTTTTTACTTAAATGGCGTTCAGCTCCTCTATACAAAGATTCCAGCAAAAATAGTTCACTAAATTTATGCTCTATTTTGATCTAGCTTTATATTTTTGGGACTATTTGGTAGGCTAAGATTTTCAGTAATTATATTATAATTGGATATAACCTTATGTAGCAGTCTGACCCGCCCGGTGCATCCCAGGATGCAGCACACCGGGTCAGGCACCACCTTTTTTTAAGATGGTGGTGCAGAAGGGGGAGCGTATGGGCAGCGGTCCCGCTCATTTTTAAACCCACCTATTATCTTACCTGTCTATCATCTTACATTTGAGACTTTAAATCTTATCCTCTATTCTCTTTCAAGTGGATTGCTGGGACTTACAGATCTGTATTAAGCAAGCTTGTGAATTGTAAACCAGTAGTCCAGATGGTTTCTATCAATGCACTGCAGTTTTATTGAATTTTCCTACCCACCCCACTGGCTTTTCCTTACATACAGGCCAATGCAGAAACCTTATGCTAGAGCTCAGTGCTGAAAGCTCTAGTAAAGGGTTTCATTGCATGAGTTTAACACTGACCTTTTCCACTGCGATGCAATATGCAAATTAACCAGTGCAATATGCAAAAAGTCACTGTTATACTGAAGAAGACGCCAAACACGTGCACACAGGGGTTGGCGCAAGCTTGGCATGCTGTCCTGGAGAAACAGGGTCATCTGTAGTAAAATTTGACACTTCACCTCAGACGATCCAGGCATCTGGGAAAGCCCCGGATGCCATCAGCACAATGTCATGAGGTTGCTGCCCCCCAGACACTGACACCGACAGACGTAAAATTTCTGGCAGCCTGGTGGGGCCCAATAGCCCCAACCCTCCATCCCTGAAACAAAAACTTCAAAGAGTAACCACATGGCTCCAGAAGCTACACGTTCTCCTAGAAAACACTCTCTCCCAGGTGCTAATGACAAAAGATCCCCACCATTTCATATTATAAACAACCAACTGCAGAAGCAGCCTCCATCATTCAGTCAAAAATCATCTTTCAGAACATACCAAATTCCAAATTCTCCATCTCACACATTCCGCTCCCACACACCATAGGAATAGATCGCTATATTATATGCACAATATAACATTTATCTATATAGTCCAACTATCATGTTAGAATGTTACTCTCCCAGTTCTTAACCCCATGTACCTAATTTGATTGTGATGTTACATATTAACCTTTATTAGTTATAGTCTCCCTGTTATCAATGTTCTATGTAACAAAGTTGACTGACATTGTTATATGTAAACTGCTTTGATTTCTAGATAAAGCAGTATAAAAGAAAAACAGAAAAATAAATAAATAACAGACTTGGTGGTCCAGTGGCTGCAACCCCCCCCCCCACCTACCTCCACCTCCACCTCCACCTCCACCTCCAGTACTTAACCTTGTGGAGTGGAAGCGTTGCCCATATGCTCCCACCCCCGTGTGCTATCTTGCAAAATGGTAGTCTCTGACCCTTGTAGGCCGGGTCCACCTACAAAGCTTCCCCAATTACCAATAAACAGTTCAGACAGCAAGTTGCTCAGCTACAAAGAAACTTTTTATTTGTCACAGCAAACAAATGGTTATAGATGCAGATAGCAAGTGCCTGTCTGAGGGACAGTGGGGCAGCCTTCTCTCTGCAAGGGGAGAAAAGAACTGCCCCAAGACCCTCTAAAATTGCTGTCTTATATATACCTCTCTGCTTCAAATTCTAAATAGTTTCAGCAAATGCAAAACTCTTTCCCAGGGCCTTCTATGCAGGGGCGGCCCAAGGGGGGTGCGGGGCCATGTGCGGAGACTCGGTGCGGGGCCTCATTTGCATAAGGGTCCTCATTTGCATAAATATTTGCATAATGTTACCATACACGAACTTTTAGTAAACATGCCTCTTAATGAGTGTATGAATAAAGAAAGACTAAAAGACTTCTACATTACTATAATCCAGTGCCAACCGCCAGACACATTAGGAACTACTACAAACACTGCCCATTTAGAACCCATAGCAAACCCGCCGTATCCTAACAGCACTACCAGGACTCATAAAGCACCATACCCTAACTATCAAAAGGAAACGCTGCAAATATTAAACCAATACATTTCAGAGAACAACAATACATGACCTACTGGGGAAAGAGAACAAGTGGCAATGTCAAATAGGAATTACATAAACAGAATACCTCAGCTCAGTTACACATGAACAGAACATAAACCATCACCAAACAAGGAATCACAATTTAGAAACAGGAAGACAATAATTAAACTGGGAATCCCAAAAGCCAAACTTGGAATGTACAACACTGTAGAAATAAAACTATACATTAATTTGCTCTTGTACTAAACAAAGCGCAGACGTTAATGATGCACATTTCCCAGAGCTGACATATTCCAATTAATAAATTCAAATAAAGAGATTTTTCTAACTTTTGTGGATTTTTTTTTCAGCTGCAATTGCTCCAGCCACTTTCTTCTGGTTTCTTCGTGTCTTCCGCTAATTCTTCATCGTCTGCTGTCCATTTGTCTTTTCTTCTCTCTTCTAGTTTTTTTCCATTCTCTCTCTACATCTGCTTTAACATACTAATCTTTCTCCTTTTCCTCTTTCCTCATTCCTATTTCATCCACTCAAATTTTACCCCTCCATCCTCAATCCCCACTTACTCTCCCAATATCCGGACAATTGTAGATTTGTCTTCCCTCCCACACAAAATATTTTTTCCCTCTCCATTTCACTCTCCCAGCTCCATCCCATTCTAATCCTCCCCCAACATCAGCTCCATTCTAGTTCCAGTCCCACCCAGCATCCGCTCCCTTCTAGTCCCCGCATCAGCCCATTTCCAGTCCTAGCCCCCCATAAGCCCATTTCCAGTCCTAGCTCCCCCATCTATTTGCAGTCCCATCCAAGTCCCTCCATCAGCTCATTTCCAATCCCAGCCCCCCATGAGCCCATTTCTAGTCCTTTCCTAGCCCCACCATCAGCCCATGTCAAATCCTAGCTCCCCTCCACTCAGCCCATTTCCAATCCAAGCCCCCCATGAGCCTACTTCCAGTTCTAGCCCCTTCATGAGTCCATTTCAATCCAAACCCCCACCACAGCCCATTTCCAATCTTAGCACCCCCCAACAGCCAATTTCCAGTCCTATTCTAGCCCCTCCATCAGCCCATTTCCTGTCCTAGCCCCCCCTCACCCATTTCCAGTCCTAGCTCCCTCCCCCTCACAACCCATTTCCATTCCAAGCCCCCGTCCCCATCAGCTATGTGCAGTTCAAGCCCTCCTTCCACTCAGCCCATTTCCAGTCCTAGCCGCCTCATAGCCCATTACTAGTCCTAACCCCCCATCAGCCCATTACGTCCTAACCCCCCATCACCCTATTTCCAGTCCTAGCCCCCCATCAGCCTATTTCCAGTCTTAGCCCCCCTCCCATAGCCAATTACCAGTCCTACCCCCCCATCAGCCCATTTCCAGTCTTAGCCCCCCATAGCCCATTACCAGTCCTTAACCCCCCATCACCCTATTTCCAGTCCTAGCCCCCCCATCAGCCTATTTCCAGTCTTAGCCCCCCCCATAGCCAATTACCAGTCCTACCCCCCCATCAGCCCACTTCCAGTCTTAGCCTCCCCCCCCATGGCCCATTACCAGTCCTAACCCCCCCCCATGGCCCATTACCAGTCTTAACCCTCCCCCCCATCAGCCCATTACCAGTCCTAACCCCCCCCCCCCCGGCCCATTACCAGTCCTAAACCCCCCCATGGCCCATTACCAGTCCTAACCACCCCCCCCCATCAGCCCAATTCCAGTCTTAGCCCCCCCATAGCCAATTACCAGTCCTAACCCCCCCCATCAGCCCATTTCGAGTCCTACCCCCCCACATGGCCCATTACCAGTCCTAACCACCCCCCCCATCAGCCCACTTCCAGTCTTAGCCCCCCCATAGCCCATTACCAGTCCTAACCCCCCCCATCAGCCCATTTCCAGTCCTACCCCCCCACTTCCAGCCTTAGCCCCCTCCCCATAGTCAATTTCCAGTCATAGCCCCCCCTCAGCTCATTTCCAGTCCTATCCCCCCCATCAGCCCATTTCCAGTCCTACCCCCCCACTTCCAGCCTTAGCCCCCTCCCCATAGCCCATTACCAGTCCTAACCCCCCCCATCAGCCCACTTAGCCCCCCCATAGCCCATTACCAGTCCTAACCCCCCCCCATCAGCCCATTACCAGTCCTAGCCTCCCCCCCATGGCCCATTACCAGTCCTAACCCCCCCCAGCCCACTTAGCCCCCCCCAGCCCACTTAGCCCCCCCCCATGGCCCATTACCAGTCCTAGCCTCCACCCCCCATGGCCCATTACCAGTCCTAACCCCCCCATCAGCCCACTTAGCCCCCCCCATAGCCCATTAACCGTCCTATCCCCCCCCCCATCAGCCCACTTCCAGTCTTAGCCTCCCCCCCATGGCCCATTACCAGTCCTAACCACCCCCCCCCCTGGCCCATTACCAGTCCTAACCAGCCCCCCCGGCCCATTACCAGTCCTCACCACCCCCCCCCATCAGCCCACTTCCAGTTTAGCCTCCCCTCCCATAGCCCATTACCAGTCCTAACCACCACCCCCCCGATCATTCCAAATTAAAATAAAAAAAAAACCAAACTGGCTGCTTCTGCCGCGGCAGCATCTGCTGCGGCAGCATCAAGAGCTCTGCCGCGGCAGCATCAAGAGCTCTGCCGCGGGGCCCCCCCCTGCCCGGCAGAGCCTCCGTGCATCCTCAGCAGCTTTCTTCATGTCCAAAACGCGGGCTTCTTTCAGAGCCGCGAGAGTTTCTTTTCTCGCGGCTCTCTTAATCCCGCGGGGCTGATGGGAAATCCCATCACCCTCGGCGGGATTAACAGAGCCGCGAGAAAGGAAACTCTCGCGGCTCTGAAAGAAGCCCGCGTTTTGGACATGAAGAAAGCTGCTGAGGATGCACGGAGGCTCTGCCGGGCAGGGGGGGGCCCCGCGGCAGAGCTCTTGATGCTGCCGCGGCAGAGCTCTTGCTGCTGCCGCGGCAGAAGCAGCCGGTTTGGTTTTTTTTTTTTAAACTTGGGATGCTGAAGAATGTTTTTTGCGCGGGGCCCCCTGAAACGCGGGGCCCTGTGCAAAAAACATTCTTGCTCAATGGACGGGCCGGCCCTGCTTCTATGGTTATGCAGCTAGATCTGCTGATCAAGGCTCGCCTATCTATGCAATCAATCATAGCCCTCTGCCTCCTCCTGTGTTTTTCCATCTGCTGGCACCAATTGAAACCTTCAGGGCAAGAGCATTAGTTGAATTCCTGGCTTGACCTGTTTGAAGCTAGGCTTATATCCTTGGACACTTCTGTCCAAAGTATAGCTTTTTTTTTAGGCTTTATAACAGTCATAAGCTGCATGTGCTCTTTTCCTGTTGCCCACCTGTTTGTGCCAACCATATGTTGCTGTGTCTGTTTCAAACAGGCCAGAGTGCAGTTATAAGGCAGATATATATGCAATCATAAGGCAAACATATAAAGCAGATCTGAGCTGATTATCCCTTTATTCCAATTATCCCTTCACCCTGTGCAGTACCTCCTTGGATGCATAAGGTGGGGTCAGACTGCCATGTAAAGCTAAAAATGCCTTATGTTTATTTATTTATTTATTTATTGAACGGTTTTATATACCGCCTTTCAGAAAAATCAAAGCGGTTTACAAAGAACAAAACTTGAACATTACATTGAAACTTATTCAAACAATTGAAATTACAGTGAACATTAAATTGTATATAATAAAAATGGTAATTTGAGGGTTACAATGCTGAGTAAATGCTGATTAGGTATATAGATAGTTTAAACATATATACAGATTTAAATATTTACAAATTTAAAAAAAAATCTTATCATCTTATCTGAGCAAGGAAAAATGTATTGTAGTTCACTAGAATTATTAGTGTAAAGAGTAAATGTGATAATGTGGAGAATTGGGTATTGTAAGAGAGTAAGAAAAAGGAAAAAGTAAGTTGTGAATTAATGAATATGAGTATACATGAGTTTAAGTGGGAAATATTTCATCTATTGGGAATGAGTCTCCAAAGTAGTCTATAAATAGGTGAGTTTTAAGATCTTTTCGAAATGCTGAAAGATCTGTGATATCTCTGAGTTTATCCGGCAGAGTGTTCCATATTAAAGGGGCATTGAAGCTGAATGCCCTATTTGTTGTAGTTTTATTGAGTTTTGAAAAGTTGTTTGGAACAAGTAGTGTGTTCAGGTTCCTTTGTCTCACTGTTCTGGTCCTTGAATGAATTGTCAGTAGATCAGTTAGATATGATGGGGCTATATCTCTTATCAGTTTGAACGTTGTTATGATAACTTTATATTTTATTCTACTTTGTATAGGTAACCAGTGAAGTTTGTACAGTATAGGGGTTATGTGTTCAGTTGGACCTGCATTTATAAGCATTCTTGCAGCAACATGTTGTGTTACTTTTAGTTGGTGTAAAGCATGTTTTGGAATACCTTGAAGAATTATGTTACTAAAATCTAAGTGAGGCAGGATCAGGGCTTGAAGGACTGATCTGAAGTCCAGATTTGATAATAATGGTTTTAGATTTTTAAGATATCTTAATTTATTATATATTATGTTTGTTGTATTCCTGATGTGTGTGCAGAATGTCTTCCTGGGATGCATGATGTAGGGTCAGCTGTCACAGGATGCAACCCTAAGGGTGTCAGTGCAATAAAAGGCATTTTTTGCCTCATATGGTAGTCTGACCCTGCTCAGTGCAGTGCGAGATCAGGTGCCACCATTTTTCAAGATGGTAGTGTGGGTGCGGGACCGTCTGGGCAATGCTCCTGTCCCACAATGTTTAAGGTACAGGAGAGGGTTTAAAAGGTGGGGTTAGGATCCACTGATCTACCAGGTCCTTTTTGGTTTCAGGTGGTGGGGGTGAGAGGGGTCAGAGCCAACTGGGCTACCAGCAATTTTACTTTGTTGGAGGGGAGTCGATATCCAAGGGGGCACTAGCCCCCTGACATTGTGCCCATGGCATCAAGAACTTTCTCTGATGCTTAGATTGCTTAAGGTGAAGTGTCAGATTACCCTAATCTTTTTGCTCTCAGCTGGATCTTTATGTCTGCCTGAAGATGGCATAAAGATCCAGCGTGAGAAATAATGTATAAAACTGCAATAAGTTTCGGCACAGTTGTTTACATCAGGCACAATTGAATATGCGTGCTTTCTGCATCAAAGAGTAAGACTAGCACAAGAAAAGCACCAGAAAAATGCTGGGCTAAGGTTTTTAAAAATCTCAGGACCCGATATTCAAAGGCATTTACATGGTTTAGACCTGTAAACCGGGTAAATGCCGCTTAGAGGATATTCAGTGCCACTGAATATTCCTGATTATATCCGCTACATGCCTCAGTGCTAACCACTCAGCATCGGGGCGTGTTGTGGCATTCCGGGATGTTCCAGGGGCAGCACCAGTTGCTATTCAGGCAGCGTCAATATTGCATGGCTGCTCAGCACCCATGGGTAAAAGATAGGTGCAGCAAAAGCTGACATATCTTTAGCCGTGGGTCAATTTGTTGGACTTATTTGGACTTATTTGGAATTTTTTTTATTTTAAATTCTTTAAAAGCATAAATTACTTATTGACTTGGTTTGAAGGTTTAGGATTAATTTGCCCTAGTTTGTAGTTAGGCCTTTTAGAGTTGTAAACATAGTCTTTTTTCACCTGCTCTCCTCAAATCCCACCCATCCCAGGCACAGCCCTTAATTTATAGTCAGTTTTCCCAATTGAGTGACATTTGTCATTGCAGGATATTGTTATCTGCAAGTGATTAATGCTTAATAAATTAGCAGTTTAGTGGGAAGGAAACACACAATATGAACAGATAATATACAATAAAATCCTAAAGTCCTTCCTTTTAGTCTAGGTATTCTCACTCTTAGCAACTCTAAACAACTAAACAATTCATCATTACAAAGATGAAGATAGCAATCCAGCAGAAAGATGAGGGCTATCCAATCTTTTGCACTGAGTGCCACATGTATTATTATCTCCTAGTTGGTGAGAGGTCATATGTGTATACTTGGTGCAAATAACTCCTGATTCACAATAACGAGGCTAGAGCAGCGACTTGGAGGAATTGACAGAGGGGCTAGAGTAGCGACTTGGAGAGGCAGACAGAGAGGTACATAGAAGAGACCTACAGAGACATAGTAGAGGGATTGTCCAGTCTGGCAGCCTCTGTTTTGCCTTGGAGGCAAGAGGTCACCTGGAAGGGAAGCATTACCTTGGTGTGGCAGGAAATGATCCTGAAGCCAAACCTGCCCTCCAAGGCAGGGAGGAGGGAGGAGTAGCCTAGTGGTTGGGGGCAAGGTACTTCAGGCCAGAAGGTCATGGGTTCAAATCCCACTAAAGGACAGCAATCCTGGGCCAGAAGGACTGGGGCTTCTAGTCCCACAGATGCTCCTTGTGGTCTTGGGCAAGCCACTTAACCCTCCATTGCCCATGTTCCCTGTAAGTATTAGCATATGTGTCTCATATCCCCACATGTTAAATGTATCCCCCAATTGTGCTGTGACCACTTTGATTGAAGGATAAGGCAGTATACAAAACTGTCTAAATAAATAAATAAAGGGTGTGTCTGCAGGGGTTCTGCCCAGGTGGGAAGGGTTGGGATAGCTTTTTCTAGTTGGTAATTCAGTCATTAGCATGTAGATAGGTGGGTAGCTGTGGGTATGAGGAGTGATTAAATACTTGCCTGCCTGGTTCGAAATTGATAGATTTTAGACAGTGTCGTGGAGGAGCCAATTGTGGGAATGAGATTCTGGAAGTTAAATTTAGGCTTTTGAGTAGAAAATTGAAATTTTTGAACTCCAGGATAGAATTTTCAGAAATATTTCCTGTTCCATGCATGGGACCCAGGAGAAAGGCAGAGGTCTGGAGTTATCAATGCATGGAAGAGACAATGGTACAGGGAGCATGGTTTCAGATTTGTTAGGAACTGGACTGCATTCTGGGGAAGGGGACCTTATTTTACTGCTGGCATGAATGTTCAAAAAGGAGACGGAGCAGCTTTTAAACTAGAACATGGGGAGAACCAACAGTCACTCAGGACTGCGTGGTTTGGAATAAGGTATCTTGGAAGGATACCATCAGAACAATGAAACCAGGGCATCCTGATAGTGAAGTTGCAATAAAGGTGGAAACAGCCTAGGTTTTTTTTTTTAATAAAGAGAAGAAAGAGTTGAAAGATTGCAAATTATCCCTGTCAGCTACTATGAAGGTTGTAAATTCAAGCATATGTCTCTGTGCAAATACTGGAAGCCTAAAAAAATAAGTTGGGAGAATTGCAATATATAGCACTAAATAAAGAGATAGATATGATTGGCATCTTGGAGACCTAGTTGATGGATGTTAACCAATGGGGCACTGTGATACCAGGCTAAAATTATATTGCAATGATAGGATGAATCAAATTGGTGGAGGGATGCCACAATATTTTAAAGAAAACTTTGAGACAAATGGAATAAAGGTTCTGCAGAAAACAAAAGCAGCATTGAATCTTTATGGATAGAAATTTCATGTATGAAGTGTTACAATCCACCTGGACAGAATGAGCAGAAAGATGAAATGTTATCAGAAATTAGGGAAGCTAACAAAATTGGCAACCAAAAAATAATGGATGATTTAAATTACCCCAATATTGATTGAATAAATGTCATGTCAGGGACATGCTATGGAGGAAAAGTTCTAAAATGAAATAAATGACTGATTCATGGGAATTGTATAGAGAAGGAGCTATTTTAGACTTAGGGGTATGTTTACTAAACCTTCTCAAATGCGAGCTGTGCAATTATCGCGCGCTAAGGTACCTTAGTGCACGATAATGGTGCTTTATGGGGCACAAAGTTGCCTTAGCACGCGCTAACACGCGCAGCGGCGCAAACGAGCGCTGAAGGCGGGGAAAGGCTCCCGGAGGGCGGAGGAAGGCTCCCCAGGGGTGGAGAGAAGGGGTCAATGGGTGGAGAGAGGGAGGGGAGAGGCTCCCCGCACACTAACGATGTGAAATCTGAGGCCAAAACTAACGCAAGTGAAAACCTCGCGTTAGAGCTGATTTAAAGGGAAAAGAAACCATTTCTGTCAGCAATGTACAGCAAAACCAGGGAAACCTACAAAAAAGTGATAAGTGTGATACATGTGCACGGAACAAAAGTACAAATAAACATTGAAAAGGACACCAACAAAAAATCCAAAAAATATAACCAAGCTGGGCAACAGTGATAGTAATGGGAAACATCAAAAAACACTCCCAAGAAAGCTCCAAAAAAAAGATATGAATTTTGGAAGGGTCCACGCTCCGTCCCCATACAAGGTGAATGATCCCACAGTGAAATAGCACTGATCAGGGTTTCCCTCTCCATTGGACAGGTTTCCTATGGCATGCACATGTTCCACAACAGCAGGGTGGGCATGTTGGAATGGCCAACTGGACAGATGCTGGGAAAGGGGATACAGAGGGCTGCAGGCGGCACATGCTGTGGTACAGCTGGGGCACAGTGCGGACTAGACAGATGCCTAGGTGGCACCTAGGAATGCAGAAACTGTACAGCAGCCAGACAGCAACTGATGAGGGCCCCACATGGGCACGAGAGTGATTATCACAGTGTCACAGGGTATGGTACCCAGCAGGTACCCCCAAGGGCACAGAACATTGGCAGGCGGTGTTGGGGGGAAGCACGGATGTCTATGCAGGCACCCCTACCCCAGAACACACACCATAGGCAGCCGCCCACCTGCACACTGGATGGCCTGAGACTGCACACCACCAGCACCACCAGTCGAAGGGCATGTCAGCATGGTGGCAGAGGGGTACTGGTGGTGGAGGGGGGCAGTGGCAGCTGCCCAGAGCAGACCATGGCCTAGCCCTGTGTAGGTGGGTACCATACACTGCAACAGACAGGCCCTGTCTGATGAACAGGCATGGTATCACCAGGGAATGCACTGTCTCTGTGGCAACATGGTGGTGCAGTCATACAACCAGTGTGTTCAGAGGCAGACGGTCACAGGTTCAAGTCCCAGCTATGGTGCCTGCCAACCCAGTCCCCATATTTTACCCACTACTAAAACGTGCTAATACAGACAGAACCTTTTTTGCAGATGACATAAACATGCCCAAAACACCTACATTTTACCCTACAGAGCACAGACACCATAAACAGGCGCATTACCTACAGCAGAGTCTCCCAAATGCAGTCCTGGAGGGCCAAACACCATTCAGGTTCCATGCTGCCTCTAATAAAGATGCCTGTACTGCATATCTATGCGCCGCCCCTATGGTATGCAGATGTATCACATGCATATTCATGAGGGACAGCATGAAAACCCGAACAGTGTTTGGCACACCAGGACCAGATTTGGGAACCTCTGCCATAAAGCAGCAGCCAACAGGGGCAGACAAACCCACACCCACAGGCCCCATTATCCAATGCCTCCTGGAGAGGCAGGACATTGGGCCCTGCGTGTATCTCCCAATACTAGCACTTGCATACCTTAGCAATGCCACCCTAAACCTGGGAATACAGTACACAGCTATCAAAAAGTTGCTATGATAACTGTCAGATAGCAATTCAGAGGTTAAGTACAATCTTCTGATTGAGCTGCATCATGGCAACCTTTCTGATGTCTGTGGAGTGTGCTACAGGCTTTGTGTCTGACAGTGTTTACCACCCTGGTGAGTGACCCCAACAGTATCGTGTACCATAGCCATGCCTGCACTGTGCCCAGGACTGGAGCGGTGGCCAGGGCTTCCAAACACCCCTATATTTGTACAATGCTGGCATAGGTGTGGGAGTGTGTATCTGCTATCCAGTGTGTGGTGGCTGCAAACACCCCCCACAGCCCACACTGCCAGCACTGTTGCCAGTATTGGCCCCCAAGGGCACAGACCATTGGCAGGCGGTTTTGGGGGGGGGGAAGTGTGGATGTCTTTGCAGGCACCCCTACCCCAGAACCCGCACCATAGGCAGTTGCCTACCCACACACTGGATGGGCCGAGACTGCGCATCACCAGCACCACCAGCAGAAGGGCATGTCAGCATGGTGGCAGGGGGGTACTGGTGGTGGAGGGGGCAGTGCCAGCTGCACCGTGGCCTAACCCTGTTCAGGTGTGTGCCATGCACTGCAACAGACAGGCCCTGGCTGACAAACAGCCATGGCATCTCTAGGGAATGCAGTGCCTCTGTGGCCACAATGTGGTGCAGCACACACAGACAGTGTGTTCAAGAGCAAGAGGTCAGAGTTTCAAACCCCAGCCGTGGCCCCTGACAACCCAGTCCCCATATTTTACGCAGTAATAAACCATGGAGGTAAAGACCGAACCTTCAGTGCAGAGAACAGAACCATGCGTCAAACGCCCATATTTTACCCCACAGAGCACAGACACCATACACATGTGCAGTACCTAGAGCAGAGTCTCCCTATTGCAGTCCTGGAGGGACACACACCATGCAGGTGTCATGCTGTCACCAATAAAGATGCCTGTGCTGCAGTCCCATGTGCCGCCTCCATGGTATGCAGATGTATCTCATGCATATACATGAGGGACAGCATGAAAACCCGAATAGTGTGTGGAACACCAGGACTGGAGTTGGGAACCTCCTCCCAGAGCAGCGGCCAACAGGGGCAGACACACCTGCACCCACAGGCCCCATCATCCAAAGCCACCTGTAGCAGCAGGATGGCGAGCCCTGTGTGAAGTCCCCAATATCAGCCCCTGCATATGGTAGCAATGCCACACTAAACCTGGTGATATGGCACACATATATCAAAAGGTTGCTATGATCACTGGTGGATAGGAATCCCGAAATTAACCAAAATCTTCCCTTTAGCTGTATCATACCAACCTCTCTGAGGTCTGTGGAGTGTGTATCAGGTCTGGTGTATGACATTGTTTTCCACCCTGGGGAGTGACCCCAACAGTATTGTGTACTATAGCCATGCCTGTACTGTGCCCAGGACTGGTGAGGTGGCCAAGGCTGCTAAGAGCCTCTATTTGCACAGTTCCATCATAGGTGTGGGAGTGTGTGTATGTCCATCCAGTGTGTGGTGGCTGTCCACACCATTCGCAGCCCACACTGTTTGCACTGTTTCCAGTGTTAGCTTGCTTATGTGCATAATGAGGAGCAAGGTACTGTGGGTAAAGCATGGACAAGGCTGCCTGGGCAGGATGCATCAGCACAGGGCTCACGGCAATGGTTGGGACATTGTAGTGTCTGGCTGCCACCTGCACGGACAGAGTGGCCAAAGCAGGTCCTGCTGGAAAGGCACTCCCACCCTGACTGAGCAGTGACCACAGCATGGCTAGGTTCCCCCATGGTGCCACATAGTATGTCATTCAAGTGATATATATGGGTTTCTTTTTTTGGGGGCCAATCACTGATCTAACTGCTCGGTGGGTATGCTCACATCCCAGTATTGGGTGTACACATCTTCCCCAGTAATATGCACTATGGGCTAGCTAACACATTGTTTGCAGTTAGTATGTGTATGACTGGGACACCTTGCAGGGTGTGGTGGCTAGGGACTCACTGCGCCTGCTGCCAGAGAATGTCAGGTAGTTGTGGGGGACAGCAGAGTATTTACAGCCCTGCTGTCTGTCCCTCATTGCTGTATGACTGTGTACAAGACTGCCCCCAAGGTTGTGTGTACTCCTAGCTGGATTGAGGTAGATGGTCCCCTCTACCGCCACCATCGCAGGAATGTGGAGCTGTTGGTGGGAGATCCTGAGCCCCAGATGGCAGGTTGGGTGGTAGTACATAATCTGCCTATGGGCCCATACAGGCGGGCCGCCCCCTGTCACATAAACCATGTGGCCATGGCACGCACACAGAATATGCACTATTCTTGTTGCATTATAGTCCACAAGGGCTAGATGTGACTGGGAAACCAATATGGATGGAGGTGTATTCTGAAGTGTGTCTGCAAGGACTACCTATCTCACACTGTCACTGATGGCGACCTGCATGATAGCATATCTCAGCTATGTCTGGGGCTGTGGACATGGTGCTGGGTGCCCCACGTCACCCTCAGGGTGGGCACTGTACACACACAATGTGATGGTATGTAGCCACTCTGTGCCAGTAACACACATGGTTAGTACCCCCTACCAGGCTGAGGTGCTGTGGGGGTGCACACGGTCAGTGCCCCCAACCTGGCCAAGGTGCTTTGGGGGTGCATACCCCATCCTGTGATCATTTGTGGACTGCTGATATGCATGTGCAGTGCATCATGGGTATGGGTGTGTTAACCCTAACCTGATAACCACAGCAGTTGGTGTGGAGACCTGCAGTCCCTCTGTAGCCTGCCAGGGGCCTGGGTGGGGCCATACAGCTGTAGCCCACTGGTGACATCACTGTCTGTGTGGCAGAGGTATTGGTTGTGAACCCACAGTGGGGTCAGTTGATAGGGCTGTCTGAGGAAGATCATTGTTGAATGTTTGATTAGTGCGGCCAGCAAAAACACCTTCAGTGTTGTAGCCTGAAGGTCCCTCATATGGTACCCTCGACAGTGCTCCTTGGGGCGCCCCATAGGGAACATTATAAGGTGCCGTGGTGGACAGTGCACCTTATAATGTGCTCTCTGGAGTGCCCAATAGGGTGACTACAGTGGCACCTTAGGTTACGGCACAGTGAGGGTGTGTTTGCTGGCAGCACAAATGAAAATATAACGAAACGCACTCACAAATCACTGCTGAAACGTAAAGGACAATGTCCCAGGCAGTTGTATGCAAGAGCTGCACTGGGGGATCGAGCCCATGCCCCCTGTACCATCAGGCAGTCCGTCAACCAATGTGCCACACCTCTGCCACAATGCTTGTATGTCATCACCCCTACCTACAATTAATGCACATGAATGTGTCACACCTCCCTCGATCATGTGATAATGTGCGCCATGCAACCTATTGTGCAATCCTGACATCTAGACCTTAACGCTCCCCCCCCCCCCCCTTATGACATCCTGCACAGTTTTGCTGGGCACACATCAACATGGATTAGTAAACACACCCCCTTGGTTTATATGTTGAGCCACCCATTGCTATGTGAAAGGGCATAGCACACCAGTGAGAACAATGCCCTGAGAGCCAGTGATTATGGGTTCAAGACTCAAGTGTGGCAAAGACCTGAGGAAATATAACATAGCAAACATTGTTTTTAAATGTCCGACAAATCACTGCTATGTGTGTCTGCAGCATAGATCAGTATGTAGATTGTTGGCAACACTAGATCCTGTATACTAGTTGTAGCAGAGACAGGAACAAATGCTCTGTACCCATACACGTGTTGACACACGTAGGTCTGTGCGTCGCGGCGCTGCCATATCAATGCGCGCTGTGTCAATGCGTGCATGCGTATTGCGATGTGCGTGCATACGTGCATGCCTGCGTCCCTGAGTAGTGTGCAGGGAGAATGGCCACCATGTCAAGAAAGCCTGCATTCACCAGCCATGACTTGCGCCACCTGGCACAGCTGATTGAGCCAAGGCAGCACAGGCTGTTCCTGGGTTCCTCCAGGCAGCAGGACCTGGTGAGAGTACGGAGGGCCTGGGAGCGTGTCACAAGGCGGTACAACCGTGTGGCGGACTACTCACGTGAGGTAAGTGTATGGGGACAGGTCAGTGTAGACACATATATATCCAGTGTCAATTGTAGCTGTGCATGCAGCTTTGTGAAAGTATTCTATCCCAATTATGTGTATTCGTGACACCCACATGCTATATTGTCTATGTATCACATCTTAGTGGTTTGCCTGTTACCCAGGGGGCTACGGACCTGTGCACAGAGTCCCAGATGCCCTCCTGGTGTCATGGCAGCTGCTGTAACTGAAGTGCTAGAACACACCGTAACAAAGGTAGCCCACACATCTGCCTAAGGATGTTCCGTAATCATCATTCTGGTATGGTGGGTTCTGCATTTGCAGGGTCGCATATCTGCCCTACCCCCAGGGGCCGTGAGACCTGCCACAAATGGTCTGTCAGTCCCCCTGGTGATATGGATGTTTGTGCCCCAGAAGTCTAAACCATCTGCCCACTCCCAGTTGCCCCGGGAGTGTAAAACAATGGGTCCCCAGCCCCCCTGGAGGTATGGTTATGCCACTGTTGCTGTTTTCCAATTCCCCCTATCCCAAGGAGCTCTGAGAGCCCATCAAAGTGGGCTGTCAGTCCACCTGGTGATATGGCTGTGTGTGCCTTTCCAGTTTAACACATCTGCCCTATCCCCAGGAGTCCTGAGGGCCCATCAAAGTGGGCTGTCAGTCACCCTGGTGATATGGCTGTGTGTGCCTTTCCAGTTTAACACATCTGCCCTATCCCCAGGAGTCCTGAGGGCCCATCAAAGTGGGCTGTCAGTCACCCTGGTGATATGGCTGTTTGTGCCTATGCAGTTTACAATATCTGCCCAATCCCCAGGAGTCCTGAGGGCCCATCAGAGTGGGCTGTCAGTCTCCCTGGTGATATGGCTGTTTGTGCCCATGCAGTTTAACACATCTGCCCTATCCCCAGGGGTCCTGAGGACCATCAAAGTGGGCTGGCAGTCTCCCTGGTGATATGGCTTTGTGTGCCTTTGCAGTTTAACACATCTGCCCTATCCCCAGGAGTCCTGGGGCCCATCAAAGTGGGCTGTCAGTCTCCCTGGTGATATGGCTGTTTTTGCCCATGCAGTTTAACACATCTGCCCTATCCCCAGGAGTCCTGAGGACCCATCAAAGTGGGCTGTCAGTCACCCTGGTGATATGGCTGTTTGTGTCTTTCCAGTTTAACACATCTGCCCTATCCCCAGGAGTCCTGAGGACCCATCAAAGTGGGCTGTCAGTCTCCCTGGTGATATGGCTGTGTGTGCCTTTCCAGTTTAACACATCTTCCCTATCCCCAGGAGTCCTGAGGACCCATCAAAGTGGGCTGTCAGTCTCACTGGTGATATGGCTGTGTGTGCCTTTCCAGTTTAACACATCTGCCCTATCCCCAGGAGTCCTGGGGCCCATCAGTGGGCTGTCAGTCACCCTGGTGATATGGCTGTGTGTGCCTTTCCAGTTTAACACATCTGCCCTATCCCGAGGAGTCCTGGGGCCCATCAAAGTGGGCTGTCAGTCACCCTGGTGATATGACTGTTTGTGCCTATGCAGTTTACAAAATCTGCCCTATCCCCAGGAGTCCAGAGGGCCCATCAGAGTGGGCTGTCAGTCTCCCTGCTGATATGGCTGTTTGTACCCATGCAGTTTAACACATCTGCCCTATCCCCAGGAGTCCTGAGGTCCCATCAAAGTGGGCTGTCAGTCTCTCTGGTGATATGGCTGTTTGAGCCTATGCAGTTTACAACATCTGCCCTATACCCAGGAGTCCTGAGGGCCCATAAAAGTGGGCTGTCAGTCTCCTTGGTGATATCGCTGTTTGTGCCCATGCAGTTTAACACATCTGCCCTATCCCCAGGAGTCCTGAGGGCCCATCAAAGTGGGCTGTCAGTCTCCCTGGTGATATGGCTGTGTATGCCTTTCCAGTTTAACACATCTGCCCTATCCCCAGGAGTCATGAGGACCCATCAAAGTGGGCTGGCAGTCTCCCTGGTGATATGGCTGTGTGTGCCTTTGCAGTTTAACACATCTGCCCTATCCCCAGGAGTCCTGGGGCCCATCAAAGTGGGCTGTCAGTCTCCCTGGTGATATGGCTGTTTTTGCCCATGCAGTTTAACACACCTGCCCTATCCCCAGGAGTCCTGAGGTCCCATCAAAGTGGGCTGTCAGTCTCCCTGGTGATATGGCTGTTTGTGCCCATGCAGTTTAACACATCTGCCCTATCCCCAGGAGTCCTGAGGACCCATCAAAGTGGGCTGTCAGTCTCCCTGGTGATATGTCTGTGTTTGCCTTTCCATCTTAACACATCTGCCCTATCCCCAGGAGTCCTGAGGACCTATCAAAGTGGGCTGTCAGTCTCCCTGGTGATATGGCTGTGTGTGCCTTTGCAGTTTAACACAGTTGCCCTATCCCCGGGAGTCCTGAGGACCCATCAAAGTGGGATGTCAGTCTCCCTGGTGATTTGGCTGTGTGTGCCTTTGAGGTTTAACACATCTGCCCTATCCCCAGGAGTCCTGAGGACCCATCAAAGTGGGCTGTCAGTCCCCCTGGTGATATGGATGTTTGTGCCCCAGCAGTCTAAACCATCTGCCCACCCCCAGTTGCCCTGGGAGTGTAAAACAATGGGTCCCCAGCCCCCCTGGAGGTATGGTTATGCCACTGTTGCTGTTTTCCAATTCCCCCTATCCCAAGGAGTCCTGAGAGCCCATCAAAGTGGGCTGTCAGTCACTCTGGTGATATGGCTGTGTGTGCCTTTCCAGTTTAACACATCTGCCCTATCCCCAGGAGTTCTGAGGACCCATCAAATTGGTCTGTCAGTCTCCCTGGTGATATGGCTGTGTGTGCCTTTCCAGTTTAACACATCTGCCCTATCCCCAGGAGTCCTGAGGTCCCATCAAAGTGAGCTGTCAGTCACCCTGTTGATATGGCTGTTTGTGCCTATGCAGTTTACAAAATCTGCCCTATCCCCAGGAGTCCTGAGGGCCCAACAGAGTGGGCTGTCAGTCCACCTGGTGATATGGCTGTTTGAGCCTAGGCAGTTTACAACATCTGCCCTATCCCCAGGAGTCCTGAGGGCCCATCAAAGTGGCTCCCGAGTCACCCTGGTGAAATGGTGTAAGCTGCCCCTGATATCATATAATCTACCCGATTCCCAGAAGTCTGGAGACCTGTTGAACGCATCCAGTTAGTCGTCCTGCTGCTATGGTGTGTCGCAGAAGATGTGTGCTAGGACACCCTGTCCCCAGGGGGCCTGAGACCTGTCAGCAAAGGTGGGTATGGCATCCAGATATTGTGGTAGGTGATTCTGTGTCATGACACACATGTGCCCTATCCCCCTGAGGCCCATGGCTCATAGAACAGGTCAGGTCTGTATCCTGATTGTATGGTAGGTGCAGCTGTGGATGTGGTGTGCAGTAGCACACCCCTGGGGGCCATGAGACCTCATAGATATGGTGCGAAACACATCCATATGTCATTGCTGTGTACCCAGATTGTGGCAACATATCTAGTCGGCTGATATGTTCAGGTCAGGCAAATACTCATGTGTTTGCCAGACCACACTGGGGGTTGGCGAGGTCCCCTCGAAACACCAGCCTAGCCATGCCACAGGTGGCATGTTGCTGCCATGTTGTGCAGGGAGAATGTAGGGACAGGGTATGGTGCATCCAGGGTGTGATGCACGGGACAAATATGTGTGACTGCACACATGGCCATACATGTGGGGGCAGCAGCAACTACTGGTACAGGACACACTGAGCAGAGGAGCAGGAGCAGCATGATGCCCTGCACGGAGATATGTCACATCTGTGGACCACCCACCAGGTTGATATGGCAGTAATGTACCCTCCCATTGTCTCCCCCCACTAGGTTGAAGATCTATGGAAGAAGGCCAGGGAGATGAGGCTCCGGTATCCCGGGCCACTTGGAGCGGGTACAAAGGCGGCCCATGTCACAGTGGGGAGGTGAGTGTCACAACCTCTGTGGCTCATTAGATGAGGTCACAGTGGCCCATCAGGCCTTGTGGGGCGAAACTATTCAAATGTGTCATGTGTGTCACGTAAGAGTGTGCTAATAACTGTAATTCCCACAGAGGAGGACCACACAGCTCAGACACACGTGCTGGCACCGCAGAACCGGCCACGGTCCACCCACCAGAGATGGCCTGAGGGGGAGGCGGAGGAGGAGGAGGATGAGGAGGCGGAGACAGCAGCGGTGGTGGCAGCGGCAGCGGATGTGGATGAGGAGGGGGGAGGAGGAGGAGGGGCCAATGGAGCTGGCCGAGGAGGTAGAGGAGGGTGGGGAGGAGGGGGGCCTGGGGAGGAGGCAGCAGAGGCCCCTGTGTCTGACGTGGGCAACGGGGGAATGGTGGAGGTGGGGGGTGGGGGGTGGGAGTGCTTTATGTGCTCATAGGGCACCCTATTCGGCTCCTTGGCAGACAGTGCACTTTATGATCTGCCCTCTGGAGTGCTTTATGTGGCACCTTATGCTACAGCACTTTGAGGGTGTGTTTGCTGGCAGCACAGTTTTCAATAGGACTGGCACATGCCTCTGAAAGCACTGGGTATGATTATTCACCTGGCCCACTTGGGGATTGAACTCAGGCCCCCTGTAGCATCTGTCAGTGTACTAACCATTGTACTACACCTCTATTGCTATGTTTGCATCTCAGCGCGCCTACTTAGATATCCATGCATTAACATGCGCAGTGCTGCCATCAGAAACAGTGCTGTGACCTTGCGGTGCCTCATGGGGCACCCTATACCACACCCTATAGAGCACCTTATAAGGCTCCCCATAGGCAACATTATAGGGTGCCTTGGCAGACAGTGCACTTTATGATATGCCCTCTGGTGTGCCTTATGCGGCACCTTATGTTACAGCACTTTGACGGTGTGTTTGCTGGCAGCACAGATATAAATACAACTGGCATATGCCTCTGACTGCACTGGGTAAAAGTATTATTATTCAGCTGGCCCACTTGGGAGTTGAACTTAGGACTCCTGGAGCATCTGTCAGTGTACTAACCATTGTACTACACCTCTATTGCTATGTTTGTAGCTCAACATGCCTACATAGGATTTACGCGCGGTGACGCACGCTACTCACTTTCCGTGTGGTATGGTGCACCGCGTATACTAGCGCGCGTTAACGTGCTTGTTACTTTTTAACCAGACCGCCCACTCCTTTTATAGCATTCTGCACACTACCGCCGTGCGCACGTTAAGAAGGTTTAGTAAACATACCCCTTAGTTCTTTGTGGAACACAGGATTTGGTATATGAGCTAACTGTGTTGGGAACACTTGACACTAGTGATTATCATATGATCAAATTTAACTTAATAACAGGAGTGAATATACAAAGGAAATCTACTGTGCTGGCCTTTAATTTTCAATAGGGAAACTGTGATAAAATGAGGAAAATGGTTATAAAAAAATAAAAGGAGCATCTGCAAAGGTCAAGAGTTTACATCAGGCATGGATGTTTAAAAAAATAATCATGGAAGCCCATATCAGATATATCCCACAAGGCAGAAGGAAGGTCAAACGACAGTCAGCAGGCTTAAAAAGTGTGGTGAAAAGGGGTATTAGTACCAAAATATTTTATTTCAAAAATAGAAAAAGTAACTACAATAAACAAAACTGGAAATACGATGAGTATTGGTAGGTTAAATGCATGGCAAAATGAACATTTGAAAAGAAGCTTGCCATAAACAGTTGTGTTTAGGAAACTTTTATAATTTTTTGTTTTATGCATGTGGTGGGTGATTGTTTGTTGTATATTTTATGTGGATGTTTTATTTTGATTATTTCTTATGTTTTCTGTTATTCACATAGCATTTTTAGATATAATGGGCCTGATAATTCAAAACCATTTACATGGTTTACTGACATGTAAACTATGTAAATGCTGCTGAATGGGATATTCAATGACACTAACATGGTTACTGCCATTGAATATCCCCTACTAATGCTGCTACATGACCTGATGCTAACCGCTTAGCATCGGGGTGTGTTGTGAACTTCCAGGGCATGTCATGGGCGGCAACAGTTGCTAATTGGGTAGTGACGATATTGTATTGCTACACAGTTAGTGATATAGGGGTAAAGCTAGGTGCAGCAAAAAACTGGCCTACCTTTACCCATAGAAGCTAACCGGGCAGCGGCTCAATATCACCACTACACAGTTAGCTTCTACATCTGCAGAGGCTGTGAGGCAACCCCAGATATTCAATGCCAGGGCAACATATGACCCCAGCATTTAATATCCGGAATTAAAGGTCTGCGGTGACGGCTATGCGCCGTAGCAGTGCATAGCTGTCCCAGAAGAATATCGGGTTCAATGAATATATTACGTTTAAATAGTGTATTTAGACTTTCAGAAAATGTTTGCCTCAGAGATTCCTGATGAAATTAAAAAGTAATGGCATAGGAAGCAATGTCCTATCATGAATTGGAAATTGCTTGAAAGAAAAGAGAGAGTGGGGATAAATTGTCAATTTTGTCAAAGCAGGGAGATGAATAGTGGAATATAACTGAGATCTTTGAATACATTTATGATCGTATCATTTTATTGTTTAAAGTACAAGCCAAATCATATAAGACCACATTAACACAACTAGAAAAGCTCCTCTTCCTCTACCTCATCCTCCAACCCCCCACACAGCCAATGCATTAGTGAAGGCACTTCTATGCCTCATAGACAGGGTTGCAGATAAGGCTACCAAATATTCGAAAACATCTTCCTCATCTTCATACTCACCAAGAGAGCTTTCACTCTCTTTATTTGAAGTAAAACATGCATTTGCATTCTCCATTGCGCTACTTGAGGTGGGTCATTGTTAGTCCATCCCAACAGTAAACACCATTTTGCTGCCAAGCAGGCCTTCTGCACCAGCAGAATATTAGCCCCGCAAGGGCAGTTCTTGCCACTGGTCCAGAAGATAAACCTCCGGCTGGGCCTGCAGGTCCTTAAATAACATTGCTGACAGTGTTTGAAAGTCCCCTTTCTAAAATTCCTTCACCCTGCCACACTGCCATATCATATGCAAAAAGGATCCCTGCCCTTGTCCATATTTACCACACACATCTGTATCAAAAATCCTCATTAACTAGGCTCTCCTAGTGGCCACATATGCATGATACAAATATGTAAAATGAAGCTGTCATACAGCACTCTCCACCAAATCACTCCCCCCAAACATGCTTGTACAAAAATCACCCTCATGATATTCTATTTACAATTCCCTCCCCCACTTATATACCACAGGCTCTATCCATCCCCTTAAACTCCCCTTGTAACTGCCCATATAGCCAGCCCACTTTTGGTTGCAGCTTTAATTCTATCTTCTCAGATTGACCCTTGTGAAGACCAGAAAGGCCACTTTTTAATCCAAGCAAAACAAAATGTTGCACCTGTAAGAAAACATAATGATCTCAAGGCCCAAAAAAATAGCACCTTCAGGGCTCCATACACATGTAAAAACTGCCCCCCCCCCCAGTCCACCAGATGCCCTACCCATCTTAAAACCAACTATGCCCAGTGAGCAAAACTCCTTCCCTCCATCCTAGGGGAAAAGTCCAAATTTCCAACAAAAGGTAAATAAAAAGAAACCTTGGAGGAGACTTCTAATTTCTTCTGCACCCCCTTCCATGCCCACTGAGAGACTGAATCAAAAACTTTGGACTCCTTGCCCAACCCCTCCCCTAACTTAGCAGAATGCAAAACATATGCCAAGGAACACTGTTTAGCTAAGTGCGCTTCCAAAATCAGATCCACATATGAAGACTCTCCCAAAAGCCATCCTCTAATTACCCACAACAAGCAAACCATATTAAAGAACCGCAAATCAGGGACTCTCAACCCCCCCCCCCCCCATCCATAAGACTAAGCTTTAAAATGGCCAAACATATTTGTAGTTGCCTTCTGCAGCACAAAAAAACTAGCTATCATTCACTCCTGCCATCATACATCTCTCTTTTTAACAAATATAAACAAGAGGGAAACACCACCATCTTGACTGCCTGCACATATCTCCAAGGTAGATCACCCACACAGCCAGTTGAGAGGCCGAACTATGCATCACTGCTCCCACATTCAAACAATAAAATAAATCAAAATTCCCATGTATCTTAACCCCCAAATAGGTCAGCATCTCAGGAACCCACCTGATGGGGAAAATACCTCACCCCCCAGGATATAAATGCAGCTAAATAAATAAAAATAAATAGCCATATGAAAATCCATCTGTAGACGAAAGCTCCTCACACTTCACTGCCTGGTACCGCATGGCCAACTATCTTTGCAGCTCTCATATCCTATCTCCCAATGCGAGCAAAGAGGTATTCATCCGTTTCCATATTTTCATCTCATAAGCAATAATCACCCCTCTCATCACTGCCTTTGCCGTTTCCAGAATCAGCCTTAGATTCTCAGGGTGCTCCTGATTATGGTCTGCAAACACCTTCCTCTATACCTTTCAATGCTCCACAAGTCATCCTGTAATACCACGACTCCGTCAACCCCCTCCCACTCTCCACCTTTCTAAATATCAAACACATCAACACGGGGCATGATCCAACACTGACAGTGGCCAAATATCTGCAGATTCCACTTTGGGAAGCACAGAATCCTAAATTAAAATGTACAGTTGGCTCTGACAAGGATGAGCATGAGACGTGTATATTGTCTATCATTAGGGTGGAAAACCGGCCACATGTCCAACAACCAACTAATATGACAAAATGTTGTAAACCTCCTTATTTCAAGGCACAGATCATCCACAAACTGGCATGTTAAGCAGTCGTTGAAATTACTTTTGGCTCGTCAAAGTCACAGTATAAGTATCTGAATAGATCTGAGTGAACATTACTGTTCTACCTGGAAAAACCTGGAAAATGTCCATGACTTACTTTCCGCAGGGAATAGGATAGACTTAGAGATAGTTCTGAAATGAGGAAGTTCTGAAATGAGGAAAATCTGGAGAGAATGCAGCAACGTGCTTGTATGACAAACTCCTCTTCAGATTCTCCTCTGCCTTGCCTTATTAAAGATGCCCTTTTGGCCTTAATAGTCTCTATCACCTTACCATTCAGTCATGCTGCTATGGTAATCATTTGGTCTTCTTCTGATTATTTTTTAAATTATCTAGTACATTTGGTCTGGGCTTCCAAGATGGTATGTTTAAAAAGTACTATCACCCTAAAAAACCCCAGTCATACATACACATACAATCTAGGCAATTTTTACTTTCAAATAATTCTTTTACAACTAACCAAAGAAGACCTCTCTTCTTTTAAATTTATTTTTCTTATAACTTCCACACAATATTCTGCCTGAACAGTGGCATATAACCAAGAGTTTAAACCCAAACGTTAAGATCTAAATTGAAACTTAGAATCAGAGAGAAAAAGGCCTCAGCAATCCAATTTAACCCCCTCTATATGGCAAAAAGCTTGCCCAAAGGGGAAGGTACTTCAGCTCACCATTGCCGGCCAAAAAACTTCCAGTTCTTTATTTAAATCCAATCAATACTAAATTTATTATGATTTTTAAATATAATTAAAAAGATGATTCATTTTTAAATAGAGCAATCATATATTTTGAAGTAGTTACTAGCACTCCAGAACTACCCAACAATAACACAATTCCTGAAATAGAAGAAATAAAGACTTAACTGGAGGAAAGAACATGTAAATGGCACAGTTGTGTTCAAAAATACTTAGCTTGCCAAAACTAGCTCTTCAGGTAGAACAAACACCCATGATTATCCAACAAATATCTTTGTTTTTCCGTCTCTGGCTTCATCAGGGGTGGTTATTTCACAAAGAACATTGAGCCTTCGCTCCAACAGTGAGTGAGTGCTATTCAATCGAATAGCATTTCCCACACCAATGAATCTTGTGTAGTGATGTCAGGTTGTTCTGGTCAAAGGCCCCCCACACCCCAGTAATATTGCTATACTGTAGAATTGTCAGGCCCTACAGAACAAAACTTGATTGCACCGTCTATCCTGGATGGTCTTACAAAGGTTCAAATGTCATCATCGCCAAAACTGTGACATAAACCTCCAACCCAAACAAACAAAACTAACCCATCACAGGATGGGGGGAGGGGGGGGGGAAAATGCCACCAACTCAGGAATAGGATCCTGCCTAGTGCACCCACAACATGGTTTGGGCCCCCCACACAGCCAGTCTCCAAATGTCACCACCACATACCAAGGGTCCAGAACAGACAGCATCCCTATATTATCTAGCCCCTATATTGTTTATGGGGCTTATTTTCTAATAGCAGATTAATCACAATTATACATGTTAAATACCAGTTAAGGTGTGCTAATGCATTACTACAGATTAGTAAATCTAGCTTTTAGATTATAAACATTTTGGGGTAGATTCTGCACAGCAAATAGCAGGGTTGTCCATTCGTCTTGGACGTACAACCTGCAAAGAGGCCCTGGAAGGTATTCCAGCCCTAGCACTCCCTGCATGTACAGAAAGCTTGTGCAAGGTACACTGGATGGGGGCAGGACAAAGGCAGAGAGGGGGCAAAGCAGAGGTGGGCCGAAGCACCAGAATATATAGGACCTATTCAAGTCAGGGCCCTGTACATCCACCGGCTGTCTGCTGGATGCCCAGCTTATTCCACCTTGGAATAAGTGCCAGATGCCAGGGTGATCAGGGCATGCAGCCCCCCCCAAACCCTCTGAGATGCCTTGGGAGTGCCACCGCTGCCCAATCCCGGGCTTGGGGGCCCCCGCCATGGGTCAGATGGCAGGATGTCAGGGCCAAGTTGCGCCGGCCAGAAGGTGTCTTCAGTAGGCCATGCCAATACCACGGCAACAGGATGATACTGCACAAGCACGCCAGCTGGAACACTGTGAGAGATAGATGGGCAGCCCACAGGATGTCCTCAGCGACTGAATGCCATGCACACCAGGCCGTCTAAGTGACCTGCTTCTACAACTGTGGGAACGTATAGCTCCTGCGGTTGCTGAAATGGGTACAATTGGGGCCTGTAGATCTTGTGTGCGTCCAAACAGCCTGAACACGCCCTGCTCTGAATCGGCCTCCATGGGAATAAGAAATATCTACTGTACTGCAACTCACCTTGAGTTACCCATAAAAAGGCATGTGCTAAATTTAAACAAAGAATGCTAAATAGAATGTGCTTACTTAGATGAGCAAACACAACTATTCTCATATCCTTTACATTTGCTTTTTATGTGGGCAGAACAATGCACAAAAACCCTCTGATTTGAACTTCCAGCCTACTTTGTTAACCAACATGTATGTTCTGTTATTCTCTTTTAATGTTCAAATAAGTATGTATGTTGTGAACTCTGTGTCTAGTTTTATAACACTTTCAAGGGGGCATCTAGATCCACTTTGAAAAGTGTCTTCAGCATAAACATGATATACCAGTAGGAAAGCTTTTTAGGAGTGGTTAGAGTGGAGGAGTAGCCTAGTGGTTAGAACACTGGCTTGGTAACCAAGCAACCAGGGTTCAAGTCCCACAAGCACTCCTTGTGGCCTTGGGCAAGTCACTTAACCCTCCATTGCTTTGGAAGAAAGGCCTGGCAATCTACCTCCGGTGACACTGCCAAGAAAACCCAGGAGCTTCTGGATCACCAGGAGTCAGGACTGACTCAAAGGCACACATTGCATTTGCATGGTGGCATCAGATGGCAATAAAAACTGCATTCTGTTTTTATAATTCCACATTCTAAGAACATGGACAAAATCATTCTAGAAACCTGAATGGATGATTTTCATAAAACTGTCATAAAAATAAAAATCCTCGCTCTTCATTTTAGGGCTGTCACGTGTAATAGCTTGACAGTGTTTTGATGCCTCATTTAATGAATAATGTTATATAGCAATGTAAATGAAATGAAGTGAGGAGAATGACTGTCTTAATTTGCAAGAGTCTCAAATCTCCCATGCATTTTATATAGTGCTTTAGACCAAATGGGAAGAAGTGCAAATGAAAGTGATTATAAACAGGTATTAGCAGGTCTGTATCAGAGTAGTGAGTAAGTCTGTTGCCAAATAGGTTGAACCTAGAATGTATCTCAATATACAGTTTACTGCTGGGCCTATGATGAATGTTGACCTTTGACCTTTGCTAAGGTAAGGCACTGCTACTCATGTGTCCTTCCCCAGAATGCTAAGGATGTGTATTCAGTTTATTTGTGTTACCTTACAAAAAATGTGTGCCCACTAAATCCATTTAACAGAAATTAACTTGCATTAATTCACAAGTAAAGTTGATTAATGTGTGTTAAAAAGTTTAATGTGTTAATTTATCTAAATTTAATCGAATGTGTGAAACAAACTGAAAAATGGCCAAAAATTGGGAGAAAATGCCCAAAGAAACCAAAAATGAACTGAAAATGGTTGCTCTGTGCACATCTTCAACAACAAGTCCTGATGAGATGGTCTTCCATGTAACAAAAAAAAGGAATCAGTTGTTTCAAAGGCATAACCTAAAAAATAATGCAAAAAAAAAAAAATGCAGTGTGTGCCTTCAAGTCGATGCTGGGGACCCAGCAGCTCCTGTTTTTTGTTTGGCAGTGTGACTCTAGTAGTTTGCCAGGCCGTTCTTCTGAGACAATGCAGGGTTAAGTAACTTGCCCAAGGCCACAAGGAGTGTTAATGTGAATGGAACCCTGGTCTCTTGGTTACCAAGCCAGAGCTTAACCACTAGGCTTCTCTAACTCTAAGATCCACTAGGTAGTTCAATGGAAACTCTTAAACTGCATAAAAATTGAAAGGAGAAAAAGTCTTCAGACAACTTATCCCTTAATGATATATGGAGATTGGTAAAGCATCAATCATTGGTCTAAAGCACTCCTTATTTTCAATTTCCAATGTTTCTTTAATATATATGCCCAATGCTTTTAATGCTGATTAAAGAATTCAATAAAATTCATGGAAAGTTCAATAAAATGCAGAAAGACTACTTCAAAATATTAACTTAATCCCAGCTGGTAAACAAACTTTTTTCAAACCAGCTCAACAATTGATGTGTGTTAAACAATTGCAGACATGTCCAAATACTTTAGCTTTGCTAAACTTAGTTATCATCAATGACTCTTCAATTTTATTTATTTATTTAATTTTATTTATTTATTTATTTATTTAACGGATATTTCTATCCCGCCTTTTCCTTCAATCAAGGCGGTGACACATCAAACAATCATTGGTAATGGTGTGCTTAGGTGGGAGTATGTACAGTGAGGGTGCATGAGTGAAGGTGTGCTGATTAGTGTGAGCTATTTACAATGAGTGTTCTTTACATCTATGTACACAGGTTTGTTGGGACTGTCACCGGTTGGGGTTGGATTTTAATTGAGTCTAGCTCGGTCCAATTCAGTGGATGAAGGCTAAGCGCTTGGGCCGTAGTGCTCGGTAAAGAGTACAGTCTTTAGTTGTTTCCGGAAGTCCTTCAAGTCTTCAGTTGCTCGTAGGTCGTGTGGAAGCGTATTCCAGATTGTTGGAGCCGCCAGAGACAGGGCTCTTTGTGTGGTGGATTTGCACATTTTTGTGTAGTTGTTTGGGGTGCTGAGTGTGTATGCTGTGGTTTTTCTTCTCGGTCTGTTGCTGGAGTCAGGGAGCATGAGGGCTTGGAGGCTGAGTGCTGAGCTCTTGTGTCTGATTCTGAATATGTTCAGTATCATCTTGTATTTGATGCGGTGGCTGATTGGGAGCCAGTGGAGGTCTTTTAGGATGGGAGTGATGTGGTTTTGTGTTGGTGAGCCGGTGATTTGTCTAGCTGCTGTGTTCTGTGCCATTTGTAGCGGTCTGATAGATTGTTTTGGCATGCCCTTGTAGATCGGGTTGCAGAAGTCGAGTATGGGGGTTATGAGCGCTTGGCAGACTGTGAGGAAGTGTTCATGGGAGAGTAGGTGCTTGAGGCATCTGATTATTCTCATTTTGTAGTATGCACTTTTATTTATTTATTTATTTATTTAACAGTATTTTTAAACCGCCTTATCTTATTAATCAAGGTGGTATCACAGCAAACAATCGAGTAAAGTGAGTGTGTTAAACATGCAGTGAGGGTGAAATTTAGGGGCATGTTTACTAAAAACCGCTAATTAGCACGCCGCAAAATAGCGCACTAAAAGCGGTACTTAAGAGCACTTAAATGCCCCGCAAACGTGCGATGAAGCCCCGCACACTTGCGCGTCACAGTAACGGCTGCCGCACAAGTACGTGCCCGCAAATGTCCGATAGAGGCGTGGAAAGGCTAACGGAGGGCGGAGGAAGGCCCCGGAGGGGCGGAGAGAAGGGGTTAATGGGCGGGGAAGGGGTGGGGAGAGGCGCCCCGCACATTATCGGGGCTGAATTTCCAAAAAAAAATAGCGCTAGTGAATCACTCGCGTTAGAATGCATTTAAAGGGAAGAGAAACCATTTCCGTCAGCAATGTACAGCAAAACCGGGGAAACCTGCAAACCGTGAGCAGTGTGATACATGTGCACAGCACAAAAGTGCAATTATAAATAGAAAATGACCACCACAAAAATATGAAAAATAGTAATTCAGTTGGGGAACAGTTATAGTGATGGGCAAAACTAGATAACACACCCAGGAAAGCTCCACAAAAAAGAAATGATTTATGGAAAGGTGTACGGAGCGGAGACTCGTCCAAAAAACATTTCCCTTTTTCTGGAGCTGTCCTGGGAGTGTTATCTAGGGTTGCCCATTAATATCACTGCTGCCCAGCTTGGGTATATGTTTTCCCCCTTTGTTCCGTGGTCATTCCCGGGTTTTATTTGCTCGTTTGTCACCACACAGGGTGAAGGAGCCCACAGTAAAAATGCATACAGCAGGGCTTGTGACTCCATCCTGCCAGGTTTACTACCTCCAGGGGCTGCACTGTCTCTGTGGCCATAGTGTGGTGCAGAGGACATAGCCATGACCTCTAGTACTAGAAGGCCAGAGGTTCAAATCTCAGCTGGGGCACTTGCCAGCCCAGTTCATATATTTTACCCACCACTAAACAAAGATAGAGCAGACACCCCTGTATTGCAGGGAACATAAGCATGGGGGAAACACCCATATGTTACCCAACACCGCACACACACCACAACAATGGGCATACCTACAGCCAAGTCCCCCAAATGCAGTCCCGTACTGCCACATTGCAATCAGGTCATCTGCTTTTTCTGAGAGAAGCTCATGCCAGCATGTTGGCGCATGAATACATGTGGTGCAGGGGGCAGTGGCAGCTAGCCACAGAGGACAGAGGCCAAGCCATGTGCAGGCTGGCACAGTCCACTGCAACACACAGGCCCTGCCGGATCCACAGGCATGGACATTCCAGGGAATCCAGCCATTCTGTGGCTACAAGGTGGTGCAGTGCACACACAGTGCATACAAGAACAGAAGGTCACAGGTTCAAAGCCCAGCTAGGGCTACCACCAATCCTACCCACATATTTTTCCCACAGCTACACAGTGATAGTAAGGACAAACCTTTCGTGGCGAGGACATATGCAATGGTACTACGTCTATCTTTTACCCCACTGAGCACAGACACCATGTACAGGGGCAGTACCTAGAGCAGAATCTCCCAAATGCAGTCCTGGTGGGCCACACACCAGTCAGGGTCCATGCTGCCACTCATAGAAATGCCTGTGCTGTATATCTATGCACCACCCCCATGGCATGTAGATGTAGCTCATGCATATTCATGAGGAACAGCAGGTAAACCGATCAGAGTGATGCAAACCTGGACTGGAGTTGGGAATCTCTGCCGTAAAGCAGCAGCCAACAGGGGCAGACACACCCACACCCATACCCACAGGCCCCATTGGCCAATGTCTCCTGGAGAGGCAGAACATTGGACCCTGCGTGCATCTCCCAATACTAGCACCTGCATACCCTAGCAATGTAACCCTACACCTGAGGTATACGGTGCACAGCTCTGAGACGCTTGCTAGGAGTACTGGCAGATAGATATCCATACGTTACGCACATACTGCTAGTTGACCCCATCCGAACAATCTGTTCGGTGTTTGCGGTGCGTGCTCCAGCCCTTGCCTCTGACGGTGTTTACCACCCTGGGGAGTGACCCCCAGCAGTACTGCGTAGCATATCCATGCCTTGCCGTGCCCAGCACCGGTTTGGTGGGCAAGGAACTGTAATAAATAATAAATAAATAATAAATGTGCATAATGAGTAGCAAGGGACCATGGGTATATCTCAGAGAGAGTGGACTGACCAGGATGCAGCTGCACAGGGCATAGGGCACTGGCAGGGGCATGGTAGTGCCCGGCCACCACCTACACAGACAGGGTGACCTCTGTATGTGCTGCTGGGGGATCACTCTCACCCTGAGTGTGCAGTGACGGCAGCATGGCTAGGCACCCCCATAGTGCTATATTGTGATTCTCCCATGTGATATGTATGGGTGTCCTGTGGGGGCCTCTTTATGGACTTAGCTGCTTGTGTGTGCTGCCACCCCAGTTGTGGGTGCATGCATGTCCATCAGGACCAGCCAGCAGACTGTTCATAGCAGATATGTGTTGTGATGGAGTGCCTTGCAGGGTGCAGTGGCTGATGGCTTGCTACAGGTGAATATCAGATAGTGGTGGGGTGCATCTGTGAATATCCAGGCCTAATGTCTGTCTGATATTGTGTTATGGATGTGTGTGGAGCTGCTGGGACTGCCCTGTAGGGTGTCTGTTCCCTAGCAGGACTGGGGTTGATGGTCCACTCTACTGCCATCAGGGGTGGGGAATCTGTTGAGGGGAAGCCCTGTTTTATCCACCTGGGGGGGTGTCAACCCCACTGACTGAGCCAGACAGAGATCTCCAAAATGTTTATGCAGCATCTACCTATTCCACAGGTTATTACTGCTTTGGAGCTCTGACATGGCCGCATTCAGTCATGCCTGGTGTTGTGGACCTGGTCCTGGGCGCAACATCTCACACTCAGGGTGAGCACAGTAACCGCACAATGTGATGGTGTTTAGCTACTCTTTGCCATTTGTCCACCCACTCAGGACACCCTACCAGGCCGAGGTGCTGTGTGGGTGCACACGGACACTCCCCCCTACCAGGCCGGGGAGCTTTAGGGGTGCATTTCCCATCCTGTGTTCAATCGTGGACAGCTGATTTGCATGTGCAGTGCATCATGGGTACGGGTGGTTCACAACAGCAGACTGTCAGTGAGGTGACGTACAGGCTATCTGCAGCCAGCTAGGGGCTGCTTACAGCTATAGAGCTGTAGCCCAATGGTTACGTCACTGCCTGTGCAGCCAGATGTCATGGGTTCAAACCCACAGTGGGGTTATGTGATAGTGGTGTCCACAGATTTATTTTAATTTACTGTACATATGTTGCTGCCAGCAATACCACCCTCAGCGTACTGTACCCATAAGGTGCCTCTGAGGGTGCTTTATGGGGCGCCCTATAGGGCACGTTACGGTTGCCAGCCATATAGGGTGCACTATACATTATCCTGTGTCGTAACATACATGCTGCCCTATAGGGGACATTCTAGGGTGCCTTGGCGGACGGTGCACTGTAACATGTGCCTTATGGGCCGCCTTATATTAATATGCTGTGAGAGTGCGTTTGCTAGTAGTTATCACAAAATAAAATTAAAAAGCCTCCTACAGCACTCCACAACATATAACATACTGCCTCAGCTAGCCTTTTTCATGGGCATTGTGAGGGATTGAACCCATGGTCCCTGCACCATTGGTCAGAGTCTTAACCATTGTGCTGTGGCTGCGTTCCTTTGCTTTGGCATCAGCGCGCCGCCTTATGCCCATCAGCGCGCCACCTCCTGCTGCCCACAATTAGTGCACCGCCTTGTGCCGCCCAAAACAAACAGTGCGCTGCCTTGTGCAGCCCAAAAAGAACAGTGCGCCGCCTTATGCCGTCCAAAAGTGCTTTGCCTCCTGAACCACTTTTACACATTCAAGGTGTTGCCTCAGCTGACATTTTTGTTGCACACAATGGGGGATTGAACCTGTTGCCCCTGCACCATTGGTTAGTGTGTTCACCGTTGTGCTACAGCTCTGTTCTGATATGTGCTCAGCAGCGCCCCACTTAGCCTTCCCACGCGCTAATGTGGGCCCCGCAAATTAGCGCGACGCGCACATGTACGGTCGGGTTTTTTTCTTCTTTCTGCCTGAACCGCCCACTCCTTATATGGCACACGCACACTACCGCGGCCCCGCACGTTAGGAATGTTTAGTAAACATGCCCCTTAGTTGAGTGTGTGTTGTATTGTGTGCTAGATTGGGTTGAGCTATGTACAAGGTGTGTTGTATTGTGTGCTAGAAGGTTTGAGCTATGTACAATGTGGGCTATATACAGTGGTGCTAAAAAAAAATTTCTATACATACAGTGTTTAGGCGGTATCTTGTGCTGTTATACATTCTCTTAGGTTATGTGATGTGTCCATAGTGTTCTATGAACAGCATGGTTTTTAGCTGTTTTCTAAAGTCTTTGAGGTCTGTAGTTGCCCTCAAGTCGTCCGGTAGTTTGTTCCATATTGTTGGAGCAGCCATGGAGAGCACTCTGTCTGTTGTGTCTTTGCGTGTGTGTTTGAATTCACTTGGGGTGCTGACTCGGTTGTGTGTTTGTTTTCTTCTAGGACGTGTGCTGGTGTCTGGTTGTATGAGGATGTGCAGGCTGTTGGCTGATGTGTGCTGATTTATCTTAAATAGGTTTATGATAGTTTTGTATCTGATGCGTGCACCGATTGGGAGCCAGTGTAAGTCCTTAAAGGTAGGTGTGATGTGGTCCTGTCTTGCAGTACCGGATATTATTCGTGCTGCAGTGTTTTGTGCCAGCTGGAGTGGTTTGAGGGCTTGTTTCGGTAGTCCAAGGTATATCGGATTGCAGAAGTCCAGTATTGGGGTAATCAGTGCTTGACAGACGGTACGAAAGTGTTCTGGGGCGAGGAGTGGTTTCAGCCTCCTGATGATTCGCATCTTGTAGTAGACTTTTTGGATTGTTTTGTCTATGTGTGGCTTGAGGTTTAGTTTATTGTCCAGAGTAACTCCGAGGTATCTCACTTCTGATCTTATTGGTATAGTAGTGTTTTGTATCTTGATATTTGGCGGGTGTATGAAGCTTTGGTTCCGAGTGACGATTAAAGCTTCGGTCTTGTTGTAGTTTATTGCGAGGTTGTTGTTTTGACACCAACTCGTCATTTGGGTAAGGCAGTCTGTTATCTTAGAGAAGTCCAGGTTGTCGATTGATATCGGGGTGTATATCATGATGTCGTCTGCATATATTGTGTATGGAATGTTGTTCTCTTTCATGATGTTGCATATTGTTTGGATGTAGATGTTAAATAGGAGTGCTGAGAGTGCGGAACCTTGAGGTACTCCTTGACGGACATTTATGGGTCGGGAGGTGTTGTGTCCCACCTTGACCTGTAGCTGTCTTTCAGTTAGGTATGAGTGGAACCATTTCAATGTGATACCGTGTATACCAGTGTTCTTTAGTCTTTCCAGGAGCGTGTTGTGGTCCACTGTATCGAAGGCTGAGGAGATGTCGATGAAGATCATTATGATTCCATTCCTGGTGTTGTCAATTATTCTTAGGATGCTGTCGAAGAGGTAGATCAGAAGCGTTTCGACTCCATGGTTGGGACGAAAGCCGTGTTTTTGGTGGTTCTTCTGATGTGTGATTTGGTGGGTTTTGGTGGTTTTTGGTGGTTTTTGGTGGTTCTTCTGATGTGTGATTGTAAGTTCAGCTCTTTGTCAAGTGTTATTCCGAGGTATTTCACTTTGTTCTTCAGCGGTATTGTCGTGTTGTTGATTTTGATGAAGGGTGGGGGGCTGAAGTTGGTGTTTCGTGTGATGATGAGTGCTTCGGTTTTGTTGTAGTTTATGGCCAAGTTGTTATGCATGAGCCAAGTGGAGATGCTGTCGAGACAGTTCGTTATCTTGGTGTAGTCGTGGTTGTCGAGTTTGATTGGTGTGTATATCATGATGTCATCTGCGTAGATTGTGTAGTCTATTTTGTGGGCTTTCATGATGTCGCAGATTGGTTGGATGTATAGATTGAATAGTAGTGATGATAGTGCGGATCCTTGTGGCACTCCTTGCTTGATCTTTGTGGGTTGTGAGATGTTGGTTGCGATTCTGACTTGGAACTGTCTGTCTGTTAGGTAAGAGCTGAACCACTTTAGTATGGTGCCGGTTATCCCAATGTTCTGTAGTCTGGTTAGGAGGATTCTGTGGTCCACTGTGTCGAATGCAGCTGAGATGTCTAGGAAGATCATCAGTGCTCCTTGTTTGATGCTGTCTATGGTTTGGATGATGTCGTTGAAAAGGTATAGCAGGTATAGTTTCGACTCCGTGGTTTGGGCGGAAGCCATGTTGATGTAGATCTAGTGGGGCATGTTCGTCGATGTGTTCCTGGAGTTGTTGTTGTACTGTTTTCTCTATAATTTTAACCAGAAGTGGTATGCTGGAGATTGGTCTGTAGGCTGCTGGATTGCTTTTGTCTAGGTCGGTCTTCTTAGGTATCGGCCTTATTGTGGCTAGTTTCAGTTGTTCTGGCATAGTTCCCTGGATCAGGGAGTTGCATACCATGTTGCTTCACCATCTAATACTCTCCATATGTCCTTCCAAGAATCACTAGGACTGCTACAAGTTATTCCAGAACTTTACCCGATGCATGGCCTCTCATTTCATCTAAAGGCTGTATCAGAGGTTTACTATTACAAATATAAAAACAGTCCCATTACTTGAAGCACTTTTACACATTCCCCATTTCAAATTAAACTGACTTACAGCACTTGTGGCATTTTCTTCAACTCTACTGCCAATACTCACAGTGTGCTCAACACTGCAACCCAGCATGCTAAATACCTGTGGCTTCAACTGCTCCTAATTGACCTCCTTGAAGTGAAGATTTTAAATGAATCGTTATGTAAACCTCTTTGAGGAGATGCCACAAGTAAATCAGACAGGCAGAGGTATGCTTTTAATGTACTAACTCTTATGTTTAAGGTGTTGTGGGGCTTGGGGCCCTGCTATTTGCAGGAGTTTATTTATTTATTTATTTTATTTATTTGTAAAACTTTTATATACCGCCAATTCCAAAGATCATTGGCGGTTTACATTGAACAGCGCCAAAATAAGGCCAAAATTACATAGAACAATTTTGTCTAATATAGTCAAAGTCAAAATTGCATGGAACAATTGCAGTTAAATAGAATTACATAAAATAACAAACATTTTGTAAATATATATGGAATATATATGGAACTATGTACAGATAAAATATAAATTTAAAACTATTAATATTTTACATAAATAAGATAAAATATAAATTTAAAACTATTAATATTTTACAAAAATGCATTTTGATGTATCAGATTAAGGTACAGTTATAGGTAATGATAGTATGTGAATAAATTGTGAGCGTGTCTTCAGGTTTAGCTATGGAGGATAGGATGCAATAGTGTTGTGTAAATAGGTATGTTTTTAGTTCTCTTCTGAAATTTTGTAGATCTTTATTTCTCTTAGTTGATCTGGGAGGCTATTCCATAAGGTAGGTGCTGTGTATGAAAAGGCTCTGCTGTTTGTTATTTGTTTTGTTTTTCTTATTAAGTTAGATACTGAGATGATATTTCGATTTCTTCTTCTTCTTGTTCTGTTTTCTGGATGGCTATGTATTAGTGTGGTTAGGAATGATGGAGCAACCTCGTTAATTAATTTGAAAGTTGTTAATATGATTTTATATTGGATTCTGCTAGCAATGGGCAGCCAGTGTAGCGAGTATAGAATTGGTATAATGTGGTCAGTAAGTTTTGCTTTGACAATTATTCGCACAGTCACGTTCTGTGCCATTTGAAGGATTTTTAAATTCTTCTTCGTTATGCCTTGTAGTATTCCATTACAGTAATCAAAATGGGGAGTTATTAAGGCTTGTGTAATGGTTCTGAAATCATCGTATTCTATAAGTGGCCTAAGTTGTTAAATAGATCGAAGTTTGAAAAAGATTGTTTTGGCTATTTTCTTAATGTGTGAAGTGAAACTAAGGGGCATGTTTACTAAACACCGTTGCTGTGCGGGTTCCCGTTAGTGTGCTGGTGCCATATAAGGAGTGGGCGGGCCAGGCAGAAAAAAGCAAAAAACCGGACCGTACGTGTGTGCGTCGCGCTAATGTGCGGGGCCCACATTAGCGCGTGGGAAGGCTAAGTGGGGCGCTGCTGCAAAACCAAACAGAGCCGTAGTACAATGGTGAAGACACCAACCAATGGTGCAGGGGCCAGGGGTTCAAACCCCCATTGCACTCAACAAAAAAGACCAGATGAGGTATCAACATTTATGGGCAAAAGTGGTTTAGGAGGCATATTAATTTTGGGCGGCAGAAGGCGGCGCACTGTTATTTTTCTTATGGCATGAGGCGGCGCACTGTTTAGTGTGGGCGGCAGATGGCGGCGCATTGTTAAGTTTGGGCGGCAGAAGGCGGTGCGCTGATAAATGTGGGCAACAGAAGGCGGCGAGCCGGTGGGCAGAAGGCGGCGCGCTGATGTGAGGGGGCAGTCCAATAGTGGGAGGGATAAGTGGCGCGCTGATGTGCACATAACAGGAACAGAGCCATAGCACAATGGTTAAGACACTGACCACTCATGCAGGGATCATGGGTTCAATTCCCCACAGTGCCCATTGAAGACAGCTGGCTGAGGCATTATTTTAGGGGCATTTCCATGTTGTGCGGCATAAGGCGGCGCACTGTTAATTTAGTGTGCCACAAGAAGCACAAACATAGGAACAGAGCCACAGCACAATGGTTAAGACACTGACCAATGGTGCAGGGGCTAGGGGTTCAACCCCTCACAGTGCCTACTGAACAAGGCTGGCTGGGGCAGCATGTATCATGGTGAGGAGTGCTGTAGGAGGCCTTCCATTTATATTTTATTTCCCACCACTAGTAAACCCGCTCTCACAGTGTGTTAACATACGGATGCCCGTAAGGCACATGTTACAGTGCACTGTCTGCCAAGGCACCCTAGAATGTCCCCTATAGGGCACCATGTATGTTGCGACACAGGATAGTGTATAGTGCACCCTATATGGATGGCAACCATAAGGTGGCCTATAGGGTGCCCTATAAAGCACCCTCAGAGGCACCCAATGGGTATAGTAAGCTGTGTGTGGTTTTGCCGGCATAGACATATGTACAGTAAATAAAAATAAAGCTGTGGACAGCCCTATCAAAGGGGCCCCACTGTGGGTTTGAACCCATGACCTCTGGCTGTACAGGGAGTGACATAACCATTGGGCTATAGCTCTATAGCTGACAACAAGCCCCTGGCTGGCTGCAGAGAGCCTGCACGTCACCCCACAGACAGTCTGCTGTTGTAGACAGGATAGGGTTAGGCCACCCGTACCCATGATGCACTGCACATGCAAATCAGCTGTCCACAGATGCACACAAGATGGGGAATGCACCCCAACAGCTACCCGGCCTGGTAGGCGGAACTGTCCATGTGCACCCACACAGCACCTCGGCCTGGTAGGGGGTCCTGAGCGGGTGGACTACCAGCAAAGAGTAGCTACACACCGTCACATTGTGCGGGTACTGTGCTCACCCTGAGGGTGTGATGTGGCGCCCAGGACCAGGTCCACAACACCAGCCATGGCTGGATGAGGCAATGACAGAGCTCCACAACAGTACTAACCTGTGAGATAGAGAGGTGCTGCAGAAACATGTTGGATATCTCTGTCTGTCTCAGTTAGTGGAAACCCCCATGGACCCCTAGGTGGTCAAAGTACCCCCCCCCCCCCAGGGGGGCAAACAGGGCCCCCCACCAACAGATCCCCATTCTACACCCCCCCCCCCCCCCTGCACCTAATGGCAGTAGAGTGGACCATCAAACCCCAGTCCTGCTGGGGAACAGACACGCTACAGGGCAGTCCAAGCAGCTCCACACACATCCATAAACACAATAACAGACAGACGTTAGGCCTGGATATCCAAAGATGCACCCCCAGCACTATCTGATATTCACCTGCAGCAAGCCATCACCCGCTGCACCCTGCAAGGCACTCCATCAAGACACATACCAGCTGTGAACAGTCTGCTGGTTAGCCCTGATGGAAATGCATGCACCCAAAACTGGGGTGGCAGCACACACAAGCAGAGAGTTCTGTGAGGAGGCCCCAACAGGAAACCCATATATATCACAAGAGAGAAACACAATACAGCACTATGGGGGTGCCTAGCCATGCTGTCATCACTGCACACTCAGGGTGAGAGTGCTCCCCCAGCAGCACTTATAGAGGTCACCCTGTCTGTGTAGGTGGTGGCCTGGCACTACAATATCACAGCCAGTGCCCTATGCCCTGTGCAGATGCATCCTGGCCAGCCCACCATGTCTGACCTATACCCATGGTACCTTGCTGCTCATTATGCACATTGGCAGGCCAATACTGGCAGTAGTGCTGGCAGTGTGGGTTGGGGAAGGTGTTTGCAGCCAACACACACTGTATATAGACAGACACACACTCCCACACCTATGCCAGCATTGTGCTACTATTGAGGGGGTGATTAGCCTTGGCCACCACACTGGTCCTGGGCATGGCACAGGCATGGATATGGTACGCAGTACTGCTGGGGGTCACTCCCCAGGGTGGTGAACACCGTCAGAGGCCAGGCCTGGAGCACGCACCGCAGACACCAAACAGATTGTTCGGATGGGGTCAACTAGCAGTATGTGCGTAACGTAGGGATATCTATCAGCCTGTACTCTTAGCAAACGTTTCAGAGCTGTGTACCTCAGGTGTAGGGTGACATTGCTAAGGTATGCAGGTGCTGGTATTGGGAGATGCACGCAGGGTCCAATGTTCTGCCTCTACAGGAGACATTGGCCAATGGGGCCTGTGGGTGTGGGTGTGGGTATGTCTGCCCCTGTTGGCTGCTGCTTTACGGCAGCGCTTCCCCACTCCAGTCCAGTTTTTCATCACACTGTTCCGGTCTTCCTGCTGTCCCTCATGAATATGCATGAGCTACATCTACATGCCGTGGGGGTGGTGCATAGATATACAGCACAGGCATTTGTATGAGTGCCAGCATGGAACCTGACTGGTGTGTGTCCCACCAGGACTGCATTTGGGGGATTCTGCTGTAGGTTCTGCCCCTGTTCATGGTGTCTGTGCTCAGTGGGGTAAAAGATAGACGTATTACCATTGCATATGTCCTCGTCACGAAAGGTGTGTCCTTACTGTCACTGTTTATTTGTGGGGAAAATATGCGGGCAGGATTGCTGGTAGTCCCAGCTGGTCTTTGAACCTGTGACCTTCTGTTCTTGCATGCACTGTCTGTGTGCACTGCACCACTGTGTAGCCACAGATTGGCTGAATTCCCTGGATAGTCCATGACTGTGGATCCGGCAGGGCCTGTCTGTTGCTGTGGACTGTGCCAGCCTGCACATGGCTAGGCCTCTGTCTTCTGTCGCTAGCAGCCACTGCCCCCTGCACCACATGTACTCGTCCGCCAACATGCTGGCATGAGCTTCTCCCATAAAAAGCAGGTGACCTGATTGGAATGTGGCAGTACGGGACTGCATTTGGGGTACTTGGCTGTGGGTAATGCCCATTGTTGTGGTGTGTGTGCGTTGTTGGGTACAATATGGGTGTTTTCCCCATGCTTATGTCCCCTGCAATACAGGGGTGTCTGCGCTATCTGTGTTTAGTGGTGGGTAAAATATAGGGACTGGGCTGGCAAGTGCCCCAGCTGGGCTTTGAACCTCTGACCCTAGAGGTACTGACTCTGTCCGCTGCACCACACTATGGCCACATAGACAGTGCAGCCCCTGGAGGTAGTAAGCCTGGCAGGATGGAGTCACAAACCCTGCTCTACGCAAATGCACCCTGTCTGGTGACAAACGTGCACATAAACCCCGGAAATGACCACAGGAAATGGGGGACAAAATATCACCACACTGGGCAATAGTGATATTAATGGCCAACCATAGCAAACACTCCCAGGAAAGCTCCACAAAAGGAAATGTTTTTTGGAAGAGTCTCCGCTCCGTAAACCCTTCCAAAATTCATTTCTTTTTTCTGGAGCTTTGCTGGGTGTGTTTTCTGTATTTGCCCATCACTATAACTGTTCCCCAGCTGAATTACTATTTTTAATAGTTCTGTTGTGGTCATTTTCTATTTTTATTTGCACTTTTGTGCTGTGCACATGTATCACACTGCTCACGTTTTGCAGGTTTCCCCGGTTTTCCTGTACATTGCTGACGGAACTGGTTTCTCTTCCCTTTAAATGCTTTCTACCGCGAGTGTTTCACTGGCGGTATTTTTTCCTTGTAAATTCGGGCACGCTCCTGTGCGGGGAGTCTCTCCTCTCCCACATTCCACCCATTGACCCCGTCTCTCCGCCCCTCGGGGGCCTTCCTCCGCCCTCATTTCGCCTTTCCACGCCTCTATCGCACATGAGCGCCCCGCAAACGTGCACGTTTTCGGCGCACGCGTGCGGGACCCGTTAATGTGCCACGCACGCGTACGGGGCGCTTAAGAGCACTTAAATGCATCATTTTAGGGCGCTCAGGTGCGCCCCGCACAAGTGCCCCATTTAGTAAACATACCCCTAAGGGTCCTGTCGAGGATGACACCTAGATATTTAATCTCTTCTTTAACTGGGAAGGTGAAATTCAAGAGTTTTATTTCTGATGGTGGTGTGAAATTCATGTTTCTTTATGTAAATAATACTTCTGTTTTTTTGAAATTAATATTCATATTGTTTGAACGAAGCCATAGTTCAGCTTCCGTGAGGCAATCTGCTAAGTTGTCATAGTTGGGATCTAGTATGTTGACGGGAGCGAATAACATAATGTCATCCGCATATATGTGATAGTTAATCTTGTATTTTTGGAATATGGTGCAAATCGGATGCAGATATAGGTTAAAGAGAAGAGCAGATAGTGCAGAGTCTTGAGGTATTCCTTGTTCCTGGGGAAATGGTGAAGATGAGATGTAGTTAACTTGTACATATTGTGCACGGTCAGTTATATATGACTTAAACCAATCAAGAGTCAATTTCTGTAATCCCAGCTGTCTAAGTCTGGAGATGAGTATGTTATGGTTCACACTGTCAAATGCAGCAGATATATCAAGAAATATCATGATGAAAGCTTGTTTGGAGTTGTTTAAACCCCTAATTAGAGTATCGAGAAGTGCGAGTAAAAGTGTTTCCACACCATGGAAGGGGCGAAACCCATATTGGTGGTTATCAAGGGGGGCGGATGTATCTATATAATCTTGAAGTTGAAATTGAACAACTTTTTCAATGATTTTGGTCAAGAAGGGAAGACTGGCGATTGGACGATATGATGATGGATCATTGTCATTTAGAGATTTATTTTTTAAAATCGGGCGGATTGCTGAGAGTTTGAGTTCCTTGGGTAGAACACCTTGTTGTAAGGATTTATTTACTATGTCTAAGATGAAGGGAGCAAGTTCTAGTTTAGTTGTTTTGATCCAGGATACTGGACAAGGATCAAGGGTGGATGTAGTTGTGTTAAGATTAGCAATTATGTTAAGCAATTGTTTTTTGTCAATAAGATGGAACGATTGCCATACATTACAGTTGTTTGTGAAATAAGGGAGGGGGTCAGATATTGGTAAATAAGATTGTTTTAGTTTACTAGCAAAATAGCTTGCTAATGCTTGTGGGCTGATGGGCACAATGAGTGAGTTATAAGAGGGGGTTTTGGATAGAGATTTTACAATTTCAAATAATTCTCTTGGGCGGTTAATGGCTTTAGATAGGATTGTTGTGTGGTATTGTTTTTTGGCATTATTTGTGGATGTTCTGTATGTATTAAGAGTAGAAAAGTATAGTTCTCGAAGTTCTGGCGGTTTTTTTTGTTCTCCATTTGATTTCTATTTTTCTGAGTTTTTTCTTAATTGAAGCTAGTTCATGTGTATACCATTTTTCAGAAATTCTTTTATATGGTTTTTTGATTTTGGTAGTCAGTGGTTTGGAAGCTGAATTTATTACATTGTTCCAGGAGTTGGTACAGTGATATCAACCTGGGCGGACCCTTCGCTCTATGGGAGCGCAGTTGTTGACCATATCAAAGCTCTACTCATAACCTTCAAGGCCATTAACCGACTGTCTCCTTCATCTATCTCAGCACTCCTTACAACCACTCCAAACAGCAGGCTGAGAAGATCAGCAACAGCCAACACTCTTACTATCCCCCGCGAATCCATAAAAATGTAATCAACTAACCAGGAACAGGGCCTTTGCATTTTACGCCCCAAGAATCTGGAACAGCCTCCCCCCACACCTCCGAGCAATTAGAGACCTTCCCCAATTCAGAAAAGCTCTAAAGCATCATCTATTCCTCCTCCATTTTTCTCACCTTAATAACTCCCCACCACACTAATATTCCTTCATCCAACTCTTTACTCCCACAACCTGACTCATAACTAAGAATATACCTGAGTGACCACCAAATCAGGTACATCTCACTGTCCCCACATTCTTATACACGATTCACTATTTATTCTAATCTGTAAATCTGTAAATAGTTCATAATTTAACTCTGTTATTAGCTTATTAGTTTCCTCTTCCCCGTTCAGTCCAAGTTTATTTTCCTGTTATAATGTAAGCATTGATATCATTGTTCTGATGTAATGCAAATGTTATTGTTTTATGTAAACCGCACTGACCTTGAATAGCGCGGTATATAAGAATGGATAAATAAATAAATAAATAAATATCGGGGCCTACTTAGGTTCCCCTGCAATGTTAGTGGTCACGGGTGATTTCCTTGCTGATAACATTGCATATGGAGACTGATTTGCTGACATTTCGGAAGCAAATGCCTTGCCAATAACATTGCATATGGAAGCATTTCAAAAGCAGTTGAAGACTTTTCTTTTTCCTACCTGCTGATGATGTTGGGCAGTGAGTAGTGGATAACATGGTGTAAGGTGGGATGGTGATCTGGTAGGGCAGCAGTTGGCAGCAGTTGTTTATCTTAATTTTGTTTATTTTATTCTGGGGTGGTTTGGGTGTCTTGCTGGGTGTGGCTGGTGGGGTTTGGCTTTATGATGTTTTATTTGTTGTACACAACCTCGAATGCTATATGCATATGGTGGTTAATAAACATTTTTAAATAAATAAATACATTTGAAACAGAGAATGCTTAAAAGTGCTTCAAGTAATGGGACTGTGAGGAAGCACTGAAGAGTATCGACTGTCACAAGTGGAGGACGTTTGGCAGCAGCTCCCATTTCATTGATGACAGTAAAGAATAAGTGTTTGGACACTTCTACAATAGTTTAACATGCATCAATTGTTGAGCAGCTTCCATGAAAGCTAGTTGAACTGTTTGTCCTATAGACATGGCTTAAGATGTGGGCTGTTGCTCACTGCTGTCACTTTCCAAGTCTGTTGTATAACTTCATTTGCTCCCTGAATAGCTGTTTGGCAAAAAGTATCAAGAATAGCATCTTTTCTTTCTAGGTAGTTCCTTCCTCAGTTCATGCTAAAAAGACTCAACTGAATCACTCCCAATCAATGATGACATTGGCTCTTCCCTACCCTTATCTTGCTGCCTCTCCCAATTGTGGACTCGGTGGGAATGAACCTGCCAAACTCAGGTTATATAAAGTCGTAGAGATGGGAGACTAGAAGAGGGACAGGGATAGAGCAGGAAGCATAGTGCCATATATAATGTATGTATGTTTTGCCTGAACCCTTACTATTTCAATTATTCTTTGCATATGAGACATGAAAAAAACTAGGCATCTCTGTTCAATGAAAAATAATACAGTATTTGCCATCGAAAGTAAACTTTTTCTAAATTGTAAAGTTATCTTGTAATCAACTCATTAAAACTAAAGTATAAAATAAAGGTATTAACTGTGGGTAGAAGAATACAAAACATATAGCTTTTGTCTGCATAGGTAATTATCCATATTTTATTACATTATGATTTGCTGGTGATTTTAAAAGTACTGGTAGGCACTTTACCTAGAATATGACTTACTAAGGGGTCTGTTTACTAAGTGACACTAGCAGTTTCTGTGTGAAATTGGAGCCGCAGCCCTGTGTTATTCAATGGGGCCACGGCTTTGATTATGCACAGAAGCCGCTAGCGTTGCTTGGTAAACAGACCACTAAGGCTCTTCTTCCATTCAGTTTTTATGGGGGAAATTACTTAGCAAATTAGGCCCTTAATTTCCTTCCTCAATCCTCCAGCACTGAGCTCCATTTGCTACCAATAGGAGGCACTGTGCATGCAACTCCTGCTGGAGAAGGAAGGAGGCAAGCATTCCAGCCCTGCTACCAAGGAGGGAAAGGGAGAAAATGTAATGGTGGAAGGGAGAGGAGACCTATTCTGGAGGTCCTTGCTTTAGACATGAGCATAAGTTCCAATTTAGGGCACCCAAGCAGCTCTGTTGGAAACGCTCCCAGAGTAGGGAAGTCTTTCTAAGAAGATCTGGGAACAGCTGTCAGTAGGCCCCCTTCTTCACTAGGCCCCTTTGTACTTCATAAGGTGTTTGGCTGGAATTTATGCCACTGGACATGTGAATTTCAGTGGTGAATAGAAGGGCTAGGGCGCTCAAAGATCCTATCCATTGCCTTTGGCATCAGCGACATCGGAATCTATGGCTTCCAAGGCTGCATCGGATGCTGGCAGTGCATTGACATCTAGGAGCTCTGGAGCTCAATCAAAGCCAAACACCCATAGTATCCCGGAGCATCGGCCAGCGATCAATCTCCATCCAAAGATGAGGAAGGATTTGGTGTCTTCTTCAACTTTGAGGGGTGGACACACCGAACATCGTGTGAAGACTCTGGTGCATCGGTATCAGAGTCCTTCGAGGCAGGGCTTCGAGAGTGATGGGTGTCTGCCTGAGTGCCCCTCAAAGATGCCCCAAAGAAAGGAGAGTTGATCCTCCAGGACATAGGAGGGGCACTGATAGTCTACCAACTACCAAGACCCAGCTGTGGATACCCCCGTGCACATACCGGGTAAATTGGTCAAAGTTGCCCAGGCCCTGCAGTCTTTGGAATCAGCAGCCATGGAGAAGTGCCTTCTGTCGGAACTCAAGGAATACATCATGGCACTGCTAGCGATGCAGCATGCCAATGCCTCAACATCAGCCACCATATAGCCAATCCTGGAGACACACGCACTGCCTGCGGGAGAGGCATCAACATCAGGATATCAAAGGACTCTGACACCAGTGCCTGCCTGACTGATATCCCTCTCTAGCATCTCAGGGTCTGATGTGCCCTCAAAGTCTAGGAGGGCATTGGTATATCATCGCTCCCAAAAGAGCTCCCGTTCCCCTAGAAGCAGGAGGGAGATCCAGGCAGACTTCTTCTCAAGTCTGACTCAGAAGGCTGGATCACCAATGTGGAATCAGAGAACTTGTCAGAGGGCAAGACTCCTAAGCTCCTATCAGTCCATTCTCTACCTCATAAGCGGCGCAAGTCCCCTTCTGAGGACATGACCTTCCAGGAGTTTGTAAGGGATATGGCCAAAGTCATTCAATTTTCTTTGGAGATTGAGGATGAGCCCAGGGCAGAAGGGTTGGAGATCCTACAGTGAGGGTCCAACAGAGAGCAAGAAGACACTTGCAGACAAAACAATGAAACAAAGGAGCAGGTGCAAGCAAAGGGCAGTCAACAGACTTTATTAAACACAACATTTTTCGGCCAACTCGGCCTTCCTCAGAGTGTGTGAGCCTGTTTTCTACAGCCTAACTATTGACACTAAAGTAGTAATTTTGGAAAAAAAACAATGTACTCCTTATGAAAGCACATAATCACAATGCTTCCAAATGTTGAAGGGATGCCCCAAAGGAATGAGAAGTCCTTTTGTACCTGCGCTGATCTTCGTGCCAAAAGCTGTGGGTCAGAGTTCACTTCCTCTTCTCTGGAGGCCCCCGAATTATTCTGGTACAGACTGACAATCAGGTTGCCATTATCTACATCAACAAGCAGGGAGGAACAGGCTTATATCTCTTGTGTTGGGGAGCAGTCAGGTTGTAGAAGTTCGCTATCGCACTTGAGAATTACATACCTGCCAAGCGAGCAAAACACTTGGAGTCAAGTTTTCCCATTGCACGAGTGGACGCTGGACAGGGGAGTTGTAACACACATCTTTCAAGAGTGGGGCATTCCCTTGATAGATCTGTTCGCCACCCCACAGAATGCCCAGATGGATCAGTTCTACTCCAGAGTAAGATCACACAGCAGACTAGCGTTGGATGCTTTCCTCTTTCGGTGGGGGAAGGGTCTTCTGTACGCATATCCTCCAATACCTTTCATTGTGAATATACTCCTGAAGCTCAAAATAGATGGTGACATGATGATTCTCATTGCTCTCCACTGGCCCAGAGAGCATTGGTTTCCTCTCCTGCTGCAGCTCTTCAGTTTGGAGCCACTACAGCTCTGCCACACAACCGATCTAATAATGCAGGAAGACATGACAATGTTGCACCCCAACATCTGGTCCTTGGCACTCACGGCATGGATGTTGAGAGACTAATGTCTCAGCTCAACCTGCTGAATGGTGTAACTAAAGTCCATTTAGCCTCTACAAGAAAATCTTACTCTTGCAAATGGAAGAGGTTTGCTGTCTGGTGTGAGGGCCAAGCCCTAGATCCTTGTGTCTGTTCCACCCAAAAAGTACTTGAGTATTTTCTACACTTCTCTGAGTCTGGACTTCCAACTCCATCAGGGTCCACCACAGTGCAATTTGTGCTTACCATTGAGATGTGGAAGGCAAGCCCATCTCAGTACAGTCTCAAGTTGTTTGCTTTATGCAAGGTTTGCTTCTCTTGAAACCTCCCTACAAGCCTCCCACAGTGTCTTGGAATCTCAATGTGGTTCTTGTGCAGCTCATGAAATCTCCCTTTGATCCTCTCAGTTCCTGTCCTCTGAAGTTCTTGACCTGGAAGGTATTATTTCTGGTGGTCGTCACTTGAGCTTTCAGAGTAAGCGAGCTTCAAGCCCTAATGGTCCATCCACTTACACCAAATTCCACCATATAGAGTGGTCCTTCATACTCTTCTTAAATTCCTTCCAAATGTGGTATCAGATTCCATTTAATCAGTCCATTGTTCTTCCAGCATTTTTCCTGAGACCTCATGCACACAAAGGGGAAGCTGCATTGCACATGTTGGACTGCAAGTGAGCCTTAGCCTTCTACTTGGAGCGGACAAAAGCCCATAGAAAGTCCATCCACTTTTTTGTTTCTTTTGACCTGAGGGGAAACTGAATCCCCCTTCAGGTACCCCAGTCCCATATTGGACCACTGTCTTCCATCTTGTGCTGATGTCTTTCAGCTCCAGACCTAAATAAGAGCCTGCTGACCTTTTCACCCTGGAGCTGCAGAATTAGCAGCTTGGGCTATGGAATGTGCTGACATCCTGAAATCATAGAGCTGACACAATGAGAGGTGCTGACCTTAATGGCTATGGAAATTATAAGGCTACTGAAACTGCCACCTGGGCCCCCTAGTTAGGCAAAGGGGAATAAAAGAAGAACTAGGTGGCAAGATGTAGCTAATCCACATCAATATCTGGAGACAATCTGTAGGAAACTGGATCAGCAAAAGGCAAAGGAACTGCCAAGAAGGCAGGAGAAAACAGGATGCTACAAGGGGGAAGGCAGAGGGCAAAAGGTTAAGGTTAAGGAACAGACATACTTGAAAATAGGGAACAAAAAGAGGTAAAGGAAACTTGCCTGCCAGCAGTTCAGATTTATAAGCCCAAAACTGAGTATAATTATACGGGAGATATTCTGGCAGAGAGATATAAAATGGCAGACCCTCCATTGTGAGCGACACATCTCTGTCTCAGGACCCATTTACACTTGAGTCAGGTGCTTTGCTTGCTATAAATGGTGTGTGTTGATATTGAAATTTGTGCTTTGACTTTTAGGTGCCAAGCTTGTAACTTTACAGATCTGACAATAAAGGTTTCTATGCTCTTACGGTGGCGAGAGCAATTTATTGAAGGTGGGTCCTGTGTATTTTATTTATGTTGGGGTGAACACTGCAGCCACAATCCTGATATAGAGGGTCTCCAGGTAGCCCTAGGGGGTGTCCGCAAAAAGCACCAACATACTGGTGACCCTGAAGTGATTTGACATCATCAACAATGCGGTGACGTCATGGGGAAGTGTTCTCCCGTGTTTGCTAGACGAAGCATAGTTCAAGAAGGAGGTAAGCATGATTTTGAATTCCTGCATAACAAGCATTATCGAGAGGGTAAGAGACATTTTTCCTTTATATATATTGTTGTTTTCTCTTTGCATAGGTGTATAGGTATTAGTAGGATGATTTGTGTAAGTAAGATATCATAGACTAATTAGAATTTTTAAGAAAAAGACCAACGAAACTGATACTAAAAATGAGGATGTATTACCGAGAGTTATTAACAGATCCTCTCACTGCTAAACCCTTAGAACAGTTTTGCAAGAAGTGGTGTAACTGGGTGCTATGGGACTCCGCCTTTGCCTGGCCAGCAAGCAGTACCCTGGACCCATGTTCGCTACATGCCTTGCAAACTAAGATAAAGAAAGATAAAATGGGACAGAAATTAGTGGAGCATTTACAACATGTTGCATTATGGTTGGATGTTGCAGGAGAATGCGGCGAAGATCCACCCTATAACCCCACACATAATCCGGGAGAAGCGGGATTGTATCCTACATTAACTGCAGTTGCAGTTGAAGGATACCAGGACCCTATCCCTGTCGACAAGAACCCCAAACAATCAAAAGGAACCCCAATTAAAAGGGCATTGTCTGACCAAATGCACTCAGACCCAATAGAAGCACCTGAAACAAGGGAAGCATATAAGGATATATATAGAGAAAAAGAACAGTGGACAGAAATATCAGGGATGGTTAATTTGGAATATTGTAAAAAAACAATGAGTGAAAATGAATTGTCACAAGGGAAAGCTGAGTTAGAAGCCAGCTCCAAGGCGTGGAAAAAGACTCACCAAGAAAAAGGAGAAGAATTTTGAATAAGTCTAGAAAATAAGCAGGCAGAGTGGGAAGAGAAAGTGAAGGCAAAGGAGGAACAGAGAAAATATGAAAAGCAAGAACGGCAGAAATTAGAAGAATCACGGGACAAATATTGGAGGATCAGAACTAGAGAATTGAGAACAGCATAACAAAGAGGAGGCAGACAGGGTGAAAGAGGAGTGGGACCAGTTAAAATTAGCCCGAGAAAGACTTGACTCTCTGAGATCTAGTGATGAGAATAAGGTAGGTGGTAAAGTATTTGGGGTTGTAAGAAATAAGGATTAGATTGGGATCTCACTGACACCTAAGGAAACAGTGTCTAAGGGTGAGGGTGGCCATTACTTCGTCAACCGATGGAGTGACAATATGTATGGCTGGACACTAGGGAGCCAGTCCCAAACGTTACAATGGACTTCGGAGGGGACACTTGACACTGCACATTTGAATACTGTTAGATTCTGCATTTATAGGGGAGTGGGAGATCCACTTTGGGATTTAGAATACATGAAGGTAAGGTTAGAGGTATGGGAAAAATATGAAGGAAAACTGTGTCTGCCCCTCTTGCATTCAAGAGGACGAATCATTTGATATGTCTCTTGGAACGTCACTGATATGGATAGCATAGCTAATGCTTTACCCCCTCTTAGTAGAGGGGGAGCCCCCTGGATTAAAAAATGTGAGCGGGTTCTGGCAGGGTATACCTTAGGGCTAGGAAATGTTACAGCACTATTGACAAAACTCCTGGGAACTCATGTAACCAATTTTCTTTGCCAGAGCTAATATACCACAAGTGACTGTGGCAGAGACATGGTATGATAGTTCCAGGTTTAATGAGTATCAACCCAGAGTTTGGAATGAGTATCGACCCAGTGTTTGGAATCAAAGAGCTATGCCCAACACAAAAGAATTTAGGACCATTATTGAAAATGCGCTTTAAGGTAGGAGAAGATATTAGTGCATATGGTTGCACAATTCCAAAATTTATGGGAAACCCAGATTGATATGGTTTACTCAGACCCAGGTTTCCTGCCCCTATTTTTCCAAACACTTAGCAATACTTTACCTAAATCAGTTCAATTGAGACTTGACACGATTGTGGGGCTAGCAGATGAGCCTTGGGCAAGGCAACAGTCCCATATATACCATTTTGTTAGATTAGTTGAAGAACAGGCAAAACCCTAGAAGGATATTAAAAGTTTGCAGACAAAATTAATGGCATTACAATTCAAAGAGTTGCAGAAGGATCTTGATAAGAATAAGGTCAAAGATAAGGAAAAGGAAGACGATGAGAAGAAAGAAGGGGAAGGCTCAAATAAAACAGAAAAACAACACAAGGCAGAAAAACAAAAACTTAGAGCCATTATAAAACAGAAAAATGAAATTACTAGGGACTTGGAGAAGTATGATATTGAGGAAGAAAACTTCTGGGAGAATTTTGGTTTCTGTGCTCAGGCCTGGAACTAGACAGGACCAAACACTGGGGGTAATTGAAGAGGGGGGCGGGCGGGACCACCCCAGTCCCAGCGTTCCCAGAGAAGCAACCTCAGTTGCTGGAACTGTGGCAAGAGGGGACACCTTCAACATGAATGCCGAAGCCCCCTAGCTCAACCACCAGCAAGACCACAAGGGCCATTCAATGCATACCAAGGTCCTCAGAGCAGATTTCTCCAGTGGCAACCTCCTCAAGGGGGACCACAGTGACTCTCTATGGTGATGCAGGCCATGCTCAATGAGTGTGAGCCAGTAACTGAAGTTTGTCTGAATGGGTATACAGTGCAGATGTTGTTGGATTCTAGAACCACAACATAGGTACTGAACTCCCTACCCCCAGGTGTGAAACTGTCCCATCAAACCACTGTGACTACAGGATTTAACGCAAACCCAATTATTACCAAAATGACAGTACCCATTGAAGTAGAACTCATGGGGCAATATACCTGTAAACCCATGTTATATGCCCCACACTGTCCAGTTAATTTGATGGGATGGAATCTACTATCTGCTTTTGAGGTACAGATGACCTTTACCAGCACACAGACAGAGAGTCAACCAGATTTCGCTGAAATGCCTTCAGAGGTTTGGGCTACCTCAGAAAACCCTTCTGGCTTAATAAGGTCTGCATCACCTGTCAGAATTACACTAAAGAAAAATTGCCATGGTCCTAAAGTTGCCCAATATCCCTTGCAGCCAGAAGCTGTAGTGGGAGCAAGTGAAGAAATTGACATGTTGCTACAAAATGACATCATAGAACCCAGCACTTCTCAATTCAATATGTCTTTGTTCCCTGTTAAGAAACCTAATGGAAAGTGGAGAGTGGTGCATGATTCGAGAAGTCTTAATTTAGTTGTAGAGGCAGAGTTCCCTCTTGTGGCCAACCCGGCTACATTGTTACAACAGAATCCGCCAAAGAAATACAACACCATTTTAGATTTATCAAATGCATTTTTTGGGGGTCCCAATTTATTCTGAAAGCAGACCATTGCTGGCATTCCAATACAATGGGCAACATTTTCAGTGGACTAGATTGCCTCAGGGGTACACTGATAGTCCCTCAATTTTCACTCGATGTTTGGACAAGGACCTAGCCCCATTCAAATGCAGGCTGCCCAACTCAGTTTCACTTATACAGTATGTAGATGATTTGCTTCTAATAGCAGACATTGAAGATTTGTGCAAACAGTACACCCGGGAGTTGTTATTGTTATTGGCCAAGGGCAGCTACATGGTAAATAGGGAAAAACTTCAGTATTGTAAGTTACAAGTAAAGTTTCTAGAATGATACTCAGAAGAGAAGAAATTGCTAGTGGCCATTTTTCAGGAAGCTTTGCTTCAGATCTCAGAGCCCTGTACCATAAAAGAGCAATGGGTGCTCCTAGGACGACTAAACTACAGTCGCTTGTGGATGCCTGGGTATAGTGTAAGGATTCAGGCATTTAGGAGATATTTGAAGGGGAATCCGAAAAGGGCCCAGCCCATAACTCTTAGACCAGATGATGCTATGTTGCTGTCTATTCTCCAACCTCAAATGGTCTTGTAGAATGATGCAATGGTCTCATTAAAACACAGCTAAGAAAGCTAATGATTGGGAATGGCCAGACCTGGTTGCAAGCATCACCTCATTGTCTGTATTTGTTGAAAAACAATCCTACCAAGCGGTTAGGCCTAACTCCTCATGAAATCATAACTGGAAGAATAAGCATGTGCCAGGTTATGAACTCAGGTACCCAAAATCTGCCTGACTTGTTTTCTGCTTATCTTACAGGACTTCAGACCAGTGTATCATTGATTCAGCAGAAGTTGGTTTCACATGCGCCACTGACAGCTTTGGTACCATACTCTCTTGAACTATGTGATCTGGTTTATCACCGGATCCAAGTGAGGGACAAGTGGTACCATCCTACCTACTCTGGAACACACACTGTTACAGCTGTAACTCCAGTCGCTGTTCAACTTAATAACGATACTTTGTGGACACACAGCAAAGACATTTTTCTGGCCTCTACAGCCAGCAGCAATCACCAAACTGTGGGAACAGAATGTTGATAACATTTGTTATGGACACTTGTCTGAAAGACAGAAGCTCCATTTGGATTCACTATTGAGACACTTACTTGATTTCTGTTTGAAATATCAGTGCAGCTGGTAAATACATACATTATTTGATCCTGTGCATGTATCACTCCTAGATTACACATTTCTGAGACACCCCCTTTTAGTCCTTCTGTATTAGACCCTCCTTCCACAATTTGTATCCTGTTGCCAACCATATTTGCTATCTTTTGCTTGGTATTGTTGTTTCCTAGCTTTCTTTCATGATGCAGAAGGCCGTCATTCGCCACTGGGTCTCTCTCCCATTATGGTATAGGCAATTCTTTGTGGTGCATTGGTTGGATCATATTGGTTCTCTTACTCCCATACTTGTATACTCAACCTGTAGCTCTCTACCCAGCAACCGAAGCATTCTCTCAATAATTCCTTTAGTATCTCCCAGGATGTTCCCTTATGATCCCAAAGGTCCCACGCCAGGACCTAATCTGTGGAAATCTACATTTCTCGAGGTTGTCCATCTAATGAATCTCTCAGACTGTATCATATGTACCCCACTGCCAAAGGGAGTCGGTTATGCACTGGTAAATATAGTACTGATGCAACCAGTTGGGTACTCAGGGAACTTGGCCTGCCATACTCCACTGAATACTCCACTACTCCATGTTGGACCTCCACTAACTGCTCCCATACTTGGGAGCATTTCAATTTATCTGATCCGGCCCCAGTCCCAGTTTATTCCTCCCTGCATTTGACATATCCCTACTGCATTGGGAATGATGGGCTTGTCCGTTCTGACTTACACCCTCTTCTAAAATGCACGATAGTAATTTTCTGTCTCCCCTGGATCCATAATTCCTCATAACCTTTCATCCCCTTACAGCTTGGACCAATGGTTTGTCATCACCAATGCATCTTTGAATGTCACCTCTGCCTATTGGAATAACACATATACAGTGAGTCCTATTTACAGAAATGGTTCAGTGGTCCAAATGTATAGATTCAGAACTGGTACCCCTTATTCCTCCTGTTATTTTCCCCGTAATGATCAAATCATCATAAAGCATACCTCAAGAGCATGGGGCATAACATGAACTGGACCTGGACCAAAAATACCTTGCAGGCCACTATTGGTATTGTCAGGGTTTCCTGTATCAGGCTATAGGTCTGACTCACCTTCCCTGCACTCTGGTCTGAACTGAGACCTAGTCAGTTTTAATCCCCCTCAATGTTAGTCACCATCACACAAACACCCATAGACACAAGAGGGACGTCTCCCCTGGTATGACAAATCCGAAGATGCTGCTCTCATGTCTTCTTATGAATATATTAATTCTACATACCCATTGACCAAAACACGACTTGAAGCCCTGGATACCTATATTCTAGCCTCCCACAGTCACTGTTGAACTAGGTATGGCCATACGTAGGTTACAATACCTAAGGCTTCTACATCTTCTGAGGAAAAAACAATGGGGGTTCTTCCCTTTATGCAAGGTACAACTGCAGTGGTTCGCTTGATACATCAATTTTGGCCCATCTTAGCCATTCATACATGTTTTCGGAAGCCACTCCAAATTGCTTATTCCCGGGGATCTAATTTGCGAGATTTTTTGGTGAAGACAAGATCTCCCTCAGACCAACCTCCCAAGGGCCATGATTTGGCTGGCCATTTCTCATGTCAATCTTGCTCCTTTTGTTCAGGCACTTTAACGGGCATTGTTTGGTTTGACACCCGTACTAACAGATCCTATTATACACGTTGGCATACTGATTGCAACACCAACCATGTGGTTTATTTGATCGTTTGCCCGTGCCAGCTGCCCTATGTTGGAAGGACTTCACGATCTTTCAAACAAAGATTGATAGAGCATGTGTCTAGGGTACGCACTCATTCATTGACAGCTCCTTTGGTTAGCCACTGTTTCGAGCACTCTCACGAATTTGAGGATCTTCGATGGCGAGTTCTCGATCATGTACCTCTAGATCCATGTGGTGGAGATCGGATCCAGCGTTTGCAGAACTTGGAACAAAGATGGATATTTAGATTAAATTCTGTCGCTCCACATGGTCTTAATCAACAGATTGACTGGTATACCATTCGTTAATATTGGGATATGTGAATGGATGGGAATCCCCCTCTGCATAGGTTCCTTCAACTGCCTATCAACCTCTCTCATCGGGAGGTGGAATCTGATTGGTGGTTTCACCTCTTAGACTGGATTGGTTCCTTTTTGGCATATCACATTGGGCAGGTGTGTCCTATTTTGTGATTTTCAACGGCAAGCCGGGTATATAAAAACCATTCTCACGGCTATGCATCTAGGGCTGACGTTCTTTACTCAACTCAGAGGTCTGACCTGAAGCAGGGGGTTGATGTGTGTACCCCCGAAACGTGGCATGTCGTAGCAATATTGACCTACTGAAGTGATATTGATTCATCGCTGTAAACAACGTTTTTTACAGCCTTCTCTTTTTTCTACAAAGCTAAGTACAGCCATTTCTTGAATAAGAGCTGTTTTAAATTTGATTTACAAATTTGATTAAAAAGGACGGGCCACTGTGGTAGCAGGTAAAGTCCTGTGTACTGTGCTGGCCATTCCAACAAAAAACGTTTATCTGTGGTTCAATGTGTGCTGGGTTCTTCATGGACTTTTGTATTTATTAGACCTAGCTTCGAAGCATTTGGAGTTCACTTTAACTGTATTGTAAGCATAACACTTTGCAAATTCAAGAAAATAGAAAACAGTCTATACCATTTAGGATCTGCACACCCGCTATCACACACTAGCTGAACCCAGGCTAAGGTGATCTTGAATCATGTTTAGCCCAGAAGCCAAAATCTCAATAAACAATGTCAGCATATTCTGATTAGTATTCCTAACTAGATACTGAGTCCCAGGCTGGAAACTAGGTCTCTCAGCCAGAAGTTCATTACTGCATAGTAAACTCATGAAAAATATTTTTTTCTTTTCTTTTAATATCTGGTTCACTGGAGATTCATGGCTGTTAGCAGGAAGTTACAGCTGCTGGGCATATACAAAGGCTGTTCTGTGAGGGGAGGTGTTGAACAGCTCTATGCAGGAGGCTTCTGTGCTGTGGAGGGATACGGTTTTCAAGAGTGGGAGCCCATGAGAGCACACAGTTGATGATGCCCTTTCAGTGTGTGAAAGTGGATATTGTTTAGGAAACTTTCTTGAGATTCTGATGGGAGATGTGCTGGTTAAAAAGGTTTTGAGATGGCTCTTGGGGCTTAGTTTGGGAAATCATTAGGAACTAATTGTTGTGGAAGAACACTACTTTTACCAGCACTATGCAGGGTTATGCTAGTGTTCCAGTTCAGTGTTGGGGACTGGCTCTGTATAAGTAAGTTTTGCTGGATAGGGTGATATGTGAAAGTGAGAGATTTTGAGAAGGAAATGGATTTTTAAGTCCAGCTAAAGAAAAACTGATTGCACGAAAAACTAAAAACTGTGTTTATATGATTATTCTGGGAAAAATCAAACTGAGGAAGGCTTCTGTTTTGTTGAGTGTGAAAAGGGTATTTAGGGTGGAAAGGAGTTCTTTCTTATGTAACTTTGAATCTTGTGAGAAACCAAAATATGTTAAGCTGAATTCAAACTTTCATTTTGGATAAAAACAGAAAGCTTGTTAGAATAAGTCGATGTGCTTACAGAACTGAAGCTGCTTATTACCAGAAATTGCTGTTTTGAGGCAGATTGAGTGTGAAAAGAAATGTCTCGGGCGTAGATGGGGCCAATATATAACCAATACCGGAACTATACAAATCGTAGATAAATACAAATCGTAGATGGGGCCAATATATAACCAATACAGGAACAATAGGTTTAGACCAGGGGTCACCAACCTCCAGAGGGCCGCGGGCCGCACAGCCGACTACCGGCAGACTCGCGGGCCGCACCCCCCTCCCCCCCCCCGCGCGAAAAGAAAACTGCTCATACCTGACCTTGAATAATCCATGTCAGCTCCCTCCCTTCTTCTGCAGCCGCGGCTCCCTGCCTCTTAGGGAACCGTGGCTGTGCTTGTAAAATCATCGCGGAGCCCTTCCTGTCTTGACGGGCTCCGTGCAGCATTGTCCCGCCTCTAAAGGAAGTTGTTTACCACTTCCCTTGGAGGCGGTACAATGCTGCACGGAGCCCGTCAAGACAGGAAGGGCTCCGCGATGATTTTACAAGCACAGCCGCGGTTCCCTAAGAGGCAGGGAGCCGCGGCTGCAGAAGAAGGAGTCGGTGAGTTTGCCTTGGCGGGCCGCACCGGGGTAGAGTCTTGCGGGCCGCACAGAGGGACCTTGCGGGCCGCATGCGGCCCGCGGGCCGCAGGTTGGTGACCCCTGGTTTAGACGAACCCACTGTTCCAGAATCGGGGAATTAGACGTACATGTATTCACTGGATTAGAAAACGATAGACATAACTGATCCTTCCTGTCTCTGCATGGCCATGCCTCTGTTGTGAAAATGTGCACTACCAGACAGCAGAACTCACAGACAGTGGTGTGCACGTGGAAACAACACATGACTGCAGAAGTACAGCAGTGTTGTGGCAGTACAAACCATACAGTCACGTCTGTAGCATGCTGGTAAACACTGCAAAGTGGCAGAGATTCTACGAAACCATGTTGAGAGTGAAATGTTACACAGGACACCCCTTGCAACAAGGCATACATGGCAGTATGGGAAAACCGTAAGCAGCCGAGCATCGGTAAACCCGGTCAAAAGGTTGTACAATGTGATGTATGGATCAGAGTAAATCATGAGAAGATCTCTGCTCCACATAGCCACAGCATATCCCTGTCACACATTAGGGACCCTCGGAATGAGTGCATGCTACAGTGCAGACAGCACAAATACATGGCCAAAAGCAAGAGCAGTTGTCCCTACCAATGTGCCAGGACTAATTCAGTTCATTCCTGCCTGTTCACACTGGCAGCTGTGTATGCTGTTGTCATTCCTACGGTCCAGGTAATGGCCATCCAGTCATGTCCTCCAAGCATTGTGGCTGTGCACAAAAGGAACTCCAGAGTCACCCTCAAAACACTTCCACACACACGCTCTCACTTGCACTCACACCACCCATACCTATGCAAAACACATGCCCTGCTTCTATATACCCTAACCAAACAAAGGGAAACACCGTTATTCAAACATTTTTTTGTTGGAACTCACACCATGAGGGGAAAACCCCCTCTCGTTGTATGCTGTTCCGTTTTTCTCTATAGTTTAAATTAGGGAATTAACCCTAACAGAGGGATCCGAGGGATGATTCCCCTCATACACCAACTGAAATTGTGTGATAATAGCCGAAGGGGATTAATCAAAATCACTTAGCTTGGAAACAGGATCCGGCATCCAGGAGATTGCAAAGAACTTGGTGAAACAAACAGTCATTGCTGTAGCCATGTAGCCATATCCAACACCAAAGTCCATATAGGAAAGTCGGACCAGGGAACCATTCCCCAATCGTGAAAAATGTCTCCTGTTAATCAGCCAAATCGTAATCCAAATCCCCAGCTTCAAAGCAACAATTTAAGGGGAACCTCCCCTTCCAAATGACTCAATGTTGTAGCTGTTTCGAGTCTCTGAAACTCCCGACTCTTTCTCAAACTATGTTGCTCATCATCCCATTGAAAATGAAAAGCTTTTAATCCCCAACTACGGGCATGTGATCAGTTAGTGTCCAATCGGCTTGCAGTCCATTCCGCTCTGACGTTCAAAGCAGAGTCCACCAATCAACAGTCGAGTTCAATCCCCGAGGTTCTAAGGAATCCAGAGTAAAGATCCAAATTGTTCCCGGTGACTCAAACGTGAGATGCGATCACCCCCTCGAGCTGTAAGAGGGACGTGATCGATGATTCGCCAATGTAAATCGGCAAATCTATGCTGATGTTCCTGGCAATGGGCTGCCACCGGGGCTGTCAGTACTGCTCCATTTATACGAGAACGATGTTCCTGAAGACGTTTCTTCATTATTCGTGTTGTCTTTCCAATATAAATCAGCTGACAAGGACAGACGAGAATATACACAACAAAAGCAGTCAAACATGTCGTAGTATATTTACTATAAAGATTTCGGTGAGTCGTGGGATGTTGCCAGACAGGGCCTTCTAAAGTTGACAAACAAAAATCACACCCCATACATTTAAAATGGCCCTTAGTGGCCCCTGTCCGTGTGGAGACAGTACTATCGTGATGCACCACCCAATCAGCTATGTTCTTCCCTCTTTGTAATGCAAACATGAGGGGTTTTGTGAAACTGCAATGTAAGGAAAGTAATGACCAATGAGACTTTAAGATCTTAATCACCTCTGTTGTGCCAGGCATGTAAGGTAACACTCCGACAAAAGGGGGAGATTCCATCGGATTAATTTCCGGATTGTCCCACCAATCGGGATAGCTGAAGCGGGCTCGACGATAAGCCCGATTTAGGATAGTGAGGGGATAACCCCTATCTAATAGACGGGTATGTAACTGGGATGCTTGGAGTTTAAAATCCTCCAAAGTAGAACATAGACGCCTTAGGCATAAAAATTGTCCCACTGGCAACCCCCGACGTAGGGGGCCAGGATGGTAACTTTGGTAATGAAGTAATGTATTCCGTTGGACATCCTTCCTATATAAAGTAGAACGAATTTCCGACCCTTCCTTTATCAAGCGAATATCCAAAAAATCAATTGTGACATTATGAAAAGTAGGTGTGAATTGTAAATCAGGAGACAACGTATTAATCCAAACAAAAAATTCTTTTAATTGTGTCTCTGTACCCGTCCAAAAGAAAAACACATCATCCAAAAACCGAGACCACATTCGGATCCATTGAAACCATACAGAGGGATATATATGATTAGTCTCAAATTCAGCCATAAAAAAAGTGGCCACTGATGGTGCCACAGTTGCCCCCATCGCGATACCGTACACTTGCTGAAAATACTGATCCTCAAACCGAAAATAATTTTTGGTCAATACCAATCGCAACAGTTGAATCACAAAAGATTTTGGTAACCGTGATGGTAAATTTAACGGAATCCGCTCTATCATAGCTAGTGCAGCCTGCTGATTAATATTAGTGTATAGAGCTTTAATATCCATGGTGACCATATACCAGGAGAACTTATCATCTGGTAGAGCATTCAATGTTCTCAAAAATTGAAATGAATCCCGTATGTAAGATTGAACTGTCGGTAGTAAGGGTCGAAAAAATAAATCGCAAAATTGAGAAAGCGGCTCTAAAAGAGAGCCGCGGCACGAAACGATAGGGCGGCCCGGGGGATTCTGAACATCCTTGTGAACTTTGGGCACCATATAAAGTATCGGGATCACTGGATGTGCCTTATTCAGAAATTGATATTCTTTAGACGTAATCCACTGAGATGATAATGCTAATGCTGTCAACTCCCGTATCTCCTCCTGTATTGAAAGGGAAGGATCAAATGGTAAGATCTTATAATATTTAGTGTCAGATAAATGGGCCCGCACTAAAGTCCGGTAATAGGTGGTGTCCTGAAGCACTATCGCACCCCCTTTGTCTGCCCGATGAATTATGACATTCTCACAAGCGCTCAAAGATTTCAAGGCTCGAAACTGAGCTGTATCCAAATTAGAGAACCGCCGGGCTACACCGTGTTCTTCCCAACTAGACAAATCCCTTAACACCAGTTTCTGAAAAGTATCTATTGCCGGGTCCACCATCCCCGGAGGGATCCACTTGGAAGGATTGCGAATCACTGAATCATCCGTAGAACCCACTCCAACCTGTTGAGAAAAGAATTGTTGCACTTGTAGTTTCCTAAAAAACCTATATAAAGCTACTCGCATCCGGAACGGATCATATTTAGAAGAAGGTACGAAAGACAACCCAAGTTGTAACACTTGTCGTTGGTCCGATGATAATATCATAGAAGATAAATTAATTACTGAGTCCTCGTGTGGGACCTGGTGGTTGGTCCCCTCCGACCTTCCTCGATCTGAATGGGCCGGCGTGTCTGAGGGCGGCCCCTGAAAAAAGGACGCCGAAATGAACCCCCCCGCGGTGTTGTTGAACCGCTCACGGCCGCCCCTTCCGACGAACTCTCACTATCTTCTGTGGAATCCTCAAAAGTGACCTGTCGTCTCTTCCGAAGTTTCTCTTGTGGTAAAAATTGACGCCAAGTGTATACTTGGTTGCATTCATAATCTCCAGTATCACATTTATATTTGACAACCTTCTTCTGCTTCACCGTATCCTGAAACTGTTTCAACTGCAATTCGAAATCCTTTACATCCGTTCTAAATTTCTCCAATGAGGAGGCTGTGATTAATTGTTCCTCCATTGCCGTCAATTGATCTTTAACAATAATCTCTTCCGCACTCAGGCGTTCCACTAGAAGGGCTATCAAATCCAACCCACACTTATTAAGGATCTTATCCCCAGTTCTATATACAGCAGCTGGTATAAAAACATGGCATGGTGTCCCATTACTGCACATCTACCCTGCATTGTTGACCCCAGCATACCTCCCTCCAATACACACTCAAATATTAGCCATACATCAGGAGAACCATATGTCTGAATAGAGGAATGGTCAGCATAGTCTTTACAGACACAATTTCCCATCCCCATTGCTTTGTAGGGGCGTTTAATGCAGTTACGGTACCTTCCTTCACCTCTGTACTCTTTGTCATAAGACAGCATCCTGAGGTCCTCCAGCCTACAGGCACACCTGTTTGAGACATCTTTGTCACAACCATTTAGCCATATGGGACACATTGCAGCACATAGCTAGAGATCTAAGTTCTTCCCTTATTCCTTGTCTTTGCAGGAAGAAGATGTACATCCACGGAGTACACCGAGAATGTACACAGCCCATTCCTGAATAGTCTTTGTACGTGGCTGCAGCTAGCCAGGCCCTGGTTCCGCCCCCTCCCATCCACGTCCCAAGATGCCTGCACAGGTGCCGTGAGCATGCAGGGTCGCAATGGCTCAGCATACGATTGTAGACATTTTCACTATGAAAACGTCTACGTCGTAAGTCCAGGCGGGTTATTCGTTTTCTGGAATGACCTCCATTATGTATTTCTGTTTGTGCGAAAAATGAAAAAGTCTGATCTAGAAGGGTTTATTTGGAAACCCAGCCCTTTCAGCAAGCTGTTTGTGATCATACGAAATACACTCAAAAAAGAGATTTCAGGGACATATATTATGAACTGCGGGATCCTACCAAAAATGTTCCAACAATATAAGGGACCTCAAAACAGTTCTTGAGCTAATAATGGTCCAACTAGATCCTCTAGTATATTGGCTGCAAGAGCCAACACTAATTTGCTCGAAAATCATCATCAGTCCATTTTTTCAAAAGCATTTCTTTCAAAGTCATATTAGTGAAGTATGCGCACAAAAAATAACTGCATATATGTATGTCACAAACTCAAAACTAAACTCAAAAAATCCCGACACAATATTATGTTTCCATAAGATATAACTTTTCACTTATCTGCATCAGGGGAGTGTGCCAAGCAGAATAGCAGAAAAGCAAAAAATTCCACTAAATATTGGAGCCAAACTCCAGCTGGCTGAATGCTCAACTGCACATTGAAAAGACTCTACATAAATAGCAAAGCATAGTGGTAGACACATGATCAGAACAGCCAATCAGAACAAAGAAGACCAATCAACAGCCAAGTTCATACCACTAGGTTCAATAGATCGCAGCTGAAACATACAGGTGTGTTCACGAAGCGCTAATTGTCTCAGGTAATTACTACCTTGCCAGGTAAGTGGTACATGATCAAGGATCCGCCATCAGATATCAGAGGGTGAATGTTGATGCTGTATCCCATGAGCTATTAGTAGGGCAGTCTCCATCTTAGTACTGATGGAACTTCTATATTCTCAAAGCCACAGATGTATTTTCCGGGTGGTCTGGCCCACATAAATAAGGGAATATGGACACGTGATCATATAAATTACCCCCTCTGTATCATAAGTTGTTTGACCTTTCAACACATCTGACAGCTGTTAAACTACAGGTAAGCATGGCCGAATTTCAAGCGCAATTTATCTCAGGATCTCCTTTCATATCATGTATATTTATTTATTTATTGTATTTATTTAGATTTGTATACCACTTTTTCCTACAATCAAAGTGGTGGGTTACACAAAATAAATTACATAAAATAAGGAGTGACATAACATTGGATACTATAAAAGAACTTATTATTATAACAATACAATGCATGTGGCGAAGATATCAGGATGACATCTTTGCTCTTTGAACTGTATCAGAGGAAGAACTGCATCAGTTCTATTGTTGGCTGAATGGTCTGGACAATAATCTTACATTCTCACTGAATTATCATGCTTAGACTATTGCTTTTTTGCATGTTTGCATTACTAGATCAGGATCAGAAGTGCAGACTTCAATTTTTCAGAAACCTGTGGACCGTAATACTTACCTGCAGTTTAATAGCTGCCACCCTCTTAGTCTGCGAATGGGTTTACCTGTTAGTCAATACTTGTGCACACATTGGATTTGCTCTACTGAGGTAGCATTTAGTCAGAAGTTAAGTTGCTCGGGGGCGGAGCCTGATGTCCAGCGGGTTAGACGCTTCGCGCTGAAGCTCCCGAGAGGCCTACTCAGAATCCTGACTTAATACCTACATAAACTTAATATTTTGCTCCGAACTTACCGGGGTACCTCGGGGGGGATGGCGGCCCACAAACCAGTGCGCTTAGACTTCGGGTCTCCCTCTTCTTCACACGGAAAACGCTCCAAAACAGAGTTGTCTTCCCCACAAAAGATAGTTCCATTTCGGGAAAACCCAGAAATGCAACGGGAGATCTTGGAGGAAATACGTGGTGTGAAGGAACTGGTACAGTCCAACGGAGAAGCGCTCCGAGCCATGCGAGAAGACTTCGGTATGCTTCAGGACCGGCTTGAAGGTCTTTCACTACGGCAGGACAACATGGCGGGGGTCCTCGACTCGCACGCGGTGCGCTTGGAGAAACTGGACAAGGCTGAGCGTCAGATACAGAATCTTCAAAAAGAGTTAGAGGATAGCAATAATCGAGCCCGTCGCAACAATGTCAGGCTCATTGGAGTACCGGAGGGGGCGGAAGCAGGAGATATAAGAGAATTCCTGGTCAAAACTCTTCCCTCCTTGCTGAAGATCACTTTTCACAGAGATCTGGAAATTGACTGAGCACATCGTGTTCCTACCAACATGGCGCTCAATGGGACGACCCCCCGGCCTATCATCTTTCGATTACTGAGATATCAGCAAGTTGAGCAAATTCTAAATGCTGCCCGGGCGAATCATCATCTGGAGTTCGAAAGTCATAAAGTCTCCTTCTTCCCTGACTTGGCAAAGCCCACAGTTGACCGTCGGAAGAGACTCCTTGCTTTTCGCCCTAGACTTCAACAGCTACAGGCTCGCTTTGGCCTATTGTATCCAGCGAAGCTCAGAGTGACTCTCCATAACCAAACTAGAACATTCGAAGATCCTGATCTACTAGCAACATTTTTAGATTCCAAAGAAGCAGACCAGATGCGCTAATCCAACAACTTGGATCTGTAATCCGCCGGATCTGCCCGCCATTTTGAATGGCCCGACGCGGTGATCACAGCCTGGAACAGAAACTGCCTGGACTTTTCTTTCTGTCTATATATAACTTTCTTGGTCTCCTATCCCTCCATGATGTGCACCTCGGTTGGATTCGGAACATGCACAGCTATATAGGTTATATGTTTCAATTTAGGCCTTCTCTGGTGTTTCTCCACGCAGACATATTGTCGCCAGTAATTTCTGGGGTTATTCTTATTCTCTTATGCAATTCGGTGCTTATTTTTTTTTTCTATGGGGCGCTTCATTGTTTTTCATTAGTTTATTTTCTATCATGTCATGTGTACAGCCATATACAGTTAATATGAGGGACATTGTGAAATTATGTGCGTTATCATGTTCTTTTTCAGAATTTTTAACTCTTCTGAATGGCCTTATGTAAGCTCTTATCGCTGAACGTAAAAGGCATCAATAGTCCAATCAAAAGAAAGAAAATCCTTAGCTATCTTAATCATGAGCATGCTGATTTAGTGTTTCTTCAGGAAACGCATTTAAACTCCGCTGAAACACTGAAACTTACTGCTCAGCCTTACATGGTGGCTGCCTACTCTCCCGTGGGGTAGCCTTCTTGGTTAAGACGTCTTTGCAAGCTACTGTAATGGATACTAGCTCTGATAAGGAGGGTAGATGGGCTCGTGTACACCTTAAGGTTGGAGATAGTGACTTCACGTGTATTTGTATTTATGCTCCGAATGTGGATAACCCTGCTTACTATGCAAGTATTGTGCAGTTGGCATAGGCCTCTGCCAATACTCCATTGATACTTGGCGGCGATTTCAACCAAGTACTTGATCCTTTGATAGATAGAGCCGCCTAGAACGAGTGGTCCACCCAAGAGTCTTGATACCCTTACAGCTCTGATGAAAGATCTTGTGTTAGTAGATATATGGAGGCTGCTTCCCCCACCGACTTAGAGTTCATCTTTTTCTCAGCCCCCCATCACTCACAATCTAGAATAGATTTTTTTCTTATCTCCAAAGCACTGATATCCCAAGTGGACACGGCTAGGATTCATCCTCTCCATATTTCAGATCATGCTGCCATATCTTTCTCATTACATGTCACTACGCAAGGTGAACATCCCCGTGCTTGGTTTATTGGGGCATAGCTATTCCCTAATTACGAAATACTGGACAATTGCTCCCATCTGAGCCCCAATGAATGGTGGAATCATGTCTGTCTCTACAGTAAATATGAGCAAATACCTCGTATGTTAGCTTCTCCCGTTCAGACCCCCCACCACTTGTCTAAATGGAAGATGCTCAACGACTATGTTCAAACTGCTAAATGCTCTCATCTGACTGTTTAAATCTGTGTAAATCTCTGTCACATGATCATTCTGTATCGCAGATACTATTTCGGTTTGTTTTGATGTACAATTACTGTTGTTTGTAAGCGCTTATATGATGATACTTATCAGCTTAGAGAAGAAGCATAGGGGTGGGGGGTACTTGGGGTTGCTTTTCCTTATTGTATGCTTGTATTTGTCTCCTTTGGTGTGTTGTTTCTTTTTGCTTGTTGTAAAATGAAAATAAACGTTTAAAAAAAAAAAAAAGAAGTTAAGTTGCTCAATTCTCAATTCGATGCAAGGGGGTACCCTAGGCTGAAGTTAAGCGGGCGTATCTATGAACTAAGTATACCCAGCGTGATCTTCTACACTATCAACAGCCTGAGTCTGAGGATACATTAGTTTGTGTGCTGCCATATAATGCCAGGGCTCATAGGGTTGTGAAGTTGATACTCAAACACTGGTCTGTACTTAGTTTGTATTCCAGTTTAGCAAAACCACTTCACATTGCATTTTGATGTGGCAAGAACTTGGGAGAGCTACTTACAGAATTTGATGTTGGTCACCCACTAATGATCAGGGACATGTGGCAAATGCAAATGGTGTTTGTTAGCTTTGAGCAGCCCCTCTTGAACTAACATGGATGGTAAGACTTATGTGTCGAAAGGATGAAGAACTTGTGATACAGAGGGGGTAATTTATATGACCATGTGTTCATGTTCCCTTAGTTATGTGGACCGGAACACTTGGAAGATAAGACTGTGGCTTGGCGAACATACAGTAGAAGTCACATCAGAAATAAGATGGAGACTGCCTCACTAATGGCTCATGGAATACAGCATCAACATTCACCCTCTGATATCCGATGGCAGATGCTTGGTCATGTACCACATACCTGGCAAGGTAGTAATTACCTGAGACAACGAGCACTTCGTGAACACACCTGGATGTTTTGGCTGTGATCAATTGAACCTAGTGGTTTGAACTTGGCTGTTTATTGGTCTTTTTTGTTCTGATCATGTGTCTACTACCACTATGCTTTTCTATTTATGTAGAGTCTCCTCATCATGTAGTTGAGCATTCAGCTGGCTGGAGTTTGGCTCTAATATATATTTAGTGGAATTTTCTGCTGTTCTGTTATTCTGCTTGGCACACTCCCCTGATGCAGATAAATTAAAAGTTATATCTTATGGAAACACAATATTGTGTCAAGATCTTTTTTAGTTTATTTTTGAGTTTGTGACATACATGTATGCAGTTATTTTTTGTGTGCACACTTCACTAATATGACTTTGATAGAAATGTTTTGGAAAAAATGGACTGATGATGATTTTCGAGCAGTCTGGTCTGGTTGAACAATTGTTAGCTCAAGAACTGTTTCGAGGTCCCTTATATTGTTGGAACATTTTTGGTAAGCTCTGCGATTTGTAATATATATCTGAGAAATCTCTTTTTTGGCTGTTCATTTTTTGATTTCTCCAGGTGCGATTTTTTTTTCATATAAACCACACTAACAATAAATGTCTGAAAGGGATTTTTCCTCCCTTAACTAAGCTTTTCTAGAGTCTCAGCTCTAGGCTAAATCTGAATTTATTTACTGAACTTCAGTGTGGGTTTTTCAGATGCTAAGAGGAGGACCTGAAATGTTCATTTAAAACCGCTTTGAAACTGAATTACTTCTTTGGAAAGAGAAAAACATTTAAGAGGGGAAGAAATGATTTAAGAATACTAACTTCAAGAAAGGTTCTTTCAGGGTTGCCACTAAGACATTGCTGTATGAGAACACCTTAAAATTTGAAGTAAAGTTTTAAAAGTTACTCAAGACTTGTGAAGAGAGTGCCGCCCTACAGAAGCTAGACTTATGGACTCTCTGGATGAAATACTGTGACTTGGGGAGAACTGAGACATTATCAGAGTTTTAGTACATTATTTGGGAAATATATTTTTGGACCAGTGAAAAGTCTTGTAAGGAAATAAGTTGTGACTGGGCAGATGGGACCTGCACCAAGAACTTCTGTCATTATGGGGCCCTTTTATTAAAGACTTTAATGATTTTCAATGAAGTTAATGCGCATTAAGTTCCCAAAGGCCTTTTATTTCTATGGGCACATATTGCACCACTACCCTGTAAGCGACATATGGGTAAAAAAAACGGGCCTAGGTTTTTCCGTGTGAGCTAACTGGGCAGCGGTGCAATACTGACGCTACATGGTTAGCTTCTATGGCTCTGGGACATGTGCAGCAATCCCGGATATTCAATGCTGGGGCCACATATGACCCCGCATTGAATATCTGGGGTTAGAGATCACCTGGGAAAGCTATGCGCCGTAGTGGTGCATAGCTGACTCAATTCAATATTAGGCCCATAGTTCCCAAGTTAGGTGTTTTCTTTATTAATTTAAGTACAGATAGAAAGTAGGTCTGTTCCAGTGTTCGTTTCTAAGCAGCAAGGATCTCTAGTCCAGGAGAAGAAGAGGATCTAGTTCCTGGTCCAAGTGGAAGAAAAGGGCTCCATTGTAAGAGAGCAGAACTGGAAGATTCATAAGTAGCTACTTCAGCACAGTCAAATACTATTTGAGCTCCATAGATTATATAAAGTTGAATAGTGCAGAACCCCAGGGAACCAGTTCCTGATCCACAATAATATATTGCCTCCAATCCCATGACTTTTTAATTTGGCGAAGAATTTCTCATGAGTGACTTTGTCAAAGGCTTTCTGAAAATCCAGGTACACTATGGGGGTCATTGCGATTTGCGTGTAGCGGGGATATACATCTGGGTTGGACGAATTTGACCGCTAAACACTAGGGTGCCAATTCCAGACAAGGAGCTCCCCACACGTACTGCAGAAATGTGCGGGGAGCTCAGGATGGGGATGGGAGGGGGTGGGCCGGATGAGGAACGAGGGTGGGGAGTAGGAGGGACCCTGACCCTGGATGTACAGGGCCGATTCTGGTGTCTGCTCTGTATGCCCAGGTTCGGCTATCTAAATGAGGGACTTATTCCACCTTGGAGGTGGAATAAGTCCCCCCACCAACTTCGGTGACCAGGCCGACCAGGACCTGGGATGTAGGTATGAGGGGCAGGGGGTTCCTTGCAGCCTGATCCCAGCTTTGGAAAGCCTGATTGGGAGTAGGGCATCGGGCATTGGGGAACAGGATATTTGTTGCAGTCTGGGTGATCAGGGCTCCTGCATGGAGCCATGATGCTATGGTGATGGGATGCCATGATACCGCAGCTCCATGCAGGATCCAGGACATCCAGTGGGCCGGTTGCACCCGATTCTGATCCTGTGGGGATGTATAGCCCCCGTGAGATCAGAATCAGTTGCAGATCAGGCTCATCCAGATTTTGGATGTCTGGACAGGCCGAACGTGCCCCAATCGGAATTGGCCTCTATATCAACTGGCTTACCTTGGTCTACCTGTTTATTCACACCTTCAAAAAAACATAACAGATTAGTAACACAAGACTTTCCTTGGCTAAATCCATTTGGTGTTCTCCCATGACTGTCTACATGTTTAGTAATTTTATTCTTTATAATTGTTTCTACCATTTTGCCTGGTACCAATGTCAGGCTCACCAGTCTGTAGTTTCCCGGATCCCCCTGGAACCCTTTTTAAAAATTGGCGTTCCATTGGCTATTCTCCTTTCTTCAGGCACTACAGATGATTTTAATGATAGTTTACAGATTACTAAAGCAGGTCTGCAATCTCAACTTTCAGTTCTTTCAACACCATTGGATGTATACTATCCGGTCCAGGTGATTTACTACTCTAATTTGCAGGGAAAGCTGGGTCCAGATTAAGTTTCTTGAGACTGGGTCATACTAGTGTTTTCAGGCTACTGGGATTATACCTGCTTTCAAACTGTTGTTTATGATCAGAAGCACACGTATCAATAAGGCAGGGGATGGTTCCCTCATCCAACTAGATCTGATGGGGTTCCAAACAGCTGTTTGTTTTCTGGAGTTGCAAGAAGTATTTTGTAATAGGAAAATCAGTAGCTAAAAGAAAAGTGGTCTAATGATCCGACAGAGATGTAACAGAGAGAGATTCTTGAGACTGAGTTTCTATTTTTATTTATTTATTTAACATCTCTTCTATACCGCGCTATTCATATCAGTGCGGTGTACATTTAACAGAACCTTATACAATGCAGTCGGGGCTGCACTGTATTTACAATAAACAGGAACTATAACTTGGACATAACTGGGGTAACTTTCTACAAATTATTTACACTAATAACTGTACTGTACATACTGAGATTTTCACGGAGTTGCACCGATTTATATATATGAATGCGGTAGAAGTTGAGAAAAATTCTTGACTGAGATCTTGGACTTTAGAGTTGAAAAAAGATGCTAGTGAAGCAGCAGAAGGTCCAGATCAAGAAGAATGAAGGCTGGATGTAGATGAAAGCTGGTGAACAATCGAGAATGATTTCCTAGGGTAATTTTAAAAATTCTGAATAACAGAACTGAAGAACCACATTTTTGCAGTCATGGCCTGTGAATGATAGTATGGGGAACGTTCTTTGAAGTAAGCTAGGTCCAAAGATAATCTGGTTAAGTGCCAGTGCCTTTCTGTTTTTCAAAGTTGTCATCTGGTAAGGCAGAGGCCAGGGTGATGCCAAGAAGTGCTCTTATTTTTACCTGCAGTGATCAATCGAGCTGGGGTAATTGCATCTAGTGCCCGGTACAGGCATGGATTCCATGCAAGTGCTTGTTTATCAAGGGAAAGTTTGTTAAAGTCTTCTGGAAAATAGCAACCAAGTGAAGAAAAAGCATCAGCTCTCACAGAGGTGAGATTTCTAGTTAGAAAGAAACAGGGATTAAATCAGAAGGATATCGAAAAGAGAAAGGCTTATACAATACTTTGAAAGTAATGAGAAAGTGTTCTGTCCAAAGCAAAGACACAGTAAGAAAATGTGGAAGTCAAACATGAGGATTGAGATCTGACAGTACAAAATACAGACTGTGACTAGCAGAGTGTGTGGGACCTTGAATTTACTGAGAGAGCCCAAGCTAAGAAACCAAAGTAGTGAATTGGTGTGCACGAGGAATAGGATACCAGAATCAGGGCTTGGAATAAGCTAGTATTCATCAGATTGAGCAACACCAGCACAAGACACTCTAAAGATCTTATCAATGAAAAAGTAGGAATTTATCTTCGAATGAAGTAGAAGGATTCATAGATGAAACACTCCTATCTAAACATACTCTTGCTAGTGGAGTGAAACTGGAAAAGATAATCTGGTTAGGATAAGGGGAATCTATTTCTAAATCAGTATTTAAATCAGACTGACAGAGTACAAAAGGAAGTGTCAATAGAGTGGCAGATGACCTTAATCTTATCGATAAATAGAGCAAACTGGTCAGGACTAAAATTCCAGATGTTACTATTAGAGCTGATAGATGGAGAAGATAGCATATACACCTCAAAAGACAGCTGATAAAGGACATTTTTCCACAAATGTGATTTTTTAGCTTGCCTAAGTGCATTATTATATTAGAGTTGGATTTTCCTGCCCTCAATAAGGTTAACTTGATTCTCAAATTTTACCAACAGTGGACCTGATTTTGATTTTAGCCTGGAGACTTAGAACACCAGGATAGGAACTTCCAGATCATTGTTTAAACTCTTTCAGAGGAGCAACTTTATTTAGGGGGCTAATGTAAGGGCTAGGAATAAAAGGCAATTATATTGGGGGGGGGGGCTGGGACTGGAAAAAGACTGATAGTGAAGCTGGGGGGGGGGCATGGGACTGGAAGAGGACTGCAAAGATCTAAATTATAGCAAAATCCACAACAAACTGCTACTGAAACTGTATGTGTGGTTTATATTAAGATTTCAATGGAATCAAGAAAAAACCTCAGCATCAGATATAACAGGGCTATATTGGCAAGGCCCATGTAGGATATCAGGCCATATACATGTCCCTTAATATGAACACATTACGGGTCTGTCTTTTTTTCAACTTTCCAGACATTAAATTCCAGAACTTACTTATTTCAAAAGTTTGTGAAATGGTTTGCACTTATTTCTGCTTATAAATGTTGAAAAGATATTTCTACGGATTCTATCACTTTGATGCCATCGGTGTTTCGCTGATGCTTCCTCAGGAGGCTGTTTTAGGATGACTACTGCAGAGAAAAAACAAAATCAATTTAATAGAACTATCAATTTATTAGAACTATCACTGATGCTGAGGTCTTTTCTCAATTCCTTTGAAATCTTAATATGAATTATATGTACAGGTTCAATAGCAATTTGTTGTGTATTTTGCTTTGATTTTCTGCTATTTTGGAGGATATATTTTCTATTGTTGGTATACAAATGGATTCTTTGTCTGCAATGTGGCAAAATATTCTTAGCTAAACTGAAGGACACATTAAAAATTTGCTAGAAGAAACTGCCACCTTTCTGTACAAGAAAGTGCTCAGAATGCAATATCCTGGTCTGCCATAGTGATAATTTGGAAAAGATTGGTGAAATTAGAATTTCATCGTGCCACACTCATAGAATATATCCTTTGACAACAAATTACATGAGGTTTACGTATCATCAAAGAACCTCTTCTGTTCACTGATAATAAATCTTTTCTTGATGACTGGAACAAAATGTTAAATAAATGTGCTCTGGACCTGATAGTTCTTATCATAGATACCACCAAGACCTATATAGAAGAAACACAACAAGCTTTAGAGAAGGAAAAGGAGTCCTTACAGGCTTTACATGAAGAAACATATGACCAATATAATTGGAAAAATTACACAAATAGATCAGTTTCATATGGACTTACATCATAATTAACTACAGAAATTGTCCAGAGATGATGAGGACTATAAGAGGGGGTCAATAAACCTATGGATGGACCCCAAGCGGAAATTCAAAAAACACATAGGCTTTGACTTCTGTACAGAGGATTCATCTGGTTCAGATTGTAGGTTTTCTGGAGATGAGTTTTATATCTCTTCTTTTTTAGACAAAGGCAAGTGGTACAGGCAGCAAAGAGGACATGGGGGCATGGAGAGGTCCATCTTCAGAGGAAGTTAGTCCCCAGTATAACAGCAAAGAACATGGACCTGGTCCCAGAAAATACCTACATATCAGTAGTTGTCAGCTTATCACACAAGATTTTGTCTCCAGTAAAGATGCGACCCTAGGAAAAGGTCTTTCATTTGTACCAGACTGTACACATGATCCCTTCACTATTAGAGTGGACTTTGAGAAATTCATGTGGACAATTAATATTAAAGCATTATTTGGATCTGAATGTAACGATTCTAAATCAGTACCTCTAGAAGAAGGAGAAGGTATCAATAGAATGAAATTACCACTCAAATTCACATGGCTGCCCCCAGGTCCACCTCCTCCCGTGGTTAAAACCTTTAAAGAGCTAGTCCTTAAGTATGTATGTGAATTACTTATTGCTATCAGAAAATCCCACCAGTGAATTACATAAATCAATAAAGAGATTGACAATGGAAGGTTTGATAAATAAATGGATTAATAATAAAGAATATCAATATTTGACCCCCAATTCTCCATTAGTCCCTGTTTTATATATACTGCCTAAAATACATAAGAGGTTAATGATCCCTCTGGGTTGCCTGATTGTATTGGCCTATCGGCCTATCGGCTCGGGGCTCATTACTTGAACCATCCTCCACATTTATTGACTGTTTTCTGCATCTGCTATTAGTTAAAATCCCTTCATACACCAGGGATAGTATGCATTTTCTTAATAACCTGTCAGATTTTGAGGATAGCTGTCCTCAGTGTGTAATAATAGCCATTTTTCATGTAACATCATTGTACACTAATATCCCACAAAGAGACACTCTTATTGTTATTGAAGAAGCTCTGTATGGCAGAGGTGACTTGAATGCTCAGCAAGTTTTATTTTTTATGTCCTTAGCTAAGATAGCAATGACTAAAAACTACTTTATGTTTGATGGTCAATATTACCTACAGGTACCGGGGTTGCAATGGGTGCAACTATGGCACTATCCATCGAGAACTTATATATGGCCAAATTTAAAGAAAAATGGTTGAACAATTTCCCCTACCAATAAAACGTCCTTCTCTGAAAACATTATATTGATGACATGTTCATTTTATGGGTAGGAGAAATGTCTCAGCTAGACCAGTTTAAGACCTGAATTAACACCTGTGATGCACACATCCAGTTCTCAATTACCTCAAGTAGACTAGAAATTTAATTTCTAGATCCATTAATTAAAAGAGAACCAGGTGGTTTTATGACAAGTGTTTATAAAAAAGATTCAGATAGGAACACTCTCCTACATTACACCAGTACACATCCTAAGGCGTTAAAAGACAGCTTGCCCTTCGCACGTTTGTGAGATAATGGTGCAACTGTAGCACTCAACAGATTTATATGGCACAATCTAAGAATCTAGTGAAAGATTTTGAGGAGCAGGGGAATCCATCTGAACTGGTACAAAGAGCTCGGTTATGAACTTTGTTTAACAACCAAGAGTTGTTACAAGGCAATCCACCAGCGTTGACTATCAACAATGTAGAATTTTGTAACTTTTTGTAACTCAGTTTTCCTCTATTAGCTCCCAGGTATGTAAAATTATTCAGGAACACTCAAGAGTGCTCAATATTATTCCAGGTCTTGAGGACATAAAAACCTGAGTAGTCTTTTCTAGATGTAGAAATCTTAGAGTTGATGAGTCCAGCCTGTTTTCCGGCCAATAAAAGACAATCTGAGACCGAGAAAATAGTAACTGGCCATATGTGCTATGGACAATGTCAATTGTGTGATCAAATGCTTGAAATGGCTAAATTCCAACATAGAGGGTGAACTTATAAACTGCAGTGGCGTACTTTATGCATATCCACATTTGTAGTCTATGTAATCCGGTGCCCCTGTAATATGTTGAATATAGGAAAAATGGTCCGGATGTTGAAAGTCTGCCTACTTGAGCACACAAGTCAAATTAATTGTCAAACACTTGAAACCCTGGTAGTGCAGCATTTTCTAACACAGGGGCATGAATTTGAGGATTTACAGTTTTTTTTGTCTGGACCATGTCCCTTCCAATGACAGAGGTGGTGATAGAAATAGACTATTATTCCGTAAAGAGCAAAAGTAGATCTTCACATTGGGCATGATCCATGCATATGGTCTTAATAATACTCTGGAATGGCATCTTTGATATTTGTGAATCATTAATTTCCCTGAATATAGGGTTGCAGAAGGGTTTATTATTGCAGCTCCACATTCTTGTTAAAGTATTATCATACGGATTGAAGAGATCTGGTTATTAATACTTAGGGAAGAGGAGGGGGTTTGGTCATAGAAGTAAAGTCATTAAGCCCTTTTTTTTCTGGAACAATCGCCTATAAAGTGACCTGTATAATAAGCTAAGGGGTAGATTCTGAATCCCGAATAGCGGGGTTGTACATCTGGCATGGATGTACAACCCACAAAGAGGCCCGGGACGGTAATCCAGTCCCAGTGCTCCCCGCATATACAGAGAGTTTGTGTGGGGAGTGTTCAATGGGGTGGCAGAGGGCAGGACAGAGGCAGGGTGGGGCAGAGTGGGGGCGGGTCGAAGCACCCGAACTTACAGGGCCTATTCTGGTCAGGGCCCTGTAGGTCCACCAGCTATCAGCTACATGCCCAACTTATTCCACCCCAAAGATGGAATAAGTGCTGGGCATAGGGGAGTTTGCCCCACAACCCCGCAATGATGGTGTGCTGCTGCGGGTGATGTCCCAACACTCAATCTAGGCCCTGGCTTCCCCTACCGAGAGTCGAGTGGTGGGGAGAGGGGTTTACTGCGCCAACAGTCATTAGGCAAACCAGCAGGAGAATTGAGCAAGCTGGCTGAGCAATTCCCTGGACATTTCCAGCATTAGTATAGGGAGCACGCCGGACCATCCAAGTGCCCTGATTCAGCAACTGCTAGAATGTATAGTTCCCACAGTTGCAGAATAGGGTTCACAATGGCCCCATCTATCTTTTGGCCGTCCGAATGGCCTGGATGTGCTCCTCTCTAAATCGGTCTCTCTATGAATAAATCTGACAAGTAGTCTGGAAGTTATTCATTATAGTCGCTCGAGCATATATAATATTTGGAATCAAAGCATTCCAGGAGTGCGGAGGTGTGGCATGTGACCGCTACACCCCCTTTATTATCATTTGAGTATGAAAACTGGAAAAGAACAGTGAATAGAATGGTGGCTGTCTTGGAAGTTGGTGTGCTATTTCCCACTTGGCTTTATTTTTCTTCATGAAAGTGATTTAGAATACACAGGTGACTTGTGAGTGTGGTTATAAGCATATTTGAGAATGTGGCTCAGTGAGACCTTCGTGTTGGGAAGATCTTGATGAGCTCATGAGCGGAATAATATTGACATGATTTGATAAAGGAGAGATAGTTCTTAGAATCATATGCCTTCAGGAGCACTAATCATGTAATTCAGATGTTTTGTGGAAAGCATGGTACGGATGTATTAAACTGTTTTGGAAATAGTGTTGGGTCCCTTTAAAAATAAAAGAGGACCTGACAAGAAACTATGAGAATAAGTGTTCTCACCTATGACTTAACAATTTTTGAATGGCTAAAGCCCAGTGATTGGTTCTAACCATGTTAAGAACACATAGGTGATTGGATGGTTCTGGTTTGTAAGGGGAATATTTGCACACATAAAATGCCGATCCGGAAGAGTTAAAAACCTTTAATTGATGCAGCAATAGTGCAGCCGGGATTGTTGCTTAGAGCAATATAATAATGATTTTCAAGAGATTCGAGTAAGCAATGAGTGTTTAAATGGTACTATAGGCTATACTGCCTGATGACATGTTTTTTGTTTTTTTGTGTAAAGATGAATATTTAGATGTGCAGTTTCTGTAAGATGTTTTTAAAGATCGCAGAGAGTTATTTTTAATTTGTTGATGGATAATAGATGATAGAGTTTCTTGGACACATATTTTTAGCTTTTGAATAATAAAAATTGGTCACTTCATTGATAAGGTTTTCTGTAAGTGATAGTTCTAATAAATAGATTTTGGTTTCTCTCTGCAGTAGTCATCCTAAAAGAGCCTCCTGAGGAAGCATCAGAGAAACGCCAATGGTGTCAAGGCGTTAGAATCCGTAGAAATATCTTTTCAACATTTATAAGCAGAGATAAGTGCAAACCATTTCACAAACTTTTGAAATAAGTACATTCTGGAATTTAATGTCTGGAAAGTTAAAAAGAGACAGACCCGTGATGTGTTCATATTAAGGAGCATGTACAGTGGTGTGCAAAAGTCTGGAATCACTTGTGAGTTTTGCTTTTTTCGTACTTTCTGTTTTTTTTTTTTAAATTTTGCGTTAACCCAGCATATTCATCTTTCTACCACGTTAAAAGGGATACATTTGGCTATTAGAGTTGACTTTTTTGCATTCCTTGCTTCCAATTTAAATACTTTACAGACACTGGGAGATAACTACTGCGATTTTTGTGGATCCTGCGTCAAAACTGGATTGAGATTATCCAATATGCACACGTTATTTCTGACCAATCAGGAGGCTGGTTTCACTAAACAATCACAATGCAGATATGTAGCCAACAGTGCAGCTATAAAAACGCACAGAATTTTTGAATTTCATACGCTTTCTGGATCGACCATGAAGATGACTCGGACCCTAAAGTTGGAGGAGTGTGTTCGTGTGTCTTTTATGAGCGAGGAAGGATTTTCAAGCTGTCAGGAAAGTTGGCTGCAGTCAGAGCGCTGTTGTTAAGATTGTACAGAAGAAGAAAGAAACAGGTTCAGTGGTGGACAAGACACGTTCAGGTCATCCACGTGCATCAACATCACGCCAGGACCGCACACTACGACGCATTTCACCGACTAATCGCAAGTTGACCTCTCCTCAGCTACTTCGAGAGTGGTCAGACAAGAGTGAGGTCAGTGTCAGCTCATCAACAGTTTGTTGCCGGTGCCTGCAGTTTGGTCTCTGGGGCTGCAAAGCATGGAATAAGCCACTGATGACTGACATACAAAGGCGCAACTGGATCGTGTGGGCGAGAAAGCACTCAACCTGGTCGACTGAAATGTGGGAAAAGGTGCTATTCAGTGATGATAGCACCTTCTGCCTGTTTGGTAACCAGGCCCACACCTATGTGAGGAGATTTCCTGGAGAGGAATTCAAGCCTGAGTGTCTCAACCTCACTGTGAAGCATTCTTTGAAGGTCATGGTCTGGGGCTGCATGGCTGCCACTGGCATTGGGCATCTTCACATCATCGATGGAATGGTCAACAGGGCCAAGTATATCACCATACTGCAAAAGTGCATGGTGCCATCAGCACACCAGCTGTTTCCTGGCCAGTTCCTGTTCCAAGATGACAATGCACCCTGCCATCGCTCCAGCTGGAAGCAGCGGAACAACATCAAGTCAATGGACTGGCCTGCCCTGTCTCCAGATCTGAATCCAATCAAGAACCTGTGGCACAAGGTGGCCTTGGAAATATCCAAGAGGCATCCGACATCAAAGCGTGAGCTGATTAAGTCACTCATTGCAGCTTGGAACCGCGTTGTCACCAACGATCACCTTGTCAGACTGGTTCATTCAATGCCGACAAGGTGCAGTCAGGTGATCAAGAACAAAGGGTGGCCCATCAAATACTGAGCCATCACTGACACATAAAAACAGCCTTTTTCAAGGCCACATACATTAATTTGAAGGAAACCTGGCATGTGTCCATAATATTTTAAAGCATACTTACAATAATATATTGTTGGCCAACGATGTACATTACGCGATTTTCATAGAAAATCTATCAACAGGACAACTATGGGGAACAAACTCAGAAAATAAGGGCCAAACCAATACTAAAAGTTGGCCCTAATAGCCAAGTCTATCACTTATCATGAGATACACAGAAAAAGCCACTGGGAGGAAAAAGAAATTAAGATATAAGGTCACGAAGTTGAAAAAAATGTCAAATTTACAAGTGATTCCAGAATTTTGCACACCACTTTATATGGCCTGATATCCTACATGGGCCTTGCCAATATAGTCCTGTTATATCTGAAGCAGCGGTCTTTTCTCAATTCCTTAGAAATCTTAGTATGAACTACATGTACAGTTTCAATAGCAGTATCCAGATCAGCTGCAACACCTTCAACATACTAAGGGGATTAGCACAGCACCTTGACCAGCGGTAAGACTCTAAAACTCCAGAGGAAAGCCAAAACAACAGCAGAAGAGGCAGCATGAGCCCAGGTCACAAGGGTGGTGCAAGCTCAGCTAAGCTGTGTTCCTGCTAGTTAGAGTCCTGGCACTGAGAACTTTGATTCCAGCATAGGAAACAAGTATAGAAACAGATCCCCCTGGAGTAGAAGAGGCATTCATGAATTTCTTAGCTGATATGCTGAGGGATTTAAAAATGAATCAGAAATGAATCACGGCAACAGCCCAGAAGAGCTAAAGAAAACCGATGCAGCTGTAATGCTGAAAGACCCTATAACGAAATGCTAATAGCTGTGGCAGAAGACCGATAGTTGACAATATATAATGGAAGATAGTGGATTTGAGGGCAGTCTGTCACCCATAATCGCTAGGGCTGATTCAGCTATCAGGCTGGCTATGTGGGTCTCCCCTTCCTCCATCAGCACTCTATGTACATCCCTCCTATGAAAGTCTTGTCTTACTAATCTGTTATATTTTTATGAAGGTGTGAATAAACAGGTAGACCAAGGTGAGCCAGTAGATGTGGAAGCCAGTTCCAGATTGTGTATCCCCAGGCTGTCAGATGTCCAGACATCCAGATGGCCAGGAGATGCACCCGATTCTGATCCCATGGGAATTGCATCACAGTGGCTGGACGTCCGAGAGGTGTTCCGATTCAGGCACCCTGGACATCCAGCCACTGGTCCGGCTAACTCAGTCAGGCTCCCTCATGGAGCTGTAGTGCCATGGCGTCCCATTGGCATGGAACCGTGGTTCCATGAGGGAACCTTGATTACTTGCCGCCACCAAAAAGATTCTTTCCCCACATCCTGACCCACAGTTTGGCCTTCAATGGACAGGGTCAGGCTATTGGGAGCCCCCTGCGCCTCTCAACTTTCTGTCTCTGCCAGCCTCTGCTGTCCACCTGTGTCCAGGAGGAATTATTCCACCTCCGAGGTGGAATAAGTCCCATATCTAACTGTGTGACCCCAGACATACAGGGCCAACCTCAGAATCAGCCCTGTATGTCTGGGGTCACATTCCCATCCACTGACTGCCCTTGCTCCTCCCCTGGCCCACCTCCTCCCATCCATGAACGGAGCTCCTCGCACAAACCGGCTATATGTGTGGGGAGCTCTGTGGCCACCAGTGCAATCCAGACATTTAGCAGGTCTGAACATCTGGATCAGATTTCCAGACATAAACTAGGATTGGAATCTACCCCATAGTGTACCTGGATTTTCAGAAAGCTTTGACAAGGTCGCTCATGAGAGACTCTTGGCCAAATTAAAAAGTCATGTGATAGGAGGCAGTGTACTATTGTGGATCAGGAACTGGTTAAAAGATAGAAAGCAGAGAGTAGGGCTAAATGGCCAATTTTCTCAATGGATTAAGGTGAATAGTAGAGTACTCCAGGGATCTGTGCTGGGCCCGCTGCTTTTTAATATCTTCATAAAATGACCTGGAAATGGGAATAATGAGTGAGGTTATCAAATTTACAGATGACACAAAATTATTCAAAGTTTTTAAAACACAAGAGGATTGTTAAAAATTGCAAGAAGACCTTGATAAAATGGAAGACTGAACGTTCAAATAGTAGATGAAATTTAATGTGGACAAGTGCAAAGTTATGCATCTGGGAAAGAATAACCCAAACTATGGTTGCTCAATTCAAGGTTCCACATTAGGAACTACCACCCAGGAAAAAGATTTAGGTGTCATCGTGGATAATATGCTGAAACCCTCCACCCACTGTGCAGCGGTGGCCAAGAAAGCAAATAGAATGCTAGGAATCATAAGGAAAGGAATGGAGAATAACACAAAGGATATTATAATGCCTCAGTATCGTTCCATGGTGTGACCACACCTTGAATATTGTGTGCAATTATGGTCACCATATCTTAAAAAGAATATAGCAGAATTAGAAAAGGTACAGAGAAGAGCCATCAAAATGGTAAAGGGGATGGAAGAATACCCTATGAGGAGAAGCTTCAAAGGTTAGGGCTTTTCAACTTGGAATAAAGATGGCTGAGGGGAGATATGATAGAGGTCTATAAATTAATGAATGGAATGGAACGGTAAATGTAGGTTGGTTGTTTATGCTATCAAAAAGTAGAAAGACTAGAGGACATGCAATGAAGGTACAATGTAACCCATTTAAGACTAATAAGAGAAAATATGTTTTCACGTAATCTGTAATCACACCCTGGACTCCATTACCGGAGGATGTAGTAAAAGCTATTAGTGTAACTGGGTTTAAAAAAGGTTTGGATAGGGGGGCGGAGCCCGATGTCCAGCGGGATGGTCGCATAACGCTGAGGCTCCCGAGAGGCCTACTCAGAATCCTGACTTAACACCGTACATACTTGAATTTCTGCTCTGATCTCGCAGGGACACATTGGTGAGATGGCGGGGACCAAACCCACGCGCCTGGAATTTGGATCTCCAGCGGCTTCTCACGGCAAATGCTCCAAAACTGAACCCCCGTCCCCGCAGAAGGGGCTGGCTTTGCGCGAGGGCCCCGAAATGCAGCAGGAAATCCTTGCCGAGATTAGAGGGGTTAAGGACCTCGTGCAGTCAAACGGTGAAGCACTCCGAGCGCTGCGGGAAGACCTTGGTGTACTGCAGGGCAAGCTAGAGGGGCTCTCTTCGCGTCAGGACAAAATGGAGAGCATATTAGACTCCCATGCGGCCCGGTTGTCCAAACTCGACAAAGTTGAACGTCAGGTACGGGCCTTGCAGAAAGAAGTGGAAGATGGCAATAATAGAGCGCGCCGCAACAACCTACGACTCGTGGGCATACCGGAGGGAGCGGATTCGGGAGACATGAAAGAGTTTTTATGTAAAATCCTCCCTTCCCTGCTCCAAATCACCTTTACCAAAGATTTGGAGATCGACCGCGCTCATCGTGTACCCACAAACATAACGCTCAACAGGAAGACCCCGCGGCCTATCATCTTTCGACTTTTGAGATATCAACATGTGGAGCAAATTCTCAGTGCCTCCCGGGCAAAGGGCCATATGGAGTTTGAGAGCCACAAGATCTCCTTCTATCCTGACTTGGCTAAACCCACGGTCGACCGCCGAAAGCGCTTTCTGGAATTCCGGCCGCGGCTTCAACAACTACAAGCACGCTATGGCCTGATGTATCCGGCCAAGTTCCGAGTCACGCTTCACAACCAGACAAGAACATTTGAGGACCCTGATCTACTAGCGGAGTTTTTGGATTCTAAAGAAGCCGACTTGATGCGCTGACTTCCAGAATATTCCTGCAAGTATTCTCATATCCGCTGTACTTGCCATATTGGATTTGCCGCGGCTCAGCAACGAGTCTGGCGAGGGCGGTTTGTTGCCTTATTTTGATGATATCTGTGACCCAACTCCATCTACCCACAATTGCCTCGATGAGTATCAGAGACAGTGTTAATTATGGACTCTGGTGTTTCTTTTCTTTTTTCATGTCTCTATCTTCCTCTCTAGGGCCTCCTCCCGCAGACATATGGTCGCCATATTCATTGGGGGTTTTGCTTCTTCTCTAAGATACTTTGGTACATACTTTTCAATATGGGGTGTCTTAGCCAGCATACTCGGTGATTATGTCATTGTTGCACAGATTCTGATTATGTTGTATGTTTTCAAGTGCCCATACCTAAAATGTCTATTACCGATTGATGGCACCATGTAAGATTTTCTCATTGAACGTAAAAGGAATCAATAATCTGATAAAACGGAAGAAAATCCTAAGCTATCTAAGTCATGAAGCTGCGGACCTGATTTTCCTCCAAGAAACGCATTTAAATTCGAAGGAAACTCTTAAACTCAATATAAAACCTTACATGGTGGCCGCCTATTCCCCAGCCGTTTCTAAGAAATGTGGGGTTGCCATACTGGTTTGGAAATCTTTGCATGCTACTATTATTGCGACTAGCTCAGATACAGCAGGTAGATGGTCCAGAGTTCACCTCAAGATAGGTAGCCTTGAAGTTACATGTATATGCCTTTATGCTCCTAATGTGGATGACCCTGCCTTTTTTGCTACATCTTCACGAGCCTCTCTCTTGGAAGATTGTGGGACTCCGCTCAGTGGCGGAGGTCCCCTCTCTTCCTAAGAAGGGTCGCTTTCTCCTTGATTTCATGCTGGGTATAGCCATATGTTTAATCACGAGGAATTGGAAGGATAGCTCTCGAATTACTGCCAATGAATGGTGGAACCTCGTCTGCTTATATAGTAAATATGAGCAGATATCTCGGAGAGCTATTCCCCATACCCAAACTCACTCTTGCTTGTCTAAATGGCAGATGCTCAATGATTATGTACAATCTGCTCATTGTTTCGACATGTCTGTTTAATGTGCACTCATCATGTTTCAGATCACCGTTAGGTTTTGTAACACAATAATGTGAGTACACGCCCGTTTCGGGAATGATTAGTTTTCTAGAGAAGAAGCAGGGGGGAGGGGGGTGGCAGGGGCTTACTTTGGTGTATGTATTACACTCCATGTATCTGTCTTTTAACTGTATGTCTTCCTTTCCTTTGTTGTTATAAAACGAAAATAAAGAATTTAAAAAAAAAAAAAAAGGTTTGGATAAATACCTAGAGTAAAGGACCATAAACCATTGTAAAAGAGGACCTGGGAAATCCACACCTTGCCCCGGGACAAGCATTGTCGAACCTGTGTGCCTTTTGGGAGTCTGTCAGATACTAGTGACCTGGATTAGAAACAGGATATTGGGCTTGATAAGAACATAAAAACATAAGAAATATCTTACTGGGTCAGACTAAGGTCCATGAAGCCCAGTATCCTGTTTCCAGCAGTAGCCAATCCAGGTCACAAGTACCTGGCAGGTTCCTAATAGGTAAACAACATTGTTACAAAAACACATATTTCACTGTATCACTGTATCTTCTGCTTGTGCAAAGTGATAGATTAGATACAGTAACTTCAACCACTGCCAACTGGCCGTGTTGTACAGATACATTCTACAGCATACTGTACTGTACCTTCTGCTACCAATGTTTAGGACAGTAAAAACAATTGAATTAGGAAACTTTAAAGGCAGAATTTCCCTAGTCTTTATTTGACTTTCCACCACAGAGAGATATTCCCTGCTTGTGCCTGCCAAAACTTTCAACCACCTAATTGTAAAAGCAGACATTAAAAACCACTGCAGTAAGGGAGGCAAGAACACTCTGCTCCTTTCAAGCTACATTTTGTTTTCAGCTTTTTTTTGTACTTTCAAGCAGAACCCACCCCTTCCTCAGTGGCTCTGTCAGTATTTATTTATTTATTAGTATTTAGCTCATGCCTTTCTAGGAGAAGATCAAGGCGAATTGCATTCAGTCTTCAAAAGCTCTGTTTTTATTGCTTTGAAATCCTAAACCTCAAGGAACTCTTCCCCACTTTCTCAGATACAGACTTGATGCTTGGGGTTTTTCACTCCTTTTTTTTTCCTTTTCAATCCTAAATTCTAACACCCCTTCTTCACTCTCTGAAAGTCAGAGACAAAATGGTTCGGGGGGGGGGGGAGGGGTGTGTGTGCTCTGGGCTGTGTTTTGCAGCCCTGCTGTGAATTCTTCACCCATACATAATATTTGCAGAACTCAGGCTAGGATACATTTCTCTGGCTGCTTGTCAATAATCTCAAGCATGATTGACTCAAATGCCTCATACTGGCTACTGGTTACCCCTCTTTGACTTTTCCCCCTTCCCAGATTGGCCCCGGTGTGTCTGGTAGGGTCTGAACAGTCAATGAAAACAAGGTCAACAAATGGTGATTCGTGATTTTTTTCTGATCATGGGCAGCCCGTTAGTTGGCCCTGGGATAAACTGAAAATTGCAATGCAGCGGTGTTTGTCTTTGAGTCAATGTTAACTCCTGGTGACCCAGCAGCTCCTGGCTCTTCTTGGCAGCAACCTGAGAGAAAATGATTGGATCTAGTTGCTGTTGGGTGAAGTGGGAGACAAAAAGGTAAAGTAACTCCTTAAGTCATGCAGAGAGTCAATGGGTTTAGAAATTTGAGGCTGGATATGAAGTCTGCTTAGGATTTGTAGCTCCTTTCTCCATAATGAGGATCATTTTATAACAGGGTACCTAGTTTGAGGAACCCAAAATGCACCTATCTTAAACCTAGTTAATGAACAAAAGCAGGCACCTACTTTTCTTTATAAATAAGGGTGTAAGTGGCTGAAAATTCATGTTAAATCTAGGTGTGAGCACTTACGCTAACCTTATGGCTGGCACAAATGCCCACACTTAGATTATTAAAGAACACATGCATATAATAGTATTTTATATTTTGCAAGCATAAATTTGTGCTCCACCCTTGTGCACACCAACAGCAAAAGTGGTGTTTTAAAAAGGGCGTCCAAGTGCAATTTGGCTTATACATGGCAGAATGTGCAGAAAAATACTGGGGATGCCTATGTTTCAGCCCGATTTCAGAAATATAGATGCCCCCGGCGGGGATGCCCATGATGGCATCCATATAGATAACAATGCAATGAAACCTTAGGATGAGGATGTCCACCTCAAGCAAGGATGCATATGAGCATGTCAGCGGCAGGGTAAAACAACATCATGAGCCCCCATTCCCTATTAGTGTTCATTGTTAAATTATAAATCAAAAGAGATATGAGTGTACCTCCTTCTTCAATCCCTCCCCTCTCCCCCCCCCCCCCCACATGCTTGCCTGACAAAATGAGCACTTTTCAGATGACTGTTCATGCCTGGAGCAGGTATAATTATTGATGTGGCTTTGGACATCCAGGACATTTCTGAACTCAGGTGAGGATATTGGGAATGCTCTGCATATACCTACACCATGCTTCTGTTCTGATTTGGAAGGCCTCGTGCTGGGAACATCCACAGAACTATCTTCTAAACTGGCTTCAGAGATGTCTCTGTGTTGGATGTCATCATGGCCATTTTCAGATGTCCAAAGCATGAACAGGGCTTCTAAAATAACCCCCAAAATGTACATGCCATTGGCCTGAAGTGTGTACATATTAAATAGTTGCCGGCCAGATTACATGCATTGAAGCCCATCCGCATGCACAAGTCATTGAAACTACATGATTGAGACACATTGGTGATGCAGAACTTTATGTGGCTCCTTATAAAATTACCTACAGTATGTCATAGAAAACAACAGAATTGTGACCTAGAGAGGACACAGACTAGCTGCCATTAACTGTGAATCCCCATTGAGCTTGAAGCTTTGGATATTCCTGTCAGCTGGTTTAGAACTGTGGGGTTGAAAGGTATGATTAAAATATATAGAAAAAGATAAAGCTACTGAATGAGATTAGAATTAAAATAATATAATTATATTTATTTATTTATTTAACATGTTTTATACCGTCTTTCTACAAGTCAAGACGGTTTACAGGTAATGCAGTGCTTTGAACATAACAAAAAGTAAGAAAGGTGTGCATACATTTAACAGTGAGTAAAATGAGGGAGTCGGGGATTGAACATATAGGGAAGATAGTTGTAACAACATAGTTTTAGGAATGTTAACTATGTACAAGGGTGATTATTTATAGGCTTAATTGTATACAAACTGAATTACAATTAGTGAGGCTGATCATGTTTGGTCGATCCTATTGAGTAGCATTTTAGAGGGAAGGAAATCTCCACTCAGGTCATGGGGAAGGAAACAGGCAGAGTAAGGCAATATGAGGAAAGAGTGATTTCCACATTTGGCATTCTGAGTTTTCCCGAGCTAAATGGACAAAGTGAAAAGACTTAATAGGGTGAGCAAATCTTCTCCCACTCTTGAAGCATAATACCCCTTCTTTAACAGGCCATGATATCTTTCCAGCATAGAAAACTCTCCACTATAGGACACATCAAACACCCTTAAAAGTCACATCTCCCCCCCCCCCCCAGCAGACCACAATACTCCTCTAAAATAGAATACACCTTGGCAAAAAATAACTCCTTAAGCAGAAAGGTACACCTTTCTCCGTGGCAGATCTCCCAAGTACAGGACTCTTTCAATGTTAGAATGAGACCCTCTAGTTGAGCAATATCTTTCCAGCAGACCATCAGCAGCCTCCCTCCAAGATAGATCCTAATTCCCCACAAAGGCAGCCTTATCACCCTTTCTGAGATCCCTCATCAGAGGCTTTCAGCCCCATAATCCATCAAATTAACAGGTACCACTTAGCAAGGGCCTTCAAATCGTCAGGCAAAAGAGGAAACAGTGCCTGAATGTGCAAGAGACAAATCTTAGAAATGGCATTAATGACTATTTGACCCAAGCAACAAAGCACAGAGGATGACCTATTGATTAGGAGCAATTTTTTTCTGTCATGGAGTTGATCTAGTTGTCTGATGGAAGTCTTATCTGCTGGTGGTGGGTTTCTGAGGTTAGGTGTCTAACACAAATACAAATCACATATTAACAACACCTTCTGAAATGAACTTTACCTGGCCCACATTAACCCTTTCAAATATCAATGCTGGACAGCGAAACCAGCTTTAATATTTAATTTTCCTATTAGCAAAGGTTTGCCCATTTTGTTTTGGTTTTTTTGTAGCATCAGATATTAGTCAGTAGGCTTGAGGAATCTTAGCAAACTCTCCATAGTGTCTTGGGTCCTGACTCTCAAAAGACAGTTCCCAAGATATCATGTCTGGTTAGCAGATAGATGCCTCCGTAGCCTCAAAAGGGAGTCACCAGCAACCAATACCCTTTGCTTCCTAGTGGTTGCTAATTCTATAACTTTGGGGGGTTTTGAGCTCTGGTACCTCCTGTTCCTGAGATGTGGTTGCCTCTTCCTTGTGCATATTTTTATGCCGACTGGTATTTTACATACATAATCTGCCACATATGCAAGAAATTGACTTTATAAACTTACCCCCATAACGAGGGTAATTCTGTAAGGGGTGGCTGGATTAATGCACTTTTTTTATGCATGTTAATTGTGCCTATTCTATAAAGTCAAATCTGCACAAATTTGATTGTAGAATAGCACTGTGTGTGGCTGCTAACACACGTAAATAAAGCCGCTGTTACTCATACCATTTTTAGAGCCAGTGTAAATAGCCATGCCCATCTTATGCATGCACTGTTGTATTTTATAAAATATTCATATAAGTACATGCTCCATCAGACCTCCAGGGGCCACTGAGTATGAGTGATCAGCTTCATGTGCATAGTTTCAGAATGGTGACCAGCTACCTTATGTGCATAAACCACTTGAATATACTGATGTGATTTATGTGTGCAAACAAGCATGTAAATCCAGCCATCCCTTATAGAATTACCTCCTATGTGCTAACCCTTAGTCTAAATTACTAAATAGGCCCCTTACTGAATCAAGTATTAGGTAACTAGTGCTAATATGTACTAACAATACTCAATTATCCAAACACTCATTAGTAATGAGACCCGACTGGTTTGAATCTAGCAATTCTGTATTCTGTATCCATATAACAGAAAAAAATCATGAGTGTATATCATTGTTATGGATTAATAGAATCCACTATACTTAGAATTATATATATTTAACACAAATGAATTGTAACCATAAATACCTAATCCTTAAAAATAAATTGATACAAAAGGACACACTAATTTATTTACTGCTTAAACATTGTGCTGGATTTTCTAAAGAAAAAGCATTGAGTTTTTATTTTCCAGCCTCTTTAATAAAAGCTGTTCGGCTCTGCGATTCATTATTACAGGACCAACATGGAATACAGTAAACATTTTATTATTGTTGAAATACTTATCAAATCCTTTTGATCTGCTTTGAGTTAGACCAACAAATTACCTAAGGCCCTAGGGTGAAGCCATAAGCTACCAGCCTCAAGTCTTTTGCTAATATGTTTGAAGAAGCATATTATTTGAGTGGGCAAAGTATTGCAGGAAATAACTGCATCATTCCAGAAAATGCATTTATTGTCTCTCCCAGGAATTTAGAAAAAAGGGAAATCTAAATTCTAATCCACAAGAAAAATTGTATTAACAAAATGCATGCAAAAGGATTACGCATTCTATCTCGAGAACTTTGAAGAGTTAAGTAGAAGTTATTAATATGTTATGAACCTTTCATCGATGCAAACATTTCATAAGCCATTTCTACTAATTCATTAAAAAAATATGATTCAGATGTTACCTTCTTGCTTATTTTACAGCATGTGACAAAGTATAATGTCATGCAGAACTACAAGTACGAACATAAAAACATATTAAAGGTGGATATTCAAAAGTATTTATGTGCTTGGCGGCAGCACCAACCACATAAATATTTTTTCTAAAGTCTATGGCTGTTCTGCGTAGAACTGTGGAGTTTTATTTGCAAATGGCCAATGTTATACATCAACGAAAGAGGGTGATTTGGGATAGGTCAAAGACAGGAGTATATTTGCGAGAATAATTTTGTAGAGAGGAACTCAAAGTGGGGTACCAGGACCCTCTGAAAGGGTTAATATAGAGAATGTCTTGGAATTTTGCTATCAACCTGAAGCTTGATCTGTAGCATCTTAGCAGTGTATGTGTATAGAAGCCAAGGTCATATTTTGCAGCTGAAATTGTTTTGTGAGAGAGAATTCCTATGGAGACAGGATGTTTTTGTTTGTCCTGATTATGTATGCACAGTCTGTGACTAGTGTGACCTAAAACATGTGGAGGAAGATTTGATAACATGCACGTCCAGCCCACGGACAGGTTTATATTGAAAATAGGCTCTGTTTGAACCTAATTACGCATACATTGGTCTAGATGCGCCCGCGCGTCCAGAATCAGGAAGGTGGACGTATACGGCACAGCACACACAAAGCGCTATTCAGCTGGCCTGTGCATGGGTAAGCATGGGCCATGCAATTGGAGAAACACGTCCCCATCAATATGGGACACGGGTAAACGTTTTGGACATCTCTGTGCCCACTGTTTTCTGAAAAGTTACACGTTTCAGATCCTGCCTATCTACGTAAAGTACCTGCGGACGCCACACCTCCTTTGGTATTTTTGATTCTTGGTAAAACGTGCATCTCCTAAGCTGCTCTTCAAACTGACAGTAGTATGCTGATGCAAATTAGACATCAATAACAATGAGAAATGATTGCTGCTGCAACCTAGACCACATACCAGTCCTCTTCAGGCCCTGAAAAGTGTTAGGTAATCCCAGTACACCCTAATATGATATGAGAAAATGTAAATATGAACATGGATATCAGGACATTCCTTGCATCAAATGGTGCATGGCATTATAAAATGGCCCTAGTGATCCCTGCCTTGGTTATCTCTACAAACACACTTTAAACGAAACTAACATTGCAGTTCCCCAAAAGATGCATAATATTGCTGAGCAACAAATGTATGCCCTTTTCATGCCTATGACCTTTAAGTACACTCATTCTGCTGCTCCACACTACTTTCCTCTCTTATCTCTCCCTACACCCCTCCTTGGGAACGCCGCTCTTCTTGCAGATTGCTTCTATCTGTGCCCTTCTCTTCTACTGCCAACTCCAGACTTCGCTCCTTTCACCTTGCTGCTCCCTATGCCTGGAACAAACTACCTGAGTATGTATGTCAGGCTTCTTATTTGGCCCTTCTCAAATCCAGGTGAGCGCTCAACCTCTTCATTGCTGTTTTAGGATCTGATCCACCAAAATCTTTGTGTTTCCTTTCAATTGTCCCTAGATGTATCTTGCCCACAGCTGCTGTGTGGTTTATCTTGACTAGATTGTAAGTGCTGCTGAAGAGGGACCATCTTTTATGTGTGTTTGTGCGGCACTGCGTATGCCTTGTAGCACTATACAAATGATCAGTAGTAGTAGTAGTAGTGTGGCCTTCTGGCTATGGCATCTGATTCCCACTTATCTGGTTAGTGGCATTTCTCACAGCAGCTACACCTGTCCCATCATAGTGTATGTCGGTCTGTTTACATCCACTATCTGTGGAGTAACCCTGTCTGCCTTCCCACAGACTGCTTTATGGCACTGCTCCCCTGGTCAGGACTGTATGAGCCCGCGGAGCTGATGGGAAACAGGAAACCTCAGCTTTAACAGAGCCGCGTGAAAGGGAAACACTCTCCCTTCACCGCGGCTTTGCAAAACTGAACTGGGGCGGTAGGGAAACCGGCACTGCAGGCTCTCCGAGGGGGAGAGGTGGGCGGCCGCAGGCTCCTCATTCTGCCACTGCCGCCGATGGAGCGGCAGCGGCAGCTGCTTCTTACCCCAAAGGTTTTTATTAGTTTTTCAATTTCCCTGGGGAGAGGGGGAGGGGGCTAGGACTGGAACTGGGCCTGGGCTGATGGGGGTTTAGAACTGGAAATGGGCTGATGGGGGGTTAGGACTGGAAATGGGCATGGGGGGGGGGGTTAGGACTAGAAATGGGCTGATGGGGGGGTTATGACCGGAAATAGACTGATGGGGGAGTTAGAACTGTAAATGGGCTGATGGGGGGTTAGGACAGGAAATGGGGCTGATCGGGAAGGGGCTAGGACTGGTAATGGACTGAAGGGGGGGTTAGAACTGGAAATGGGCTGATGGGGAGGTTAGGACTGGTAATGGGCTATGGGGGGGGGGTTAGAACTGGAAATGCGCTAATGTGAGGTGTTAGCACTGGAAATGGACTGATGGGGGTTTAGAACCAGAAATGGACTGATCAGAAGGGGGGGGCTAGGACTGGTAATGGGCTATCAGGGGAGGGTTAGGACTGAAAATGGACTGATGGGGGTTTAGAACTGGAAATGGTCTGATGGAGGCTAGGACTGGTAATGGGCTAACGGGGGGCTGGGTAAGGACTGGAAATAGGCTGATGGGGGTTAGGACTGGAAATGGGCTGATCGGGAGGGGGGCTAGGACTGGTAATGGGTTATCAGGGGAGGGCTAGGACTGGAAATGGACTGATGGTGGTTTAGAACTGGAAATGGGCTGATGGGGGGTTAGGACTAGTAATGGGCTATGTGGGGACTAGGACAGGAAATGGGCTGATTGGGGTGCTAGGACTGAAAATGGACTTATTGGAGTCTTACGACTAGTAATGGGCAGATGGGGGGGCTAGCACTGGAAATGAGTTAGGACTGGTAATGGGCTGATTGGGGTGCTAGGACTGGAGTGGATTGTGTGGTACCGAAAGCACTCCTGAACAGATGGAATGGGAAAATACCTTTAAAAATAAGAGCAAGCCAGGTTCCCATGGCAACAGGAAGCTTTCAGCCAGAACGGAGCTCAGCCATAGCCATGACGTAAGAGCTGAAGGCAGCTCTAATGATTTGCACCTGAGCAACCAGAGGGGTGTGGCTGCAGGAGGAAGCCATTTTAAACTGGCTTCAGAGTCAGTCTTGGAGTACGAGGACAGGCACAAGAACAGGAACAAGAACAGACACCGGCAGGAACACAGCCAAGAGAAAGAGAGCTGTAGAACAGAAGGCAGAGAGAAGCCTCTGCAATTGTCCAAGCCACTTCAACAAGGAAGGCAATCAGAAAGGCAGCAACCAGGGAAACCTTGGAACCCAACTCCAGGCAAGAGGGATACTAGAGGGTCCATTCCCTGTACCTTTAAAGCAAAGTCAGAGCCTCTGTGGAAGCTACCCGAGGACAAGGTCAAGCAATTTGCCTGCAGGAGGGGAGATAGCTCTGAGCACAGACAAGGCATTGCTAATAAAGAAGGTACGTCAGAATTACTTCCTAGCCAGAGACTTGTTGAAGATATTGTGCAACAATTGAAAGCTAGTGCTAATAAGTGCCGAGATAGCACGGCTGTAAAAGTAACTCCTAACAGAAACACTTTCAGTAAATGGTTTGAAGCTGATATAAAAGCCATAGGGAAGAGCTTACATAATAACCAATCTCCGGAACTAGAGAAGGTCACGGCTAAAGAGAGAGGAAACTTTCTTTAGCAGCTGCAAGAGGTTATCCAAGGTTTGCAGTGCAAGAGTTCCCCTAAGCAGAGCTGTGATGAAGAGAGTGAGGATATGATTATCGACGTAGCTAATACTCCTGAAACACCTGAATGTTATGAGATGGACTGTTCTCTGTGTAACATTGATCACTTAGATTTACGTTAAACAAGCTTTGTAGGAGAAGAATACAAAGTTGTTTTGGCTGTTTAAGTTGCTGTGAAGAAACAGTTTTTGTACTTTATTTCTACTTTTCATTTGCTCCTGTTTCCTATTATTTTGGAAAGAAATTCTTTGCTTTGCCTAAGCCTGTTGAACCCTTGTGAAAGGAAAAACCCCTAAATAAATTTATCTGTTCAAAAGACCCTCGTGCCACAACACATTTTGTTGAAGAGCGAAACTTAAAAACTACAAGACCCAGCAACCCTTGCTGCTACATAGTAAAAAGACACTTGGAAACAAGATTGCGGTCACCCTTGCTATAGAGCCATCAGCCCTAGGCAGGGGAAGCGTGACAATTGATAAAGGAGATAGGACTAGAAATGGGCTGAGACAGGAAATGAGCTAATAGGGGAGGGGAGGAGAGTGCTGCTGGCCCTGGAAGAAAACTAGGGGCTAGGGTACAAATGGGCTGATGCGGGGGGATGGTAGAATAGGACTTGAAGGGAGCGGATACTGAGAGGATCTTCCAGGGGAAGTAGGAGGCAGGAAGGGAGATGACACAGGGGAAAGAGGGGGCTGGAAAGGAGCTGACACCTGTGATGTACTGAAGGGGGACTGGAAGGGAGCTGACACTTGGGGATGGGAGTGGTAGGTGGCTGGGTAATGGGGAGGAGGCTAGAAGGGAGCTGACATGCGAATGACACTGGAAGGGAGATGGACAGAGGGTATGGCGGCTGGAAGGGAGCTGACTGGGTTGTGACACTGAGAGTGGACCTGAGCTGATAGCTGGGATGGTATTTGGACTAGAAGGGGCTGGACAGTGGGGAAGGAGGGGGTCTGGAAGGGAATGGACACCAGTGGCAGTCGTGGGAATGCAAGGCGGTTGACATTGGAAGGTACTGGGAGGATAGGACCGGAAAGGGGGCTGATACTGGGGAGGGTTACTGGAACTGGAAATGGGCTGATGGAAGGAAGTGAAGAAAACAAAAGAAGAGATAAGTAATGGCAGATGGACCAAGGACCATAGACCACAGAAAGAGAGCTAAGAGAAGACAAGAAAGCAGAAGCCTCAGATCGGGACCAGCATGATCAGAGAATAAAATGGTCAGACAACAAAGTTAGAAAAAATAATTTTATTTAATTTTAGTGATTGGAATTTGTGCTATTTTTATATTTTACACAGTATTAGGGAATTGCATCTCTTATCTGATGTTGCGCTACATGTGGACTCTGGCTTCTTGGGGTTTCAGTTTAAATTTTGTCTACATATTTTTATTTTTACTTTAGATTGTGGTTACTTATTCTGTACTTGGTGAGGGTTGATGTTGTGCGTGTGTGACTGAGATCAGGTGTTCTGTTAACATGGGGTTTGTATATAAAGATCTATACTATACTGTAATAATTTGACTTGTAAAGCTTTTCAAATCGGTGTATGGATGTTCCAGGGCCCAATGTAGTATTTACAGTGATGCTTTTTTTGGATGGGCTCCTTATGTGAGTTTTGGAAGTTTGTGCTGATATGGTATGATATGGTAGGTTTGCTCTTTGTTGCAGGGTTTTTTATTAGTTCACAATATGCCTGGTACTGGAGAATAGTGGTTGTTGTTGTTGTTAGTGAGATGATCAGAATCTGATTTTATTTTTTTTTTAATATTGAGTTCTGTGGGTGAATGTCCTGGTTCTGCTCTGCACCTACTGTGGATGCAAAATATATGTTGAAAAAGAAAAAGCGAGAACCATAACGCAGTTTATAACAAAATAAAAATGAGTTATAATTTAGTTTTATAAACTGTGCTGTTGGTTTTTGCTGTTTTCTAGTTCCTTGGTGTGCAAACAGGACCGTACCTAGCCCTGTGCAAGCAGTGCAGCTGCACAGGTTGCAAAGGCTTTGGGGGGCACATTTTGTCTGTCTTCTGTTGCCCTGCCGCCGCTGACAGGACAATAGCAGGCAGCCAAAATGTGCCCCCAAGCCTTTTCACAGCACTTTAAGCAGGTCTGGTCCCTCCCTCCTCCGACGCGATGTCAGAGCAGGGAGGGACAGATCTGCTCAAAGTGCCGGCGCCTTTCAGATCAGGCGCATGCCCCCTTCCTCCTCCCCATACCTCCATCCAGCACTGCCTGCTCTTTCCCTGCTGCCGGCGCCACCATGAAAAAAACAGAGGGCGGCAGCAGCAGGGAAAGAGCTGGCAGCGCTGGACGGAGGTATGGGGAGAGGGGAGGGTGTGCGCCCAAGCTGCAAGTTGCACAGGGTGCGATTGCAGCTTAATATGGCCCTGTGTGCAAATATCTTGCATTTCCTCCATATAATCTAATTGGCTTTTTGGTTTGGTTCAGTCTCTGATTGGATTTCTGAAAAGCCCCGCCACCCCTCTAAGGTGGGGAGGGGGGCACCATCTCATTCTTCACCTCAGGCAGCAGATTGCCTTGAGCTGCCCCTGCAATCAACCATTCGAAATTGAAAGAGCTTATCGGATACCGACGCATCCCGGCCCTAATGCAAGACAACCGTACCCATTTATTCTGTATGTACTGCGACACACTCAAGTAGTACAAATAATGACGGCAGCGATATCTCTTGCACCAGTCAAATTTGAAGGCCAAAATATCGCATTCTACCCAGACTTTCACAAGGCGACGGTTGAGAGAAGAAAGCAGCTTTTGGCATTCAGGCTGCAATTGCAGCTCTTACAAACCCGCTACGATCTACTTGACCCAGTGTGCAGCGGTGGCTAAGAGAGCAAATAGAATGCTAGGTATCATAAGGAAAGGAATGGAAAATAAAACAAAAGATATTATAATGCCTCTCTATCGTTCCATGGTGAGACTGCACCTTGAATATTTTGTGCAATTCTGGTCACCGTATCTTAAAAAGGATATAGCGTTATTAGAAAAGGTTCAGAGAAGAGCCACCAAAATGGTAAAGGGGATGGAAGGATACTCCTATGAAGAAAGGTTAAAAAGGTTAGGGCTCTTTAACCTGGAAAAGAGACGGCTGAGGGGAGATACGATAGAAGTCTATAAATTAATGAACGGAGTGGAACGAGTAAACGTAGATTGATTGTTTGCGTTATCAGAATATAGAAAGACTAGGGGACATGCAATGAAGCTACAGGGTAAACTAAGACTATTAAAAGAAAATATTTTTTCACTCAACGTGTAATCAAACTCTGGAATTTGTTACCGGAGGATGTAGTAAATGCTGTTAGTGTAGCTGGGTTTAAAAAAGGTTTGGACAAGTTCCTGGAGGAAAGGTCCATAAGCCATTATTAAGAAGAGACCCAGGATATCAATGCTTGACCCAGTACAAGCATTGTGGAACCTGTGTCTTTTGGGGAAACTGCTAGGTACGCATGACCTAGATTGGCCACTGTTAGAAACAGGATACTGGGCTTGATGGACCTTGGTCTGACCCAGTATGGCATATCTTATGTTCTTATGTTCTTATGTACTTTTTCCTGCAAGACTCTGGGTTACCCTGCATAGCCAAACAAAATCATTTGAAGATCCTGCAACTCTCTGGGCGTTTGTGGAGGAGCAAGAAGCTTTGGTGATGAGATGGGAGACTGCATTGTTGATGAAAGGGGTTATGTCCTTAAGTCACAGAGTGGTTATGGTTAAAGGGCTGTGAGAGAGGAAGAGAAGAGCCCTAGATCACCCCCTGTTTATGTTTGTTTTTGGGGTATCCTGGATTGTATGTTGGACGATAGTGTAAGCTGTTTAGTTTAAGGAGCAGGTGTAAAGTACACAAGGAGTGAGAAATAACGCTTGGTAATTGTACCTTATTGGAGATGATGGGCTATAATTTGTTGGAGACAACTTCGGATGGTAGGATATGTATGAGGGAAGGAGATGGTGAGCTTCCAACGGAATTCAGGGAGGGGGAGGAAGTGGAATGTTGTTGTTAAAGGCGGGAATGGGGAGTAGTCTTACAGCGCTCGCTCACCCTAGCAGAGCCTTATAAGGGAAATGAGATTGCCTCCTTGTTAGTTTTTTTTGGGAAATTGTGGTATAGATGCAGCCTGTGTATGTAGGAATGCATATAGGATCGCTGTCTTTATGTGGATAAATAAGAGAATCTTGTCCCATGGGATCACTTAAAATCCTGTCTCTGAACGTGAAGGGAATAAACAATCCAATCAAACATAAAAAGATTCTGCTATACTGTAAAAAAGAACAGGCCTACATGGTTCTACTCCAAGAAACGCGTATTTCAACAGTGGAAGCCAAAAAACCTGGCTTGGGGCAGTATGTATTAGTAAGTCACACAGCGGCTTGGCAAAAGAAAAACGGGGGGGGGGGGAGGGGTATAACACTGGTGAGGAAAGCGCTGGAGCCTGTAGTGGAACCATCCCGTGCTGACCTGGCCGGAAGATGGGACACAGCTCTGTTACATCTAAGTGATAGGAAAATTGCAATAGTCAATGTTTACGCCCCTAATTGCGATGATGTTACATTTTTTTCAGAAGGTCTCAGAGGAAGTGCATGATTTATCAGAATTTGAAATTGTCTTGGGAGGTGACTTCAATTTAGTCTTGGATCCATTGATTGACTGTCAATCATTTAGACCTCATAGGAATCAACGTGCAACGTGCAACTTCGGTGGTACTGTCCACTATGCAAGCAGTAGGACTCGCTGATATTTGGCGGCTGAAACACCCTAAGGAGAGAGAGTACTCCTCTTTTTCCTTTCCACACAGGTCACATTCACATTTAGATTTTTTTCTCATTTCAAAATTATTAATCCCCTCAGCTGTAAGTGCAGAGATATGTCCTATGCAGATTTCAGAGCACACTGCAGTAAACTTAATTCTATCAGGGGGGAAAGAAAGGACCTTCGTCCAAGTTTTTTCTTTAGGAGAGCCCTGTTGACAGATAAAGTATTTTGTGAGCACACGAAGAAGGAAATTAAGGAGTATTTTGATATAAATTTACCAGGAGATACCGCTGGTTGGGCTTGGTGGGAGATGTTTAAGGCCTCTATCCGGGCAAAAAATACTAGTTATTCAATTAAGTTGGATAGGGAAAACAAGGCTAAGTTAGCGGCCCTGGATGCGCAAATTAAGGCGGGCAAGAGGATACTGTTGGTCAGATCTGATACCAGTATCCTGCTCCGACTGCAAAGGCTGAGATTCCAGTACAACCAAATATTAAGTGAGGAAGCAGTGCAGCTTACACATCAACAACAGTCAGGGTATTATGTGGAACGAAATAAGGCAAGTAGTCTATTAGCAAATACTCTTAAACCTAGAGTCACGAAGGTCAGAATAGTGGCCTTAAAGAGTGAGGATGCTGATCCCCAAACAAAAAGCCCGGATATTGTGGAGGCCTTGCGGCTCTATGCTTCCGAGAAAGTGGCTTGTGTAGAAGACTTTCAGACTCTGGTTGGTCAAGTGCCTCACCCTTCTCTTTCCTCCCAGCAAATATTAGAGTTGGACAAGAAAATTATGGTTGGTGAGATCCGTGAAGCACTGAAAGCGGCGGTAGGGGGTAAGGCGGTAGGCCCAGATGGAATCCCTTCTGAATTTTATCAGGTTTTCGGATCGGACCTAACTCCCTATATGTTAGAGTACTTTCAATTCCTGGATACTCAACTCCCAGCAATAGGCTCTTTCAATGAAGCAACAATAATAGTATTAGAAAAGCCAGGTAAAGACCCATTAAAGGTAGAGAATTATCAGCCAATCTCGCTATTGAACACAGATTACAAAGTGTATTCCTCCATACTAGCCTGGAGGTTAGCAAAAGTAATTTATTGCGTGATCCACCCCGATCAATGTGGATTCATTGCAGGGTGATCAACAGCAGATAATGCCCGTCCCCTTTTGAACCTCCAGACAATAGTAGAGAATAGGGACATGCATACTATAATGGGCCTCTCCTTAGATGCAGAGAAGGCCTTCGATAGATTAGAATGGGGGTTCCTGACACAGGCTTTAAAATGGTTTGGTTTTGGGGATAAGTTTATCCTTATGATTCAGGTGTTATATACTAACCCTTCGGCCCGCATATTTGCTAATGGGTTGCTGTCGGCCCCTTTGTTGCTTCACAGGGGCACCAGATAAGGATGCCCCCTCTCCCCTTTGCTATTTAATATTGTCTTGGAGCCTTTGGTGATATTGAGACCTGGCCCAGATGGGAATGTTCGCAGAAAGGGGGAAGGCGCTTTCAAAGACAAGGAGAGAAGACAAATCAAGAGGGCAGACCAACTACCTGAGGACTCTGACGATTATAGTTGCTGATAATGTTGTGAAGCTCTAGAACACTAGGCTGAGGTATGATGTGGGAATGGTTTAGGGAGGGTCTCCAGTGAGTTTAATTAGTGAGGGGTTAAGTTATGGATTACAAGGTGACCGGGGCGATATGTAGATGGAAGTCTTGGATGATCTGAGAAGGGGGGCTGGGGGGAAGGGGGTTAATGGGGGATTGAAGGGGGAAAGAGGGAGGGATTGGTCAGGGGGAGGGAAAGAGGGGACTGGACAGGACTAAAGGGGAAGAGGCATGGTCAATTATAAGATGCAAGTAAAAACAGTAAGTACACTAAATGTTAGAGATTTAAAATCTCCACTGAAATGCAGTCTCCTAGCTAAAGAATTGTCAAGGTTAAGGGCACAGATTGCTTGCATTCAGAAGACACATTTATTGCTGAGGGACGTGTGGTACTTCCTAAGCATAAGCATATTTGGTTTTCCTCTAATAAAATTCAGAAAAAAAGAGGGGGAAAAGTAGCTATTGCCCTTTCTAATGATATACCATTCCAACTTATTGATATCCTGCGGGACCAAGAGGGACACTATCTGCTGGTTAAAGTCTCTCTTGGAGGACAGATAGTGGTGATAGGAGCATATAAGGACCTAATACTAACCAGGGGGAGTTCTATGATAAGCTGGCTACAGCAATGGGGAGCTTTGTGAATGGGGATCTGATGATTAATGGAGACTTTAATTTGGCCATTGATCCCAAATTTGATACGCTCAAGGGGAGTAAATCGGGAAATAATGCTAATCACCAGAGTTTGAGAGCTTGGGCAAAATTCTTTAACTTAGTGGATGGGTGGAGGGAAGTCCATAAAAGTGAGAGGGATTATACCTATTATTCAATGGTTCACTTAACTTATTTTAGATTAGACTATATTTGGGTATCCAAAAACTGGTTGAGACGGCTGATCCAGAGTTGGAAAGCAGATCAGTTGTGGTCCGACCACTCTCCAGTGTGTGCTGAGGATGAGCTGATACAAACTGGCCAACCACAGGGAAGCTGGAGGCTTAATGACTCCCTACTGGAGGTCGAGGAGATATGTAGTAAATTGTGAAGAGTCATTGACCACTATTTGAAGGAGAATGATAAAGGGGAGTGCTCCTCTGGGATAATATAGGACTGCCTGAAGGCGGTTATACAGGGACACTTAATAAGTTTAGGCTCCTATAAAAAAAAGCAAAGGGAGAAAAACATTAATGACCTTCATCTAAAAATAGCGGAGCTGGACCACCAGTTAAAGAAGGGGAGGAATGAAGCTAAGAATAGGCAACAAATGGCCCAACTTAAACAACAACTTCATGAGTACCAATTAAAAGATATCCCCTAGGAACCTTGATAGAATAGGTCAACAAGATTTTGAATTTGGTAATAAGGCTGGCAGCTTCTTGCATTCCACCTCCGTAAAGCCCGTACCCATAATTGGATATGGAAAATTAAAGACAAACAGGGTGAGTACTTGCTGGTGTGGGAGGAGATCAGGAGGAGGTTCAAGGAATTTTATCAGGACCTATACTCTCCAGAGTAGAAGGCTGAGAGGAGGCAAATAGAGGAGTACCTCCAGGCAAGTGCTCTGCCCAGAGTGACAGGGGAAAAAAGAGACTCCTTGAATACACCAATTATGATCTTAGAGATACAACAAGTGATTAAAGTGCTACCTAAAGCAAAGGCTCCAGGACTGTATGGATTTACAAACGTGTTCTATAAAAGTTTCTATCCTCAGATTAGTGAGCTGCTAGCTCGGGTATACAATGACTCATTGGTGGGAGGTATTCTCCCCCCATCTGTGTGAGAAGCGGGTATAACTATCCTATTAACCCCACTTTATGTGGCTCATATAAACCAATTTCACTGATGGGGATAGTCCAAAAGATTATGGCCGGAGTCCTAGCTAATTGCTTGCAACCCTTAATGGTAAGGTTTATCCAGCCCAATCAATCTGGGTTCACACCAGGGAGACAATGTGTGGATAAGATTCGGAAGGTCTTGAGCCTGATAGAACAGGCCCATTGTACACTCATCCCAGTGGTCATGTTAACAGTTGATGTTGAGAAGGCATTTCATCGTGTTTATTGGCCTTACCTCTTTCAGGTACTGGAGCAGATGGGGATGGGGGGCTCCTTTTTACAATGGATACAGGCATTGTATTTGAATCCCCAAGCCCTAGTGCAGGTGAATGGGTCATATTTGACACCATTTGGATTACAATGAGGAACTCGGCAAGGGTGTCCCCTGTCCCCACTTCTCTTTGCCCTGGCTACAGAACCTTTAGCATAATGGGTATGAGCCCAGGAAGACATAGCGGGTATCCAAGTGGGGCAGAAATAAAATAAAATCTCCCTATTCGCTGATGATCTCCTTTTCACAATCACTAACCCGGTAACTTCCTTAAAAGTTGTTGAGGAGGAGCTGGGGGGTCTTTGGAAAGGTCTCAGGCTTTAAAGTGAATGCGGGAAAACTGGAGTTACTAGAATTATTCTTGCTGCCGGGGGTCAAAACAGAACTCCTTAGAGAATCCCCCTTTAGATGGGCCAAGTCGCATATCCGCTATCTTGGGGTAAACCTTTGTAGATACTTCTAAGCTACTTAGTTTAAATTTTGAACCCCTATGGAAAAACATAAGTCAGGAGCTCCAGCAATGGAAGAAGCTGTCTCTCTCCTGGTTGGGAAAGATTAACAGTGTAAAAATGATAGTGACACCCAAACATTTGTATTTATTTAACGAATTACCAGTAGAGATACCTGGTAAAGTATTTAAGAAATGGCAGAAGGGCATAGCTGATTTTATTTTATCTGGTCTCACAAAAAAAAATCAGGTGGAGAGTGGAATAATGAGAAGGTCAAGAGAGGGGGGGGGAGGACTGAGAGTCCCGGACCTCAAGAGATATTACATAGCGGCACATACACGAGCGACTGTAGAGTGGCAAATATGTCCCTGGAAGGAGTGGGTTGAAATTGAGCAGGAGGGAGTGGGAGCATGCCTGTTATGTTATCTTCTTTGGTGGGGAGGTGGCAATATGGGGCATTTTAAAGTGGGGAATCTGTGGACAACACTAACCCTGCAAATATGAGAGTCGGTGCACCAAAGGGTGCTAGGACCAGGTCTGGTTTATCCATTGTCCTCTTTAAGATATAACTCCCAATTTTCCCCGGGTCTATTTGACTCTAATTACAAAAGATGGGAAGATAATGGCTTTGGGCTGTGGGCCAGTTTTGGGCAGCAGAAAACTATTATTGCTTTGAAGAGCTTCAGAAAAAATATCAACTAAAGGACCATGATGGATTCCAATTCTACTAGGTTTGCCATTTCATGAAAGATATCAAAAAACAGAGGGTACATTGGAGGACTAATGAACTGCAGAAAGTTTTTCTCAATAAATCAATGAAAAGATCCATTTCTAGGTTGTATAACATCTTAGAAGGAGTCAGTTCCCCCAAAGTAGTGCACCAGAACAGATGGGAAATGGACCTAGGAGTTCAATGGGATTGAGAAGTATGGGACCAAATAATTCAGGGATTATACAAAGGAAAAAAAAGTGTCTTACGTAATTGAAAATAATTTTAAAGTGTACTATCGCTGATACTACACTCCCAGCTAGTTACAAAGGCTGGGAATAGGAGATGGGGAATATTGGAGGGGGTGTGGGCAGAAAGGAACATACATATGTGGTGGGAGTGTCCAGGAGCCCAATCTATCTAGACCAAAGTATTTGAAGTGACTTCCCGGATAAAGGGCTCACAGACCTCTGTATCCCCTGCAAGGGCATTATTAAATTATCAGGAGGAACCTAATGGGGGTGATGATGATGTTGGGTTAGGTTTTTATATATTGCCGATAGATTGGCCATAGCACAGAAATGAGACCCCCCTCCAATAGAGGTGGTTATGACTAAGCTGCAGCATGTTCACCGAATGATGCGTCTTACGGCCATGCGCCAAGGAAAACTACAAAGATTTATCAGGGTACAGAAGGAGTACTTGCAGTGGCGAATGTTCTACCCCAAATGAGATGAACATGTTGAAGATAGGCGGGTGTATAAGCAAACAAAATAGAGCTCGGAGACTGCAACAACAATAATTAGTGGAGAGGCAGTGAATTACATCTGCTTAAGAGGCCAAAGTGGAAGGACAGGGAGTTCTTGTCCAGTCTACAGTTTTGATGGAAGAAGGAGCTGGGGGAGGGAGAGAACAGGGAGGTGGGGGAGTAAAATGCAATGCAAATGATTTGTTTGGATTTTTGTTTTTGTATTGTTAAAATTATAAATAAAAAATAAAAATAAAAAGTACTATCTTGGAAGCCCAGACCAGCTGTATTCCATGCTTTACGAAAAGTGAAAGGAAGTCCAAAAAACTGTCAGCATGGTTTAAAGATAAGGAAAAGAGAGGCTGTTGTAGCCCAAAAAAAAGAAATGGAAAAAGGAGTCAAATAAATAAATTAGAAACAACATAAGCACTGGCAAATTTGATGCAAGGCACTGATAAGGCAGGCAAAGAAAGAATTTGAAAAAAAGGCTTGCCATGGAAACAAAAATGCATAATAGATAACTTTTTCAAGTACATTCGTAGCAAAAAGCTGTGAGTCAGTTGGACCATTAGATTATAGGGGGTAAAAGGGCACTAAGAGGGGACAAGACCATAGCAGAGAGACTGAATGACTTCTTTGCTTTGGTCTTTACTGAAGAAGATTTAGGGAAGTTATCGACTGAAATGCTATTTAATGGTTATGCATTGGAAGAATTGAAAGGAATATGGATAAACTGGGAAGATGTATTACAACTATTTGATAAATTAAAAAGTAGCAAATCTCCTGGACCAAATGGTATACATCCGAGGACATTGAAAGAATTGAAATATGAGATTGCAGACCTACTATTAGTAATATGTGAACTATCATTAAAATCATCTGTGATACCTGTAGATTGGCAAATGCCCAATGTAACACCGGATTTTAAAAAGGTTTCCAAGGGTGATCCAGAAAACTACAGCCTGGTGAGCCTGACATCAGTACTGGGCAAAATGGTAGAAACCATTATAAAGAACAAAATTACTGAACATGTAGGTAGTCATGGTTTAATGGGAGAAAGCCAACATGGTTTTAGCCAAGGAAGGTCTTGTCTTACTAATCTGTCATATTTTTTGAAGGTGTGAATAAACAGGTAGACCAAGGTGAGCCAGTTGATATAGTGCATCTGGATTTTCAGAAAACCTTTGACAAGGTCCCTCATTAGGGACTCTTGGGGAAATTTAAAAAAAACATGGGATAGGAGGCAGTATACTATTGTGAATCAGGAAAGTGTTAAAGAATAGAAAGCAAAGGGTAGGACTAAATGGCCAATTTTCCCAGTGGAGAAAGGTGAAGAGTGGAGTACCCCAGGAATCTGTGCTAGGTCTGCTGCTTTTTAACATATTCATAAATGACCTGGAAATGGGAATAACAAGTGAGGTAGTCAAATTTGAGATGATACAAAATTATTCAAAGTTGTTAAAGCCCAAGAGGATTCTGAAAAATTGCAAGAGGATCATGATAAATTGGAAGACTGGACGTTCAAATGGCAGATTAAATTTAATGTGGACAAGTGCAAAGTTATGACCCTAGGAAAGAACAACCTAAACTATGATTACACGATACAGGGTTTCACATTAGGAACTACCACTCAGGAAAAAGATTTAATAAAGTAGAATTAGAAAAGGTACAGAGATCAACCATCAAAATGGTAAAGAAGATGGGAGGATATCCTTATGAGGAGAGGCTAAAAAGGTTGGGACTCTTCAACCTGGAAAAGAGACAGCTGAGAGGAGATATGATAGAGGTCTATAAATTAATGAATGGAGTGGAACTGGTAAATGTAGATCTATTGTTTACACCATCAAAATGTAGAATGCCTAGGGGACATGCAGTGAAGCTACAGTGTAAACCATATAACACTAACAGAAAATATTTTTTCACTCAACACATAAACTCTGGAATTCGTTACTGGAGGATATAGTAAAAGCTGTTAGTATAGCTGGGTTTAAAAAAAATTTGGACATTATCATTATTACAGGTGACCCAGGAAATCCACCGTTTGTCCCAATACAAGCATTGTGGAACCTGTGTCTTCTGGGGGAATTGCTAGTTACTTGTGACCTAGATTGGCCACCGTTGGAAAAGGATACTGGGCTTGATGAACCTTGGTCTGACCCAGTATGGCATATCTTATGTTCTTATGTTCTCTATACGGATGCATTTGAAGTCAAGTCATTTATTCAAATATTTAATATCTTTCTCTTATGGAAGGGAACTCATGAATGCCTGTTACAATTTTTTGAATGATCTCAACACCTGTAATTTGGCCATAAAATTTGAACTGATTAGTCACAGGTCTCAAGTACATTTTCTGGATGTGCTTGTACAGAAGGATATGAATGCATTCTTGACAACCTTATATTCCAAACCTACAGGTAAAAACATGCTGCTACAGTATAATCCTTTTCATTTGAAGAACAGTTTACCCTATTCTCAGTTATTATGCTGCAGACATATCTATTCTACTGATGCGGCATTTAAGGTACAGGCCGGTAAGATGTTTGAAAAATTTAAAGAGAGGAGTTATCCAAAACAAGTGCTGTGTAAGGTTTATAAACTAGCATATTTTAACCATCGTGAATGGCTCCTGACCTCATCATTCTCTAATCCCACCGACACTTCATGGCAAGAATTTATCACCTGTGTTTTACAACACTCTTCATAATCAAGATATATAGCATCCTTTAGTAAGTGGAGATGACCGATGCTTTCTGTCTATCCTTGTTTTTCTAATTCAAGTGCACACATGGCATATAGTAGAGGCAGAAATTTGCGGGATAAATTCTGTCTAGCGGTCCCTAGGGCACATTGTGTGGAAACCCCCTTAGGTTATTTTTGCTGTGGTAAATGTACCTATTGTGAGCTGATGGATGAAAGGGACAAATCTATAGTCAATGATTGAGTTTTTTTATCTTAAGTGGCTGACATCCTGGCAGATCTAGCAGCACAAGTTCTTGTGAAGTTAGGGCATCAGGCCAAAGCTGTGATCTCTTTTAGATCTGTGGCATCTCCTGCAGGTCAGAACAAATGCAGCAAGCTGCATCTCCCTTTGCATTTAAAATCATCAAATAGTAACCAAAGCTAATTCTGGGCCATAATGATATAACAAAGTTGGTCCTTGCAAAACAGAGATGCTCTTGCCCTGCCCAAATCTGATATCACTGGGAAGATAAGAAAACCAATGAGCACTCCAACTGCAAGCATGGGCCAGAAGACAGCTCAAGAGGATCCTTGCAACTTAACGATGTAATGAAAAGGCCTAGCATCATAACAGCAATGCCAAAGAAGAGGCATCAAGAGGCATAGCTACAGGTTACTGTGATGGGGTCTATGAGGCTTTTTTACTAAAGAGCTCTGTGGTGTTTCCTAAAGCTACGAGAGTTAAAGAAAAAGTTCCAGCCTCGAATTGGAATGTTACAAGATGCTCAAGGTTCTATGTTGAATGATGCTGAGAAGATCAAGAAAAGATAGAAGGAATATACAGAGTTTTTATATGATAAAGATCAAGTGGACCAACAGCCGTTTTAACCTGTACCTTATGATCTGGAACCATTGGTGATGAAAGAAGAAGTTGAAGCAGCATTGAAAGCCTTATCAAAGAACAAAGCACCAGGCATTGATTGCATTCCCATAGAAGTATTACAGCAATCTGATGCAGCTGTTACCGTACTTACAAGGCTCTGCCAAGAAATATGGAAGACAGCATCATGGCCAACTGACTGGAAAAGGTCTGTGTTTATACCAATACTAAAGAAAGGTGATCCAACTGACTATGGAAATTATCGCACAATCGCTCTGATCCCACATGCCAGCAAGATTCTACTGAAGATTATTCAAAAGAGACTACAATCATACCTGGAACAAGAACTACCTGAAGTGCAAGCAGGGCTCAGAAAAGGGCGAGGAACGAGAGACATCATTGAGGATATGAGATGGATCCTTGAAAAGACTAAAGAATACCAAAAGGATATCTATTTGTGCTTTATCAACTATAGCAAAGCTTTTGACTGTGTAAACCATGAGAAACTCTGGGTCACATTAAGAAGCATGGGTATACTAGAACACCTGATCGTTCTCTTGCACAATCTGTACATTGATCAAGAAGCAACAGTTCGAACGGAACAAGGAGAAACAGAATGGTTTAAAATAAGCAAAGGTGTAAGACAAGGCTGCATACTTTCCCCCTACCTGTTTAATTTATATGCAGAACAAGTCATCAGAGAAGCAGGATTGTATGAAGACAACAGAGGTGTGAAGATTGGTGGAAGACTCATCAACAGCCTTTGCTATGCTGATGATACCACATTACTGGCGGAAAGTGAAGATGATCTGAAACATTTGCTTCTCACAATCAAAGAACATAGTCTCAAAATGGGCCTGCACCTTAATGTAAAGAAGACAAAGATCATGACAACTGGCATAATCAACAGGTTCATCGTCGAAGGAGAAGAAATTGAAATCGTGAATAACTTTAACCTACTTGGATCAACTATCAATAAAGAAGCAACAAGCAGTCAAGAAATCAGATGACGCATTGCTCTTGGCAGAATGGCTATGAAAGACCTAGATAAGATTCTGAAGAGCAGAGATGTCTCTCTCCATATAAGATTTGACTTGTTCAAGCCATGATATTTTCAATAACATCATATGGATGTGAAAGCTGGACAATGAAAAAGATAGACAGGAAGAAAATTGATGCCTTTGAATTATGGTGCTGGCGGCAAATACTGTGTATACCATGGACTGCCCGAAGAACAAACCAGTCTGTACTAGAGGAGATCAAACCTAAGCTTTCTTTAGAAGCTCAGATGACAAGACTTCGACTTTCATACTTTGGACACATCATGCGGAGAGAGAGATCATTAGAGAAAGACATCATGCTTGGCAAGATAGAAGGTCAACGCAAAAGAGGAAGGCCAGCAATGAGATGGATCGATACAATAACAGCAGCTACGGGTACCAGTCTGTCAACAATGAGCCGCCTGACTGAAGACCGAACACAATTTAGGATAGCTATCCAGAGGGTCGCCATGAGTCGACTCCGACTCGACGGCACTTAACAACAACAACAACCATGGCATGTTAGGGCAACACCACAGCATTAACAACCTGGAGAATAGAAAGTATGTTCTCGGCATTTACTGTGGTGCATGTGGTCTTGCTGCAGCACAATATCATGGGTGCACTCAACACCACCTATGAAGGTGGTGGTTATTATACCCATGCTATTTGCCGACCATACAAGTAGCACTGGTGCTCTGCCTATGTCATGCTCACACTACTCACCCTCTGCCCCCAACCTTTCTGTTTGACAAATTCTCTAACACTTCATAAGAACATAAGAAGATAAGATATGCCATACTGGGTCAGACCAAGGTCCATCAAGCCCAGTATCTATTTCCAACAGTGGCCAATCTGTCATAAGTACCTAGCAGTTTCCCCAAAAGACACAGGTTCCACAATGCTTGTATTGGGTCAAGCAGTGATTTCCCGGGTCCCTTTTAATAATGGTTCATGGTCCTTTCCTCCAGGAACTTGTTCAAACATTTTTTAAACCCAGCTACACTAACAGCTTTTACTACACCCTCCGGCATGTCCCCTAGTCTTTCTATATTCTGATGACATAAACAATCGATCTACAATTACCCATTACACTCCATAACATTAATTTATAGACCTCTATCATATCTCCCCTCAGCCATCTTTTCCAGGTTGAAGAGCCCAAACCTTTTTAACCTCTCTTCATAGGGATATCCTTTCATCCCCTTTACCATTTTGGTGGCTCTTCTCTTTACCTTTTCTAATAATGTTATATCCTTTTCAAGATATGGTGACCAGAATTGCACACAATATTCAAGGTGCAGTCGCACCATGGAACGATAGAGGCATTATAATATCCTTTGTTTTATTTTCCATTCCTTTCCTTATGATACCTAGCATTCTATTTGCTCTCTTGGCTGCCGCTGCACACTCATTCTTCCCCTTCTCCTGATATCTCCCCCTCTTCCACTGACCTCTCTCTTTCATTCATTTGGTCCTCCTTCTCTATTCTGTCCTTGACTTTTAAAAATCATGCTTTTAAGGCAGTTCACCCATCTGCCTTCTTGCTGGATCCCCAGACTGCCCACTTAGTTTCCAAAGTGACCCCTGTCTTTTCTCCTAGTATCCTCCCTCTCCTTCAGAATAGCTTCGTCTGGTTATGCCCTGCCACTGTGGAAACAAGCAGCTGTTCGCCCTTTCCTTAAAAGCCTTCTCTCGATTCTTCTGCCCTTGTCAATTCCCATTCCATTTTTAACCAAGTTTTTCTTTCTAAATTCCTTGAACACATTGTTCTCTCTCAATTCTCACTTTTTCTGGGCAAGACTCTCATCTTGCACCCCCATCAAGCGAGTTTATGTCCTGGTCTTAGCACTGAATCCCTTCTCTCTGCCCTGTTGAATGAGATCTGGTTCTTTATAGATCATGACAACTCTGTCATCTTGGTCTCTTTGGATCTCTCTTCTGTCTTTGATCTCGTTGAGCACGCCCTTCTTCTTCAATGCTTCCACTCGATTTGGATTCATGACTCTGTTCTCTGTTGATTCACCTGACCAACTACTCTTTTCAAGTTCACACTAATTCTAGGCTTTCTGCATCTTTTCCACTCTTTTCTGTAATCCACAAAGGATTCCTGTTAGCATATACTTTACTCAACATCTTTATAGCTCCTTTACTCTTCTTAATTCATTTCAAGGTTGCATGCTGCTTCTATACACTGACTATATTCAGATTCTGTACATTGATCCCTCTTCTTCCTCTGGAATTTCTCCACTACAATCTTGCCTTCAACCTGTTCATCACTGGTTTACCACTAACCATCTCATTCTTAACAGCCCTAAAAGTGAGGCTATCACCTTTCATTTCCATTTGGCCTCCTTGCCCCTCCCTTCCCCAACATCTCATCCTCTCCACTGCCATTTCATGACTCCATCAAAATCCTTGGCATCACTGTGGACTCTGCTGTCTTTGAAACCTCACCTCAATGCTCTATCAAAGTCTGCCTTCTTTGCTCTCTGACATCTGTGCTCTGTTCACTCTGCCTTTACCATCCCTAGTTCACTCAGCTGGTCCTCATCCTTATCATTACCTGTCTTGATTACTGAAACTTTCTCTTTCTAGGTCTCCCCCATTACTCTATTCACCATCTTCAACTTATACATTTGCAGCAGCTAAACTAATCATCAAAGTCCACCATTTTGACCATGTCTCCCCTCTGCCTTTCTGCCTTCACTGGCTCTCCTTTTCTTTTTGTATCCATTTCATGATTCTTACCCTCATCCACCGAGTTCTGTTTACCTCCTGTCCCTCATACCTAGCCACACTTATCACCCCATATTAACCTCCCCACTGTTTCCATTCTGCCAGTGCTCCTCTCCTTTCTTTGCCGCCTCCCTTTATCCTTCCTTGTCACCTCCAGAAACTCCTCCTTTTCCTACACTGGTCCCTCTCTATGGAGCTCCCTCCCCCTTATCCTTTGCCTTGAAACCTCATTTCCTACCTCAGGAAGAATGTGAAAACCTGGCTGTTTCAACAGGCCTTTTCTCAGCCTCCAATGTCATAGTTCCTCCCTGGGACACCTGCTCTTTCTCCCAGTATTCCCTGATACTTCCCTCTATCTCCAATTGTATTGTAAGTCCAACTTTTTCTATCCCTCCCTTCTCTTCTCATCTCTCCTGCTTTCTCTTGTTCTTGCTGTTTTATTAGCACTTTTTTGTAAATCACTGTAATAACCTTTTGCTTTTGGCAGTATATCAAGCTCTGGCAAATAAATAAACCCTTCCATGAACAGTTAGTGCCAAAATTCGACAGTGCTTTCATGGCCCTATGCTAGTTGTTAACAAGTGCCCAATGTGTGCCTTTATCATGCGCCAGACCCGCGCTGACAGCTAGCCCCCTTGAATAATAGAGCCTCTATGTCTTATCAACATGGCTTCTGAGTGGTGAAAGGGAAACAGAGCTATAGCCTAGTCTGGAATGATACTTACCTGAAGGTAAGACTGTTTTGAGACCTGCCTTAAAGAAAGATATTGCTTTCCTACACTGTTTGAGATTGATCTAACTCCAGTACTTTTAGACTTTGCTACAAGAAGAATACTAGTACTGCTTCTTTGCATTATTTTGAAAGCTGTCATCATGGGGAGAATGTAACTCCATGCAGAAATTGGGTGTGAGAGACTATAAGGGAAGTGAAAGACATTCAGGCCCTAATGGCTCACTCTTCTGGTTCTTAGCTTTTGTTTTTGTTTTTTTTTTTTCTTCTGCCTGGACTGTTAACCTGAAACCTTGAACAAGGCAAGTATCTGACTGCAGGGTTTTCTGCAGTGGGCAGAGGACTCTGAAAGGATCACTGTCTGATAGACATTATGAATTAGGGGAAAGAGAATTTGGGGTTTATGAATATAAGCAGGACTATCACTCCTGTCAGGGAGCACTATCAATTACTTCTGGAAGAGGGACCAGCAGGCAAGAAACTGGAAATAAAAGACAATCACATCATTGCATCCCTTAACACCACCACCCCATCATCATTATACCCTGCCTCACTTCCTGGATCAAATTCACGAAAGAATAACTCATGCACCTCATACACAAGATAGTAACAATCACCCTCAACCAATGTTATATGCCAAATGCGCTCAAACATGCCATCATAACCCAGTACTAAAGAGCTCCTCACTCAACAAATATGACCCAAAACCCAACCGCCTTATATCCAGTCTACCTTTCATGGCGAAAATTATTGAAAAGGTGGAACAGAGGCAACTACAAGACCATCTAGGCCTACACACCCCACTAGACTCCCACCAGACTCCCACCAGCATGGTTTTAAACCAAACCACAACGTCGAAACACTACTAACCTCACTTCTGGATACCATCATTAGGGGAATCAACAACATCAAAACCAGTTTCCTCTTCATATTCATGGACATATCAGCTACATTCGACACAATCTCCCAGAGTATCTTATTGCAATGCCTTCAGAAAATTGGAACACATAGCACAACACTGAAATGGTTCCAGTCCTATTTCAGCAACAGGCAACTGGTAAAATGTGGCAAGCATAAATCCTCATCCTTCACTCTAACCCAGGGCATTCCTCAGGAATCCTCAATCTCATCCATGCTTTTCAATATCTATCTACAACTCATCTGCAACATAATCCAGCACCATAATTTGCAATACAGAATATATGCCAATGATATTATGGTCTTCGCTCCAATTAATATTTAAAATCCTGACATCCTACCGATAACAAGCTGCATGGAAGCAATGATCAGCTGGCTAGACACTAATAACCTAGCAGTAAACTTAAACAAAACAGAGGCATTAATCATCACTACAGACACATCATTCACACCCCCACAATGAATCTGCTCATCACATCACACCATCAAAGTTCAAAAAGAGATCAAGTATCTTGGTGTTATCCTGGATCAAAACGTCATGCTACAGACTCAAATAAAGAAAGCCACCGTGAAGGCATACCACAGGATGATGATACTCAAAAATCTAAAACTATTATTCAGCCATGACCTGTTTCACACCATCTTTCAAGCAATCATCACACCGACCCTGGATTACTGCAAATGGTCTACCAAGGTTTATCTAAAAACTCTATCTACCGTTTGCAAATGGCACAAAATACAGTCGCCCGTATACTCACCAGTACTCACAAATGAGATCACATCACCCCCATACTCAACCAATTGCACTGGCTCCCAATATACTCCCGCAACAAGTACAAAACAATCCTAATAATTTTCAAGATCATACACAAAGCCTTGGCAAATATTCTACAGGAACTAATCATCCATGACACCAGCATATGCCCCAGAAGAACAAGCAACAAAAACATGATTGTCACCCATCCGGAATACCAGAAATCCAATCAGACCACCTCCGCTAGAGCACTTTTCCTCTCAGGCTCAACACTATGGAACACCCTACTGGAAGTCATCAGATCAACCATAGATATCAAGGGCTTCCACAAAAAACTAAAGACTTAACTCTACTCAGAATACTTTGGACACATTACTTAACCATACATAACTTTTGGACACATGCCACCCAATAATCCATTTTACTGTATTTTCTATATTGTATACATGGTTACTGCCAGCCCCCCCATAAAAGTTGAATTTAAAAATATTACCATGTTCTAACTATGTTTAATGTAGCAGACAGTACTGTTCTATTTGTCGTCTGCATAAGTTTAATGTTCAATGTAAACTGCTGTGTTTTAAGGATACAGCAGTATTGAAAAACTGTTAAATAAATAAATCAAAAGCCCTAATACTTTACTTGGTGTCTGAGCTTCTCTTCACTGGAAGGTGGAATGACCAGCGGGTGTGAGGCCACACAGTTACCCAAGCATGCTTCTTTCTGAGTATGAAGCAGGAATACTGTGACAGTAAAGAAAGTTTAATACTACCCAATTACACACAGAATGGCTAACACACATACAAAAAACCCCCTAATAACAACAACAAGAGGCAAATCTAAATAGGACAGGAGGTCCAGAAGAGAGAAAAAAAATCAGGCCACAAAAGGAAAATAAGAAACAGAAAAAAAAGGCAACAAAGAAGGGTATAAGTCACATGCGCAATAAAGAAACATAAAAAGAGCAGAAAAAAGAGGCATTGTCTAAACCAGGGGTCTCAAACACGCGGCCCACGAGAGCATCTTGTGCGGCCCGCGAAGCACTTACCGGCGTATAAAAAAAAAAAAATCCAAACTTGCTGCCCCTGCCGCAGTATTAAGCGTCCCGTGGGCCCCTCTGCCTGGCAGAGTCCTCGCCTCCCTGCAGCATCAGCTCCAAAAGCGGCGGCTTTCAGAGCTTTCTCTTCGCGGCTCTGAAAGCTGCCGCTTTTGGAGCTGATGCTGCAGGGAGGCGAGGACTCTGCCAGGCAGAGGGGCCCACGGGACGCTTAATACTGCGGCGGCGGCGGCAGCAGCAGCAAATATACATTTTTTTTAATCTACCTTGGCTGATGGTGGGAGGGGGGTTAGGACTGGTAATGGGCTATGGGGGGGGGGCTAGGACTGGTAATGGCCTATGAGGGGGGTAACTGAAAATGGGGTGATGGGGGTAACACTGAAAATGGGGTGATGGGGGGGGTTAGGACTGGTAATGGGCTATGAGGGGTAAGACTGGAAGTGGGCTATGGGGGGTTAGGACTGGTAATGGGCTATGGGGGGGCTAGGACTGATAATGGGCTGGGGGGTCTGCTAGGACTGGAAATGGGCTGAGGGGAAGGGGGCTTGAACTGCAAATGGCTGATGGGGAGGGGGGCTTGGAATGGAAATGGGCTGTGAGGGGAGGGAGCTAGCACTGGAAATGGGCTGATGGGGAGGAGCTACGATTGGAAATGGGCTGATGGGGGGCTAGGACTGAAAATGGGCTGATGCAGTGACTAGAAGGGAATGGGTGCTGTGTGGGACTGGAACTAGAAGGGAGCTGATGTTGGGGGAGGATTAGAATGGGATGGAGCTGGGAGAGTGAAATGGAGAGGGGAAAAATATTTTGTGTGGGAGGGAAGACAAATCTACAATTGGCCAGGTATTGGGAGAGTAAGTGGGGATTGAGGATGGAGTGGATGAAATAGGAATGAGGAAAGAGCAGAAGGAGAAAGATTAATATGTTAAAGCAGATGTAGAGGGAGAATGGAAAAAGCTAGAAGAGAGAAGAAAGGACAAATGGGCAGCAGATGATGGAGAGTTAGCAGAAGAAAGTGGCTGGAACAATTGCAACTGAAAAAAAATGCACAAAAGGTAGAAAAATCTCTTTATTTTGAATTTATTAACTGGAATATGTCAGTTCTGGGAAAAGTGCATCAATAACGTCTGCGCTTTGTTTAGTACAAGAGGAAATTAATTTATAGTTTTATTTCTACAGTGTTGTTGTACATTCCAAGTTTGGCTTTTGGGGGTCCCAGTTTAATTGTCTTGTTTCTAAATTTTGATTCCTTGTTTGGTGATGGTGTATGTTCTGCATGTGTAACTGAGCTGAGGTAGTCTTTTTATGTAATTCCTATTTGACATTGCTACTTGTTCTCTGTCCCCAGTAGGTCATGTATTGTTATTCTCTGAAATGTACTGATTTAATATTTGCAGTGTTGCCTTTTGATAGGTAGGGTATGGTGCTTTGTGAGTCCTGGTAGTGCTGTTAGGATATGGCGGGTTTGCTATGGGTTCTAAATGGGCAGTGTTTGTTTGTAGTAGTTCCTAATGTGCCTGGCGGTTGGCACTGGATTATAGCAATGTAGAAATCTTTTAGTCTTTCTTTATTCATGCACTCATTAAGAGGCATGTTTACTAAAAGTTAGGGTATGGTAACATTATGCAAATATTTATGCAAATGAGGTCCCTTATGCAAATGAGGTTCCACGTCTCATGCGGCCCCCGGGTTATTTTACAAGTCCTCATTTGGCCCTCAAAGCAATTTGAGTTTGAGACCCCTGGTCTAAACAGAACAGTGGAAGCATGGAGGAATAGCCTAGTGGTTAGAGCAGCATGCTGGACAACAGGGAAGCCAGTGTTCACATCTCACTGGCCCTCTGTGTGGCCTTGTGCAAGTCGCTTAATCCTCCATTGCCTTAGGTATAAACTTACAGGTCAGAGTGATACTCAGTGGCACAATCCAGATAGTGTCACTGAATATCATCTCTGACAGCCTTGGTACTATCCGGTGTCACTCTGGTCCCTTGATTTATTTATCTAGCGATGATTTTCAGCACCACGATATGAATAGTTATTCTGATAGTTCACCTTGAATAACTAGTAGAAAAGCATGAGTTAAATGTAAAAAATAGAAACAAATGCAAATACTCAGACGGGTAGACTACTACATCTCTTCACAAGGTGAAGTCCCTAGTACAACTGAGACAATATCTTCAGCAGCAGTGGCAGGACAGGAAAGCAAGGACAAGCAACTGGAGCTAAGAAACACATTGAGAGAAACAATGGCAGTATATGGATAGAAGGACACATGCACAGCCTGCCTTTCAAAATGCAGCATCAGGAACAACCGAGCACAGCACATGTGGAAGAAGAGAAAACAGAATCATCAAGAGGAAAAAAACTAAGAAAAAACTATATGGGCATCATTCAAGGTGATAAGTATTGTAATAAAGATGGAAAAGATACATACACGATTATGGGGGGGGGGGTGAGAGTGAGAGGGTGAGAGGGTGAGAGGTATGGTACAAGGCAAGGGTGAAACAAGGAGGCCTAGGGGTTAAAAGCACGCAAGCAAAGGACAAGTCTGCGGATCTCACATGGACATACAAGAAAACAACTGACAATGAGCTATTATCAGTGTTGTCCAAAAGCTTGCAAATGCTAGAGGGCAAAAGATTGGAGGCTGTGGGGGTTCACAAAAATGTTCCAAGTTATACAAATATATAAGGAGGGTAAGTTCATAACAAGTTGCCTAGGATAAAAGGCTAAGTAGATGCCTATTTTGGGCATATGTGCCTATGTGCCTTTATACAATACCAGCCCAAATCCTGCAAAAATCATGAGGACAACAAACCTGCATGGGACTACGTGTAAATTTGTTAGAGTACGGTTGATGCCTGTTGTTGCTGTTGTTAATTACTGTTGAGTAGATGTCAGCACATGACGACCCTGTGAATAATTCTCCTAAACTGTATTCAGTCTTCAGTTAGGTGGCTAATTGTTGATCGAATGGTATCCATAGCTGCTGTTATTATATTGATCGCATTGCTGGCCTTCCTCTTTTGTGTTGGCCTTCAAGCTTGCCAAGCATGATTTCTTTCTCTAAGGATCTTTCTCCTCACATGATGTATCCAAGGTATGAAAGTTCAAAGTCTTGTCATTGTGCTTATTTTATAAAGAATACGTGTCAATCATGACTCTATTCATGCTCCTTACATCTGCCCAAACACACATACATCAGAGTTGCATAAAAGGATGCACTTTCTTGTCATTGCACCTACTTTTACAAACAGAGTGATATTTAAGAAGCCTTTATGGGCATATATTGGCACATATCATGATATAACTTTTATAAAATTACTCCTAGAGTGCGCAAAAAGGATAAAAAGGGTGAAAAAGTAGTGGAGCCAAAGAGCTCAAAAGAGGATACAAAAGAGTCCGCAAAATCAGCAGAATGAATATACTAATATTTTCACATTATTACCAAGAGAAAATGAAAAAATCCTGTGATAACATTAGTTGCCATGGTAAATGCAAAGCAACTGGAAGAAAGATGAAACAATACATAAAAGCATTGCAGAGTGGATGGCTGCTTCAGAATATTAGCAAGCATAATTGGCAAGAAGGCACCAGAGACGTGTAGAGATCTATGTAAATATTAGGAAGTGAACTGCAAGGCATACAGAATGCATGAGGGTAATGCTTGTTTGGACTATGATGAATAATTCCAGAGATACAGGGTATCAAACATCTACCTTAGCTGGGACAGAACCAACATAGGTTTACTAATCAGATGGGCATACATAAAGCTGTGCAATTAATAGACAGATCAGGCTGATATAAAATATATCTAGCATGGGAAATGCACAGTGTGGAGAAAAATGACAATCAGGTATATACAAGGAAGTCTGCAAGTTTCACAATGACCTTGTAGATTTCAAAAGAGCTGTCTATATAGGAACGCTTGCAGCATATACACAAGGAATCTCCCACAAAGCATGTTCCTTACAGAAGGGAAGGAGTACAAACTGAGAGTTTGACAGGATGGCAGGACAGTGATAGTCCATGGCATGCTCCCCTTTCAATGCCAACAAGCTGAGGGACAATATCATAGTTTATAACAGGGGTCTCAAACTCCAGTCCTGGAGGGCCGCAAACCAGTCAGGTTTTCAGGGTATCCCTAATGAATATGCATGAGATATATTTGCATTCACTGACCCCATTGTATGCAAATATATCTCATGCATATTCATTAGGGATGCCCTGAAAGCCTGACTGGTTTGCAGCCCTCCAGGACCGGAGTTTGAGACCCCTGGTTTATAATGAATCAAAAGTAAATTGGTTAGTGCAGTGGTCCCCAACCCAGTCCTATGGGGCCCACCGGCCAGTCAGGTTTTCGGGATATCCCTAATGACTATGCATGAGATATATATGCATTAGAGATATCCTGCCAACCTGACTGGTTTGTGGCCCTCCAGGGCTGGATTTGGAGACCCCTGCCTTACACCTCTGTCAGTTAAGATTGTGAGTGGGCAAGGTGCAGATGTCCTAGACATCGAAAGGGTATATAGAATGTGTCACATTCCTCCTCGATTCTCACCACCACCAAAAAGTTGTCTAATAGACAATTTTTTGGTGGTGGTGAGAAGTGAGGAGAACTGTGACAAATTCTATCTAACCTCATTATCAAGATTCAGTGAGGAATATTTCAGGGATGCTTTTTGTTGCCACTTTTGTTTTGCATGACACTTAATCCACTGAGTTCTTTCAATTCTTTGGGATACAGATTTAGCTATAATCTTATATATGGTAACAATTCAGACATAACATCCCACTTACTGTTTGTAGATGACTTGAAGCTCTGTAGTTCCAGTGACCAACAATTGGTGGAACAATTCCGTGAAGTGAAAAGCTTCTCAGATTAAATCAAGATGATTTCTGGCCTTGACAAATGTGCAAATGCAACTTTCCTTAGAGGAAAATTTAACAAAACTGAGAACATCTCCCTGATTGGTGTTTATGACATTAAGAAACTTAAACAGGAAGGTTCTGCTGCCTGATCAGCGTTCAGCAACGGAGAGCGGGCCTGAAGCTCCACCCGCTCCCTGCACTGAAGGCCAATCATGCCCATCCAAAGCTGGCAAGCAACTTTATAGTTCAATGCCAGAAGGCGTGAATCCAACAACTGCAGCCACCATCTGCTGCCCAATCAGCGTCTGGCAACAGGGAGTGGGCCTGAAGCTCCACCCGCTCCCTGAACCAAAGACCAATCAGACCCAACCAAAGCCGGCAAGCATCTTTAAAGTTCAGCGCCGAAAGGTGCGCCTGCGCCTGAGGGTCTCGCCAGAGGGCCCTTAGGTATGGCCCTTGAGCGGGGCACTGAGCAAACCTACTCCATTACCACCATCATGCTTCAGTAATAAGAAACAAGACAAATCAGCTTACAATCACCAACCCCTACTGTGATGATCAACAAAAGGTAAGCTCATCTCAACTCTCTCATACCAGCACTCCTATTTCAGGCACCTCTGCACACATGGCTGGTAACCCTATACTTCATCACTGCCAACAGGATGCAGAGAATACAGCACCCACCCATCTGAGTGCCCTTAGATCAAAGATCTGACACCAGACGAGATCTCCCAATGGAATAAGGAAACCCCACTGTTACCGGTATTTACCAAAGCACCCCAATCATACCTTCAACCTTAAGAATAACCCCAGTGGCAGTCTCATTCCTTCAAACACAAATCAATTTGAGGTATTCAAACCCCCACAGGAGCCTACAGAATGAACAATTAACCCTCACACTCCTCATATGTCTACTCCTCAAACCACTATGCCTGAATGCCAGGGACCCCACCCTCCACCAAACAGCACAGATGATTCCCATAAGCCAAAGAAGAGGATATGAGAAGAATACATCCCCACCAAAATACAGATGGCAGATCATGCAGGCTAATCCAAATTAATCCCATGAACCTACTGAAAATGGCCCCAACCAGGACTCTACAACATAACCACCTCAAATGTGCACTAATTAATGCCCGTTCCTTCCGGAACAAGTTCCATACTATACTAGACTGCATACAGGACCAAGACATAGATATAATATGCATCGCCGTAACATGGCTCTCAGATAAGGGCAATGTCATTATAAACCAAATGACCTCCCAAACATACACTTTACACAAGGAGAGGAGGAGTTCTCATCATAGCAAAATCACACCTCGAGTTCACAATAATCTCTTCTTATCAATCAAAAAGAAGTAACACAATAACAGTCTCAAATAAGAACATAGCAATATGCCTAATATACAGGGCACCAAGCTCCAATGTGGAAGAACTCACAGACATCCTTGAAGCAGTTTGTGCCCACTCGATACCAAACAAACCTCTCCTTGTGCTAGGGGATCCAAACCTCCCCTCTTCATCTCAAAATGATGCAACCTCATTCACAGACGCTATGAAAGACCTACACTACACCCAGATGGTAAATACTCCAATACACAAGAAAGGGAGAACACTTGACCTTATATTTCTACCTAACCAATACATTAAACACAACCTGCTGACACATCTAGACACCACTCCAACCCCCTGGTCAGACCATTACATAATCAACTTCTCTATTAAAGCACCTGTGACAAAAGGAACATCAGCTGAAATACCAAAAGAAAAGATTTAGAACCTTCAACAAAGATAAATTCCTGAAACAATTTCTACCAGAGCTAGAACAGAACACACCAGATCTAGACTCTATAATTAATAATTGGAACCACACATTCAACAATGCAGCAACAGCTCCAAACAGAGCAATCCAAACCAGAAGGAAACACAATGCTCCATGGTTCTCAATGGAAATTAACAACCAAAATAAACTGTTATGGAAGCTAGAAAGAAAATGGCATAAAAATAAAGACCAGGAACACTAAATCAAATACAACGACATGCAAACCTTATACCACAACATGATAAACAGATGCAAGAAGTAATATTATACAAACCTAATTATGAAGTCACTCAATAAACCAAGAGAACATTTTGAAATAGTGAACACGCTGACTAGTGTCCCAAAACAACCAATGAACACCAACTCCCCAGATCCCCAAGAAATAGCAGATCATATAATGCCAAAATACAAGAGTGCACCTTCCTCAGATCTTACCCTATTAGATCTGTAGCAGTCATGCCACAAGAATATAAACTCATGGAAATCCTTTCACATTCCTTCAGAAGAATACCTTGAAGCCATCATAAACAGCATAAAGACAAGTATATCTCCTCTAGATCCATGTCCAACCACATGGATCAAACATACAAAAGAATATCTGGCACCCTTCTTTTTAGAAATCATACGGTCTTCACTCATGCAAGGATACCTAACCTCTCACCTTACACAGGCATCAATATGAGTCATCCTAACAGGCAAGAACCTCAACACCAAGGACATCAACTCATATCAACCAATATCAAGTCTACCATTCATAACCAAAGTGATCAAAAAAGTAGTCCAGCAACAACTGCAAGACCACACAGATGAACATGCCCCTTTGGATCTACACCAGTATGGCTTCAAACCCAATCATAGTGTGGAAACACTAATTACATCACTCCTCGACACCATAACAAACAGTATAGACAACATATGACAAGGTTTCATCCTGCTCTTTATCAACATCACTGCAGCCTTCGACTCTGTCAATCATAGGACCCTGCTGCAAAGGCTTCAGGAAATAGGGATTCATGGAACAGTGATGAACTGGTTCACATCTTTCCTATCAAACCAAAAACAACAAGTGAAATCCAGCAGCCAACAATCCAGACCATTCACACAGCAACAAGGTGTCCCACAGTGCTCTGCCCTCTTAGCATTGCTCTTCAACATTTACATACAGCCACTCTGTAACATGATGCAAAAATGCAATGTGTGCCTTTGAGTCAGTCCTGACTCCTGGCAACCCAGCAACTCCTGGGTTTTCTTGGCAGTGTCACTGGAAGTAGATTGCCAGGCCTTTCTTCTGAGGCAATGGAGGGTTAAGTGACTTGCCCAAGGCCACAAGGAGTGCTAGTGGGAATTGAATCCTTGTTGCTTGGTTACCAAGCCAGTGTTCTAACCACTAGGCTACTCCTCCACTCCCTATAACATGATAAAACATCACAAAATCCAATATAAGATATATGCAGACGACAAAATGGTCTTTACCCCAATAAATGCGAAACAACCCGACTACACACAAATCACCAAATGTCTGGAAGCAATGATTGGATGGCTTAAGGAACAAAACCTCACTATAAATTTCAAAAAATCAGAAGCACTACACATCACCAGGAATGTACAATTCTCTACACTTGAATCCATGAACATCTTGGACTACAATCTAAAAGTCAAGAATGAAGTCAGATACCTTGGAGTGACATTCGACAGACAACTCAACTTCCAGACCCACATCAAGAGAACAACCAAGACAGCATACCAAAAACTAAGAACCATATACAGACTTAAGCCTCTACTTAGTGACAGTGACTTCAGATCAGTCTGCCATGCCATTATAACCCCCACCTTAGATTATTGTAATATATCTATCAAGGTCTTCTGAAGAAAACAACACTTCCACTCCAACTTGTACAATACACTACTGTGCGTATAATAACCGGAACAGCAAGCTATTGCCACATAACCCCTACCCTACAACAACTACACTGGCTTCTAATAGCTACATGCTCCAAATATAAGGCCTTATTAATTATCTTCAAAATAATCCACAACCTGGCACCCCCAGTTCTTCAACTGCTGATAAAAGGGAAACCAGATGACAGAACAACAAGAACCCCAAACAACCAGAGGACAGAACAACAAGAACCCCAAACAACAACACATTCCCTTGCACAAAAGGAAAACCCAGCAAACGACATGTAAGAGAGCATTCTCCTTATATGCCCCCTCCTTAAGGAATGACTTACCTAACTCAATAAGGGAATAATTGAGGGAGGATTGGCCTAGTGGTAGGGGCAAAGTACCTCACGTCAGGGGTTCAAATCCCACTAGAGGACAGCAACCTTGGGCTGGAAGGACTAGGGTTTCTAGTCTCACAGGTGCTCCTTGTGGTCTTGGGCAAGCCACTTAACCCTCCATTGCCCATGTTCCCTGTAAAATAGTTATCTCCAAGTTATAATGCCCTGTTCAATGTAATTTCAGTTTGTTCAATGTAAACCACCTTGATATCATGAAAGGCAGTATATAAGAAATGTTAAATAAATAGGAGACATCAAGGACATATCAGGCTTCAGGAATGCAATAAAGATCTTCTTATTTACTGAACACTATGGGAACACCCCATTAACAGTAGACACATACTGAAACACCTCAATATATAGACCAAATCCTCCCAATTGTCTGCCCTCCATCACCTCCCAACCTCATCTAATTTTTACCCTTCCAGTCCCTTCCAAAGACCATACTCCATCTGCCTTAATGTGTCACCCAAAACACTAATACATGTTAGTTATCTCTAACCCATATCATCATCCAAGTTTAACATCCTTGTTCAATGTAACTTTTTTTATTGTTAGTTCATATTATATTTTAAACCACTCTGAATCTTACGACAGAGTGGTACAGAAAACTGTTAAATAAATAAAAATATATACATGCCAAGGAGTAAAGGAAGGAGCAACAATCAAACAAAACTCACTGAGAAAAAACATCAGTAAAGAATATTACAGCAGATTAAAATTAATATGGTAAATGGGATGGAATGAAAGGATATCCCTATGAGAAATAATGAATGCAGTGAAATGGGTAAAACATAGATTGGTTGTTTACCCTTTCAAAAATTAGAGACTAGGGGACACGCAATGAAGCTACAATGTAGCTCATTTAAGACTAATCAGAGAAAATATTTTTTCACTCAACGCATAATCAAATTCTGTAATTTGTTCCCAAAGAATGTAGTAAAAGTTGTTAGTATAGCTAGATTTAAAAGAGGTTTGGACAAGTTTCTGGAGGAAAAGTCCATAAACCATTATTAAAGAAGATAGCAAAACCATTAATCAGCTGGCAATTCCTGTATATAATTTTTGTAAACTGGCTTCTTAAAGATCTTGAAAAACTGAATATTTGAAGAAGAAAACCTCTCTATGCCCATGAGGTTATCTATAAGAACCAGGAAAGAATGGGTCTCACAGAAATAGATTAAACATATGCAGCTACTATCATAGGTCTCTAGGCCTTCTTAACAGCAATAACAGATCCAAACATGAACACATGTTCAAACATGAAAGTAAATGTCCAGAATCCAGCCCATTATCATACTTGGATAGGCATTCCTTTGAGTAAAAGTAATGAATAAGAATCCATCAGTATACATATGTAAGGAAGCAACAGAATTTGCAAAACCAGAGAAAAAACTCTTCAAAGAATCAGATTAGCAAACAAGGAACAAGTGTCAAATACATAAATATAGTGGGAAATAACAAAGCATTATTCCAGGATCCATTTATCAATCAAACCAGGACGCATGAGTGTTTAAGGAGAGGTAAATTGAAACCTAAGAATGAAAAATTGATATTCTCAGCCTAAAACAGTGGATTACAGATGGGATAGTGCACAGTGATCATAGAAAAAAACTGGTAAAGGGGGGCACAAGCAAGCCAATTCAAGATGGCCGCATGATTTCAACTATGTTCATGCCACCTTATTAATTTTACTTTTTTTTTCAGCACTTCGCTGAGAATGATGCCCCAAGTTTACTAATTTGGTGGTTGAAGGCTTGCAGCATACCATTTTGATGTTGTAACAACATTGCATAAGAGATTTTCAAGATGTTTTAAAGTGTGTATCATGTGAGCAGCAGGAGGGAAGGCCACAAAATCATCCTGGGACACCGGATGAGATTAGTCACAGTCATGGACTAAATAACATTTCTGCTGAAAGTATTTGCTATACCCACACTTGCTAAATGCTTGCATTACTCTTGATAAAGTCCATCTCAAATGCCTGCAGTGAATACATCGCCATAGCCGGGGAGCTTGAGAATAATTTGTGCTGTGTGCAGTGAGTTGCTCAGAGGAGAGTTAAGGCTGGGCCAATTCTCGCTCTGATAGAGCTCCAAAATGGTGACTTTTCTTGGCTTGGACTATCTTGGTGGTAACATCTGCCATTTAAGTTTCCCTTTTAATAACAGCCCCGCAAGCTGCCTAATAATGCACAACACGCGGATTTGGAATGTATATTCAAGGGCCTGCTTTGATGGTGCCAAATTCAAGATAAAGGGGCCTGATTTGTTGCAGGGATGTGATTGCAAGATTAACTGAGGAAAATAGCAATTCACTCTGGTCATTACAATATTTCAAGTGGCTTTAAGCATTAACTCCGGCTTGCCCATCTTAGTTGCAATCATATATTGTCACAGAGCAGACTCTCTAGAGCCCCCTGTGGAGCTAAAAAACACTACTCCTCAAGTAAACAGTGACGTGTGGAGAGAGCACATGACACAAGGGTATCAGAATAGGTATAAGGGAGTGAGGTCACAAGCCTGGAATTATCACCCAGCCAGTAGGGAGGCAAGGAAGGTCCCACCTGACCCCAATAGGCTAGGGTGTGGTGCAGCTGGGGATTACGTAAATAATCAGCACAGCTCACAGGAGGGAAGCAGGGCAGAAAGAGCCGAGGAAGCTGGGAGACCTGAGAGACGAAGGAGGTTAAGAGAATCAAGGCAACCAAGTGAGTTGAAAGACCCAAGGAGAAAGGATATTCCCAGGCAGAGGAGATACCCAGAGTGGGAAGAACATAGACCTCCCAGGTCTCTACAGCAAGGCAGAAGGCACTGGCTGAATGAAAGTCTGAGTGAGTCTGATGAACAATTAAGTGAAAGAGATGAGCAACTGAATTCAGACAGGGACAGTGTATGCAGCAGCCTTGATAGAAGCTATGCCCTAAGACACAAGTTACAAGCTAGGAAAAGCTATTCTGAGCCAGAGAGGAGAAATGCTAAGCTGAGCTATGAGAGGCATTTGTATGAGAAACAAAAGCCCTATAATGTTAACTTAATGAAAGCAGGAAAACTCCAGAGTCTGGGCTACAGACAGAATATAGAACAAAGCTTGTTACCGGTGAGAGAGAACCCTGCAGAGGGATATAACTGGCATAAGCCTTCTCAGAAACTGCCGTTGGAGATAACAGCTGTTTGTAAAGCTCCTGTTAAAACAAAACCCCGAACAAAGGTTCCACTCTCTAATAGCTGGGCAGCTAACTGCTTTACTCTGCCTGATAACCAGAGGCAGAGGAAAGGCTCCTGGTTGAGCAACTCCAGAGAATATGGTAAAGCCAAACAGATACATTCTGTAGAGAGTCAAGTACGTCACAAGCTGGAAAGTTTGTTAAACAAACTACCTCAGGAGAGAAGTGACGAAGCATCTGTACAGGACAGTGTTCCAATGCAATATGAGCCTTATGCAATAGAGGATAACATTGAATTGCCTGTTGAACAGATGGACTGTAGTTTGATACTAGCTGACCAAATAGAGTCTCTCAGATAGAAGGCTGAACTGTTCCAGAGAAGCCTTTATCTGGAAACCTGACAAGCTGTATTTCTCTTTCCATTTATATTTTGTTTGCTGAAAGGAAAGCTATTTTTGTTATAGTTCTTTTTGTTTACCCAAGAAGGGTTATGTTGATTTGATTGTTATACTTTTGGAAGAATCCTACGGGACGGGGAATAAAACCCAGTTAAACCGATTTCGGTGTCACAACTTATTTGTGTACTGGCAAGGACTATAAATATTGAAAAGGCCAGTACTTTACACCCGGGTGCAGTACCAGCTGTGACCAACAGGAGGTGCTGCATGACAAAGGGGTGACAATATACTTAGTTCCATGGCATGGACAGACCCTGAACACAGTGATTATTTATATATTGCCTCAAGTTCCATTGACCAATAATTCAGGTCAGAATAATACTGAATCTGCATCACTGGAATGTGATGCACCAGTTAAAAGATCTGACTTTATGGAATTACTTAGTGAGATTAAAATCATAAGAGTGGGCGTTTCCTCAGTGGTCTTGGAGCTAAAAGCTGAGCTTAAATCTCTAGATATACTGGACATGTCACACAGAATGAAATCAACATATCCAAGAAAATAGATTCAGTGGCCATATTACAAAATAAACTACAGAAGCTAGAATCTTTGAGTGAAGATATTCAAAACAAACAAGATAACCTAGAAAATAGACAGAGAATGCAATATTCACATCTTGGGCTGCCCTGACCAAGGTCCCAAGAGGACGTTTTTCAAATTGTCCAAAATCTGTACAATGTTTGCTTACCAGAAACTACGGGCAACAAAGTATGCTTTGGCAGAGCACATAGAGCTTTTAGAAATTCACTTATCAGAAGTAAAAGAGCCCAACTAATTATTGTAAAAGAGCCCAACTAATTATTCCACCATTTCGAAGATGAGCAATGTCTTTTTATGGGGATTTGGCAAAAGGGCCCCTGTAAGGACTCAGAGATAAAAATGTTTCCAGATTTATCTCAATTTACTTTGAAAAAGAGGAGATCCTTCTGCCCTTTGACATTAAAACTGCAGGAGATGGGAATTAAATACCAATGGGATTTTCCATTTGCTCCTAGTTTTCAATATCAAGGGAAAATTCACAAAATTTCAGAGTAGTAGAAATGTTTGGCTTGGGTAGAGAACTAATCTATGGAACAATCTGACACTCTGGGAAAAACTTCTCAGAGACTTCAAATGGAAGTTAAACACTCCAAAGTATTGAAAGCTTAATAAAGACAGAAGATCACATCAAGATGCGCAGATCAGTTAGAGGTATCTGCATTCCATTGTATGCAGATCTATCTCATGCATATTCATAGAAACATAGAAACATAGAAACATGATGACAGAAAAAGACCACACGGCCTATCTAGTCTGTCCTTCCATATCAACAACTACAACAGTCCACTTTTTACCTTTAGAGATCCTCTGTGTTGGTCCCATGCTTTTTTGAATTCAGATACTGTCCTCATCTCTACCACCTCCACTGGGAGACTATTCCATGGATCCACTACTCTTTCCGTAAAGAAATATTTCCGCATATCACTCCTGAATCTATCTCCCTTCACCCTCATCCCATGTCCCCTCGTAGCAGAACTTGCTTTCAATTGAAAGAGGCTCTCTCCCTGAACATTTATGCCACGGAGGTATTTAAACATCTCAATCATATCACCTCCATCCTGCCTTTCCTCTAAGGTGTACATATTAAGATCCTTACGTCTGTCCTCATATGCTTTATAATGAAGCCCACTAATCATTTTAGTAGCCACCCTCTGCACCGACTCCATCCTGTTCACATCCTTTTGAAGGTGCGGTCTCCAGAATTGCACACTATACTCCAAATGAGGTCGCACCAAAGACTTATACAGAGGCATTATCACCTCCTTTTTTCTGCTAGCCATTCCTCTCCGTATGCACCCAAGCATCCTTCTAGCTTTTGCTGTCGCCTTTTCTACCTGTTTAGCTACTTTAAGATCATCAGACACAACCACGCCTAGGTCCCGCTCTTCTTTAGTGGACAAAAGTACTTCACCTCCTATACTGTATTGCTCCCTTGGATTGCTGCAGCCCAAATGCATGACCTTACATTTTTTAACATTAAATCCCAGCTGCCAAATTCTAGACCATTCTTCAAGCTTAGCTAGATCCCTCCTCATGTTATCTACACCTTCCTGGGTGTCTACTCTATTGCAGATTTTGGTATCATCCGCAAAGAGTCAAACCTTACCCGACAGCCCTTCTGCTATATCACTAACAAAGATGTTAAAAAGAATCGGACCAAGGACAGATCCCTGGGGCACACCATTGGTAACATCCTTCTCCTCAGAGTGAGCTCTGTTTACCTGTACTCTTTGTCGCCTCCCACCCAACCAATTTCTAACCCAAGCTGTAACTTTAGGGTCCATCCCTAGGGTGCTCAGTTTGTTTATAAGTTGCCTGTGATGAACAGTGTCAAAGGCTTTACTGAAATCTAAATATACCACAACTAGGGCTCTCCCTCGGTCCAACTCCCTGGTCACCCAGTCAAAGAAATCAATCAGATTTGTCGGACAAGACCTGCCTCTGGTGAATCCATGCTGCCTCGGACACTGTAATCTGCTGTACTCCAGAAACCTCACTATTTTCTCTTTCAGCAGCGTTTCCAATAATTTACTCACCACCGAAGTTAAGCTAACCAGCCTGTGATTTTCAACCACATCCTTACTTCCGCTTTTGTGTAAAGGCATCACATGAGCCTCTCTCCAGTCCTTTGACACCACTCCTGACTCCAAAGAGGTATTGAAAAGGTCAGTCAATGGAGCTGCTAGAACGTCCCCAAGTTCCCTCAGTATTCTAGGGTGTATCCCATCCGGTCCCATCGCTTTGTCTACTTTAAGTTGAGCTAGTTTCTCACGAACATTCTTCTGAAAATTGTTCAAAATGTCCCTCGCTTCTGTTCCTGTTTATGGGTGTTTTCTGAGGTCCTGCTCCTGATTCTTCATGTGTGAACACAGAACAGAAATATTTGTTAAGCAATTACGCTTTATCCTCATCAGCTTCTACATATTCCTCCCCTTCACCCTTGAGTCTGACAATACCACTTTTGCCTTCCTCTTCTCACTAACATATCTGAAAAATGTCTTATCCCCCCCCCCCTCATTTTATTGCATTGGCTATTTCCTCCTCTTTTTGAATCTTTGCTTTCCTTACTACTTTGCTAGCTTCTCTACGTTTTTCCAAATATAGATGCCTGTCTTCCTCTCTCTGTGATTTCTTGTATTTCATATAGGCTTCCTTCTTTTTCTTCACTTTTTCAGCTACTTCTTTCGAAAGCCATAGCGGTCTCATTTTCCTTTTACCTTTATTTACCATTTTAACAAAAAGGTTGGTTGCCCTTAAAATATCCCCTTTCAGTTTTGCCCACTGTTTTCTACATTCCCAAGCTGTTCCCATTCCACTAGCAACTCCCTGAGGTATTGGCCCATCTTGGCAAAATTAGTCTTCCTAAAGTCTAAGACCCTCACTTCTGAATGGATTCTAACAGCCCTAGTCCTAATAGTGTACCACACCATCTGGTGATCACTGGATGCAAAATGATCTCCCACTATAACATGAGAAACACTTTCACCATTGGTAAGCACCAAGTCCAGTATGGCCCCTTCACATGTGGGGTCTGTTGCCAATTGTTTGAATAGTTCTCCCTGTAGAGAATCCAGGATCTCTTTACTTCTAGATGATACTGCAGCAGGAATGTGCCAATCAACATCTGGCATATTGAAGTCCCCTATCAGTAGCACTTCCCCTTTCCTAGCAATGCTGCGTATGTCTTCAATTAACTCTCTGTCCACCTCTTCCTCTTGTGAGGGAGGTCTGTATATCACACCAATGGAGATAGATTTCTCTTTCCCTCTTTCCAGTTTAACCCACAATGCCTCCTCTCTCCCTTTTAAGCTCTGTAATTCCAAAGCTTTAATAGTATTTTTCACATAGTACCCTTAGTGTGAAATGTCATTTCATTTTATCCCCAAATATACCAGTTACCATTGTTTGTATTATAGGCTTCAATTTTTTTTTCTCACAGACAAGATCTAATTTGTTTTGTTAAACATAAATTAGCATATGATAATTTAATGACCTTAGTTATCTGTTTATCCATTGACAACCTTGAGCTAAATACTATTCCCAAACTCCTTACTTCTGTCTCAATATCTGCTCCCCAGATCAATTCAACCATTAGGCAAGACTAGACGACTGCCTTGGGTAGAGACTTCTGAGGAGCAACCAAGAGCTGCAGCAGTCAAGCATAACAATTGATCCTGACGGCCACACAAACTTAAAAGTGCCGTCAGCACACTATTTTACAGGCAGGGAGTATAAGCCCATACACACATACAAAACAAAGTTTAAGATTTAAAAGTATATGTAGAAGGGGTCTTGCTGACATGATGATGATCATTGAGTTAAACTATCAAAATCTTGGGAAGGAGGGGTAAGGCTGAAATTTCACCTAGGGTGCCTCATATACTGACCGCTCCATTGATGTTGTGTCAGTGTCGACTCATGGCGACCCTCTGGATAGTTGTCCTAAATTGTGTTTGGTCTTCAGTCAGGCAGCTCATTGTTGACAGACTTGTACCCATAGCTGCTGTTATTGTATCAATCCATCTCATTGCTAGCCTTCTTCTTTTGCATTGACCTTCTATCTTGCCAAACATGATATCTTTCTCTAATGATCTCTCACTTCGCATGATGTGTCCAAAGTATGAAAGTCAAAGTCTTGTCATCTGAGCTTCAAAAGAAAGCTTAGGTTTGATCTCCTCTAGTGCTGACTGGTTTGTTCTTTGGGCAGTCCATGGTATACACAGTATTCGCTGCCAGCACCATAATTCAAAGGCATCAGTTTTCTTCCTGTCTATCTTTTTCACTGTCCAGCTTTCACATCCATATGATGTTATTGAAAATACCATGGCTTGAACAAGTCGAATATTTGTATGGAGAGAGACATCTCTGCTCTTAAGAATCTTGTCTAGGTCTTTCATAGTCGATAAAGCACAAATAGATATCCTTTTGGTATTCTTTAGTCTTTTCAAGGATCCATCTCACATCCGTGATGATGTCTCTCGTTCCTCACCCTTTCCTGAACCCTGCTTGCACTTCAGGTACTTCTTGTTCCAGTTATGATTGTAGTCTGTGTTGAATAATCTTAAGTAGAATCTTGCTGGCATGTGGGATCAGAGTGATTGTGCGATAATTTCCACAGTCAGTTGGATCACCTTTCTTTAGTACTTGTATAAACACAGATCTTTTCCAGTCAGTTGGCCATGATGTTGTCTTCCAAATTTCTTGGCAGAGCCTTGTAAGTACGGTAACAGCTGCATCAGACTGCTGTAATACTTCTATGGAAATGTCATCAATGCCTGGTGCTTTGTTCTTTGATAAGGCTTTCAATGCTGCTTCAACTTCTTCTTTCATCACCAATGGTTCCGGATGATAAGGTACAGGTTGAAATGGCTGTTGGTCCACTTGATCTTTATCATATAAAAACTCTGTATATTCTTTCCACCTTTTCTTGATCTTCTCAGCATCATTCAACATAGAACCTTGGGCATCTTGTAACATTCCAGTTTGAGGATGGATTTTTTTCTTTAATTCTTGTAGCTTTAGGAATGCCGATCTTATTCTTCCTCTAATAGTTCCTGCTTCTCTTTCCTTGCATGTGTCATTGTAATAATTTTCCTTGTCCTGTCTTGCTGCACATTGGAAATCTCTGAGTTCTGTGATTGTCTTTCTTTCTCCTCTGGCTTTAACTTCTCTGCGTCTCTGGGCAATTTTCAGAATTTTTTACATCATCCATTTTGGCCGTTTTTGCTTTTTCACCTTTTGTAGAGACTTCTCGCTTTCTTCCAACACAATCTGCTTGATGTCATTCCATAACTGTTCTGGAGCTCTGTCATTTGTATCTAAAGCAGCAAACCATTTTTGTAGACAGTCTCTAAATTCCAGTGGTATATTCTCAAGGTCATATTTTGCTGCATTCTTGAGTGGTTTGCTCTTTTTCAACTTTAGCTTGAGTTTGCATACTAGTAGTTGATGATCTGTACCACAGTCAGCTCCAGGTTTTGTCTTTCTTTATGTTGTTATAGAGCTTTTCCATCGTTGATTTCCACAGATGTAGTCAATTTGATTTGTATACAATCCATTGGGTGAAATCCATGTGTACAGTCGCCGCTTGTGTTGCTGGAAGAAGGTGTTGGAGATGAATTGATCGTTGGTCTTGCAGAATTCTATCAGTCTTTCTCCAGCTTCATTTCTGTTGCCAAGTCCATATTTTCCAACCACTTTGCCTTCTTCTTTGTTGCCAACTTTTGCATTCCAGTCGCCCATGACTATCAGGATATCCCGTTTGCATGTTCTGTCAATTTCAGCTTGAACTTGTTCATAGAACTCTTCAGTTTCATCCTCTTCTGCAGCTGTTGTTGGGGCATATACTTGAATTATAGTTGTGTTGATAGGCATTCCTTGTAGTCAATAGAAATTAAGCGTTCACTGACTGTATTGCATTTCATTACAGTTCTTGCAAGTTTCTTCTTAATTATAAATTCAACACCATTTCTTCTTTGTCTTTCATTTCCAGCATAGTAGACCATGCAAAGTGCCCGATGCCAGTCCATTTCAGTTTGCTGACACCCAACAGATCAAGCTGTACACATTCCATTTCATTCTTGACCACCTCCAACTTCCCTTGGTTCATGCTTTGTACGTTCCATGTTCCGATATGTAAGACATCTTTGCAGCTTCTGACTCTCATTTCATGCGCATCTACATCAGCAGTCAGATGTCCCGAGGGCTTTGATCCAACCTTATCATGAATTCTGTCTTTACTCTGAAAAGTCTTCAGCTCTTCCCCAGTAGCTAGTTGAGTGCCTTCCAACTTGGGGGTCTCATCTTCCTGCACTATAGTGCAATTTGTTTTGTTGTGACTATCCATTGGGTTTTCATGGCAAGATACAGAAGTAGATTGCCGGGCCTTTCCTCCATACGGTTTAAGTTTAGTGTTGTTGCCGTTGTCACAGAAATGTGATCCTCTGCTGCCAACACCGTCCCATTCTGCTGCTGCCCAGATGGGTGGTTTGTCTTGGTCTGGCACCTCAGCTGAGACCTGTCCATCTTGGGAGAAGACCCTGCGAGTAGTGAAACTACTGATAGCTTAGCTCTCAGTATCACTGATGCACACAAGCCCTTACAGCATGACAAGCTGCAAACCAAGTGAAGGACTCCATTGATAACAGGACCTTTCTCTAGTATTTTTTTTGCATTCTGATGACTCGTTATATTTTTGTTTTACTGAGATTTATTTTCAGACCATTAATATGCATCTATACCTGTCTCCTTTCCATGTTTATAAGTATCATTAATCAACCTCTTAATTGGAAAAAAGGTTCATCAGCATACAAAAACTGAGTTAATCCTAAATTAACTAACATTCTACAATAAGATTTCATATAAACATTGAAGAAGAGAGGGGAGAAAAGTAACCCCTATGGAATTCCATTTTTTTAAAATGCATCTATGGGAGCTATGTCCTTAAAGTCACCTTATAAGATTTTCCTCATAAACATTCTTCATACCAAGGCAAAACGTTTCCTATCACTCCAAGCCCTACCAGTTTCTGGATCATGACTGACCAAACTGAATACTGCAAAGCCATCACAACTGTTTCTGTGCTATAAGAGGCTCGAAAACCTGACTGAAATTGTGTCAGCCAGCCAAACCTTTCCAGTTATTTCTACATCTGTCCAGGTACTGTAGCCTTAATACATTTTGATAGAATCACCAGATTGACTATTGATCTGTAGTTAAAACAATCCCCTTGATCTCCTTCACTGATGAATGTAGCAAAACTGTTTAAGCGAATTAGAGTACAGAGCATGTTTCAAGATCTTCATTTATCTATATTAAATGATAATCTAGCATGCAGCAATAAATGATGTAGTGATTACTCCCATAAATCAGTGTTGGCTATCATTTTGGTTAAAGTAGGGGAATCAAGAGGCAGAGGTGAGGGGTAAGGACCCGAGGAGGTATTTCTGTGGCAGCATGGTGTGGCATGCTATATACTATCGGTTTTATTGAAACATACGCTTTGAAAAGATACTTCCCACTACGGATTGTCTGAAATATATAGTACACTCCTATCTGATGCCATCAACTGTCAATAGAAACACTAATATAACTAATAAGGAACACATCTGTAACATTCTTACATAAGTAATTACCATTAGTGTAATTTGCTCTTGAGTCGCAATGTAGCAGCGAATTTTATAATGCACCATCAACTTACGTACTCATCCTATACCCTTAGAGCTGACGATTTCATTGTATTGTCAGCAGTGACTCCAAGGTTTTTTCTTGAATAATGTGGAGCTCAATATTATGTCTATGTGCTTGGGATCCTTTTATCCATGTGTTTTACTTTGCACTTGTCTACAGTAGCTGTCATCTGCCATTTAGATACCCAGTTTCTCAGTAATTTATGAAGGCATTCCCTTGATAATATAGGCACATATGCACACAAATGTCCTTTTATAAAATGCCAAGCAATGTAAAAGACACATTTTGGCTTCAAGTTGCGGACTTTGCCAGTAGGCATACACATTTATTTATTTTATTTATTTATTTACATTTTCTTATATAACGCGCTATTTTCCATCAGTGCGGTTTACATGGAACATTTTACATACACATTTCAAATGACTTGATTTGTGTTTACAAATAACAGGAATAGGAACTTGGAAAGAAACAGGGGTAACTATTTACATCTGTACAATGCGAATTGATTGGACATTTGCGTAGATTTCCCTAGCTGGATGGTGAGTGATCATTGGTGCTGTCATCCGGTAATGTAAGAGGAAGAGGTAATGTTTCATGGCTTTTCTGAACTAGGTTAGATTGGTGATATCACGGATACTGTGTGGAAGGGTGTTCCAGCATTTAGGTGCGGCGAGCTTAAAAGCCCTGTTCGTTGTGCTTTGGCAACACTTGGTCATTTCTTTTGGGACTACTAGTTTATTGGCGGCATGAGATCTTCTAGATCTATTAGGGGGGGTTATCAGTATGAGATTGGATAAGGAAGATGGGGCGAGTCCATTTATAATCTTGAAGGTCATTAGTATGGTCTTGAATGTGATCCTGCCTTTTATAGGGAGCCAGTGTAATTGTTTCAGGATGGGTGTCATGTGTTCCCTCATGGCAGCGCCCTGGAGAACTCGTGCTGCTGAGTTCATTGCTAGCTGTAATGGAAGCAAAGTGGATTGTGGTAGACCATGGAGTATTGAGTTGGCATAGTCGATATGTGGTAAGACCAGAGCTTGATACACTGTCCGGAAGTCATCTGGTTCAAGTAGGGAGTGTAGGTGTCTGAGGGATCGGACTTTATGGTATACGGCTCTTGCTACATTGCTTATATGGGTCTACATGTCTAGTCGCTGGTCAAGTGTGACTCCCAGGTATCTGATGGAAGGTTTGGTCAGAAGTTCTGCATCTTGGACCTTCAAGTAAGGAGGAGTGATGAAATTTGGGTTCCTTGAGATGAAAAGGACTTCGGTTTTCTTATGTTCTATCCGAAGATTTTGCATTTGGAGCCAGCTGGATACTGCATCGAAACAGTGTGTCAGTGGGGAAAGGTCAGGGTTCTCAGTAGTGAATGGCATATATAGGAGAACATGGAGAGAGTTTGGTAAGAGCGAGCAAATACACATGTAAATTATAAAATAGTCTACATATGTACTTGGAAAATATGGGCATAGATATTTACACCAGCTCTGGTGCTAATATAAATGTCCACACCTGCAATGCAGGTGCATTATCCCACTTACTCTCATAAAGGTAAATTTTACAAAGAACGTCCAAGTGCAATCTGGGACATCAAAGCCAGAAAAGCTGAAAGAAAAAGCAGGCATGTGCAAGAATTTTATTTATTTGTGTGATTTTTTTATACCGCCATATCAAGCAATCATAGCGGTTTACATAGAACAACTGAGTTACATTGAACAGGATAATAGCAAACATATATACATAATTAATATAACATTTAACTATTTATAAATTATCTGAACATAAAGAGACTTGAGTTTTCAATTTTGTGTATTTTTACAAGGGTTTTTTTGTGTAGTGGGTGATCATGGGGTGTGCGGCTAATTCATGCTAAATTGGATTATCTCGGGTCAACGGTTAGAGTTGTGTCTTTTTGTCCAAAGTATTCTATGAATAAGAAGGTTTTAAGTTGTGTGCAAAAAATGGAGAGGTCAGTGATGGTAGAAACCATCATAAAGAATAAAATTACTCAGCATGTAGATAGTCATGGCCTAATGGGAGACAGCCAACATGGCTTTAGACAAGGAAGATCTTGTCTTACTAATCTGTTATGTTTTTTTGAAGCTGTGAATAAACAGGTGGACAAAGGTGAGTCGGTTGATATAGTGTATCTGGACTTTCAGAAAGCCTTTGACAAGGTCCCTCATCAGAGACTTTTGGCAAAACTAAAGAGTCATGGGATAGGAGGCAGTGTACTACTGTGGATCAGGAACTGGTTAAAAGATAGAAAGCAGAGGGTAGGGCTAAATGGCCAATTTTCCCAATGGAGAAAGGTGAATAGGGATCTGTGCTGGGTCCGCTGCTTTTTGACATATTCATAAATGACCTGGAAAGTGGAATAACGAGTGAGGTTATCAAATTTGCAGATGACACAAAACTATTTAAAGTTGTTAAATCCCAAGAGGATTGTGGAAAGTTGCAAGAGGATCTTGATAAATTGGAAGACTGGGCATCAAAATGGCTAATGAAATTTAATGTGGACAAGTGCAAAGTTATGCACCTAGGGAAGAACAACCCAAACTATGGTTACACGATGCAAGGTTCCACATTAGGAACCACCACCCAGGAAAAAGATTTAGGCATCATTGTGGATAACATGTTAAAACCCTCGGCCCAGTGTGCAGCAGCAGCCAAGAGAGCAAATAGAATGCTAGGTATCATAAGGAAAGGAATGGAAAATAAAACAAAAGATATTATAATGCCTCTATATCGTTCCATGGTGAGACCGCACCTTGAATATTGTGTGCAATTCTGGTCGCCGTATCTTAAAAAGGATATAGCGATATTAGAAAAGGTTCAGAGAAGAGCCACCAAAATGGTAAAGGGGATGGAAGGATACTCCTATGAAGAAAGGCTAAAAAGGTTAGGGCTCTTTAACCTGGAAAACAGACGGATGAGGGGAGATATGATAGAAGTCTATAAATTAATGAACGGAGTGGAACGGGTAAGCGTAGATTGATTGTTTACGTTATCAGAATATAGAAAGACCAGGGGACATGCAATGAAGCTACAGGGTAAACAATTTAAGACTAAAAAAAGAAAATATTTTTTCACTCAACGTGTAATCAAACGCTGGAATTTGTTACCGGAGGATGTGGTAAAGGCTGTTAGTGTAGCTGGGTTTAAAAAAGGTTTGGATAAGTTCCTGGAGGAAAGGACATAACAACATAAGAACATAAGATATGCCATACTAGGTCAGGCCAAGGTCCATCAAGCCCAGTATCCTGTTTCCAACAGTGGCCAATCTAGATCATACTTACTGTGGTGAGGAGAGCTCCCAGGAAGAGATGGAAGTGGACGAAAACCCTGTTTTTCCCTTTAAAACAAGTGACAGTTCACTTGTGCACAGTGCTTGCAAGAAAAAAACTCAGTTCTCTGCTAAGGCCAGGCCACACCCTAGTTCAGACAAGGAGCCAACCTTGCTCAGTGATTGGTCACACCTGTGCAAAGGCAAGGGAGTGCCCGGCAGCAAACGGCTTTTAGAAACACATTCAGATCAGAGAGAGAGAGACGAGAGACACGGAACACAAGGGGAGACAAACACACAGGAGACGCAGCAGAGAGAGCCAGAAGGAGAAACTCAGAGAGATCCTGGAAAGGGAGGAAGGTTCCAAGGAAACTTTCAAGAGAGTGACTATCTGGGAAGGAGTGGAGAAAGACACCAGAAGGCTGAGTTCCATAGCCTGAAAGATATCAGGAGGAAAGGAATCAGTAGTTGTCTGAGAGACCCGCCCCAAGGTAAAGCCAGCATTTGCAGAGTTAAACAGCTTGCAAGAAAACAGTTTGCTACAGCTAGTGTCCAGGAGCCTGACCTAACGTCTTCATCTGCTAAGAGGTGGGTGGATAGTTTTATGTATGAAGAAAATAGAAACCCAGATAAGAGCAGAGAGACTGAGCTTTTAACACTAGAAGCATTAAGAAAACTGTTTGCAGAAAGGAAGCTTTACCCTCCCAATACCAGTGTGCCTTCTCACGGTGATTTGCTGTGGAAACAGTTCCAAAAGTTTTTAGAAGACAGGAAGTCTGGGAAAGTTTATAAAACTGGTGAAAGAGAGAAGTACCCGGTATCCATAGAAGATATGCAGGTGGATTCTTGTATGCCAGAGTCTGACTCAGATATATCACCAATGGATTGCTCTTTTTGTCTCAAGGAGAATTGAGCATTGTTGAACAGGGCTGAAAGACTGTGAAACAATATAGCAACTAATTCTTATGACTGCAAAGAGTTGAGAAAAGCCAAGAATGTGTTTTACTAAGTATGCGAGCTTCTGAAGCCCAGGAGCTGTCGTTAGTAAAAGTTTGGTTTGGAAAAGAAAACAGCAGCTGTGAAACGTTTACCTTGATATGTTGAATGACCACCAGGAGCTGTGCTCTGTGAAAGTTTATTTGGATAAAAGCTGCTGCCCAGTGAAAGAAGGTTTTTTTGTTGCATTTTCCTCTGTTAACCTGATTTACTCTTATGTTGGAGAAGCATCAGTTTGCTTTTGTGTTTTGAGCTTTAATGCCTGAAAATCCCACAGAAAAATAAATTTCTTGCTGCCTTAAACCACCGGACTCACAACTACATTTGTCCTTATATAAGTAAGCCAACTACAAGTCCCAGAATCCCTCTGGTGACAAACAAGGGAAGCTTTATTTAAAAGGACATTACAAGGCTGTTCTATGATTGTAAGTCCTCGGGCCCAAGCTAGGGCATCGCAGTACCTAGAAGTATCCCCAAGAGACACAGGTTCCACAATGCTTGTATTGGGTCAAGCATTGATATCCTGGGTCCCTTTTTAATAATGGTTAATGGACCTTTCCTCCAGGAACTTGTCCAAACCTTTTTTAAACCAGCTACACTAACAGCTCTTACTACATCCTCTGGTAACAAATTCCAGAGTTTGATTACACGTTGAGTGAAAAAATATTTTCTCTTATTTGTCTTAAATAGTTTACCCTGTAGCTTCATTACATGCCCCCTAGTCTTTCTATATTCTGATAGTGTAAACAATCGATCTACGTTGACCCGTTCCACTCCATTCATTAATTTATTGACCTCTATCATATCTCCCCTCAGCCGTCTCTTTTCCAGGTTGAAGAGCCCTAACTTTGTAGCCTCTCTTCATAGGAGTAGCCTTCCATCCCCTTTACCATTTTGGTGGCTCTCCTCTGTACCTTTTCTAATAATGTTATATCCTTTTTAAGATACGGCGACCAGAATTGCACACAATATTCAAGGTGTGGTCGTACCATGGAACGATACAGAGGCATTATAATATCCTTTGTTTTATTTTCCATTCCTTTCCTTATGATACCTAGCATTCTATTTGCTTTCTTGGCCACCGCTGCACACTGGGCAGAGGGTTTTAACATGTTATCCACGATGACTCCTAAATCATTTTCCTGGGTGGTGGTTCCCAATGTGGAACCTTGCATTGTGTAGCCATAGTATGGGTTGTTCTTTCCTAGGTGCATAACTTTGCACTTGTCCACATTAAATTTCATCTGCCATTTGGATGCCTATAAACCATTATTAAAAAGTGACCCAGGATATCATTGCTTGACCCAGTACAAGCATTGTGGAACCTGTGTCTTTTGAGGAAACTGCTAGGTACGTATGACCTAGATTGGCCACTGTTGGAAACAGGATACTGGGCTTGATGGACCTTGGTCTGACCCAGTATGCCATATCTTATGTTCTTATATTTCTGAGTTATTCTCATAAATAGTTCCAGAGCATTGGAGCGAGATACTCAAATGCTCTGATGGGGGCAAACTCATCACATGCGGCTTTGATCCAGGTCACTGGGACATGGGTCTGATTTAAATGTGGTTGTGTTCAAATTTTCTATTAGCTTTTTAAGGGGGTTTATATGTTATGGAACTCTTCCCATACTTCTGTCAGTGGTATTGTGTTATTATTGTTGTTGTTAGTGGGCGCGAACGGGGGGTTCTGTAGTGTATTAATTTTAGACATGTAATAGCTAGTTTGAGGCTCAATGGTGAGGTTTCAGTAGATTCTGTAGGATTGGTTGTTAGTGATTTTACTATACAGAATAGGTCTTTCGGTTTATTTATTGATTTCATTAATATATTTGAATAATATTCCTTTTTAACATGGTTAATTTGCTGGTGGTATTTATCTAGCATAGAAATGTATCTTTCTCTGTTTTTTGCTATTTTGCAAGAACACCAGGTGCATTCAAGTTTTCTCAGTTGTCTTTTTAGGAGTCAAATATCATGGGATTACCACTGTTTAGAGGAGTTTTATTTATTTGGGCAAGGAATTTGAGGTTTTGTTGCAATTCTAGATATTTTGTTGTTCCAGTTTGCTATTAGAATGGCATTTCATAACAAAGGCCTCTAATAGTCTAATGGTTAAAGTAGTGGTTTGTGGCCAGGGTTCAAATTCCAGTGTGGGCCTTTGTGATCTTAGGCTAGTCACTTAATTTTCCATTTTCTCTACATCATTTGGATGTTTTAAGGTTACAACTAGCACTTTCTTGATACCTGTTTGAGCTTGAAGCAGGTCTAGAGGTGGGCATGCTGCAGATATCCCTGACTTTTCTGAAATTAAATGGGGTCATCTAAGTTCATTGTACCTCCCCAGATGTATTTATTTAGCTAATTTTATATACCACCAATCTAAGAGTCTAAGATATGCCTCTATCATGCTGCCTCCCTCCTTGAATGTCCTCACTCAGGGGACATCTCTAAATGTCATTTCTAAAATGACTCCGGAGATGTCTCTGTGATTTTGAGGTCCATGTGCATGTCTTCGGACGTCCAAAACACGACTAAGACTTTTAAAAGGTCCCCCATATTCTATAAAGACAAGTAGGTGCCTATTTGTTTTTATAATATAGGCCTAACATAAACACCTTAAACAGTTCTTTAACTTGGAGTTGAAGAAAAATAAATAAGCTACTAAAATTTGTGTTGTCTTTTCCAAACTATTGGTGAATAAGTTTAAAAAAAGCATCGTTCTACTACATAATTCACAATTTACCTCTCTCAAATGTAGTAAAGTGCATTAAAGCTTGCTTTATATTAACATGTTAAATGCATTAATATGTGTTTAGAAGCATTAACACTGTTAGCTTTAAGAAATGTGTGTGTTAGTCTGCATTAAGGGAGTTACCGGTATTTTAAAAGCATTATTTGTGCTTTGGATGCCTGCAAATGGGCACACAGTCATCCAAATCACAAAGATGTCTCCGGAGGCATTTTGGAAGCTGGCCCCAGAGATGTCCTTGGTGCAAGGATGGCCGAGCTATGAAGGGAGCATGGTGGAGGTGTGTCAGGGTGTTCCCAAGAACTGGGATGTCTTTGCCCTATCTCGGAAATGTCTTGCATGGCCTGAGCCATGTCAAAAGTTATACCTACTACAAGCATGAATAGGCCTCGGAAAAGTGCTCATTTTGCTAGCCAAACATCCGGAGGATGTGGAAAAGGAGGTACACTCATACCCCCTAGATTTTCCATGTTGACAATGAACACTGACAGGGAATGAAGGCTCTTGTTGTTTTTGTTTTGCCACATCAATGGGTGTTCCTGTATGCAAAGTAGCATGTGATAGCTGTCCCTGCCCCAGGGCTTTGTAGCAGGGATGTCTATGTGAATACCAGCGCATGCGTCCATTACAGGGACATCTGTGTTTCTATAATCAGGTCATTACTGGAGTTTTTCTGCACATTTTGCCCTAGATGTTTCAGATTGCACTTGGACATCCTTTCTTAAAATGTCATTTCACAGATTTAATTTCATAAAAATGTTCTCCAGTTGTTTCAAGCAAATACATGCAAAATGGCTCATTAATAGTGAGATATAATTAACACAATTTGTGTTTAGCCCAGGTAAGTCAAAAATCTATCTACAGTATGCCCCCTATGATACAGTCTAGTTAACGTTTTGTTTTAGACATTAGGAGCTAATACAAGGACTAGTGTGGTCTATGATGCTCCCTAAGCCTTGAAAATCTCCTGTGGAGTCAAGGAACCCTCCTGGAGCCCAGATGTAACCTCCCAAGTACAGCCTCCTCCTCCTCCTTTGCCAGACTGCTTGAGATTACCAGATGTAATTTTATAAGCCAGTGCCAGTGAGGCAGAACAGAGGAACATTCCTTCCAACCCCCACTCTATATCCTTGATCTTCAGGGAGGTAAGCCTCAGCCCAGGTGCTGCTGCTGTACTCAATGGATGGGGTGGGAGAAATTTTCTGGACATTTAAGACACCATTATGCTGCCTGATGTGGGAAAAGCTGATGCACTACTGCTATCAGGAACATGGGCATTAACATCCACCAAACTCTGGGATTTCCTTCAAATATTCTGCTAGGTTTAATTTCGTTAGTTTATTATGTTACAATATTCCTTCCATTAAAATTGAGTGCTGCTGCTGTAGTTTTATTGTTTCTTCTCCCAGAGATTTTACCCAAACTGCTTGCATTATGATCACTATTGCCAAACAGCTTCGCCATTGTTACCCCTGTACTCCATTGAAAACTAGCTCCTACTTTCCTTGGTTCCAGGATCAGCTGCTCCGTGAAGCAGTCATATATTGCATTTAGAAACTGAACTTCCATGAAATTCCTTACTGAGACATTCACCTGATTGAGATTGGGTAATTGAAATCTTCTATTACTACTGTTTATCCATTTTTATCAGGCTGCCTAATCTATGTTAATATTTTACATTTGTTTCATCATCCTGCTGAGGAGACAGTAGTCACCATCTTCATAGGTAGACGACAGTATGCCCCCACTGCTATGTATTAGTATGATATTATATATTTATTAATGTTGTATGTTTTCTCAGTGCAATGTGACGTGGTTAGTATTAGGTTACCAGCAGAATGGCATGCTTCCCAAAACTGAAAATCACATTTGGCTGTGTTCAAAGATTCCAGAGAGCAGTCTGCTTCCTTCAGAAATTGCATCCTACTATATTCGCCCCACTCTTAATATGTATTGCCACCCATCAATTTTGTCTATTTTGCCATCTCTTTATATTCTTTGCCTCAGATCACAGTTCTCATTTGTTATTCTTATTCTATCAGGTCCCTAATGTACCTACTTGGGACAATTTTCCAAGGTATTTTTGCAGATAAATGAATCCTTATCCACAGAAAGATAATCTTCGAAGACTCTCTCCTCAATGTGAGTACTGTGGGTATGGTTAGGTCACACGCAGTAATGTATGCATAAGGGTTTCTTTTTGAAAGCCTCGTGTGTTCTTTATTCCACATTTAGCCATATTAAGGGAGGGCAATTCTGAGATTGCCAATTTATGTTGATAACTATTTAGCTGCATACCTGGCTTTGAAAATCGTTTTCACATTAACAATTAGTTTTGGTAGCTTTGGAAAATGAGTTCTTTTCTATTCTTTGTCAAAAGGCACCTTTTACTAACACTTAAGACCTGATTCCGTCCCGGACATACAAGCCCTCTGTACACCCGGTCTGAACCCGCGGGGCACATCTAGCCCCACAGGATCAGAATCACGATTAGGCCTGTACATGCAGGAAGGGACTGCGATTCAGCCCAGACTGCACATACAGGCCTTGCCTGACTAACTCAGTCTGGGCTTTACAATGGAGCTGTGGCACTATGGCATCTGGTTGCCATGGCACTGCAGCTCCATTGTAACGCCGTGATCCTGGTCACCGGCTCCGGCACTGCATTCCCTGCAGCCTGACCCCCGATCTAACCTCCCAAAGCCAGGGTCAGGTTGCGGGTAATGCTCACTGTCCCCTCCTGCTGCTTTCTGGCCCTGGGCCTGCCAATCCCTGGCGACTAGGGAAGTTATTCCACCTCGAAGGTGGAATATCTTCCCCGTGCAGGTCACCAGCCCCAGACGTAAAGGGCCAACATTAGAATTGGCCTTGTATGTTGTCACAACGCCCCCCTGGTGGCACTGGGATGTCACAGCAGGGAGGGTGGACACAAAAATATTTTATGGTGGAGTTTAGCTCAAAGACAGGGCCCAGGTATTTATAGTCCTGGTAGCCTTCTGGGTAACCAAAGCTCCAAAGAATATAACAGTCCGAGTATAGGGAGAATAAAGGCTTTTATTTCCCGTATTGCAAATAGGTTCAATAGCTCAGAATTTACATCAACACCAAAAATGTCCTTGCTTCAGGTTGAAAGAAAAAGAAACATGAACTGAGTTAGACCTGTTAACTTCACAGCAGTACTATAAGAAACACAGATTCAAACCTTCCCCCAGACCACAGCTCTACTCCTTGGCTAAGGGCTCAAAGCTTTCGGCCAGGCAATAGCTGCAATCCATCTCGGGGTCCGAAAGGTCATCCGGGAATTCCACCTGCATTGGTTCACAGTCAGGAATATCTAGTGGCTCGCATTCAGGCTTTTTATACAATGTTTGTATGATGTCCCAATGCGCTGCATCCAAAGGTAAGCCTTGGTTTTGTACACCTCTAGAGTGAGGACAGTTTCGCTTGCCTACTGCTCTTATACTAGAGAGTTTCTTGTTTGGCACAGGTTTGTATTTTGTAGCACAAATAGTTCTAGAAGGACAGCATTCCTCTAGGCCCTGCTCCTCCTGCGTCACAGCATTCATAAAATCACAATCAGTAAAATAGTGATTACCTTTCCTTTTGGGTTTATCACGGCCACGTGAGGGTTGATGCTTGTTCCTGCTGTGGTTTGGCTTCTCTGACACCAAGGTAGGCCTCCAGTTCTCCGGCCAGCCTTCTGCTGGGTTCAAGCCACACTCGCACCACAGCTTCTTTCTCTCTGGGCCAGGAATGTTACCTTTCAAAGTAACTCTTTCACCTCCTTCTTGGTTACTCCTCGTTGTGTCTTTCAAAGGTTGCTGGTCTCTGCCAGACTCAGGTCCAGGACTCTCTGGCACAGTCCTTCTCCTCCCAGGGTTAGCTTCTTCTTTGTATCTTTCCCACTTGGAAAGCGTACCCTCTCCCTTCTTGGGATATTTGAAGCGGATTCCTTCACCTGGTTCTGTTGAGTCTGCTGGGCCGGTTCCTTCTGTCAGGACTCCTATTCCCTGGTCCTTCTCTCCTTCCAGGAAAGCTCTCCTTTCTCCTTCCAGGGTTAGCTTCCTTCCTGTGTCCCTTGTGTCTCCTGTGTCTGAGCTTTTAAAAGGAATTCTTCCCTTTCTGGAATGGGTGCAGGCCGGTATTGCATCATTGGCTCTGGGGTGTGGCTCCTCAGTCCTCCAGAGGTCCCTCTTGCTCCCCCTATATGGCTCCTCGCGATGCTGCAGCCAGTGTCTGCCTCTTTTTTCTAAGTTAAAAGCATTTTCTTCTGTCTGCAGAGGGTCTGCAGTACCACAATGTCCAGGCCGATGACTGCCCACCGCCTGCCCTAACTCCGCCCCTTCCCCGCACAACCGGCGGGGAAGTTAGCCACTGGTGGGAAGGGGCACAAATAGAGGGGATGGATGTCCCATTGGAATGTCCATCCCCGCTATTTGCAGGTCAGAATGACCCCATTAGCATATGTTATGTGCCACAGAGCTCATAGGAATAAAATGGGCCATGCAGCAAATAGCACGTGCTAAATGTTTAGTAAAAGGGATCCTAAATCTACCTCGGTTACCTCTGCTTTTTCCAAATCCTCTCTTTCAGGATGCTCTAATTTTGCCGTGTTAAACAGATCCTTGGCAAATACCTCATTCTGAATTATTTGTCACTGAGCAGCTACTAAATTCTTTCTTGCAAACGTATACTTACATATAAGTATTCATGCAAGCAGAAGATGGAAATATCATTATTAGCAAAGCAGAAGCAACATCAATGAGGTCTGCTTGCCTAAGGGATAGATATAATGGCAATAATACAGGTAAGATCAAAGAGAACAGCCATTAGCCTAAGCTTTTAACTTCCTGGCAGATGAAGAACTATAGCAATAAGCAATGAATCAGTTTAGTTCGGCCTACAAAGAAATATAAGGTAAAAATGAAGCTGACTTTGCAGCAACACTTACCAATAAAATCAATACAAGGATTCCAAACCGCATAACATTTGTAATGGGGACAACATTCAGTGGGACGGCCACTGCATAAAGATATCTAGATAAATTATTTTGCTATCTTTAATTGCATTTTCAGCCAACCTAACCATAAAAGTTGGGCCACTGAATATGCAGTTCTAAACTTATCCATTTAAAGTTAGACTGCTTTTTATGTAGACCACGTAATTGGATAAAGTTATCTAACTAGCAGCTTAATATTAGCGCTATGAGGATAATTTTATATTTTAACAGAGAGCCTAGGTTAAGGCAGTCAAAACATGCCTATTTTAAACCTCTTTTAGAAAGACAAAGGAAATGACTACTTGTCCTTAAAAAATGCAAATGCAAGTGGCAGGTTTTGCACATTAAATTCAGTCATGGGCGTTCATGCATATAAAGTAAAGTATTTGATAATGAACTCCATACTTGCAAACTCAACCCATGCTCCACATAGATTGTACCCCTGGCTACACCTATGGGATGATGTATGTGCTTTCATACTGATTGCTATTTTATAAGAGGACATTAATGCACCTAAGCTACCACATACACACATTAATGACTTTATAAAATTACTTCCAATGTGCATAACCTTTGGCCACAACACTGGAATGCCCCTGTGCCCTCTTCAACTTAAATGGATACATTTTGGCCACAGGGAGGGTACTTTTATAACAAAATGCCTAGGCTGTGAAGACACAGGTAGATTTGTTGAGCTTTGTTTTTTATAAAGGAAAAATATCTGGCATTCCTAATAGGGATGCCATTACAAGCAAGGTAACACTGTGTGGCTTTTAAATACAATTTCTCTGCCTGAGAGCTCTTAAAGGGGTTTTGGTTTTATTTTTAAAAGCTAATTTTTTTTCTAAATTGCAAATGGGGGATTTTTGTGGTGTTGGGCATAGCTCTGTCTGTTAGAGATCATTGTTTCTTGTTCCAGCTTTCCATTCGGGTCCAACTCTTTCAAGCCACTGAACTCGTTAGGTATTAGATCTCTCCCTACCCACTCCAGCTCCCACCCACCCCATCTGGGCATTTTTGCTTTATAGGGCAACTCCCCAATTAGCTACAAACAGCGACATATAACAGCACTGTTAGAACACAATGAAAAGATGTTAAGTGCTTTTATCTTAAAGGACAGCTAAAGAAAAGGTACGGACTTTGGTAGGTTTCTCTATTTTACTTCAACAGGTACCAAAGCTCCACTGACTGAACAATGGCTGAGAAAAATTGTATTGCCAAAACTGTTGCCCCTGTTACAGCTTCTGTCTCTGTCCAGACAGAGAGCCCGATAGCAGTTGAAGGACCAGTTCCATGTGCAGGATGCCTGCAAACTGAACCTCTCACGAAACTTGTTGAGGAGCTCAGAGAAGAGGTGGCAAGGCTGAGACAATGAGAAGTACATTAATACGATGTTTCTTTAAACATCCAAGCTCTCTGATGGAAGATGGAAGGCTGCAGAATAAAGAGAGATGGACATAAGTCACCAGATGCTGCAGAATCAACATTCCAACTCCTCCTCCCTTGAATTGAAGAACCAGTATGCAGCCCTGGAAGTGGAGGAGGTGAAAGCATTCCAGGAAAGGGAAGAACCAGAGCTTGAGCACCCCAAAGATTCAGACTCAGTGAACACAAGGAAGCGAAGAGTAGTGGTGGTTGGTGATTCTCTTCTGAGGGGTACTGAGGCATCCATTAGTGAATCAGACATGATGTCCAGAGAGGTGTACTGTCTACCAGGTGCCAAAATTTGAGATGTTACAGAGAGTTTGCTGAGATTTATCAAGCCTACTGACTATCAGATGCTCATCCATGTTGGCACAAATGATATTGCTAGGTATCCCTCTGAGCATATCAAAAGTGACTTCATGGCTCTGGGACAGAGGATGAAGCAGATTGGTCAGAAAGATGATGTTCTCTTCAATCCTCCATGTTGAGGGTAAAAGCCAAGGCAGAGAAGCTCACATCCTGGAGATGAATGCATGGCTGCGTGGATGGTGTCACCAAGAGCATTTTGGTTTCCTGGATCATGGAATGATGTTCCAAGGGCTGCAGAGCAGAGATGGTGTCCATCTGTCAAAGAGGGGTTGAAGTGTCTTCAGCAGCAGAATGGCTAACCCACTGAAGAGGGCTTTAAACTAGATTAATTGGGGATGGGTGAAGAAAGCCCCCAGTTAAGTGAAAAATTAAATACCTCTATAGAAATGGGTAAAAAGGGAAACATCTGGAAAGCAGTATGCATAAATGTCCATAGCATGGGAAATAAGATCCCAGATGTTGAAGCTTTAATGGAAGAGGCTGACTTGGATTTAGTGGTGGTTATGGAGACCTGGTTCATGGACGGGGTTAGCAGCGGGGCATGTAAGGAAGAAGATTGAGGAAATTGAATGTCCTGGTTAGAGGCATTTACATGGTTTACAGAGCTGTAAACTGTGTCAATGCCTTTTGAATATTGGGCCCATACTTTATAAAATAGGGGTGTAATTGTTAGAAAACGCATCTTAAATCTAGGTGCACACATACCAGCCCTGCAGCTAAATTACATGTGAAAAGGTGCAACATTTAAATATCATACAGATATTCAGCCCTGGCACCCAGATAGTGGCTGAAATTGAATATCCGCATAGAGCAATTGGTGCTGATGACTATCTGGATAGTGGCAATATTCATCCTCTATGGATAGCCAAACAGCTTTCCTAATTTATATGGTTAGGCTATCTGCATCACAGCAGGATTTATCTACTGACACTACCCTTGCCCGACCCATGGACTATTCCCATTCTAACCCAATAGTGCCAAGGTGATATTCAATGGCTTTATCTGGATAGCGCTGCTACATATCTTGCTCAGTGCCCTTGTCTGGATTACCTTCATGGTTATCCAGATTATGGGATTCCAAATATCTGCCCCATAGTTTTTCCTAAGTTAAATGATTTAACTTATCCAAGATGCCTACAGACCCATCGCTAGTCTCCCATTCCTAGAAAAAAATCATCGAGAAACCCATACAACTCCATCTTTAAGACCACATCGATGAGAACTGTTTACTTGACCCACAACAACATGACATCCGCCCACTGCATGGAGTTGAAACTCTAATTATATTGCTTATCAACATTCTAATCCAAGGAAGACAAGACTACTGAAAAACATACCTATTGATATTCTTAGACATCTCTACAGCATTCAATACAGTCAACCGTGGTATACTCCTCCAGCGACTACAATCATATGGCATCTGAGAAACTGTCTTCAAATGGTTTCAATTCTACCTCATGAACTGACACCAAAAGATAAAAATAGGCAAGACCACATCCAACAAATACAAGCAATCACAAGGGGTACCTCAAGGCTCCACTCTCTCCACACCCCATGCTGTACTGTGGGGGCAGGGGGGCACCTAGCTGAATGTTTGTCTAAGGCAATAGCTACCAAACATGTCCTGGGGGGCTCCCCAGCCAATTGGGTTTTCTGTAGATCCACTATGAATATGCATGCAAATCTACCTCCTGCATATTTATTGTGAATATTCTGAAAGTCCAACAGGCTGGGGAGCTCCCAGAACAGTTTTGGAAACCACTGGCCTAGGGCATCAGATATTCTTGGTCTGGCCCTACCTGGATGGATGGCTTTGACAGGGTTTGCATTGCTTCTTTTAAATTTTGGAGGACAGAGCATGAAGAGACAGCTCTGCAAAATTCTTTTAAAATGGTCATTTTCATGATTTTCAATACTAATGAGTTACTTTACATGATTTTGTACCACTACAGGGCATACATTCCCAAATTAAATTAACTTTGGTATGCAGTCACTATTCATGCAAATTTACTACCAAGCATTGCCTCTTCGTTATTTTTTTTTTCATGAAAAAGGGGCTTTACATGTTTGCCAGCATTTCTACACTTTCTAATGCACAATGCCCCTTTTGTGAAAAGATGTTGCACTTTAGTACATTAGTTTCTAAATGAGCAATGATTGGTTCCTTTCGACAACAAAAGGTTTTGATGTTATATTAGTATGATATGATTAAATACATTCCATTTTCTTAACATATCTATATTATTATGAGGAGACTATTAAAGAGAAGTTCAGCTATAAACATAGAAACATGACGGTAGAAAAAGAACACATGACCTATCTAGTTTGCCCTTCCATATCACTACAATAATCCTCTTTTTACCTTTAGAGATCTTCTGTCTTTGTCCCATGCTTTTTTGAATTCAGATACTGTACTTGTCTCTACCTCCACTGGGAAACTATTCTATGCATTTGCCACTCTTTCTGTAAAGAAATATTTCCGCATATTACTCCTGAGTCTATCCCCTTTCACCCTCATCCTATGTCCCCTCGTAGCAGACCTTGCTTTCAATTGAAAGAGGCTCTCCTCATGTGCAATTTATGTCATGGAGGTATTTAAACATCTCTATCACATTGCTTCTATCCTGCTTTTCCTCTAATGAATACATAGTAAGATCTTTAAGTCTATCCTCATATGCTTTATAACAAAGACCACTAACCATTTTGGTAGCCTCCCTCTGCACTGACTCCATCCTGTTTCTATTCTTTTGAAGGTGCGGTCTCCAAAATTGCACACAATACTCCAAATAAGATCGCACCATAGATTTATTTTATTTATTTAACAGGTTGTTTTGTTTTGTTTTTAATACCGGTTTATCATTTTAGTCAAAGCAGTTTAAATTGTAACTTAAACTTGGTAATGTACAGTAAACAGGGCTATTAATAACTTGGACTCTTCTGAAGCATTGAAGGGTTAAGCAACTTTGCCAAGGCCACAAGTAGTGCTAGTGGGAACTGAACCTTGGTTTCTTGGTTCTGGAGCCAGTGCTCCAACCACTAGGCTCTTAGGGCTGCTGAGTATGGTCAAATACTGCCGCTATATGTCCCAATGCTGCTCAGGGCGTTTCAGGGGCGGTACCTGGGGATAATCAGTCAGCAGCGATATTCCGCTGCTGCCCGGTTATCTCTCAGCTGTGAAAGTTAGGCGCAGCAAAAGCTGTCCTCACTTTTGCCACTGAAGCTAACCAGGCAGCAGCTGAATATCGCCGCTGCCTAGTGCAACATACCCAGATATTCATTGCTGGTGGCCGGATATGGTGCCGGCATTGAATATCTGGGTTAACTCTTCAGCGGCAATGGCTAGGTGCTGTACTAGCCACTGAATATCAGGCCTATAGATGCCATTGCTTCAGTTTGAGCATTTTATTGTATACCAACCACAGTTCCTCAGTGATTCAAAGAATCTCGGTAGTGAAAGAGTTTACCCTTAAGGTAAATTTGAGTATTGCAATACTCAGGTAAGCCATTTCTATCAGTACATGACTGTCCTTAGATTATTCTGATCACGTAGTCTTAACAATTCACAGTTTTTTGATTATGATACAAAACCAGAGGCATGCATTCCCTCTAGCCAGTAAACACTGACATCTCTTCTTGAAGATAACTGATGACTGGAGCACATTTTATCAATATACTATAAGTTGTACTGATAGCAAATTGGTCTGCTTGCAGCCATTATAAATTATTTGTGGCGACATGCTGAAGCACTGCAATAAAAGTAAAACAAAACAATAAAAATAAAAATGTAGTACTTTGCTGCCGATATGATGAAGCATAAAAAATGTCTTACAAAATTCTATTCCCAAGTGAAGGGATACTATGCTCATTTTGAGGATATAACTGAGTTCCCATTCAAGCTGTATGCTCTGAACTGCTGAAATTCCTTACGGGAAAAAAAAAAAAGAATGTCGATATTCAGCAGCTGCGGTCAGCCTCTTTAAAACACCCAGCTGTCGCCGCTTTAACTAAATCTGGATGTTCAATGGTGGAGGCTATCCGGCATCCGATGCTGAATATCCAGTCCCGTCAGCCAGAAGTTTTGTCTTCCAATTAGCTGTGATATTTAGTCACTAACCAGATAGCTAAACCACATACAGTTAGGTCACTGGCTGTCCTAACTTTCAACAGTTTTTGCTGTCTGATTAGAGGCATAGCTGCTGGGACCACCATGGCTCCTCCTACAGACTTCCCTGGAAGTAACGGGGCGTCTTTACTGCAGTCTGTGGGGATATTCAGCAGTACTATCTGGATACTGCTCCTGAATATTGGGATTGCCTGGATTTATGCATTTTATGGTTTAATGGCATCATAAAGGTAGGTAATAAATCCAACTAGATTGATAAATAACAAGAAATATTGTGCTTTCTACCTCAGAAGATATACAATTCAATGGGATCGATTTTCGAAGGGGCCCTTTTACTAAAATGTGCTATAAAGTTAGCATGTGAATTAGCACACGCTGCCAGCACATGCCCGTATAACTGTTATTGGGCAGGCATGACAGCACATTCTTATTTGCATGCTAACTGCGTGCCTTCTTTTTGGGTGGGATCAGGGCAGAGAGTCAGTGTGGTGGCTAGTGACGGCTAGTGCACAGAATGAAACATGCACTAACTGTCACGACTGCCAATAGCATGACTGCATTTAACACCACATCAAGACGTGGCATTAAGTGCAGTCTGGCTACTGGCAACCCCCATAGCATGGCCATTACCTATACACTGCCTACCACCCCCCCCCCCCCATAAATCCTTCTTTCCATGCTAGCACCTCCTTCTCTCCAAGTACCAATTACATACCTCCAGATCAAAGCCCCCCAAACTAAGGCCCCCCCAACAATCCCCCCCCAATTATCAACCACCCTTAATCTGAACCCTCCTCAAACACAGCCAGAACCACACCTGCTTCAGACAGCAATCCAGCACTGATGATCCCCCTCTGCTCCTGCCCCAGCTCTAGCAGCTCTAAAAATGGCACCGGTAATGTCCAGTGTTAGTCCTGCAGTACTACAGCTAGGGGTCAGAACCATGAGACTACCAGTAGAGGTTACCAGTGCCATTTTGAGAGCTGCCAGAGCTAGGGAAGGAGCGGGGGGGGGGGGGGGGGTTTGCTTCTGCCTGATCCACCACTAAGACCACCAGGGAGCCCCCAATAAGAGCCAGAGGGGAGTGTCAGGTGGTGCATTGTCAGTGTTGGGAGCCTGGTGGAGGGGCCAGCTGGGGATGTGGGATCTTGGGGGGGGGGGGGGATTGTTGGGAACAGTGACGTGGAGCCGTTGTACACGTCAATGACACAGAAAAATGTAAAGTAGGCAACATGTCATCTAAGCATGGGAGGAAGGGTATAATAGAAGTAGGTTTAGTGAGTATCCCACATGCGCGGCGTTTTTAGTAAAATTGGCTGGTTTGAAATCCTAAGGAGGAAGGAGTCTGCAGCATCGGTGTATTTGGTATGTGAATATCTTAGTTAATAACAGCAAAATATAAGGGATAAAATTATAAAATTAAAAAATTAGTGTGAAGTAGAAAGCATGTTTATAAGCAATTTTAATTTCTGATCTTTATAGAGTTCTGAATTATATGACCCCCTGAAGAAACTCGAAGGGAGTGAAATGCAAAAAAGACGCGAAGGAGAGGCATTGGGGAACACACAAAGATAAGCATATTTAAAGGGTTTATCTTTAATCTACATTTTATATGTGTAGGGAAGGTCATTGATGCAAAAAGGTGCTAATGTAGATAAGACCAACATCTACAAATTGTTGCCGATAAGTCTGAGACCTCCCACGCAATAGCTAGTTGTATGTGCTTGAGAGGGAAAGTGGTTCGTTAACAGATAGAAGCATTTTTCATACAACTAGTTTGTTTGAAAACGAAGTGGATTACTAATGTTTGCATTGATAGAAGCACTGATTTCACAACTAACTAGTGACTGATTGGAGTGAATAACATTAGGCATTGACAGAACACATCAGTCTGAAAGAAGACCAAACGGGATTATTCATACAATGGCAATAAGGATTAACAAACAAGTTGTAAGTGATACATTTAGTCCAATAAAAATGTATCTTTGACAAGCTTTTAAGATGTATCTTCTCTTCATCAGGTCAATGAAGAAGCGGTGCAGTTATCGAACTTGTCAAAGATACTTTTAGAGGGGCATATTGAGCAGCTGCGCCTAGCGAGAGGAAAGCATCTGGCCATACCACTTTAAATTAAACCCAGATATTCAATTCCAAGCCCATATCTGGCCACCAGCATTGAATATCAGGGTTGCTGGGTAGAAATTTAGCTATCCAGTCAGAGGCAATATTCAGCCAAACCAGTTACCAAGCCAGTGCCTCAATATCACTGCTAACTAGCTAACTCTTGGTGTCACCCTTGCCCCATCCCCAGAATACCCCAGCGCTAAGCGGTAGCATTGGGGTATTCAGTAGATTTAGGAGGGACTATTCAGCGGAACAAAACAGGTATGTGCTGGTGAATATCTCACTCACCAGGACTAAAGTGGTTAGCAGGTCTGCTAACCATGTTAATCCCTTTGAAGGTGCCTCCCTTAGCCCATTCAAAATGGTATCACTCCCAATTTGTTTGTTTGACCCTTATTTCTGCATATCAGAGTGAACTAACACAATGACTACAATTCTGTGCTCAATACAATGGAAATATTCAGCTACAATACATAAACTGTATCCATATATGGAAAGAATAGGCCTAACAAATTGATAGGTAAGAGAGAGTCAGATACACCATCACTCCCCCCCCCCCCCCAGAAATATCTAAAAAAAAAAGGATGTCCTATTGAACCTCCTCCCATTCCCTTAGAGAATAAAACTGTAATGGCTCAGTCTTCCTCCCAACCCCATCAATATTTTAAAAAAAATGTATATACAGTATGTGTTTGTATGGGGGCGGGGAGCATTGATTTCTCTCCCTCCTCCCAATGTGCACGTAATTTAAAAAAAAAGCTCCCACAACACACATTCCCCTTCCTTTTTTCCCTATGCACTACAATTACCTATCCTGCAGTGTAAATAGTTCATATATATAGTTAACCCAGTTATCCAAGTTTCTTTTCCCTGTTCAATGTAAAACCAGACACCTTGTCGTATGGTAGTTATGTTATAATGTAAACCGCGTTGATGCCGAATAGCGCGGTATATAAGAAACTGTAATAAATAAATAAATAAAATGACTCAAAGTACTTGCTTCTCCATCACGACTAAAAGCGCGATACTGAGGCACCACTTCCTACCGGCTGGAATGTAGCTTTTTAGTATGAATGTTGGTCAGCACCACCACCCATCACAAACACTCTTGAATTTCAGCCCTCTTTGCTTTTAGCCCTTGAGATCAATATGCTAACAGTTAGCTAGCCACTATGCCAGGATGCATTCTAACCTACAGGTTTCTATCATTTCAGTTCCATAATAAGCAATGAAAATTACTTTTAAGCCAGGGTATATTATCTACTAGGGGTGTACAAAGTAAAAAAAAAAAAACCCCCTTGAATCACCCTTGTTTAAAACAAATCTTTCCAGGTTTTTGTGGGATTTTTTTGTGTTTTGGTCCATTTTAAATGCATGCCTTTTATGTGTGCTAGGACGTCTTTGCACAGTGGATCAATTATCCACACATTCATTTGTTAGCATTTAGGCATATGAATCATTCGGGTCTGATATTCAGTGACAGCAGCTAGCCGTTGCTGCTGAATTTTAGACCTGGATATTCAGAGCCGCGGCCATATCCAGCCATCGATGTTGAAGATTCAGATCGGCTGGATAGCATTGAAGCTAACCGGTTGGTGGCACTATTCAGCTGCTGCCCAGTTAGCTTAAGCAGCAAAAGTTGGGTTACTCTTTCAGATGCCTAACTTTTGCAGCTTAGTGATAACCAGGCAGCGACTCACCATCACCACTGCCCGGTTATCGCCGGGTGCCACCCCTGCTCTACCCCAGAATGCTCCAGTGCTAGCCAGCTAGTATTAGGCATGCAGCAGCGGCCCCGTGGATATTCAGCGGCACTAACCGTGTTAGTACCACTGAATATCCCGGTGACCGCAATTAATGTGCTTAGCACATCTGCTAACCGTGTTAATTGCTTTGAATATCCCCCCCGCCCAACATTTCTGAGTATTGAAATGCACATTCATAGTAGCTAGTCTCAACGAATGAATACCCCTAATGGTTATAGTCTCAGTCTCTCCAATTTCTTGCCATTGTTCTTCTCAATACTTACATTATATATCTTCTAGAGTCAATGGTATATAATGGCTGGCATTTTAGAACAGTCGTGCAGCATGTACATGTGTATATAGCAGCATGTACCTGTATAAATAGTATATACATGTAAAAAAGAAATTTGGCAATGCTGCAATTTACATATGTAGATGAAGTGGGGTGCATACATTTTAAGGAAACATGTTCTGGGTTTGGTTTGGGTGATACAAGCATAATATTAAAAATGTCCCCATTAGCATTGATATCTGCTCCGAGTCAGGCATGTCAGTTACCTGTTTCTTTGGGCTTGAATTCTTCACCAGTGAATGAGAGCATCTATCTCTGTAGTGTGTAACAGAACCTCAAAAATGTGAACACCCCCCCTCCCCCCTCAGTTATTTCATTCAGCTACTCTTTTGAAAGTTGCCTCTAAGGAATGAAAATACCAATAAATTCACGTGTATATTGTGAAATAAGCCTGCCTGCCATGTCGATTCCAATTAAAGGGTACAGGGCACATCAAACTGGACCTGGGAGGAAAAATACTATGAGGTCCCTAGTGATAATCGCTCGCATATTCAACTGTGTAGATAAAGAAAACCCTCACTTGATTTGCAGCTTGTCGTGCTGTGAGGGCTTCTGTGCATCAGTGATGCTGAGAACTAAACTATCGGTAGTTTAACTACTGGCAGGGTCTCCCAAGATGGACAGGTCTCAGTGAGGTGCCAGACCAAGACAAACCACCCATCTGGGCAGCAGCAGAATGGGATAGTGTTGACGGCGGAGGATCACATTTCTGTGACAACGGCAACAACACCAAACTTAAACTGCACAGAAGAAAGGCCCAGCAATCTACTTCTGTATCTTGCCATGAAAACCCAATGGATAGTTACAACAAAAGAAACTGTGCTGTAGTGCTGGAAGATGAGACCCCCAGGTCGGAGGCACTCAACTAGCTACTGGGAAAGAGCTGAAGACTTTTCAGAGTAAAGCCAGCATTTATGATGTGGTTGGATCAAAGCCCTCAGGACATCTGACTGCTGATGTAGCTGCGCATGAAATGAGAGTCAGAAGCTGTAAAGATGTCTTACACATTGGAACATGGAACGTACGAAGCATGAACCAAGGGAAGTTGGAGGTGGTCAAGAATGAAATGGAATGTGTACAACTTGATCTGCTGGATGTCAGCAAACTGAAATGGACTGGCATCGGGCACTTTGCATCAGATGATCACATGGTCTACTATGCTGGAAATGAAAAACAAAGAAGAAATTGTGTTGCATTTATAATAAAGAAGAAACTTGCAAGAACTGTAATGAAATACAGTGCAGTCAGCGAATGCTTAATCTCTATTCGTCTACGAGGAATGCCTATCAACACAACTATAATTCAAGTATATGCCCCAACAACAGCTGCAGAAGAGAATGAAATTGAAGAGTTCTATGAACAAGTACAAGCTGAAATTGACAGAGCATGCAAACGGGATATCCTGATAGTCATGGGTGACTGGAACGCAAAAGTTGGCAACAAAGAAGAAGACAAAGTAGTTGGAAAATATGGACTTGGCAACAGAAATGAAGCTGGAGAAAGACTGATAGAATTCTGCAAGACCAACAATCTATTCATCTCAAACACCTTCTTCCAGCAAAACAAGCAGCGACTGCACACATGGACTTCACCCAATGGATTGTATAAAAATCAAATTGACTACATCTGTGGAAGTCAATGATGGAAAAGCTCTACAACATCAACAAAGACAAAACCTGGAGCTGACTGTGGTACAGATTATCAACTACTAGTATGAAAACTCAAGCTAAAGTTGAAAAAAAGCAAACCACTCATGAATGCAGCAAAACATGACCTTGAGACTATACCACTGGAATTTAAAGACTGCCTGCAAAATCGATTTGCTGCTTTAGATACAAATGACAGAGCTCCAGAAGAGTTATGGAATGACATCAAGAAGGTTGTGTTGGAAGAAAGCGAGAAGTCTCTACAAAAGGTGAAAAAGCAAAAACAGCCAAAATGTATGACGGAAGAAACTCTGAAAATTGCCCAGAAACACAGAGAAGCTAAAGCCAGAGGAGAAAGAAAGACAAGCACAGAACTCAACAGAGATTTCCAACGTGCAGCAAGACAGGACAAGGAAAAGTACTACAATGACGCATGCAACGAAATAGAAGCAGAAACTATTAGAGGAAGAACAAGATCGGCTTTTCAAAAGCTACGAGAGTTAAAATAAAAGTTCCAGCCTCCAACTGGAATGTTACAAGATGCTCAAGGTTCTATGTTGAATGATGCTGAGAAGATCAAGAAAAGATAGAAGGAATATACAGAGTTTTTATATGATAAAGATCAAGTGGACCAACAGCCGTTTTAACCTGTACCTTATGATCGGGAACCATTGGTGATGAAAGAAGAAGTTGAAGCAGCATTGAAAGCCTTATCAAAGAACAAAGCACCAGGCATTGATAGCATTCCCCTAGAAGTATTGCAGCAATCTGATGCAGCTGTTTCCGTACTCACAAGGCTCTGCCAAGAAAAATGGAAGACAACATCATGGCCAACTGACTGGAAAAGATCTGTGTTTATACCAATACTAAAGAAAGGTGATCCAACTGACTGTGGAAATTATCGCACAATTGCTCTGATTCCACATGCTAGCAAGATTCAACTGAAGATTATTCAAAAGAGACTACAACCATACCTGGAACAAGAACTACCTGAAGTGCAAGCAGGGTTAGGAAAGGGCGAGGAACAAGAGACATCATTGCGGATGTGAGATGGATCCTTGAAAAGACTAAAGAATACCAAAAGGATATCTATTTGTGCTTTATCAACTATAGCAAAGCTTTTGACTAATGGCTAATGGGATGATGACCCAAAAAATGTGAACTTGAGAGAAGAACTCATTAGGATGCCCTCTCTCACCTTTACTTTTGTGTTATTAGGATCTATGGAATTCCACATTAATTTGTTTGAAGATGATATGCTTCTATTTGTGGTGTGGGCTAGGGAGACCATGCCAAAAATAATTATACTGATTGAGCAATTCAGGAGTATTTCTGGGCTAAAAATCAATTACGATAAGTTGGAAACTCTGGGCCTGGCTCTGGTTGAGGGAAGAGGCCCTTAGTCAGACTTTCCATTGACATGGGCCAAAAGAAGTTTCAAGTTTTGAGCATTTATTTAGTCAGAAAAAACTATGTTATGTATCAGAAAAATATTGTTGACAAATGACAACAAATAAAAACTTTATGTGAGAAATGGAAGGAATCATTTGGGGCAGTTTCTTCAAATGGGTTAATTTTGCACATACCATGATGGCCATAAACCTCACTTCTAAGCCAAGGTATGTGGAGTGTGATCTCAGTCTCTCAAATTTACAGCTAATACTTGGTGTAGTACTTGTTCTCCTAAGACAAGCAGGATGAGTTAGCCACACTTGGTGACGTCATCCGACGGCGCCGAGACAGAAGTACTCTCCATAGCTCAGAAGGGTAACTCTATGGATAGTTTATCAAGATGAGCTTGGAAATTCTTCTTTATCAAGCCTGTGGCTCCCAATACAATGGAAAATATTTCTGTGTCTTTCTGCCACATTTTCTTGGTCTCTGACTGCATTTCTTGGTACTTCAGGATCTTTGGCTCTCCACACAATTTACAGAATAATCACTTGGAACTGACACCTCTATTAAGAATGCCGTTCTGGTGTTTTTCTCCTTTACTACTATGTCAGGTTTCCTGGCATCCAGCTTCTTATCTGTCAGAATGGGAATGTTCCAGGTGATCACAACCTCTTCATTCTCTGTAATTTTCTTAGGGTCATGATCCCAGTGCCTTTCAGGCACATTGATGTTGTAGTGTTTACAGAGTTTCCAATGTACTACTGTATATGAGGTGTGCTACTTTGTTGTGCCTTTCTGTATAGAAATTTTCTGCCATTAGAACTTCACAGCCAACTATGAGGTGAATCACTGTTTCTAGGTCTTTCTTACAGAATTAACATATGTCTGTGCTGCCAGTTTTTTCAAAGCTCACTGTAAACCATCTCATCTATAATCTGCTGTCCTGGGCTGCAATGATCAATCTCTCATCCACCACTCCTTCACCTCTCCTTAATTATTTATGTGTCTGTTCTTGATCAACAAAGGGTTCCTGGAGTAACGTTCTGTATTTCCCACTGTATCTGTGCATTTGACACTTGTTTTTCCTCATTTGCTAATCTAATTCTTTGAAGAGTTTTTTTTCTCTCATTTTGCAAATTCTTTTCTTTTCTTTCTTGTGTATGCTTGGGGATTTTCACTCATTTCTTCTAGTTGTCAGAACGCTGGTCCAAGTTTGACGATTGAGACAGATTCTGGACATTTGCATTCATATTTCAGCACTTTTTGCATATTTGGATCCGATGATGCTGTTAGGTAGTCCTGGAGGCCTAGGATAGTAGCTCTGTATGTAGAATTAATCTCTATGAGTCTTAGCCCTCCTTCATCTCTAGGGATGTACAGTCTTGGCATACACTGATTCATGTAAATTACATCATGGGCATGAGCAGTTTTCTTGTTCACACATCCAGCTTTTCAAGATTTTTAAGAGGACAGTCTACAAGCCCAAAACTATATGAGAGTATAGGAATTGCCAGTGGATTGATGGCTTGTATCTTATTCCGTGTTGTTAAGGCACTTTTCAATAATGACGTATCACCCTTACAAAAATGGTATGGATGCATAAATTATGCCATCCTTTGCAAATGATGCTGGTATGGGTCAAACTGGCTGCTGAGCAAAAGTACAAAAGCATTATTGACAGATTTCCTTGGAGGGTGAAGCGGCCAAGGATTGCCTATTCAAAATTAGTTTTATCTAGAGATAAGGATGGGGGTGAAATTTACCAGATTTGCACTTCTACTGTGTCTCAGCACTGATGCGCTAGATTAATGAAACATATTCCAAATAGTATAAATTATCACCAGCAGGGCTATCACAGCAATGGAGTGTACCTTATGAGTTTATAAAGCTTCATGGGAGAAGTGGTTTGCAAGAACTCGCAGAACATTTTTACTAATTTTTCCTCCCCTTTGAAAGGGCCTGAGAATAGTGGTGTGTAAAAGGGGGGTGGTGGTAAGGAAAAAAAGGAATCTCTCAATTTCTTACTTTAATAGGCAACCTGGGTTACCCTCCGCTAATGAGTAAAACAAAATTTCAGGAAGGGGAGTAGACAAGGATGTAAGAGCATAGAACATTTGTTAACCCTGGAATTACCGAGATTTTTTGCACACACTGAATACCATTGGAGTCATAAATGACCCCACGACAAATTTTAATTATTAACCATGAAAAATTTAAACTAAACAGACACAATATTATTCTGAATTAATTATTTATTATATGAAGGTTAAATGTTTTGAAATTTAATGCTTTATCATAAAATTACATGAAGAAGAGTTGCCATGAAAGCAGTTTTTGCATGCACTTGAGCACAGTAAAGTACTACAGTCATTTGCATGAGACACAGACAATTTCTGAATGTTCTTTGCAAACATTGCACTTGCAGGAGGTGCAAACTATGTTGCTTTTCTTGTCTTTTTCTCTGGAACAGTAGTGACACATTGCCCTTTTCTTTGGGATCCCGACATTGGAAACAGCATCAGTGACTTCTTCAATGCTGGAAGAAGTCTCGCTGCAATTACTCTGAAGCAGCTGCTTTCCTAATTCCCAGAGGAATAGACGACGTCTGTGCTTTGACTTGGACTGCCATTCTGGATTTAGTGACATCCAAACAATGAAGACGTTCAAAGCACTGATGTCCAACATGTTGTAGAAGATTGTCACTGGCCAGCGTCTTGTCATTCGTTTTGTGGTATACGTGCGCAACCTTTGATCTGCCGTATCTACTCCACCTTTACTAGAATTATAGTCCAAGATCATGCGTGGTTTTTTGTCTGGATGTGTGTTATCTACTTCTTCTTGATCATGCAAACTGCTCAGAAGAACAACCACTTTTCCTTTCTTCGGGCAATAGGAAACCAGAGTGGCATCATTGCGAAAGGCAAACAGTGAAGTGAATACCTCTCAGCCCTTTGCTGTTACAAATTCTGGAGGTAATTCTTTTCTGTTCTTTCGAATTGTCCCCAAAAGTGTCATTTGTTTTTCTAGCAGTTTCCATGACAGGGATAAACTGCAGAAGAAATTGTCAACAGTAACATTTCTGCCAGATCGCGTCAATCCTTCAGTGAGTTGCAGCACAACCCTTTCACCCTGATTCTGTTCCCTGTTTTGTCCAAGTTCCCTTCCTGTATATATTTGAAGACGCAGAACTTGCACTGTCACACAACATCCATAGCTTTATGCCATATTGCCCAGGTTTGCTGGGAATATATTGTCTGAACGGAACACGGCCACGAAATGTAAGCAGTTGCTCATCCACGGTAACATTTTCACCAGGAACAAAGGCGTCACTTAGAGTTGCTTCCCAGGTATTAAAAACATGTCTGATTGGAGCAAGCTTATCCACGCCTCATTGTTCATGTCTGTTGTTTGCATCATCAAATCTGAGAGCACAAGAAATTTGCTGAAAACGGTTACAGGCCATATTTTTGTCCAAAACAGAACGACCATCTTCAAGGTTCCACAACTGAACTATGGATTCATTTTGTGACTTGTACACGTCTGAGAGGATCAGAAGTCCAAGAAAATGTTGAAATTCTCCGTCTGTCAAATCTTTCCAGGTGTCATCATAAATGTGTCTTCCTTGTTTGCTCATCCACATCATGATTTCATTCAATAAGTTCTTCCTCATGAACAAGTGGAATGCTGTGAGAGGGCCATCAATATTTCGTACAGCATACCTTGTAGGACCTTGTTGTATGGGCATGACATTAGCTCTGGTGTATCTTCCAGCAGCTTGCTTTATAGGTTTCCTGTCCCATGATGTGGCATCCTTAGATACATAGGCTTCAATAGCAACATTTGTGCTTATAGTTGATGACCTCTTAGCTCCTCTACGACCACAACTAAGATTCCTCACAGATGATACTGACACCGAGGACTCCTGCCTTCTTCCCCGTCCAGCACAGCCTCGACCTTTGCCTCAACCTGTAACTTGACTCTTTGCTGCAGGCGATGTTACCGGCTCAACATCAGTCTCACATTCACTTGGCGATCAACTGCTGTCGCCATCTGAATCATGACTGTCACCATCAGATTTATCGCCCGAACTTGGCTGATATGCTTCTTCGCTTGCTGAATATGCTGCATCATCAGACGACTCAGAGCCGTCACTGTCAGCATCTCGTTGCAATATTTCTCTTACTTGGGCAGCTGAATACTTTCATTTTGACATCATAAACAATAACCTAAATAAGCAAAGATAAAGTTGAATAAAATGCAAAGCAGTTTTACTATAGGTGTACAATAATCGTGATGAACGAGCTGAAAGCCTTTAGATTTCATCGGAAATAATGAGAGAACGTATGATATCAATTACAGAAAATGTGTAATTTTCATAAAATAAGAGTACAAAAAATAAATTATATGTAATTAATGATAAATACCTTTGTCAGATCAAAAAATTCACAAAACTGCAAATTGTATCACGATCCAAACCGGATGTAAGCAACTGGGGTCAAAAATGACCCCACTGGTACTCTGTGCTGCAATTCATCACTAGCGTCACCTAGCGGATGAAAATTATTCCTCTCATGGCGCAATATAAAGAGAATATTGACATGTGAAAAGTCATAAAAAGATTGCATTCTTGAACAACTAGTTTCCGAGATACGCGTTGTGAAACTTGCAGTGGGGTCACTTTTGACCCCATCGGTACTCCCAGGGTTAAAAGACTCTCTGTGTAGATGGAATTCCCCTAGTTTGTGTGAGACATTTAGGGGAGATATTTGACTACCTGCAACCAAAATTCAGTACTCTCTCCAGATGGTATCAAATTGGAAGAGTGCTACTAAATGATGATTATTTAGAAGGATTAGCTCAGAGATGGTCAAAAGAGTAGGAGGACGTGTCAGTAGATGATTAGAAAAAAAGACATGAAGACCCTTTATTGGTGACTAGGGATGCTAGCTTGCATGAAATGCAATATAAAATCTTATATCAAATTTATGTTACATGTAAAAAGGGCTGAACAGCTGTCCTACCTTTAGCCAGTTTTTATCTGGCCAGCGGCTGAATATCGCTGCTGACTGGTTAGCTAATTGGTTAACCCAGCAACATGGATATTCAATGTCAGTGGCCAGATATAGCCCCAGCATTGAATTTCTGGGTTTAAATTAAAGCAGCAACAACCAGCTGCTCAGGGCCAGTGCAAGATGAGATGCCGTAGGTCAGTGGTTCTCAACTCAGTCCTCTGGGACCCAAAGACCACTCAAGTTTGCAGGATATCTACAATGAATATGCATGAGATAGATCTGCATACAATGGAAGCAGTGCATGCAGATCTATCTCATGCATATTCATTGTGGATATCCTGAAATCCTGACTGGCCTGGGAGTCCCAGAGGACTGGGTTGAGAACCACTGCCTTAGGTGAACCTCATCCCTTGTGCCCCTCCCCCATCACACCCACTCACTGGGACTGACAGTGGTGGCAATGGACACAAAAAGCCCCATGGAGCTTACCTTCAAGCTTTGGCACCATGAGGCTGTTTGCTTCCACAGCTCTCAGACTCCTGATGCTGACTTCCTGTGCAAACAGGAAGTCAACATTGAGAGTCAAAGAGAGGCAGAAGCAGACAGCCCTGTGGCACCGAAGCTTGAAAGTAAGTGTTGTGAGGCTGTTTGTGGCTATTGATATTGCTGTCAGTCCTGGAGAAGGACAACAGCGACGGTAATGGGTGCCCCCCAAAGTGATTCGCCTAATGATAGTGCCAGTCCTCCAGCCGCTTTAAGTGTGCTGGCTGCCACCACTGAAAATGACCTCCAGAGATTTTAACAATATTCTTATGAGAAAATAATGATATTGAAGACAGGAAATTACACAATGAAGTTGGATGATTTTTGGGAGATACTGCACACTTTTGGAATTATTTGAAAAATTTGGAGATATTGAGTGGTGCAAACTACACTCCTTACTTGTTACAGAAATGGTCTCCCTTGTTGATGATGACTGTTTAATTAGTTTATGGGAGTTTTTGATGATTGGATTGATTTTAAGCTACTCCCTTTGGAAATGAGAAAGGTAAAGTTTGCTGTTCAATATAGTAAAGGTAACATTGGTGCATAAGAAATATCCCCAATAGTGCACAGATGATCATGACAAATTTATAGCTGTTCTATGGCTTCTTGGCAGATGTGTGTGTGGGTACTCTGTGCATTTTTGCATGTCTTTATAAAGTACACAAGTATATTTAAGTTTGCTCCTGCTCCACCCATACAATGCCTCAGGAATGCCTACATGTAGATTGTGTAAAAGTAGGCTCTCATTCCCTTCAACTATGTTTTACTCATGTATACTGTAGGGAACCGAGCTATGCTATCTTTTGGGCTGAATGCCACATAAACCAAAAAAACATGGAATCTCTTGTGTTGAAAGATTTCTGGGCTTTTTATGCTACATTGAAATGGAGAATGCTGCTGTGAAAGAACACATTGTTTGTCTAAAACTGCATGCCCTGTGAAAATGCAGGTGTCTGGAGGCCCCTGCTGTAGTGACCTTGAAGAAACCATTGGGTCAATATTCAGCATGACTTATTCATACAACAGCACCTGCTATATGAATACATTCTGTTGGACCATAGGCTCGAAATTCAGCTGTAGCAAGTAAATGTTCTAAAGTAGCTAGTCACTGTGGACCTGGATATTCAATGCCAGGGTCATATCCGGCTGCTGGCATCGAATATTTGGGTCAGTTGGATAGGATTGATATTGAGCCGCTGCTTGGTTAGCTTAGCGGCAAAAGTTGGGATGGTCTTTACTGTCTAACTTCTTCCACTCAGAGATAACCGGGCAGCAGCTGAATATCGCCACTGTCCGGCTATCCCTGGGTGCCACCCCTGGAATGCATCAGCACCCACAGAAATCTGGCGGCACCAACTGTGTTTGTGCTGTTACATATCCAGTTCATCACGATTAATGCTCTTAGCAGATCTAGAGATTTACATTCAACTTTCCAGTATTGTTCACAGCATGTGAGTTTAGCAACTCAATCACCTCCTTTTATACTTGCTGATCAGTCGCAGATCAGTAAACTGATGCGCAGCTTCAATACAGTGAGGAACCATCTGTGCGGTGATATTGGCTATAGAAAGTTTGCATTTATGTTCAATCATCTTTTAAAAGGTCTATTAGTTCTGCCAATACGCTTTAGAACATGGATATATAATCACATAGATAACAAAATTTGATATGCAATTTGTATTAGCTCAAATTTTATATCTCTTATTAGTAATTGAGAGAAAAAACTACATTCACTGCATGGATGATGTCCCTAAAAAGTAAGATCTTGACAATTGAGTGGGAGGAGATAAATATGTATCACCTGATCTCTAATATTCCTCCCTCCGGATAAAGCAATACACCGTCCATCAGAAAAGACTGACTGCATGGTGAAGATGTGCCAATGTCATTTAATGATATGAGCAATGGCAGGAGCTAATTGGAAAAGCCCAAGATAATTGTCTATTCATGCTGTCTTGGGCTTGGCAATCAATAACAATTCGCCCATTGGCAAACAAGGCTCACAGATAAGCTCTGCGAATAGGAAAAAAAAGGATATCCTTTGTTGCTCGGTAACTGTATCAAATCTTTGAACTGAATTTGAAACTGCTCTCTAGTACTTATTTATTTAACATTTTTTATAAACCGCTTTTCAGATTCTCAGAGAAGTTTACATAGAACGCAACTTTGTTTACATAGAACGGTTCATTAGTAACAGACAGCAGAACAATTAACAATAACAATGACATCTTACAACATTTATAACTTTTTGTAGAACAAATGTGGCATAATCTAAGAAACTGGCCTATTGAATTAGATTATTACAGTCCACTTCTTTTCTATAGATGGTAGCATACAAAGTCCCTTGTTCTTTATGCACATGAACATCCAAAAAAATTCACACCGAGTACATCACTTTGCATAATAAATTTCAAATGGTAATCAAATAAATTAAGTCACTGAACAAAATTCAACAGAGATCCTGCATCCAGATTCCAAATAAAAAAAGTGGCATCAATATAACAGCACCATAATCCAATATGGGCAAACCATTGAAAGGTATACAAAAAAATAATCTTGAAATTTCATAACATACAAGTTTGCCACACTAAGGGCCATAGCAGTCACCATTGTAGTGCTGTGTATTTGCAAAAAGAAGCTATCCTCAAACATAAAATAATTATGACTCAATTCCAATTTGTACCAAAGATATTAAAAAATATCTTGGAACTCATGTAGAGGGAAAACAAGCCACCAACACTTGCTAAACAATCTGGAAGGCTGATTCTTGAGAAACTTTTGAATACAAAGCCTCAATAGCCATAGTAGCAACCAATGTATGAGCAGAAATGTTGCCATCAGTTTCAATAATTCTTAAAATATGCACCGTTTCTTCAATATAAGAACATGAGGTAGACACAAATGGTATTAAAAGACAGCAGACTGAGAGTGGGGTTGTAATACTGTGCCTCTCAAAGACACGATAGATAGCCTTGGGGGTGCACATGAAGATTATGCATTTTAGGTGTTATATGAAATGCCATTGTTTTAGGATGAGGTATTCTTAAAAACTATGCTTTGCCGTTCATCAGAAAACCTTGTTCAAGAGCTTGCTGGACCGTCTGGGAAATCTCTGATACCAATCCTGAAATAGGATCTTCTGTCAGCAATATAAAATCATCACTACTGTGTAGCTGCCGATATGCTTCTTGTGTAAATTGTGTTCTTTGCTGAATCACTACTGTACTTTCTTTATAAAATAGGTTTAAAAATGTTGGACTTCTCACATGTGACCTGTCATAAAATCAGGCCCTAGAGGTTTACTATAGTATTAATGGTGTGCCCAAGTACTATGCAAATCACCATCACAGAACTGCGATGGAAATGTTTTTATATTATCACAACTACAGCACTTTGGCTCTAATCTTGGATACGTAATTAGATAAAAACATACGGTCTGCCATACTAGCTTTGAATCTCCACGTTATCAACATAGCAACAAAGATATAAATATGTAACTGAGGCCTGTTACCACAAATCACTTGAAGTGATCTTCCATTGGAAAAACAACTTGATGTCTCTTAGCAACAAAATGTTTGCTTTCAGTGTATAAATGTTATAAAGGAAAGTGTCCTTAGACATCAGTGCTCCAATAAATGCAGTTTTAAATGATCCAATAACTGTATATGCTTTTCCTCCATGAACATAAGAGACACCATACTGGATCAGACCATCCATCAAGCCCCATATCCTGTTTCCAACAGCGGCCAATTCAGGGCACAGGTATCTGTCATGTTCCCAGAAATGTACACAAATTCAATGTTGCTTATCCCAGGGGTGAGCAGTGGATTTCCTCCATCACTTTAATAATAGTTTATGGATGTCTCCAAGGAAATGTCCAAGCCTCTTTTAAACCCTGCTACCCTAATAGCTTATAGTACAACCTCCAGCAATAAATTTCAGAGTTTGATAACGCATTCAGTAAAAAAAAAACATTCTGTGATTAGTCTTAAATACTCTACATTGTAGCTTCATTACATGCCCCCTAGTCTTTCTGTTTTTTGAAGGAGTAAACAATTGATCTGCATTTACCTGTTCCACTCCACTCATTATTCCATTGACCTCTATCATATCTCCCCTCAGCCATCTCTTTTTCAAGCTGAAGAGCCCTAACCTTTTAAAGCTTTCCTTGTAGGGGTGTCCTTTCATTCCCTTTATCATTTACGGTTTTAAATTTTTTGCCTATTTATTATTTTTGTCTTGAATGCATGAGTCCTAGTTTTACGTGTTTCCTTGTAAAATAGGGAAAGAATGTCTTATGAGGAGATTGTATTCACCCAACAGATTATTTGTAACCTTGTATTACAGACTAAACCACATATCTTATGTTGGCACTTGTCAGTCCTGTCAATCTGCTTCTTCGATGTGTAACAGGTAGGACCGAAATGTCCTGTTTGCAGTAAAACAAAAGTTTCTAGTGTCATGAAGACGACCAAAGGACAAGCATCTACAGTTGCTCCTTTTCCTACATCTCATTCTGAATTTTTCTTTTGCACCTACTACCACAACCTAACGGGGGATGGGGGGGGGGGGGGAGGAAGCAGAGGCATTATAAGGAAATTCTGGTAATGCAGGATGTTGGGAAAACATGAAAGTAAAAAATAGAGCTGAACATTAGAGAAGAGGTCTGTTATTTGGCCTTTAGAAAGAAGATTAAATCATGGCTACTTTTGAAAAAGTATGAAAAAGGATTGTTTTCCTCAAGGGGTCATTGTTTGCTTCTAGCTGTGTATTATAATTTATGTAGAAGGGAGGACTGTGTGTCATTTTTATGTCTTTTCATTACTTTTACTAATTTACAAGTAACTCGCCTATCCTGCTATTCCTCGGTAGTTGTCTTTTTTATTTGCTCAATTTATTGTTATTTCATGTGGGGTTTTTTTGTAAACTGTCTTTGTTAAGTCAAGAGTGTGAGGTAGAAATCTTATAAATAAGTAAAGCTGGATCGGATGAAGGACTAAGTGAAGAAGGAGAGAGTTCAATGGGAATTTTGAAGCAGATAGAACCATGGAAAGTTAGGAAGAAGTAGGAATCTGGATGAAGATAGAAATATTTGGTTTTAGAGACTGGGTAGAGATCTAGACAGAAGAGACACTGAGTGGAAGGAGAAATAGAAGTGTTAGCGCCTAAGGATGAGAGGAGAAGAGAATGAAGGTCTAGGAGATGGAGGATGATCAGATAGGAAGGGAACTAAAGAAGATGAAGGAGGAAGAGAAAAATGGTAAGAAAGACTTGAAAGATTTCACCAGAATATTTCACCAGTTTGCTGAAACTAACATTAATATATCTTTGAGATTCAGTTACAATATGATCTCTCACAGGGAAACTAGCACTTAAATCTCAGTATCTGTAAAATGTAAATGATTCTTTTTAGTGAGTGATGGCAGGAAGATTTGCAAATAATGAATATATTTCATGCTCATGCAATGCCTTCTAAAAGTCTTTACATGTCATACATTTGTCACTTTCCGTTGTCTAAAAAGTGCTACTGAAAATGCATTAAAGTAGGAGTTTATTCATCTATGCAACATACTCTCTACTCTGTTATTCTGAAAGAACAATTATAAAATTATTCAAAAAATGGTGAGGCCGCGGGCAGGGTCCCGGCGGCCGTTCGTAACCGGGCGCGCGGCCCGGTGCGAGGACCCTGTGCACGCTGAAGCGGAGGGCGCGTGGGTGGACAGTTTCAAACTCATTGGCTCCCGGCGAATGCAGTCGCGTGGGAGCCAATGGGAGTGTGAGCCTGCAGCGTGGTGAGGGGAGGAGTTTGCCGGGAGGCCTCCGCGTGGTCAGTCGTGCTGGCGGAGGCCTGAGGGGTGCCGGCTTTCTTCTGTGTGCGGTGCAGTCTGGGGCCTGGTTGGAAGCCGGAGGTGTAGCAGCGGTTCCCGGTAGCAGAGCGGGTGCGTGGCAGCTGGTTGTGCGGTGGTGGATTTGTGGCTGTGTTTGGTGGCGGTGCGGACGGTGCTGCATGACAGAAGTGTTTGGGGACTGCTGCTCAGGGCGGGAGTTGTGGCTTTGGGGGTCATTGCGGGGTGGGGGTCTATGGAGTGTGGGGTTCCGGGGGGAAATACGTGGCTGGGTGACCAGGGTGTATTATATTTTTAAAAAAATGAAAGAAGAGCTCGGGGAGCTGGACTGTGGGAGGACGGTTTTGCCACCACGGTTCATGCCAGTGCAAGGCAGGAGGGGGCTGAGAGCAGGTGTGTATCCTGGTCTTGAGGGGGTCTCGATGCCTTTGTGTAGGGGTCAGATGGGCCGTGCTGGAGGGCTGATTTACGCTGGCGAATTATCGATCATATTCCTCCTGAAGCTAGAGGGGGTGACCGGGGCTCACGTTTGAGTTACCGGGAGCAATATTGGATTTTTACCTTAGACTCTTTAGAACCTCAGGGGCTAAATTTGACTGTGGACTGGTGGACCCTGGTCTGATTGATGAGGAGTTGAGTATGCCGCATGTCTATTGGATACTAACTGATCATGTGCCCGTTCTTGGGCGTTTAAAAGAAGTTTGCTTCCGGTGGGGAGACGAGCAACGGAGTTTGACAAAGAGTCGGGAGAGTCAGTGATTCGAAACAGCTACAACATTGGGTTACTTTGAAGGGGTTTCCCCTCATATAGTTGCTCATGAGTCTGGGATCGTTGGGACCATGTTAGTTTGCTTAGCGCCTGGTTAAAGTGGAGACAAAGTGGACAAAGTGGAGACACCTCTCTTGAAATGTTTGAGGTGGTTGAGTTCTGCCCATGAAACCGTCGAACCGACATCAGCATTGAGACGGACGTTCATGAGGTCGTTGTTGGCCTCTTTAAGGATTTGGGCTGAAGTGCTCCAGTTCCAGTTCAAAGCTAAGTGACTTTGGTTAATCCCTTTATGCTTTCCCACAGTTTCAGTTGGTATTAGTGGGTTGATATCCCTCTAATCCATTTTAGGGTTGGGACCCTAATTTAAATTAAAAGAGAAAACGGAACAGCACACAACGAGAGGGGGATTCCCCTCATGGTGTGAGTTCCAACAAAAAAATTTTTATCACGGTGGTTTCCCCTTCTTGAGTGGATATTTATATGGGAGATCTAAAGGGACCTTTTGTGATTATATGGAGGGCGAAGCAAGGCAGCGGGCCGCTGTCCCATGTCCGCGGGCTCAGAGCCTGGCGGGTGAGGTGCATGCAAGGGGGTGTCTGATCCCAGTGATGTGGGGGGGTCAGGCTGCCGGAAGGGGGCAGCGTGGAGTGAGTGCCCCTCGGGGGAGGGCTTTTGGGGGGGTAGGGGGAGCAGGGGTACTGGTGTGGAGCGGGGGTCAGGGGGTGCACGTGGGCATGGGGGCAGGGCGCAGACGTGCGCCTCCCGGGGGGTGCAGCAAGCCGCGGCAGCACAGCGGTGCAGCATGGTGTCGCCAAGGGGGGAGGCTGGGCGGCAGGAGGGGGGGTGATTTGCGGGGGTGGCAAGGGGGAAAACGTGATGGGGGGCAAGGGCAGCTGGGAGTGTTGCCGCCAGCTTGGGTACCTGTGGTTTGGACTCCCCTGTTCCGGCTGCCTGTCCACCGGTGCACGGTGGCTATATGGTGGTAGGGAGGCCATCTTTGTGGGAACATTGGGTGGGAGGGGGCAGGGGACTTCGGGGGCTGAGTGAGGTGGGCCGTGGTCCCCCGTTTGGTCCCTGGTAGTTTCCCCCCACTGGTTTTTCTCTCATGTCTTCACAGGTGCAAGGGATGGAGCACTCTTCGGGGAGCCAGGAGCCGAGAGTGACGGCAGACGGTGGAGCGGCGGCAGGCCTCAGTTCTGCGGCGGAAGTGAGTGGAGTGAGCCGGGAGGTGGCGGCGCATCGCAGCGAGGATGGTGAACAGGTGGAGCAGCGGTCTGCTGCTGTTGAGGCGCCAGAGGTTCAGGTGGCAGGTAAGTTGTCTGGGGACTTGGGGGAGGGGTCGTCATATCCGGCAGCGCGTAGCAAGGCGGGGCACAGCCCTGGGAAGAAAAGGTGTCACTATTGTCGTTTCCGGTGTAGTTCGGAGTCGTCCTCTTCCTCCTCCTCGGGTGCCTCGTCTTTGTCGTCTGGGGGGGAAGTATCACGGCAGGGGGGGTGTGGGGGGGGTGGGATGGGGTCCAGAGCCAGGGGGGCCCCTTCGGTGGTTGCGTTCCCGGAGCTGTGGGAGGGGGTGCCGAGGAAACTGCGGCGCAAAATTCAAAAACGGTGGTATATTGATATTTTTCGGCTGTTGGACGGTAGGAAACGGTCGGGTGAGGGCCAGAAGAAGAGGAAGGAGGATGGGAAAGTGGGACGGATTAAGAAAGTGGCGCGCAATGTGGTCAATTGGACACGGTCCTTCCTGCGCCTAGCCAGTGTGTGGGGTCATTACTCGCCCGAGCAGTACGGTATGTTATTGGCATATGCGGATTCCATCTTGGAGGTGTCTCAGATGCATGATGGCTGGGCGTGGTTAAATTATGATGGAAAGTTTAGGGACAAAATGGAGGAGAACAGAACGTTGTCCTGGGGCACGCAGGGCATAAATCTCTGGCTGACGCAGATGTCCGCTAGGACTGGCTTGGGGGGGTGGGGGGAGGGGCAGGGTGGTCGGCATGCTGGGAGGAGGTTGTTCCTTTCGGACGGCGGCAGGGGGGTCTGCAGCAGAAGGATGGGTCGGGGGGGGGGGTAAGTGACGTTTGTTGGAGATTTAATAGGTCCACCTGCCCATTTACGGACTGCAGATTTAAGCACGTCTGCTCCGTTTGCAGCGGGGGGCACTCCGCCATGCAGTGCAATAACAAAGGGGCCGGTGGTGCCCATGGGACTGCCCCCAAGCCTCAATGAGGTGGGTAGTCGAGTGCCGACCCCGATACGGTTGGATGCCTTGCAGAGTTGGCTATAGCGGTATTCGAGGAGGCGGGACAGGGAGGTGTTGGGGTTCGGTTTTCAGTTTGGGTTTATTATTCTGGTTCAGGGTGTGGTGGTGGTGTCAAGTGTTAGCAACTCACCTTTGGTGCGCCATTTTGAGGCTGTGGTATGGGACGAGCTGGTGGCGGAGCTGAAGTTGGGTCGCATCGCGGGCCCCTTCTCTGAGCCGCCTTTCTCAGTCTTCGTAGTCTCTCCACTGGGGATAGTACCTAAAAAGGAGCCAGGGAAGTTCAGGCTCATTCATAACTTGTCTTCACCGCTGGGCGCGTCAGTGAATGACCATATTCCGCAGGAGTTGTGTATGGTATGTTATGCGTCATTTGATCGGGCGGCCGAGTTGGTGAGAGCTGCGGGGAAGGTGGCGTTGATGGCGAAGGTGGATATCGAATCTGCCTTTCATTTATTGCTGGTGCATCCCTCTGCCTTTCGCTTGCTGGGCTTCCATTTTCAAGGGGACTATTATTTCGACAAATGTATGCCAATGGGCTGTTCCATTTCCTGTGCTTACTTGAAACGTTTAGTATGTTTCTGCATTGGGTTCTGGTGCAGATAGGGGGCTCGGCGGATGTGGTGAATTACTTAGGCGATTTTCTGTTCGTGGGCCCGGCGAATACCACGGAGTGTCAGCGGTTGTTGACAGCTTTTGGGGAGCTATCGCAGGAGCTGGGTGTACCATTGGCGGTGGAGAAGACGGAGGGCCCGATGACGAGATTGATGTTTCTGGGAGGGGAAGTGGACACCAGGGTTTTGGTCGCACGTTTGCCGCCGGAGAAGGTAGCTTGCTTGCGGGCGTTGGTGGAGAACGTACTGCTGTCCTCCAAGATCACCTTGCGTGAGATGCAGGCATTGGTAGGCTCTTTAAATTTCGCATGCAGGGTGATACCTATGGGCAGGGTATTTTCAAGGAGATTGGCAGCTTCGACGGCGAGGATGCGGAAGCCGCACCATAGGATTAGGGTCATGGAAGTGTTGAGGGCAGACTTGTGGGTCTGGAGTCGGTTTTGGAGGGTTTCAATGGGACCTCGGTTCTGCTGGGGGCGGAGGTTTCCAGCGATGAGTTGGAGCTTTATACGGATGCGGCAGGGGGAATAGGTTTGGGGGTGTACTTTGGTGGGGCCTGGTGTGCGGATAGGTGGCCACAGGCTTGGCATTCTTCGGGTTTGATGGCCAACGTTACCTTCCTGGAATTGTTTCCGATTCTGGTGGTTCTGGAGTTATGGCCGGACAGGCTGCAGGATCGAAGGATTGTTTGGTGGTGTGATAATGAGGCTGTGGTCAGTGTGGTTAATCAGTTCTTGCCCAGAGGTTTGCGGGTGATGGGGTTAATGCGGGAGGTGGTGTTGGCTTGTTTTCAGGTGAACATGTCGGTGAGGGCACGGCATATCCCCGGCTGTATTAATGACATTGCTGATGCTCTTTCTCGTTTCCAGTGGGAGCGGTTTCGAGCGCTGGCTCCAGAAGTGGACCGGGAAGGATCCAGGGTCCCAGAGGTATTGTGGAGCGTTGGCCTAGCGGAATGCTGAGCCTGCTGCGGAGTTCAGTGGCGGCGGGGACCTGGTCGGCTTACCAACGTGGCTGTGACAAGGTGGCCCAGTTTCTGTTGGAGCGCGGTTGGCAGGCAGGCTGGGTGCCGGATGGTCTCATTGGCAGTTATATAGCTGAGGCTAAGGGCCGCGGGTTGTCTAGGTCAGCAATGCGCTTGCATTTGGCGGGGTTCCATTTTTCGCGAGTGCGGCAGGTTGGGGCGTGCCTTCAGGGGGAGGGTTGGCACGTAGGCTCCTTTGGGGGTGAGAACGTGCATGGCCATTGCCTCCTGACCCATGGAGACCAATCACGCATGACTTGCTCGTGAGACTCCTGGCAGTGTTACCGGGGGTAGCAGCATCCCGCTATGAGGAGGTCTTATTCCGGGCGGTTTTCTGTCTTACCTTTTTTGGGGCTTTCCGGATCGGGGAGCTGGTAGCGAATTCGGGTAGGCCGGAGGGGGGTCTGCAGCGGCGCCATGTGCGAATTGAGGGGGGACAGTTGAGGATCCTCTTGGCGAGATCCAAGACGGATCAGCGGGGTCGGGAGTTGTGGGTGGTGTTGAGGGAGAGTGTGGGCCTCATTACGGGCCCAGTGTGGGCAGTGAGGCAGTATCTGTGGGTGCGGCCCGGTGATGCTGGGGGTCTTTTTCTGCATGCGAATACGCGCGTGTTGACCCATTTTCAAGTAACAGCGGTGCTGCGGATGGCATTGCGGGCTTTTGGCGAGGACCCTACGCTTTTTGCGCCGCACTCCTTTCGCATCGGCACGGCTGCTAGCACAGCAGAGGCCGGGTTGCCTGATCGGGTCATGCAGAACATTGGTAGGTGGCGTTCCAAGGCTTTTCAGGGTTATGTGCAGCTATAAAGGGCTGGGGGGGCTGCTAACTCTTCATTTATTTTGCAGATGAGGGTTTGGAGCCACGCGGCTGTTGGATAATTGGTCATTCATTCGTCCACTGGGCGGGGCACCGAGTTGCGGCGAGGCCCATGGGCCAGAATTTGGGATTGGATCCTACAGTGGTGTCTGTGTCATGGCTGGGTGTGCGTGGTCTTCAATTGTTGGAGTTGCTACCTTTGCTACGGCACCACGGTGGGATGTTGTCACATCCCACGGTGCTACTTGTTCATTTGGGGGGAAATGACCTGAGCTCTTGGGCCTGCAGGCAGCTGATAAGAGCGGCGCAAGAGGACCTGGCTGTTGTTCTGCGGATCCTTCCAGGGGTGATTTTGCTGTGGTCTGACATTATCCCAAGGCCTGCTTGTTGGGACCAGCGGCGTCGGTCGAGGGGGTTGACTAAGATTAACCGTCATATCGGTCGCTGGGTGTGTGAACGGGGAGGCTATCAAATAGTGCATTCATGGGTGGAGGTTGGATGTGTGGGGCTTTATAGAGGAGATGGGGTACGTTTGTCTCCAGTCAGTATGGACCTGCTTCTTAATGATTGGTAGGAGGCGTTGGAGTATGTGATTTTGCATGATCTATGCTGGTCGCAGCTTTGAGCTGGTCGCCTGTGCCTGTGGCGGGATCCCGGAGGTTTACGGGGTCCGGAGCCTCATGGTACACCTGGGCGGGGGCGGGGTGCCCCTGACCCGGACAAACCCGGGTGCCCCTGACCCGGACAAACCCGAGTGCCCCTGTCTGGAGTTGCTGATGAGGGGCCCGAAGCACCGGGTTCGCTTGCCGCGGTTAGTAATGAAGATTAAGAAATGAAAAAAAGTCTTGATTGCACAAGTCTTTACAGTCCTTCTCTCAATACTTGATGGTAACCTCTTTTACAGTCATAACAGCTATGAGTTACTTAGGATATATGTCTAAGTTTTTGCACAATGGGATGATGCAATTTTTGTCTATTCTTCTTTCAAGCTACATATAGACTGCAATGTTCAAGCCTTGCCACAGAGTTTCTATTGGATTCAGTTCTGGACATTGGCCGGACCCCATCAAGACATTTACTTTTTCCTTACTGAGACACTCCATTATTGCTTTCAAAATCATCAGAGAATTAGCCCCCCCTACCCTATTTCAGCTTATCAAACCCCCCCCCACAATGATCGACACCGAAGAGGCGCAATGAATAACACCCTCCTATTCCCCCCGGATTACAGAATGACAATACACAAGTAACATTCCAACTAACTGACCTGACATAACCTTGAGAAGAATCAAGCACCTTATACGCCACAATTTCTCTACTTACTTTCAACCCCACAATACATTACATTGCTCTGATTACCTCTTCAAAAATGCATAATATTGAAAGCACATGAGTCATGAAGAACAAACTAATTATAAATAGTTTTCTGGTATTTGAATCATGTATATAACTCTGATTGTTTGTTAGTTATATGTCATCACTACCTTGTTCAATGTAATTCAGTTGTTTTATGTAAACTGCTATGATTCTTGATATGGTGGTATAAAAATCACATAAATGAATAAACAAATAAACAAACAAAAAAATAAAATAAATAAATAAATTAGATCTTCAAGTAATCTGGGCATAAGCAAAACAACCAAACACCCACATCCCCCAAAATTCTTGATTGCATAAGCTTCACATCCTTTATCCTAGTAAGCCCAAATTAGTTCCATTTACAAAACTGCCTTATCAAGATTCATAATAAGTTAAATAGAGCTTTCATGGGGTACAGTCACAGTAATTGACCGAATTAGAATACTCCTGGATGAAGAATCTAGCTGCTTCTGTTGTTTGAAGTGAACATGAAGCAAAGGTCTTCACAAGCTGTACACAGTTGGTGAACTGGATCAGGAACAGAGAGCAGTGGTGAATGGAACTCACTCTGAAGAAAGGAGTGTGAGTAGTGGAGTTTCTCAGGGATTGGTCCTGGGACCACTACCGCTCAATGCCTTTGTGGGTGGTATTGCCAAAGGGTTAAAAGGAAAAGTTTTCCTTTTTTCAGATCATATGAAGATTTGCAACCGAGTAGACACTTCAGAGGGAGTAGACAATGTGTGAATAGATCTACAATAATTAGAAGAATGGTCTAATGCTTGGCAACTGAGATTTAATGCAAAGAGGTGCAGAGTAATGCACTTGGGATGCAAAATCCCAAAGAAAATGAGAGGCTGGTATGTATGGATCAAGAGAGAGACCTCAGGATTATAGTGTCTAAGGATCTCAAGATGTTGAAATAGTGTGACAAAGTGACTGCCAAAACCAGAAGGATGTTAGGCTGCATACAAGAGAGGAATAACCAGCAGGAAGTGGAGGTATTAATGCCCTTGTACAGGCCATTGGTGAAGACTCGGAGTATTATGTTTAGTTTTGGAGACCGTACCTTACAAATGATATAAAAAGATTTGAAATGGTTTGGAGGAAGGTGACCAAGAAAATATGGGGCCTGTGCCATAAGGCATTTGAGAAAAGGCTTGAAGGCCTAAATTTGTATACCCTAGAGGACAGGAGAGACAAAAGGAATATAATACAGACCTTTAAATACTTAAAATATATTAATGACACAAATAAACCTTTTTCAAAGATGGGGAAGCTGTAGAACTAGAGGACTTTAAATGAAGCTGCAAGGAGGTAAACTTAAAAGCAACATCATGAAATACTTTTCCATGGAAAGGATGGTGGATGCCTGGAACGCCCTCCTGAAGGAAGTGATAGGAGCAAAAACAATGATGGAATTCAAAAAGGCATGGGACAGACACAAAGGATCACTACATAGCAAGAGGATGGAATCAAAGCAAATAACTTCATAAATAGAGAGGAGTAACCTGCCTGTAGTGGCAGGTACAATTTTAAGCAAAGGCATAAAGGGAGAGTGGCAGGTGCAATGATACAACTCTAGCCACCTTACTGGGCAGACTAAATTGACCATTGTCATTTACTGTTACTCTGTTACTATGAAAGAACTAAGGGATGACATTATTCAATGGTACAGATTGAGGGAAGGCAATAAGAAAATTTCAGCATGTATGAATATCCTTTGGGTCACTGCCAGGTCTATCACTGGAAACTTGGCTTTATTTTTTAACTACGACTCGTACACTCAGCGCATGGCTCTGGTTTGTGCATTCAATTGATACGAATTATATATTTTTACCAGCATTACAAAACCCTTTGAAAGAATACTTTCTAACACAAATCATCACGCTATTGCATAGCAAATAGACAAACTGTCTTTAAGAGACATATCACTTACCACAGCACTGCTGTATGTCCCCCGAGGAAGGCGTTTGCCGAAACGTGTAGGGTCCACATTCAATAAAGCAGTCTGTACCAACCTACGTCTCTTGCTTCCTGTGTTTCCCTTCTGCTCTGCAAGAGCGACGCTCCTCCTTCCTTTCACAGATTGAGGGAAGGCAATAAGAAAATTTCAGCATGTATGAATATCCTTTGGGTCACTGCCAGGTCTATCACTGGAAACTTGAAACTGTTTGGCACTACTAAATGGCCTCAGTCTAGCTGCCCATCCAAAAACAGTAGACATGGGTTAAGGAAACTTCAGAGGAAAATTACTTTGAGGCCTCATTATTCTAAAACAGAGGCTTTTAACCCAGCATAGGTGTTGGACTGGGGTGGGCCACAGGGTCCCTGGCCCCAACAAAAGTTTACCCGCCATCCACAGAGAGCAGCCGTGATCTCGGCAGACACCTTCTGTCTTCCCACGAGAGATCCTGTGGGCAGACAGCAGTCTTTGCTGTGATCGCAGCAGCCTTCCCCTTCTGCCCGTGGGGATCTGATCTCCTGCAAGCAGGAGGGGAAGGCTGCTGCAATTGCAAGGCCACTTTGACAGAAGGAGTCCGCCGCGATTGCAGCCATTCTTTTCTCTTCTGCCCACAGGAGATGGGATACCCACAGGCAGAACAAGAGGGGAAGGCCGTGGGGGACTAGGGGCAGACTTGGGGTGGAGTCAAGGCGGAGCTTGGCCCCCGCAATTGGTGAGGCATTCCATGACCCATGCAACACAATCCATGGGACACACCTAGTCAGTCACGTTTTCGAGATAACTATAATGAATATGCATGAGAGAAGTGTGTATGCACTGCCTCCATTTAATGTAAATCTCTCTCATGCATATTCTTTGTTATTCTGAAAACTTGACTGACTAGGTGTGTCCTGAGGACAGGGTTGAGAACCCCTGCTCTAAAAGAACTGCAGAAGTCTTAAGCTGACACTTGTGAAAATGCTGAATGTTCAACAGGGAGGTTTCTGGAGAGGGAGGGAAAGATGGATGGTGCAAAGTACAGGCAGACCCTGGGGAAAAATCTGCCCTGCTTTGCCACTGACCCAGAACTGGAGGGAAAATGCACCTTTTAGAATGACAGTGAGGTATTTAAAGGTCTCAATATCACCTCTGTCCCACATTTCCTCTAATGTAGACATATTAAGGTCCTTAAGTCTGTCCTCATATAATTTATAATGAAGACCACTAACCATTTTAGTAGCCACCCACTGCACTGACTCCAACCTGTTTATATACTTTTGAAGTTGTGGTCTCCAGAATTGCACACAATACTCCAAATGAGGTCACACCAGAGACTTATACAAAGGCACTATCACCTCCTTTCTTCTGCTGGCCATTCCTCTCCCTATGCACCCAAGCATCCTTCTAGCTTTCGCCGTCACCTTTTCTATTTGTTTAGCTACTTTGAGATCGTCAGACACAATCATACCTAGGTCCCGCTCTTCTTTCATGGACACAAGTATTTCTCCCCCTATACTGTACTGCTCCCTTGGATTGTTGCAGCCCAAATGAATGACCCTACATTTTTTAGCATTAAATCTCAGATGCCAAATTCTAGGCCATTCTTCAAGCTTATCTAGATTCCTCCTCATGTTATTTACACCTTCTTGGATGTGTACTCTGTTGCTGATTTTGGTATCATCTGCAAAGAGGCAAACCTTATCTGACAGCCCTTCCGCAATATCACTAACAAGTATGTCAAAAAGAATTGGACCAAGGACAGATCCCTGCGGTACTCTGCTAGTAACCTTCTTCTCCTCAGAGTGCGCTCCATTTACCTGTATCCTTTATCGCCTCCCACTCAACCAATTTCTAACCCAAGCAATACATTTACGGTCCATCCCTAGGGTGCTCAGTTTGTTTATAAGTTGCATGTGCAGAACAATGTCAAATGCTTTACTGAAATCCAAATACACTACATCTAGGGCTCTTCCTTGGTCACCCAGTCAAAGAAATCAATCAGATTTGTCTGACAAGACCTGCCCCTGGTGAATCCATGCGGCCGTGGATCTGGTCATCCACTGGACTCCAGAAACCTCATTATTTTCTCTTTCAGCAGTGTTTCCAATAATTTACTCATACTGGGGTTAAAATAACAGGCCTGTAGTTTTCAACCACATCCTTACTTCCACTTTTGTGTAAAGGGACCACATGTGCCTCTGGTACCACCTCTGACACCAACGAGGCATTGAAAAGGTCAGTCAGTGAGCTGCTAGAATGTCCCCAAGTTCCTTTAGTATTCTCAGATGTATCCCATTGGGTCCCATTGCTTTGTCCACTTTTAGTTTAGCTAGTTCCTCATGAACACAGTCTTCTGAAAAACATTTGAGATGTCCATTGCTTTTGTTCCTTTTTGTGGGTGTTGTCTGAGGTCCTGCTCCCGGCTCTTCATCTATGAACACAGAGTTTGATTACACAGAAGTATTTGTTAAGCAATTCCGCTTTATCCTCATCTTCTACATATTCCTCCCCTTCACCCTTGAGTCTGACAATACCACTTTTGCCCTTCCTCCTCTCACTAACATATGTGAAAAATGTCTTATCCCCCATTTTATTGCATTAGATATTTCCTCTTCTTTTTGTATCTTTGCTTTCTTGACTACTTTGCGAGCCTCTAAGTTTTTCCAACTATAGATGCCTGTCTTCCTCTCTCTGTGATCTCTTATATTTCATGAAGGTCTCCCTCTTTTTCTTCACCTTTTCAGCTACCTCTTTTGAGAACTATAGAGGCCTCCTTTTCCCTTTATTTACCATTCTAACAAAACATTGTTTGTCCTTAAATTATCCCCTTTCAGTTTTGCCCACTGTTTTTCTACATCCCCCAGCTGTTCCTATCCCGCTAATGACTGCTTGAGGTATTGGCTCTTCCGAAGGGATGGGCTTCACCTTAACCGGGATGGAACCAGGCTGCTGGCATTAACCTTTAAAAAGGAGATAGAGCAGCTTTTAAACTAGATAACAGGGGAAAGCTGACAGTTGCCTTATGGTCCATCTAGGCAAAGTTAATTATTCTAAAGTCTAGGACCTTCGCTTTTGAATGGATTTTATCAGCCCTAGTCCTAATACTGAACCACACCATCTGGTGAACATAAGAACATAAAATATGCCATACTGGGTCAGACCAAGGTCCATCAAGCCCAGTATCCTGTTTCCAACAGTGGCCAATCTAGGTCATACGTACCTAGAAGTTTCCCCAAAAGACACAGGTTCCACAATGCTTGTACTGGGTCAAGCATTGATATCCTGGGTCCCTTCTTAATAATGGTTTATGGACATTTCCTCCAGGAACTTGTCCAAACCTTTTTTAAATCCAGCTACACTAACAGTCTTTACTACATCCTCCAGTAACAAATTCCAGAGTTTGATTACACGTTGAGTGAAAAAATATTTTCTTTTATTAGTCTTAAATAGTATACCCTGTAGCTTTATTGCATGTCCCCTGTTGTTGTTGTTAAGTGCCGTCGAGTCGGAGTCGACGCATGGCAACCCTCTGGATAGCTATCCTAAATTGTGTTTGGTCTTCAGTCAGGCGGCTCATTGTTGACAGACTGGTACCTGTAGCTGCTGTTATTGTATCGATCCATCTCATTGCTGGCCTTCCTCTTTTGCATTGACCTTCTATCTTGCCAAGCATAATGTCTTTCTCTAATGATCTCTCTCTTCGCATGATGTGTCCAAAGTATGAAAGTCAAAGTCTTGTCATCTGAGCTTCTAAACAAAGCTTAGGTTTGATCTCCTCTAGTACCGACTGGTTTGTTCTTCGGGCAGTCCATGGTATACACAGTATTCGCCGCTAGCACCATAATTCAAAGGCATCAATTTTCTTCCTGTCTTTTTCACTGTCCAGCTTTCACATCCATATGATGTTATTGAAAATACCATGGCTTGAACAAGTCAAATCTTTGTATGGAGAGAGACATCTCTGCTCTTGAGAATCTTATCTAGGTCTTTCATAGCCATTCTGCCAAGAGCAATGCGTCGTTTGATTTCTTGACTGCTTGTTGTTTCTTTATTGATAGTTGATACAAGTAGGTTATAGTTGTTCACAATTTCAATTTCTTCTCCTTCAATGATGAACCTGCTGATTATGCCAGTTGTCATGATCTTTGTCTTCTTTACATTAAGGTGCAGGCCCATTTTGAGACTATGTTCTTTGATTGTGAGAAGCAAATGTTTCAGATCATCTTCACTTTCAGCCAGTAATGTGGTATCATCAGCGTAGCGAAGGTTGTTGATGAGTCTTCCACCAATCTTCACACCTCTGTTGTCTTCATACAATCCTGCTTCTGTGATGATTTGTTCTGCATATAAATTAAACAGGTAGGGGGAAAGTATGCAGCCTTGTCTTACACCTTTGCTTATTTTAAACCATTCTGTTTCTCCTTGTTCCGTTCGAACTGTTGCTTCTTGATCAATGTACAGATTGCGCAAGAGAACGATCAGGTGTTCTGGTATACCCATGCTTCTTAATGTGGCCCAGAGTTTCTCATGGTTTACACAGTCAAAAGCCTTGCTATAGTCGATAAAGCACAAATAGATATCCTTTTGGTATTCTTTAGTCTTTTCAAGGATCCATCTCACATCTGCAATGATGTCTCTCGTTCCTTGCCCTTTCCTGAACCCTGCATGCACTTCAGGTAGTTCTTGTTCCAGGTATGGTTGTAGTCTCTTTTGAATAATCTTCAGTAGAATCTTGCTAGCATGTGGGATCAGAGCGATTGTGCGATAATTTCCACAGTCAGTTGGATCAACTTTCTTTAGTATTGGTATAAACACAGATCTTTTCCAGTCAGTTGGCCATGATGTTGTCTTCCATATTTCTTGGCAGAGCCTTGTGAGTACGGTAACAGCTGCATCAGATTGCTGCAATACTTCTATGGGAATGCTATCAATGCCTGGTGCTTTGTTCTTTGATAAGGCTTTCAATGCTGCTTCAACTTCTTCTTTCATCACCAATGGTTCCCGATCATAAGGTACAGGTGGAAACGACTGTTGGTCCACTTGATCTTTATCATATAAAAACTCTGTATATTCCTTCCACCTTTTCTTGTCAAAGGCTTTCTGAAAGTCCAGATACACTATATCAACCAACTCACCTTTGTCCACCTGTTTATTTACACCTTCTAAAAACATAACAGATTAGTAAGACAAGATCTTCCTTGTCTAAAGCCATGTTGGCTGTCTCCCATTAGGCCATGACTATCTACATGCTGAGGAATTTTATTCTTTATGATGGTTTCTACCATTTTTCCCGGTACTGACGTGAGGCTCACCGGTCTGTAGTTTCCCGGATCACCCCTGGAACCCTTTTTAAAAATTGGTGTTACATTGGCGATCCTCCATTCTTCAGGTATTAGAGATGATTTTAATGATAATTCACAGATTACTAATAGCAGGTCTGCAATCTCATATTTCAGTTCTTTCAACACCCTTGGATGTATATTATCCGGCCCAGGTGATTTGCTACTCTTCAGTTTATCTAATAGCTGTAATACATCTTCCCGATGTATCAATATTTCCTTCAATTCTTCCGCACCTTTAAATACCACTACAGTCATGGGTAACATCCCTACATCTTCCTCAGTAAAGACCGAAGCAAAGAATTCATTCAGTCTCTCCGCTATCGCCTTGTCGCCTCTTAGTGCCCCTTTAACCCCTCTATCATCTAATGGACCAACTGACTCCCTCACAGGTTTTTTGCTACGAATGTACTTGAAAAAGTCTTTATTTCGCGTTTTTGCTTCCGCAGCAAGCTTCTTCTCAAAGTCTCCCTTTGCCTGCCTTATCAATGCCTTGCATTTGACTTGCCAGTCCTTGTGCTGTTTCCAGGTTTCATCATTTGGCTCTTTTTTCCATTTCCTGAAAGATGCTTTTTTGGCAACAACAGCCTCTCTGACCTCACCTTTATACCATGGCTAAATGGTCAATTTTCCCAATGGAAAAAGGTGAATAGTGGAGTACCCCAGGAATCTGTACTGGGTCCGCAACGTTTTGACATATTCATAAATGACCTGAAAAAGGGAATAACTAGTGAGGTTAGTAAATTTGCAGATGACACAAAACTGTTTAAAGTTGTTAAAACCCAAGAGGACTGTGGAAATCTGCAGGAGGATCTGGATAAATTGGAAGACTGGGCATCCAAATGGCAGATGAAATTTAATGTGGACAAGTGCAAAGTTATGCACTAGGAAAGAACAACCCACACTATGGTTACACAATGCAAGGTTCCACATTGGGAACCACCACCCAGGAAAAAGATTTAGAGTCATCCTGGATAACATGTTAAAACCCTCCGTCCAGTGTGCAGTGGCGGCCAAGAAAGCAAATAGAATGCTAGGTATCATACGGAAAGGAATAGAAAATAAAACAAAGGATATTATAATGCCTCTGTATTGTTCCATGATACGACCGCACCTTGAATATTGTGTGCAATTCTGGTCGCCGTATCTTAAAAAGGATATAGCGTTATTAGAAAAGGTACAGAGAAGAGCCACCAAAATGGTAAAGGGGATGTAAGGCTACTCCTATGAAGAGAGGCTACAAAGGTTAGGGCTCTTCAACCTGGAAAAATACAGCTGAGAGGAGATATGATAGAGGTCTATAAATTAATGAATGGAGTGGAACGGGTAAACGTAGATCGATTGTTTACGCTATTAGAATACAGAAAGACTAAGGGACATGTAATGAAGCTACATGGTAAACTATTTAAGACAAATAAGAGAAAATATTTTTTCACTCAGCGTGTAATCAAACTCTGGAATTTGTTACCGGAGGATGTAGTAAGAGCTGTTAGTGTAGCTGGGTTTAAAAAAGGTTTGGACAAGTTACTGGAGGAAAGGTCCATAAACCATTATTAAAAAGGATATCAGTGCTTGACCCAATACAAGCATTGTGGTACCTGTGTCTTTTGGGGATACTGCTAGGTATGTATGACCTAGATTGGCCACTGTTGGAAACAGGATACTGGGCTTGATGAGCTTGATCTGACCCAGTATGGCATATCTTATGTTCTTATGTTCATGCTGGCAGTTTTTTGGACTTCCTTCCACTTTTCTTAAAGCGTGGAATATAGCTGTCTGGGCTTCCAAGATAGTATATTTCAACAACACCCAAGCTTGATGTAAGTCTTTAACCTTTGCAACTGCTCCTTTTAGTTTTTTCTTAACTATTTTCCTCATTTTATCATAATCTCCCTTTCGAAAGTGGCCCCAATACCCTTATCTCTTGCACTAGATCTGGTGTTCCATTAAGGACTAGGTCTAATATGGCTTCCCCTCTGGTCGGTTCATGAACCAGCTGCTCCAAGAAGCAGTCATTTATTTCATCAAGGAACTTTATCTCCCTAGCATGTCCTGCCGTGACACTGACCCAGTCGATACTGGGGTAATTGAAATCACCCATTATTATTACTGCGCTGTAACTTTTGTTAGCTTCCCTGATTTCTGGTGATCACTGGATGCGAGATGATCTCCCACTATAGCATCAAAAATACTCTCCCCATTGGTAAGCACCAAGTCCAGTATGGCCCCTTTACGTGTGGTTTCCATTATCAGTTGCCTGAATAGTTCTTCCTGTAAAGAATCCAGGATCTCACTGCTTCTAGATGACAGTGCAGCAGGGATGCACCAATCAACATCCGGCATATTGAAATCCCCTATTAGTAGCACTTCCCCTTTCCTGGCAATGCTGCATATGTCTTCTATTAAATCTCCATCCACATCTTCTCCCTGTGATGGAGGTCTGTATATCATGCTAATGCAAATGGATTTAGCTTTCCCTCATTCTAGTTTAACTCACTCTGTCTCCTCTCTCCCTTTTAAACCCTGTATTTCCATTGCTTTTTATATTATTTTTTGTATATAGTGCCACTCCTCCTCCCCTTCTTCCTACTCTGTCCTTTCTGAATAACATATAGCCTGGTATCATTATATCCCAGTCATGGTTGTCCATGAACCATGTCTCTGTAACAGCCACTAAATCCAAGTCAGCCTCCTCCATTAAAGCTTCAACATCTGGGATCTTATTTCCCATACTACGGGCATTTATAGACACTGCTTTCCAGATGTTGCCTATTTCTATAAAGATACTTAATGTTTCACTTACCTGGGGGCTTTCATTTATCTATGGACTTTCTTCACCCATCCCCTACAAATCTAGTTTAAAGCGCTCTTCAGTAGGTTAGCCAGTCTGCTACTGAAGACATGTCAACCCTTCTTGGACAGATGGACATCATCTCTGCTCTGCAGCCCATGGATTATCATCTGTGATAAGGAAGCTTATCATAGCTCAGGTAGGAGCTATAGAAAAGATGATGTGACTCTGAACAAGCAACCTGTCAGTTCTGGTAGAAGCAAGAAAACAGAGTTTTCACATAAAAGACTACCAGTCCCAGAATGCACCAGGTTTCCAGCAGCCATGAGAGGGGCTGAAGTGAGAGAATGTGTGTGCAATCAAGAGAGCTATGAGGTAATCCCTAAGCACTCATCTCAAAGGGCAGGGCCTGATTCAACACAGCTGCGCTGTGTTAGGGAGCAGCACACATTAGGACAGAATAAGAATAGAGCTTATTCTTCAGATAACAGTTACTACAGGCTCCAGTCCAGCTTCAAGGAGAGTTTGAAAAACAGTTTCAGCTACAGAGGGAGGAAGAGATACAGAGACAGCAACGGCTACAAGCACCAGTATCACCTGGAGAAACAGAAGCCAAGCCAAGCAGATAGAGAGAGAAGGAAACTCTCTGGAAGGAAGAGAAGAAAGGCCATTGGAAGGTCTGGGAGATTCCAAGGCAGTACTCATACTGGGAGGTATTCCAAAAGCCAGCAGAGTCCATTGGACTGGATTCAGCCAGAGGAATGGAGTGGCAGAGATAGGAATCACCAGTGGCTACCTGGAAGAGAGAAGACTGCATGTGGAAGGGACTTTCAGACCAAGGCCAGAAGGTATGTGAGAGAAGATCCAGCGTCCAGGGATCAAGATTGGAAGGCTGGACATCAGAATTGGATTACATATGGGCCAGGCTATACAGAGAGGAATAATGATAGCAGGAGAGGCTCAGGTATGAACACTGATCCAGACCCTATCTATAATAGAGAATGGCAGCAAGGGAATAAGCATTCTCATGATAGTGCCTTAATGAAAGACTCATCTGTGCCAATGTATGATATAGACCCTATGATTGTTGATGAAGAGGGAGATACAGCAGATGAAAGTACAGTTTATATGGACTGTTCTCTATCTAAATGCTATTGCTAGTTTTCTCTGAGCAAACACATCAGCCATCACAAAGAAACCTAACTTTGTTCTTTATTTCCACTGCAAACAGCTCTTAAAGCAGGATTTGGGCTCACACAGTAGCAGCCAGCCAGCTAAAGGCTTTCAGCTGGACCATTGATAGTAATTAGGGCTGCACCTGATTGTGTGTGTGAGCAAGGGAGAATCACTGCTGAGATCGGCGTGGAAAATAAGCAGAAGTTAACCTAACCAGCAAAGTTTATTCTTTACTTTGTGCCTTTGTATTTGGTAATTACTTGCTAAGAAAACATTAGCTAATTGCCTGACAAGCTGAAGGTTGTTTTCTGGTTTACTTTATGACTTTTTGTTATCCATTTTAAACACTGCAAGCAAGTAACCTCATTTATAGTGCTATCAAGCATACATGTGCTGGGTGAATTAAACCCCATCAATAAAAGAAGTATTTTATTGATCTTACCACTTGATTTCACAACTCAAATTATTGTCATCAGCTGTGTTTGGGAGTGAATGAACTACAATACCCACAATACCTTGCAAGAATCATATGAATATATGCATCGTCAAGATTGTGTAAGTTCTCACCCTAGGCAGCCGTCTGACACATCCCATGGTCCAGGAAAGCAAAACACTCTCGATAACACCATCTACGCAGCCATGCATTTATCTGCAGAATGCTTCTCTGCCTTGGCCTTTACCCTCAACAGGGAGGGTTGAAGAGAACACCGCCTGCGCCCCTATCTGCTTCACCCTTTGTCCCAGAGCCATGAAGTCATTCTTAATATGCTCAGAGGAATTCCTGGCAGTATCATTTGTGCCAACATGGATGAGCAACATTGGGTAATAGTCAGTAGGCTTGATGAGTCTCAGCAAACTCTCTGTAATATCTTGGATTTTGACACCTAGCAGACAACATACCTCTGTGGACATTAATTCTGGTCAGCAGATGGGCACCTCAGTACCCCTCAGAAGAGAGTCACCAACCAACACTACCCTTCGCTTCCTAGTGGTCTCTGATTCTGCAAATTTGGGGTACTCAATCTCTGGTTCTTCCCTTTCCTGTGATGCCCCTGCCTCCTCCACTTCCAGGGCTGCATAATGGCTCTTCAATTCAAGAGCTTGAGGAGTTGGAATGGTGATTCAGCAGGCTCTTGTGACTCGTGTCCAACCTTTGTCCTTATTTATTTATTCATTCATAACTTTTTCTATACCGCCCTTTCCAGTGATCAAAGGTGTTTTACAGTGGAACAAAACTCATTACATTGAACGTAAATTTAACTTTGTAATCAGAGACTGTCAATTGTCAAAAAGATGACATTGACCCTTGTATCTACAGTATGATTTTTCATAACTTATTTACAATTAACCTATTTACAGATAACATCATATCTACAATCATTGTTACCACAATGTGATTTTTCATAACATATTTACAACTGACCCATTTACAAATAAAATAGTTGCTCGGTGGTTATATCATGAGAAAGGATGTTTTGAGGAGCTTATGTTAGTTTGGTAATATCTTGTTCTGTTCTGGTAAATCCTCAAAATGTTCAAGGAATAGATATGTTTTAATCTCTTTCTGGAATGTTTGAAGGTCCTTAATGGACCTTAGTTTTCCTGGCAGAGAATTCCAGAGAGAGGGGGCAACATAAGCGAAAGCTCTATTACTTGTAGAGCGATTAGTCTTTCAAAAGTCACTAGGGACAAGTATGGTGTTCTGGGAACACCCTCTATGCAGTCTATCATCAGACAGTGTGTTGATTAAGGTGGGTAGGTATGAGGGGGCTATATTTCTGAGTAATTAAAAAAATGATCATTAGTGAATTATATTTTATCCTACTTTGAACCGCTAGCTAATGAAGATTGTACAAGATGGGTGCTATATGATCTGTGCTATAGGCTTTATAGATTAAATGGGCTGCTACATTCTGGGCCATCTGAAGCTGGTGAACAGTTTGTTTTGGGAGACTCTGGAGTATGCTATTACAGAAATCGATCTGTGGTGTGATCATAGCTTGGAGAGCAGATCTGAAATCATAATTTGAGAGTAATGGTCTCAGCTGTCGGAGCATTCTTAATTTGTAGTAGATTGATCTTGTAGTATGTTTTATGTTTAGGCTCCCATCTTCACATCTTCTGGAGAGCTTGGATGTTTCAAGAAACATCACATCAATGTACAGTACTTCTCACTGTCTTGAAAGCTCCTCAGCCTTGCCACCTCTTTTCTGAGTTCCTCTACTTGTTTCCTGGGAGCTTCAGCATGTAGGCATTCTGCACATGGAGCCAGTCCTTCAACAAGCAAAGGAATCTCTGTTTGGAAAGAGGCAGAAGCTGCAATGGGGAAACAGCATTGGCAATACAATTTTTTCCCAGCCATTGTTCAGTTGGGGGAACTTTGGAGTGTGTTATAAACATGCTGTTCTATGTCCCTATGTGTAGCTAACTGGGGGAGTTGCCCTGTAAAGCAAGAATGCTCACATGGGGTGGGTGGAGGCCTAGGTGGGTAGGGATAACACCTGATGAGGTGTCAATGGCTTCAAAGAGTTGAAAAAGAGAAACTAACAGCAGAGTTTTAAACCTACACCACTAAAAAAACAAAATATTTCCCCTTTTGAAATAAAGCACCAAAAAGTCTAACTCTTTCTGGAAATGTAGACCAAAACCCTTTTAAGAGTTCTTAGGCAGAGAACTAGTAATTAAAAGCCACACACTCTTATCTGACTTTGAAAAGGAAAGACCCTTTTAGGAATGCCTTGGAAGGTTCTGAAGACTTGTATGCAGTCCTCAGTTCTTTCACAGGCTAATCAGGTCCACTAACTCCTGATGAGGTGTCAGTGGCTTCAAAGAACCGAGAAGGAGAAACTGATGGCAGAGTTGACCAGAATTGCACACAGTATTCAAGGTGCAATTCAAGGTGCATTTATTTTCATAATGATTGAACAAATAACTTGGATTAACTAGGAGATCTGAGGGTTCTCAAAATTCATATATTGCAATTGTTTGTAGACACTTTAAACAATATCACAAGTGACAAATATTTGTTTTCCCTAGAACCAATACGGTTATTAGAACTCTACACTTATAGTTACAAAAAAACAAAAATGGATTGGTAGCAAAGAGTGAGTTTAGACTTAAGGCCTATGTCTTAAATTTACCAGGCAAGTTATGAGCTATACAATATTCAGGCTATTTTTATATTGCCTGCATTGTTGCAAAGTGAAAGTACACACCGACTTTCATTTAGAATATTGCATAAGGAAAATTTACTCACAGATGTTTGCACCTCCTTTCCTGCAACCAAAGCAACATGCATACTTTTGGAAATACAAAACATGTGCATTGTTGCAATTCACACCCCAGCTCTGCTACAGAAAAGACCTCAGCTAAATGTCGGTAAAATATAATTCACATGGTGGAACCTCATATGTGCTTGTGAGTTTCACATAGGCTAAACATGTTTAAAATAATCTATTTCTGTGGACAAAACACAGCTTTACACACAGTAATGACTTTCAAAATTGCCCTCTAAAGACTTAGCAGGCACACTAAACTGGAGACTGGTGCTTTAATGAGGACATGGAAACATTACGACAGAAAAAGACCACATGGCCTATCTAATCTGCCCTTACATATCGGCTACTACAATAATCCGCCTTTTTTTCCCCTAAAAATGACTTCCTATTCTCATTATCACCATCACCTGTGCTCTCATTAATGCCAAAATTTTAACACCTGCTTTATATCAGGTGTTCTACAGTATTTTACCAAACATTCTGTCTCACGAAATGTCCTAGCCTGGTTAGCAGAGAGCACTTTCAGCAAGAGTTACTAACATGGGCTGTCCCATGTTAGTAACTCTTGTGGCTGAAATGGTATGAAGCCTGCATCAGAAGACATATACGAAAACAGTTGGAGACATGAATTTATATTCCCTAGAGGAGAGGAGAGATGGGCAGATCAGATACAGATTTTTAAATATTAGAACAAACAAACCTTTTCCAAAACCATGAAAGATATAAAGCCCATGACATGAAATGAAGCTGCAAGAAGATAAAGCAGAAAGCAACATCAGGAAATACATATCGATGGAAAGAGTGCTGGATACCGGGAATGCCCTCCCATTGGACGTGGTGAGGACAAAAACAATGATGGAATTCAAAAGGGGTGGAATAAGCACAGAGCATGCTTATATAACAAAAAATTGGCACCAAAGTAGAGAACATGTCCACTAAAAGCATAGCTTAAATAACTGTCACACATCATAAAAAGCATAGAGAGAGTAAACTGCAGGGCGCTGCAGGTATAACCTTAAAAGAAGGCATAGAATGGGGCAGCCTACCAGGCAGACTAGATGGGCCATGCTGGTCTTGATTTGTTGTCATTTACTATGTTACTATGCTTTTAACACAATTGTGCGCCCCATTCACATAAAATGGAATCTATTAACAACATTAATGCATATTTCCAAGTCTAGCTTTTTGTCCCCTTAAAACTCAATGCCCCTTCCAGCTACAGACCCCATGGACCTCTCTGATCAGGCTCAATCTTCCTCTTGAGCACAAATGAAGTGGTTTCCCCTCAGAACTAACCAAAGACTCCCATACCACTCCAACCTCTCCAGAATGGCCATTTCAAAGGTTTCTCCTTTCTTCACTAGATGGAGGGCCTGCAGAACTTTCTGATTGTATGGTTAACAAACTCAGAATGATGCTTCTCACAGGTAGTTCAAGGGAAGTGAAGCACCACCGGCTGCATCATCCTGTTTGACAGCTGTGCTTTCAGGATGGCTTCTCAGTCCCTCTTGCCAGTGAAGAAAGGAGAGGATCTAAGTGGTCATTCTGGAGGTTTGTGTGGGAATGGGGGTGGGTGGACCTTGGATAGTTCTTGGAGAATGCATCCTTTTCTCGCAGGAGGAGGAGGATGACAATCATTATTGAACAGGATGTTTTAATTTGTACAATGGGAGAGGGACCAGCACTTTAAATAGGGGAGGCCTCAATGTCTACAGTAAAACTGAAGTCTCAGAAAAATCTTTCTCAAGGTTTTGGGAGAGGGGGGGAGGAATAGCACCCAAACAGCCCTTTTACTTCAGTTCATAGGGCATGGGTAATTTCATGGGAACAGCATAGATGCAACACTTCTTTTGGGTTAATATCCATACTCATGACATGCCCATGCTACTGAGGGTGATGCTAGTGATCTCAGTAAAATTTAGTTCATAATCCTATTTTAAAGAGCATAACAGGGTAGTTTTATAAGGTATGTATTGAAAGGCATGTTATAAAATTACAACTGGCATAAAAGGCATGTTATAAAATTACAACAGACTCCTTTCGTGCCATATGCCAGGCCCTCACAATCCCTTCTCTTGATTATTGTAACTTGAAATACCATGGCCTTCCCAAGCACTGCTTATAACCCCTCCAACTGGCCCAGAACACGATAGCCAGACTTTTATCCAACAGCCCTAGACGGTCCCACATCACACCTGTCCTCTACAATCTCCACTGGCTCCCTATTCAATACAGAGTTAAATTCAAGGTGCTTACCATTACACATAAGATTATCTCCAATGAGTCTGCCCTATGCCTCTCCCCTCTCCTTTCCTCCACCAACAACACACGAACACGTCGCTCCATTACCAAGAACCTACTTTTTATTTTTTTTATTTTATTTAGACAGTTTTTTATACCGCCTTATCCTTCAATCAAAGCGGTCACAACACAATTGGGGGATACATTTAACACGCGTGGATATGAGACACATACTTACCATCTCAATAAACAAGAGACATAGCAAACAATTTACTAGTAACAGGGCCTTCTCCCTCTATGCCCCATCCCTATGGAATACCCTTCCACATATCCTGCGAAACTGCTCCAGCCACTCCGAGTTCTGGAAAAAGTTAAAAACGTACTTATTCCTGGAGCACTTCTCCCAACCACCTTAATTCTTAGCCCCCTGCTTCCCCTCCTCTTACCCATGCTATCTCAATGTTGATTATAAAACCATATAGTATCTCTTACCCTGTATATACCTTGTACAGTTACTCTCTGTAAATAGTTCCATGTATTGTTTCTAATTTCTGACACACATATTTATCCTTGTTCATTGTTCCATGTAAACAGTTGAAACATACTGCTATAAAATGTTCTATGTAAACTGTCCTGATTTGTAGAAGGACGGTATATAAAAAAATGTTAAATAAATAAATGTGTTGGCATGATAGCACATACAATGTCAACTAACATAGCCAGGGGCATATTCTGGGTAGTATGCACAAGGATGTGAATAGATTATAAAATGCAGGGGGGCATATTCAAAAGGGTAAGAGGACCAGCTGGCTAAACTGTGTTGATCCCGATATTCTCCTCTCTCTCCTCCACACACATCCATCTGATAGCTAAAACCTGCCATTGTTTTCTCTATAACATTAACAAAATCCACCCATTCCTTTCTGAACACACTACTAAGACACTTATCCACTCCTTAATCACCTCTTGTCTTGACTATTGTAACCTACTCCTTGTTGACCTCCTGCTGAATCATCTCTCACCTTCAATCTGTTCAACACTCTGCTGTGCGACTAATCTTCCACAAGCCTCATCATGCTCATATTACCCTTCTTTTTATTTTTTTTTTATTTCATACTGCACTCTTTAGAATCAGTGCGGTTTACATGTATACTAACAGGTACTTTTTATTCCCTTGTCCCCAAAGGACTCACAATCTAAGTGTACCTGAGGCAATGAAGGGATAAGTGGCTTGCCCAAGGCCACAAGGAGTGGCCATGGGACTAGAGACCCAAGTCCCTCCGGCCTGAGGTTGTTTGTCCCCATGTGGGAATTGAACCCCCAGCCTTCCGGCCTGAGGCAACCTGTCCCAACCACTGAGCCACTCCTCTTCTTTTCAAGTCTCTTCATTGGCTTCCTATCTGTTTCTGCATCCAGTTCAAACTTCTCCTGCTGACACATAAGTGCATTCACTCTGCAGCTCCTCACTACCTTTCCTCTCTTATCTCTCCCTACACCCCTCCTCGGGAACTCCGCTCTTGTGGCAAATCACTGCTATCTGTGCCCTTCTCTTCTACTGCTAACTCCAGACTTTGCTTCTTTCACCTTGCTGCACCTTATGCCTGGAACAAATGACCTGAGTCTGTACTTCAGGCACCTTCTCTGGCCCTTTTCAAATCCGTGCTAAAACTCACCTCTTCGCTGCCACCTTTGGGTCTTGACTCACCTGATCTCCATTTCCCCCTAGATGTATCCCATGTCTACACCTACTGTGTTGTCTGTCTTGATTAGACTGTAATCTCTGATGAGTAGGGACTGTCTCTTACATGTCTGTACAGCGCTGTGTACATCTTGTAGCGCTATATAAATGCTTAGCAATAGTGGTAGTCATTTTCAGCGGCACTATCCAAAAAGTGCTGCTGAATATTTACACAGACCGCAGAAAAGAAATCCCTGTGAAAAGGGATAGCTCAGGATTAATATGTGGAAATATTTCTTCAAGGAAAGAGTGATAGATGTATGGAATAGTCTACCAGCGGAGGTATTAGAGACCAGGGCAGTGTCTGAATTCAAGAAAGCATGGGACCAACACAGAAGATCTCTAAAGGAAAAAAAAGGACTATACTATTTGTTATGGGAGGGCAGATTAGATAGGCCATATGACCTTTTTCTGCCATCATGTTTCTGTGTTAAAACCGGGGAGGTCTATGGGCAGAGTGGCGGCATTTTCAGCAGCTATAAAGTTGATAGAAACATTCAGCCACAAACCAGATTGCTAAACCACATAAAGTTAGGAATGGCTGTCCTAAATTTATCTGCGTTTTGCTGTCCAGTGAACCTGAATATTAAGCATCGGACACTGGATAAGCTCTGGTGCTGAATATCTGGTTTAAATTAAAGCAGAGGTGGCCAGGCAATCTAAAACTGCTAACTGCTACCATCAAATATTGGCCCCATGTTAATTTATGCATGTACATCAATAATCTACACATGGATATATATATGTCTTTTACAGCAGGTGTAAATATCTGCATTTGCTTTCAAGCACAATTTCTGTTACTTATGCTAATACTTTATAAAAGCACACTTAGAAAGGATGTCCAAGAGCAAACTGGGACGTCCAAGCTTGAACATCCATAAAAATGGCAAACAGGTCCAAGTGTGGGCACGATTTCACAAACGTGGATGTGCTCCATATGGACGTCTGCAGGGATGTCTATGTAGACATCCCTGGTATGTTATTTAATACCAGGGATGTCTATGAGACATGTAGCGATGGTGGAAATTCGAAATAAGTTTCCCAAACACAAGCATCATTTATTATTATTTATTTTATTTATTTACATTCTCTTATATACCGCGCTATTCTGCATCAGTGCGGTTTACATTGAACAAACTGAAATTACATTGAACAGGGCATTATAACTTGGAGATAACTATTTTACAGGGAACATGGGCAATGGAGGGTTAAGTGGCTTGCCCAAGACCACAAGGAGCACCTGTGGCTGTGGGACCATAGGGATTGTCATTGTGAAGAGTACTGAGGATAGTGTAGTACCAACTTCTCAACGCACTTCAGAGGTTTTAGTGCTGAAATAGGCATTGGAAAAGTGCTCATTTGAGTCTGAAGCAAGTCTATGTTTGGACACAGGTGCAGATGTCCCCAGGGGTTCTAAGATTGATTGGGGACCTCTGTGTCCATAGGTCTACCCCAGACATGTCTCCTTCATACCCCCTGCCTATTTATATATCCCCCACAGCAGAGACATGTAAAAAAAAATTGCTCTGGTGATTTGGACACGTGCACCTTTGTGGATGTCCAAATCACATCTAAGCAATTTAAAATGACCCCCATAGGCACCCACATATCTTTATAAAATAAGAACCTGCTTACCCTCTTATCCTAGGCTTCCTTCTAGGAAATTACCATCTAAAATGTACCACGACAAAATTCTTTAACATCAATTTTATCGCTTAGAACTCTTAGGGAGGCCTTTAACTAATGTGCGTTAACTGGCAGTGTGTATTTTGAAGTGTGCTGAAGGCATGCTGGGACACACGTCGCTAGCTAGTACAGGGCCATTACAGTTAGTGTGAGATGATTCCCTCGCTAAGTGTGCGACCCACGTTAGTGTCGTGAGTGGGTGGGATAGGAGCCCGACCCTAACTGCATGCCTCCCGACAGTTAATGCAGTGATGATGCACTTAATGCACCATAGTTTTGGCGCTATTGGTGCAACACCTTAGCGCTTATTAGTAAACGTCTCCTTTAATTATCTATCTTCATTTAAATAAAACCCTGCTGCTACATTTATAAAAAAAAGACTTCTTCAGATTGCATGTTTTTAGTTAAAACTGCTGCTCTAGAGATTTCAGAATATCTCTGCAGAAATCACACATTTTTCAGTGACAAACATAATAACGAGCTCTCATGCCACATGCTTTCCGGCATTCACGCTGACCGCCACATCAACTTGCCTTAGCGCTTCCCAATGTCGCAAAAAATTGTCCAGTATTAACTGACTTATTTATAAAGACTGTGTCTGATCTTCATGTATTAAATCAGATGTGCACATTATAATTCTTTAAGCTGGAGCATTTCATATGATTTTGATGTCACAATTAGAACATGAAATTGGCCTTTATGAATGAGATGATTCTGGGTTCTAACCTTTCTTAAAGATGAAAGGTATTAGAGCTGAATCTGTGGAAAATGGCAGCTCATTTCTTTAAAGAGAGAAAGAGGGTTCTTTTAGAAGCCTTCTTTGTAATTTTCATGTGGAAAACTCAGCATTTACACTAGGAAATGGCGTCCATATATAAACAGCAATTCTATAAAGGACTAAATTCACACGAGGATATTCATAATGTGTAGAAATTGCAAGAGGGCATGTTGGAGGCATGGTTAGGGCATAACTTGGGGGGAGGACAAAAATCTACATGTGTATTTCCTATTTCATATAGGAAATGCACATGTATAACCGACATTGTTCATCTCAGATTTACAGCTGCTCCCTGGTACCTCAGAAAGGAGAAGGGCTGATGTGGTCCCTCTTCAAAAAAAGTGACAATAGAGAAGAGCTGGCAAATTGCAGGATAGTAAGTCTTACCTTGGTGGTGGGAAAGGTAATAGAGATGCTGCTGAAAAATAGGAGAGTGAACTTTCTGGAATCCAATGGATAGCAGGATCCAAGGCAACATGGTTTAGTGAAGTAAGATCGTGCCAAACAAATCTAATTGATTTCTTTGACTCCTGTTGACTAAGGGGGTCATTCTAATGGGATTGTACATCTGGCTTGGACGTGCAACCCCCGCTATTCGCAGGGACTGTATTCTGTTCTGTTGGCTCCCCACATGTACAGAGGCTTTGTGCAGGGAGCTTTCGACAGGGGCGAGTAGGGGTGGGATGGAGGCAGAGCGGGAGAGTGGCAATGTAGCTGGACGTACAGGACTTATTCAGGTCAGGGCCCTGTACGTCTATCGGCTGTCTGCTGCACACCTGACATTCCATCTCGAAGATGGAATAAATGCCGGGCGCTAGGACGATCGGGGCATGCATCTCCCCCCCCAAACCAACTGAGCTGCTGCTGGAAAGCCCCCGCCACCCGATCCCGTCCTTGGGGACCCCTGCCGGGGGTCAGGTAGTGGGATGTCGGGGCTGAAGTGCTCCAGGCCAGACTGTTTTTCTGGATGGCTGTTCGGTGCCATAGCACAGGCACACCAGCCAGAGCATTCAGCAGTGGGGATGAGCAGTCACTTGGACAAATCCCTGCTCAGAATGCTGTGCACGCCGGGCCATGCAAGTGCCCTGATTCCGCAGCCGTGGGAATGTATAGCTCCTGCGGTTGCAGAATCAGGTGAAAATTGGCCCCATTCATTTTCTGGATGTCTGGATGGCCCAGACGTGCAAAGGTCAGAATCAGTCTCCACAGATTCTGAAAATATATTATTTGTATTGTGATATGTCGATTATGCCTGTTTGTTTATTTGATGTTTTGTATTGCATTGTATTTGTTGATGATGCCATAAATTTTAGTTTTTTAATGTAATTTTAATGTAAACTACTCAGACAACTTCAGCTGATGTGTGATATATCAAATAAACCGGAAAGAGACTGCCTTGTTATTATATGGATAGTGCTGGGGAGGAGCCACCCAGACACTATGGAGATAATTTTATAAAGTCATTTCCACACATGTGTAGCCCATATGTGTGCAAATAACCTTTTATAAAATAGCAACCAGCGTAAAAATGCATGCTTTTGCTTGAAGGTGCATACTTTGCAGGTAGGCGTAGCCAGGTGCTTGGACTGAGCAAAGCATGGGCAGAGTTTTTACATATATGCGTAGATTAGTGTGATCATTTAAACTTGCATGTGAGCAGGTGAAAGTGATTGCAGCTACATTCAAGGGGCGTTCTCTGCCCTTTATACTACAAGTAAATACAAGTAGATGCCTATTTGTCTTTATACAATAGCACCTATGCAAGGTCCTCTGTAGGTGCCTTTCCGTGGCATCTTTTTAGGTACGGTTTGCTTCGGCTTAGAACCTATTGCTGATGGTCAAGCAGGTAGCATTGTTGTCTGTCTGTATGCATGTTTGTCATGTGTAAGTATGTGCAAACAAAGATGCATATGCTCTCCCCATCTTACTGCTGCTCAAAACAGCAGAATGAAAAGCTGATGGGAGTTCTGGTCCTCTCAGCATGAAGAGCCAGGGTTAATGTCCGAAAACGCCAGTGGGATGCCCCGGCCAGTGGAACTGTGGCCTGAAGAGGCCGGAGGAAGGCCCCAGGCCCCTCTGATTAGAAAAGCTGAACTGCGGCAGAAGAGTCCAGTGGGACATCCTTGGTCCTGCTGGCCAGAATAGTGGAGATGAGACCTGAAGAATCCTGCAGGAGGCCGGGGTCCTGCTGGCCAGAAGATTAGTGGTCCAAGGAGAAGGAGAGAAGAGATGAGTGAGTGAGTGAGTGGGCATAGCCTAAGGGAAGGGGCAGGACTAGAATGAAATTAAGGGGGAGGGGCATAACAGAAGTTGCTGTACTAGGGAGGGAGCATAAGGGAAGGGGCAGGATTAGAGGATAGAAGGAGAAGAGACTGTTAGTGCATTAAGGGAGAAGGGAAGGGAGGGAGGGAATAAAAGACCTGAGAGAGTGCAAGGTTGGGTAGCAGGAGAGAGAGAGAGATTACATTGGTGGGTGGAGGGAAAAGAGGGAGAGTGAAAGAGAGGGCAGTGAAGAATAGGCATGGGGAATAGTGCACGAGGGTGGGAGGTACAAGGAGTAGTTGCAGGAAGACAGGTGAAAATGCAGACACATGAAAACATACAATAGCAGACACATGCACACTCAGAATCTGCCAAGATAGACATATACAAACAAATGGAACCACACATACATGCATGCCCCAACACACATCTGTATGTACCCCTGACACTCCTCATCTCACACACACCCATCTGACAGTACACATGACACACACACATATTTATTTATTTTATATTCTCTTATATACTGTGCTATCCTGCATCAGTGTGGTTTACATTGAACAGGGCATTATAACTTGGAGATAACACTCCATAGACCATGTTCCCTGTAAAAGTTAAGTGGTTTGCCCAAGACCACCAGGAGCACCTGTGGGACTAGAAACACCAGTCCTTCTGGCCCAAGGTTGCTGTCCTCTAGTGGGATTTGAACCCCTGACCTTCTAGCCTGATGTACCTTGCCCCAACCACTAGGCCACTCCTCCACTCCACATATACCCTCCTCATGCCTGATTCTGTATATGGGAGAAATGCGCCATTATGTCCCTTGGCAAGTGTACACTTTTCAACTTGTTATAAAATTACCTTCCACATAAATAGTGTGTGGGTGTTCCATCTAACTATGCAGATAGATGGCAATATTCAGCTACTAGCCATATAGTTTAATGGTTTAATTTAAGTCAACAAAAGGCTGTCCTAAATGAAACCAATTAGCTGTACAAATAGCAACAGTATATCTCTGGCTTTAATGTGTAGCGGTGTGGGTCAGCACTGTATAAGTATATTCAGGGCAGTCACTTCTCTGGATAGCAATGTTAAATATATATGTAAACTATTTAAACACTATGGCCAGTATTTAAAAAAAATGTTGACTGCAGAGTTTAAATTCCCCCCCCCCCCACCCTGGTTATATGTCCCACCGCTTTGACCCGGTGAAAAGCGGGATATAAATACAGTTAAATAAATAAATATTGACCCATTTGTTATTATTTTATAAGAACCAAAATATTTATTGCCCTCTCATCTTTAATTGTTGAGGGCATACTAGCATGGACTGTACTAGGCTAGAGGTTTTCCTGCTTTGCCACCATGAAAATGAAATCTATTTTGCAAAGTCAAAAGCCAGACTTTCTAATGAATGTCAGGTGTGCCATCTTGGTCCCTTCCACTGCCATCCTATTATCTGCAGTTGAATTTTTAACAAAAGGCCCTTTTTACTCTGTCAGTTCCTTAAGTGCAGTAGTTCATCATTACATTCTTGTGTATTTTTTGTAATTATTGCTTTTTCTCCCAGAATAACAGTCTAATTCAGGTATTGAATTATTTCATGAGCATTTGTCTCAACATGATTTTAGTAATTGCAAAATGATTTTCTGTCTGTAAGAACAGGCAAAGCTGATGTACCTTAGCACAAACGGCTTTGTAAACACTATAATGCATGCGGAAACAGTAAATAGTGTGCGTAATCATGTTTGCAAATTTTAATGGATGCTATTTGCTGCTGTAGTGTGTGTAATTTTGTGTTTGTGAAGGCTCTGACAACAATACACAATCACTGAGGAGTTGACAAACGATACAAATCAACTCATTCAAGATTTGCCAATAGCAAAATTGTACATGGAAAATCATGCAATTCAGCAATTTCCCATGAAACCTAAGGGTCTGTTTACTAAAGTAGGATGAATAGTTGCACTTGCATGCATTAGGTAAAAAAAATGAATGCATGCTACGTGCAAGCCTGTATGACAACTACAGTTACAGTTAAGTTTATTTGACATACTGCCTATACTTGATCACATCTAGGCGGTGAACAATACAAGGTAAAGCAAGTAACAAACAGAGAATAAACAAATGAAACAAACAGGGCAACAAATGAGGAAAGGAGGGAAGGAGGCCCAGGTTATAAAGCAGCAGCGCATCTGTAAACACGACACAAAAAGAGAATGCCTAGTATCTGTACTGCAGTTACTATAAAGGACAGATACTTCCTGCATGATAAATGCATTGACAGCACGGTAAGTGCACGGTAAGTGCACCCATGATGTCTGGATGCAGTTACTTTGTTCCACAGCATTAAATAAAATGCTCCCAATCAACATCTCCACCATCCTCCTCCTCCTGATCTACATCTAGACTCCAACCCCCGATCAAGCTCCCTAACACCCTCCATCTCCTGATCTACATCCAGTCCCAACCATCGCTAATCCCCTATCCCTGGTGGGTTGGTGGAGGCAGGAGTGATCATCAGATGCTCCTGCCCCATCTCTGGCCAACTGAAAAATGATGACTCTGACTCCTGGTGGTACCTCTAGGAGTCAAGCTGCCAAATAACCCAATTTGGTAGTTGGACCTCTAGCAATAGTACTATAAGACTACTGCTAGAGGTCAGAGCTGCTATTTTGCACTTAGCTGAAGGATGGGCAGGAGTGTCTGAGGATTGTTCCTATCCCCTACTAACTATCTCAGAGAGATTAGGAGATAAGGTGTGTTCAGAAGCCTGATCAATGAGAAATGGGTCTAGATGAAGATCAGGAATGGGGGGGGGGGGTGTTTGGGAGTCCGAACGGAGGGGTGAGGGTGTTTGGGAGCTGATGGAGAGGTTGGGGGTGTGGATTCTGACAAGAGGGGTGGGGATGGTGGAGATGCTGATGTTAGCCATGACTGAAATAGTATTTAAAGGAGGTGCATCAGAAGAATTGAAAGAAATATCAATAAACCAGGAAGATATATTATAACTGTTTGATAAAATAAACAGTAGCAAATCACCTGGACAGGATGGTATACACACAAGGGTGTTGAAAGGACTGAAATATGAGATTGCAGACCTACTATTTTTAATCTGTGAACTATCATTAAAATCATTATAGTACCTGAAGATTGGTGAATGACCAATGTAACGCTAATTTTTAAAAAGGGTTCCAGGGATGGTCCTGACATCAGTACCAGGCAAAATGGTAGAAACCATTATAAAGAACAAAATTGCTGAACATGTAGATAGTCATGGTTTAATCAAGGAAGGTCTTGTTTTATTAATCTGTTATATTTTTTAAGGTGTGAATAAACAAGTAGATAAAGGTGAACCAGTTGATATGGTGTATCTGGATTTTCAAAAAACCTTTGACAAGGTCCCTCATGAGAGACTCTTGGTGAAATTAAAATGTCATGGAATAAGAGGCAAAGTACTAATGTGGATCAGGAACTGGTTAAAAGATAGAAAGCAGAGGGTAGGGCTGAATGGCTTCCACTGGAGAAAGGTGACTAGTGGAGTACTCTAGGGATCTGTGCTGGGTCCGCTGCTTTTTAACATATTTGTAAATGACCTGGAAATGGGAATAACAAGTGAGGTAGTCAAATTTAAATTGGAAGTCTGGACATTCAAATGGCAGATGAAATTTAATATGGACAGGTGCAAAGTTATGCATCTAGGAAAAAAAACCCCAAACTATGGCTACATGATGCAAGGTTCCACATTAGAAACCACCTTCCAGGATAAAGATTTAGGCGTCATCATGGATAACACTTTGAAACCCTCCGCACAGTGTACAGCAGCAGCCAAAAAGGCAAATAGAATGCTAAGAATCATAAGGAAAGGAATGGAGAATAAAACAAAGGAGTAGAAGTACAAAAAAACATGACTATAAATGAGACAAACAAATATCAGGAAAGAGACGGCTAGCACATCTAATACCCAACAGCAAAGAAACATAAGGGTAAATAGAGGAGAAAGTCCAAGAGACTACCAAAAGGCGATAATTAGTAGCAGAATGCCTAGCACCTAGACATCTCCAAACACCCTGGTAAAAAGCCAGCGCTTCAGTCCTAAGTTAAATTTCTTAACTTCCTAACTAATTGCAAATCAAGCGTCAAAGTATTCCATAATGAAGGGGCCACAAAATTTTGGGTCCCTTTTACTAAAGCAGTTAGAGCAGGTTACAGCACTTGTTAACCCTACGCTGTGACCCATGGTTACTGTTAGCAAAGGACCAGAATTCTTAGCACGTATTGATTTCTGCAGTAACTATGCTGGAGATGTTGGGGTGGTAAGCAGGTGAGATAGGGGTGGACAGTGGGCAGAGCAAGCGCCTTGCAGTCAACATGCCCAGCGCTAACTGCAAGGTGTACCATTAGCAGAGGTGCATTTACTGCTGCCCCCTTAGCTGGAGGTAAGTGCACCTGTACTAATTTTAGGCCACATTAGGGCAGGGTTCACCACGTTAAATGCCGGGAATGTGCTTTCCTCACCCCTAACAACATGGTTTTGAGCATTATGGGCACGTTAGTTGTGACACCATAGCGCCCTTTAGTAAAAGACGCCCTAAAAGCCACTGGACATGTCAGCTCTAACCTAAAACAAGGAGGAGGATCAATAAAAAATGAGACAGGTAAGATCTTATTGACCTCTGAGGACAACAAGGAATAATCAATAGTAAAGGGTATACAGGAATACTAGTAAAATAAATTTGATGTACCAAAGTCAACATTTTATACTTCAGTCTACAGTACATAAGACTGATAACTACTATAAGATAATTCTTTCAATAAGAGTGAAATATGGTGGTAGGGTTTAGCCTGAAAAATTAATCTATCTGCTGTATTTTGTATCAAATCCAACCTTTTGTGTAAAGTGGGATACCTATAAGCATGTAAAAGTTTCTAAAATGCACATATTTTTAGTAGACTTTAAAAGAGATATTACTTTGGTCATGCTTAGGTTGGAGAGTACAATAGCATATGTATTTTACATCTTAAAAAACATGTGCACTATATTACCCTATCTTGGCTGTCCTCACGAATAGCAAACACACAATACTTACGGCCCCAGTGGTCAGTGGGGATTATCTGGCTATTAGTATCTACTAACCGGATAAACCCCATTGGCCAGATTGTGCTGAAGTGGCCTGGGGGCAGAATTGAAGTGGATCGGCAGATATTGGCAATGTTCAGTGCTAGATAGCTAACCACATAACTCAGGGCAGGAAAAAAGCTGTCCTAATATTCATTTAGCTATGGGGTCTATTCTGACCCATGTTTTGTGGGACTGGATCCAGATGTCCAGACCTGCTAAACGCCGGGTTGGCAGTGCAGATGACAGAGCTCCCCACACATACAGGCCAGTTGTACAGGGAGCTCTGTTTGTGGGCGGGAAGGGGTGGGCCAGAGGAGGAGCAAGGATGGGGAGTGGGTGGGAACCTTATCTCTGACGTACAGGGCCAAAGGGCCGATTCCAAGGTTGGCCCTGTACATCCAGGGTCAGCCATTTGCATGGGGGACTTATTTCACCTCAGGCCTATAGCCAGTATCCCCCTCTTAGCAAAGATCTTTGAGAAAGAGGCACAGCGCCAAATCCAAAACCACATTGACTCCGCTGCCCCTCTAGACCATTCTCAACACGGCTTCAGAGAATTCCATGGTGTTGAGACACTGCTTACCACTCTCTTCAACGATGTTCTCAATGCCATAGACAACATCCGACAAGGCGTTGTGCTAATCTTCTTGGATATAGCAGCAGCGTTTGACTCGGTAAATCACAAGATTCTCCTCGGTCGACTGAAAGAAAAAGGCATCTGCAACACAGCACTTGAATGGTGTAAATCATACCTCGATACCAGAATGCAATACGTTAAATCTGCAACAGGAGAATCAAAACGCTTCCATCAAAGACAAGGCGTTCCGCAAGGGTCCTCACTTTCATCCCTCATGTTCAACATCTATATGCAGCCTATCTGCGATATCATCAGGTCTTTCAATGTGAAATGTATGATATACGCCGACGATATCCTACTCTACATGCCATTTTCCACAATGCAAATGGATTTATTGCCTATAACAAACTGCTTCGACGCAGTCTCACAATGGCTCCTGTCACAGAACCTCCGCATTCAGCATAAGAAAACTGAGGTTCTCTTTATCACAAGAGACCCCAACTTCACTCCACCACCACATATAAGTGTCAAGGGAGCTGACCTAGGCACCAAGGAAACAATAAAATACCTCGGAGTCACACTAGACCATAGGCTCAATATGAAATCACACATAAACAATATCGTAAAATCTGTGTACTTCAAAATACTCACGCTCAGACACCTACGTCCCCTACTAGATCACGAAGACTTCAGAACCATCTACCAAGCTCTGATACTACCGCATTTTGACTTTGCCAACTCCATTCTACAAGGACTCCCACAATCCACCGTAAGCTCCTTACAGCTTGCCATGAACACCGCTGCCAGGGTTCTTCTAGGAGCGCCCAAAAATGATCACATCACACCTATCCTCAAACAACTCCATTGGCTCCCTATACACGGAAGACTTACATTCAAAACCCTTACTCTCACTTTTAAGGCCATAAATGGTTTATCGTCCACATCACTTTCTAAACTCATCCAAACCGTCCCATCAAACAGAAATAGGAGACAGGCAGCATTAAACTCACTAACAACCCCAAAGGCTATAACAACATGCAGCCTATCAACGTCAAACAGAGCTTTAATGTTTAGCGCACCAAAATGCTGGAATTCTCTCCCACCTGATCTCCGCGCCATAACCAACCTAACCCAGTTCAGAAAGGCCCTTAAACAGCACCTTTTCATCAAATACTACCCCACATGAAGCGTAACATAATAGCCCCACCCTAATACAATCCACAGTCTCTCTCCTTGTTCCAAGCATTCCTGCTAACCTTATGTAAATAGTTCGAGCATGTGATCTAGTTAATAGATTATATACTCCATGTAAATAGTTCTCCCATGTTATCCAAGTTGATACTCCTGTTATATGTAATACCAAACAGCCTGTTGTTCTGGTTTCTTTATGTTATCTGTAAACCGCGCTCATGTCAAAGAGTGCGGTATATAAGAAGTTGAAATAAATAAATAAATAAATAAATAAGAAGAGGACAACAGATCCAGGGCCAGAAAGGAAGGTGAGGGGGTAAAGGGGGTTCCCCGCAGCCCAATCCTGGCCATGGCAACCTGATCGGGGGTTGGGCTGCAGGGAAAAGAACATTGCTGTGGCTGCTGGGGATCGTGGCAACAGGACGCCATGGTGCCACAGATCCATGCAGAGGTCTGGCTGGGCTAGCCGTGTAGTAGCTAGACATCTGGGTGCCCAGAATTGGGGCACAGTCTGCATGTCCGGCCGTTTGCACCTGATTCTGATCCCATGGGCCCCCGTGGGATCAGAATTGGGTGCAACCAGGGCACGTCCAGATTCTGGGCGCATGCATGGAGGGGACGCACAGAACAGAATGGGCCTCCACCCAAATAGCAGACCCTCACTATCCAGATAACTGTGGGTGGCCAGCACTGAATCCAGATATCCAGCACTCCTCAATCTCTGGATACTAGTGCTGAATTTCAGTTTCAATTTAAGTGCCACCGCAGAGTTTAAATATTACCACTTACCTTTCTTTAATAAACATAACTGAGGTAATTTGATAACACAGAAGCCAATTCTATTCTGACTGTCCAGCCCTTGTGTGGCCCCTCAGAATCTGGGCGTACAGCGGTAGCATCCGATTCTGATCCTGCAGGGGCTAGGCATGCCCGCGGGATCAAAATCGGGTCTACCAGCCTGAACATTCAGACCAAGCCCCGATTCTGATGAGCCGCATAACCAGCAGATCCCTGGCTAATTCAGCCAGGCTCCGTAATGGTGTCTCATTGCCATGGCACCGCGGCTCGATTATTTTATTTATTTATTTATTTATATTCTCTTATATACCGCGCTATTCTGCATCAGTGCGGTTTACATTGAACAAACTGAAATTACATTTATTATGGGGCTGCAACCACCAGCTGCAGACCCAAATTGCTCTTTCCCTGCAGTCCGACCCCGATCCAGCCTCCCATTGCCAGGGCCGGGCTGTGGGGTACGACTTTATAGAATACTAGCACAAATCCAGCACAATAGTGCTTATATTCAAGTTGCATACATTATAACAGCTTGAGAACAGGTGTAAATGTTAGTGTGTATTTTACAGGTGAACATGCATATTTTATAAAATATACATTTAAACTGCTATTCTGCCCATGTTCCACCCAAACTCTGCCTTTGTGCATGCCTACCATACAAATACATGCCAGCTTGTACAACATGCATGTTTGAGAATGATCTAATTTTATAAGACCACATTTCTGGCATAAAAAGCTGTTTTATATACAAAAATGGTTTATAAAATGCCCTGCACATGTACTTGTTAATTTTCTAAAGAGGAACAAAACTGCCTTGTTACTCTATGAAACCATAATACATTTTTTTCCGGCCTAAAAGTGTCCACATATATTTTATACTGGGGGGAGGGGGGTACCCAGCATTGCCTGGGAAATTTGATATGGCATCCTTAACATAGTTGGTTGAAGAGTGTTAAGAGATCTGGTGGGATATTGAGCCACCCAGTCAATCAACTTGTATGATGGCTTGGCTTCTCCACTGCTGTGAAAGGTGTTTGTCTTGTACAGTCATCGTGAAGTCTTTTATGTCTGTAGTCTGTCGTATCTGCTGATCTGAAAGCTTTTGTCTTGATGGCTGATCTTTGAGTCAGGTATTTCTGTGGTCTGGAATCTTGGCTGCTCAAAAGACCGCTTATCTTTTATGCTGATTGCCAAATTTGGTCTGGTATCTGCTGCTCAGAAAGCTGCCATGCTATTTGCAGATTATGCATTTCTGATCAGATGGACTCTTTGTTTTGGTGGTATTTTGCAGTATCTTCTTATACATATAAAGCAGAAATGTTTGTGTGAGAGTTTGTTTGATGTGCACTGCTCAGTAGTTCTCAGATACTGGAAAATGTCACAATCCCATTGGTCAGATAGGGCATTATGCAGGCATTAGACTGATATTTGCAAGTTTGTTTTCTTGCTTGTTTGATTGAAGTGTGCTGTTCAGTAGTTTTCAAATAGTGTGGAATGGCACAATCTCATTGGTAAGAAAGGTAAATGTGTTGCATGTGAGGGACCAATGTTTCCTCCCAAAAAAGTAGTCATTGATATCTCCCTTGATTGAGAACATGGTCCCTGGAAAGATTATTACATTTGCTCATAACATGTCCAAATTCATGAAAAACAAACACATAGATAAACTTTCTTATATATACAGTATATATATGTAGCTAGATAGATAAAACAGCCTATTAAAAAGGTCCCCTTTGATTTATATGTTGTATATAGTACAATAATATTTTCACCATAAAAAGTCCTCTACCGTAATAGACAATTTCCAAAAGTCATTCACCCATCTAAGGGGCTTATTTACTAGTTTGCATTGCTGGACACTTAACATACATTACCAGCCAAAGTTAAGATATGTTGGGGTAATTTTATGAAAGGTCACTTAGCTTAATAAGGCAGGAAGATGCCTATTTTAAGCTTATTTTATATGGACACATTAATGTCTATGGAGGTCATTTTGGACGCCCTATTCATGCTTTGAACATCCAAAAATGGCCATAGAGACATCCAAAGCACAGAGAAGTCTCCAGAGCCAGTTTAGAAGCCACATCTGTGGACGTCCCCAGCATGAGGACCCCCAGGTCTGAACAGAGGCGTGACTGAAGCTTTGCCAGGAACCTGGACATTTCCGCCTGATCTCAGAATATGTCCGGAGTCATGTCTAAGTTTAGACCTGCTCCCAGGCATCTGAAAAGTGTTTGTTTTGGCTGAAACATATTCAGAGGGTGTTCCCAAATTTTACAATACAACAACAGATTATACCTTTCTGCGGTTGCTGAATCATTCTTCAAGTAATACACATCATGTTCCACCTAGTACTGAACTCAATCTGAGAACAAATCTTCAATTATTAAGGATAATTTTTAAATCCAAAGAGTTTTCCTCTTTTGACTCTTTTGATAAAGCCAAAGATTGCCAAATAGTGACTCTGGTTGTTCAGTAATACCCAGGATGGCATACGTCTGATTCCAGACAAATTGCCCAAATAATTGCAACTTAGAACAAAAAATAACACATGGGGAAGAGTGGTCATTCCTAGCAAACAGTTTGCATTTATTAACAACCTCTGCAGAAAGTTTAGCCAATTTTGCTGAGGTCCAGACAGCTCTGCAGGTAATAAAAAATTTGCCTCAGTGAAGCTGATAATGAATCCATAAGGATTTGTCCAAAAATAGGTACCCTTTTTGGGGATCTAGAGAAAATTTCAAATTTATTTCTCACACTTTTTGAGTATCTGCAATCCTTCAGTATAATTGCTTTGTTGAAACACTTTATAAAAATGGGATATAGCCCTGGACAGAAGCGATACTTCCGTGCATGTCATCCTCCAATTTTGTTCATTATCTAAGGAAGGAAGGTCAGCCTCAACATGTAAGATGCAAGGCTGAAATTGTAGCTATGTATACTGACAGGCAGATGGTAGCCCATTATTCACTTGCATCTTTGAGAAATATATGAGAGTCATTTTCTAGCTGATGTTCCAAAGCCCATACACCTTTCTTTTGTCAGAATGGCCAGTTGATTATTTATTGCGGAATTTTAAATCTAATGTTCTGCCATATCCATCTAAGCTTAGTTGGGGACCATCTCATCTTCAGTTTAGTATCTAGTTTGAAAGTGTGATATGAGGACATTATATTGGGATGAGACTTTGGTCCAGGAGTGGGGGGTGTCATACCTTGAATATGAACCTTCTGTTAATTTCTCATGCTCTAGTCTAGAGGAAGACGAGATATTTCTACAGTTAGAAACCACTGACTCCTTTGTCTAAGGATATACAATAGATGCCATTCATAGAAACTACAGAAATACTGTAAACTGCATCATTATCTTTGCTAGCTTTTAAGGGTCATTTTATTAAAGCCCACTAAGGCTTTGTACTTAACACACCAAACAAATGCACATTAAGTGCAAAGCCTCTGTGTTAGCTGTTGAAGGATTGTTCCCAAAAATGAACACACGATGGACCATTCTAACGTGTGCTCTAGTAACCATAGAGGTGTTATTAGGTGAACTCGCACATTGCTGCACTAGTTGCCTTGCACTAGTGATAAAGTGTTATCAATGTCCACACTCCACCCCTTTCCTACTCCGTCCTGTGATGGCCGATTACCGTCCATTTTAGCATGCAGTGTCTGGCATGCTCGCGTGTTAGTGTTCTTGGCTGTCAGTTGCTGCACATTAAAATGCATGTTAACTGGCTACCAGGATTTAGCAAAAGGGGCCCTAAGTTTTTATATGAGATGTTTTATCCTATTACCCATGTTGATTCTCTAAACCCAGACCTGTCCCAGATCAACTCTTGCTTGATAAAAATGCCCCAGCGGCTCTCGAATAATTGCCTCCTCGGAACACTATGGCTGCATTACATGCTCCTTCAATCAGTCCCATCTTAAATGGTTCCCCAATTACACTAACCACTTCCTTTAAATACCTTGCTATTACTATTGGCACTGAGCTTTCTTTTTCCCAACAAAGTGACTCTGTGGCAAGATCCTCCTTTAACACTTGTTTTCATGTGATTTGTCCCTATCTGGATTCCTCAACCCAGTCTGGACTACTATAATATTGCTTATACTGGTCTCCCTGAGTATGCACTGAAACATCTTCAGTCATTTCAAAACATATCAAGCAAGCCACTTAACCCTCCATTGCCCATGTTCCCTGTAAGTATTAGTGTACGTGTCTCATATCCCTGCATGTTAAATGTATCCCCCAATTGTGTTGTGACCGCTTTGATTGAAGGATAAGGCGGTATACAAAACTGTCTAAATAAATAAATAAATAAATATCACTCTGTCTCCTTTCCAATGCCAGCAAATACGATCATGTTACACCATTACTAATTCACCATCACTGGCTTCTGGTGGCAGCGCACATTGTCATGAGGTAGACAGCACAGACCCTGAAATATTAAGAAATAATAGGAAAGAAGAGCTTACCTTACAGCCACATGTGCAGTTGCAGCATTCACAGTGCAGAGAGGCAGGGAAAAGGAAAACAAACTTTCCACATGGTTTTAGTGACGCAGTAAGAATTGAGGGTTCCAATCAGGCTCACCTGGACCCAGACTCACGTTCTACGTTAGTTGAGCAGAGAGATAAAAACAGGTGGGAAATCCCACAGGGTCAGAAGTGGAAGGAGGAGGAGAAAAGAGAAGGGAAGCTGGAGCCTGGATTAGGGCTGGAGCAGGAGTTTGATTCTGAGGAGGAAAGCAGAGACCAAAGGAAGTCTGACTGCAGTTCCAGGCAGGCTTGGAGAGAAGGTGAAAACAGAACTCCCAAGCAGTTACAGAAAGACACGTTGCCTTGGAGAACCAGAGCTGAAGAAAGGCAGGCTGATAAACCCAGGAGAGCTAAGAAAGACAGTAGCAAAGTCTTCCCAGCCAGAGGGGTCCTCATACCGAGGCAAACAGCCCAGCCAACAGAAGGCAGAGGTCACGTCCAGGGAAGCTCACTGAAGGCAGGAAGTGAGTTTCCTTCAGCCAAGCACAGTAACCGGTGTTCCCAAAGAAGAGCAGGCTGCAGGGCAGAGAGAAAGCCTTGGCTAGAGGCAGAGGAGTGTGAAACCATCTTCTCCACAGGAAAAGATAAGTACCCTATCTTTTGTGAAGGGAGAGAAGGGGGTCTCCGTGGGAAAAGCCAGGCTTTCAACAAGCTAGTGAACTCTTATTGGCCTAAGCCATGGGAAGAAATCCCCAGCACAGCTCCTGCTATCTGGGACATCCAAAAGCAGCTCCAACTTGCAGCAACTGAGGTTTCCCCAGGGCAAGACTCGGAGAGCAGCTTTACAGGGGCTCAGTGTCCCTACACAGGACCAGGTCCTGGCCCTATGCAGTGGGAGACCTATAGCACAGAAAACATCCCTGAGCCCATGGAATGTGCTTTATGTGTGGCTGATAACATAGAGTCTCTCTGTTAAGTAAAGGAGCAAGAAAGACAGTGTATTTCTGCACATTGGAAATGTGATGGACTATTGTTTGCTGGAAAGAAGCATAATTATTATTTGTTAAGCATCCTCTACACCGGTGAAGTAACCGTTCTTTTATGTTGTCCTTATTCTATGACATCCACAAGGGAAAGGGAATAAAACCCAACCTTAATTTCACTCTGGTCACGACTACAGTGTCCTTAATTTCCACAACTCAAGGCTATACCCGGGTCTAGGCAACCGCCTAGGACTGGCATGGTCTCACAACATTCAATACAAGATTCTCTCCCTTACATTTAAGGCCTTACACAATGAAGCCCCAGCACATCTTTCCTCCTTCATCAGTCGCTATTTTCCTCCATGCCCACTTAACTCTTTTTAACAACAGGCTGCGTAAACCACAACCAACGAAGATTAAATATGAAGTCACCCATCATTATGCTTTCTTCTTTGATGTTCCCTCCCTTTGGAATAGTCTTCCTTCTCATCTTCATCGGCTACTATCAGTAGCGTATGACACAATGAGGGGCCCCCAAGCAAAATTTTGCTGAGGGCCCCCCATTGTCGCAATGGTGGCACACACCCGTTCATGTGGGCCCCCTTTCATGCAGTGGGCCCCTCCCCCTCATGCGATGGCAGTGACAACAGAAGCACGCCAGACTTACTTTATCATGTTTGCTCCACTCTTTTAATTTGGCAGCAGACTTACAAGAGCGGAGTAGTGCAGCAAATATGATAAAGCCAGTTTGCCACACTATGTCACTGCCACTGTGTGGGGCACCTTTTTGCCCGGACCCTCCCACATTGTGCTTGGGCAGAATTTACACCAGTGGCTACTACATTCAAAAGTTTCAAAACGGAGCTAAGAACATATCTGTTTAGTCATTTCCTTGAGCTACTTTCCTGGCCAGAGAGGGATCAGTGGGTGATGCGGTTTCACCACACCTGGATGTCTTTTCCTCGTTTGTACTTTTACTTTATGTTTACAAATTGGAATTCTTTTTCCTGCTATTTTAATGTTTTATGTAATTTTATTTAGAATATTTGTAAACCACTCTGTTACTCTGGTATATTAAGTTTTAACAAACCATAAATCACAAGTTCAGCTTTTGGATCCATAGAATTGTTTATCCAAACTTGTTGGTATCTTGCTCAGAATATTAGGGTCACCATTGGTCTGTTAGGGTATTTGCCAAAGAGGATAAGATTGCTTTTTTCAAATCCACTATGGCTGGCATGCTTAGACACGAATAGCGGGGTTGGACGTCCAACCTGGACATCCAATCCCGCTATTCAGTGGGACCTGATTCTGGGTCCAGAGCTCCCCGCACATACAAGGCTGCTGAGAGGTGAGTTCTGGACGAGGGCAGGAGGGGGCAGTGAAGGGAGGAGAGTGGGCGGAGCAGAGGCTGCCCTTTGACCCTGGACGTACAGGGCCGATCCAGGTCACGGCTTGTACGTCCGGCGGTTCAAATATGGATGTCAGACTTATTTCACCTCAAAGGTGGAATAAGTCTGATGAATAGTGGGGATTGGGGCACACAGGGCAACACAAGGCACAGGGCAGTAAGAGGTAAGTCCCCGCTGCCCAATCCAGGCACCAGCTGTCCCCGCCAAGGGCCGGGTGGCAGGGAAAGAAGAGCGAGATGGCGGCAGCTCTTCCAGCGCTCATGCATGGTGTCCTGATGCCATGGCAACAGGACACTATGGTGCCAGGGCTCCAGCAGTGCTAGCCGGGGTGGAGGATGGACATCCAGGATGTTGGAATTGCAGAATGACCAGCCTATCTAGGGCCCAATTCTGCAACCATGGGAATGTCCAGCTCCTGCAGTTGCAGAATCGAGGTCTAATCTGGCCCGTCCAGTTTTTGGACATTCGAATGGGCCGGATGGGCCCCTTCCTGCATCGGGCTCCACATCATCTAAAGATGGACGAAAACATATCCCTAAATATTAAGTACCCTTTGGTGTTATGTGAGTGAGTACTGTGCTAGTTTTTTTCTTTTAACCAGTGTAGTTAAGGGACATAACCTTGGATTTTGACCAATTGACTTTATAACTTGTTAATCCTGAGACATGCTCTATATGCCTCCCCCACTTTTTAAATAAATAAATAATTTCTGATGTGTTAAACTTTGAATAGAAAATTATTTTGTTATGCAATGAGACATGAAATATATGTAATCACTTAAAATGTTCTTTCTCAGTTTTGTGCAGTCTGCTATATGCTGAGAAGTACTCTGACTAGGAGAAATTGTTATTTCTTGCAATTATTATAATTCAGGTGACTAAACAGAATCCCTTTGATAATGCAGAGTTGGTATCCAGAAATAAATATTTAGCTGCAAAAGCATACAATTATATGGATAACATTACTGTATAACGTTCTGCATAATTTGACCCATCATATGCATTCAAGTCCGAATACTGAAAATGCCAGCATATCTTTATATGGATAACTTGTCCATATCCTTATTTTTTGCATTCAGGATTAAATGTATAAGTTATCTGTAGAACTGCCTAAAATCACCCTAACCCTGTCCTATTTTGAATAAATACACTTTGACTGTATGGTGATTTATAGGGCCACATTTTCATCTTTGTCCATGCAGCATGTTTGATACTGGTACATAAGTGCTTATGAATATTCCCTGCCCTCCCCCTCCCCTTTCCAGGAACTACGAGAACTAACTGAATGTTATGAGGCAAAAGGTTCAGTCACAGGAATCCGTGAGCACACAGAAGTGATGAATCTCTCTCAGAGAAGACAGCAGAGTGAAGTCAGATACACCTACTACAAAGGGTTTGAAAGTAGCTATAGAGAAAGAACTTTGTGTTGTAAAGCAGATGCTGGGGCATCTTCTTTGGAACTGGTTCCTTTCCAACAAGTTGCCCTCTACCTCACTGCATTATGTATTTTTGGCTTATGTCAGGCCAGCCACGAAAGGGTGCCTGGCCCATAACCAGGCCGCTGGGTGACGAAGAGATCCCTAGGGTAAAGCCTTTGATAGGTAGGCGACAAAGGGGGAGGGGAGAGCCATGCCAGATAGAGGCTCCAGCCAAGCAGGCAGCCCTCCCTTTTTGCTCGCCGATAGCGCAGACACCCAGTCAGTGAGCATACCCATGACAGATCTGCAAAGGAGGCCAATGAGCTTGGGGATAGAGACACAAAGGGGTGACAGGATACTGGGGTCCGAAGCACGGCCGGTGGAATACTTCTGCCTGACCAGCTCATTGGACAGCCATGTGCCTGCGGTGCAAAAGGAAAAGATATGGCGGGGCGAATATGTGGACATTTTTGCGTTGCTCATCAAGCAGAGTGATGTTAACTGTGAGTGTACGGGCTGTTGCAGTAAATGTAAGCTAGCCAGCAGAAATTGCAAATTGGTGTGCAGTTTTCCGTATAATGGCCGGCCTAGTGGGAAAAAAACATCTTGAAGAGTGCCAAGGTCTCTTCAAGTACCAGGACAGTATTTGCAAGGCCTACAGAGTTTACGGGGGTAATGCCTGGCTGGGTTATGATGAACAGTTCTCTAGGAACATAGCTGCGAACAAGGGTCTCAGCTGGGACCGGAAGGATATCAATCTCTGGATCAGGCTTATGCCCCAGGGGCAGAGGAGTAATAGAGTGACCATGACCCTCATGCCAGGATGGCCTTGGAGAAACGCAGGGCCACAGCAGCCTTTTCAAAGTGAGGCTAAACTCTGCATCTGGGAAAGCGGTGGGCCAACCCAGTCCACCCCTAGTGAACAGTGGGGTGTGTGCAGGCTTTTAACAGGGGCTCCTGTAGATTTAACAATGTTTGTAATTACATACATACTGCACGACTTGTGGGGAGTGACACCCCAATTTCAATTTAGGAAGAGACAAGGGGGAATCCAGTGGCTTTGATGAGAGAAATACACTTGGACTGGCCGCTACGCCCATTAAGATTGGGGCCCTGTAGCGGCAGTTACAGGGTTATGATAGGTAGAAGGTGGAATGGTTAGTACAAGGTTTTATTTACGGTTTTAGAATACCTTAAAGTGGCCCCATCGGTCCACGGGGTCAGGTAACTTGAAATCAGCTTTTGAAAGTCAAGGAGTGGTGCAGAAGAAAATCGATAAGGAGCAAGCTCTGGGTAGGATAGTGAGCCCTTTTGGGAGCAGGCCTATTTGCAATCTGATTAGCTCATCTTTGGACCTGGTTCCGAAGAAAGAATTGGGGGTGTATCAGTTCATACACTACCAGTCATTTCTAGACGGGAAGTTGGTTAACGACCACTTGGACCCATTGGCCTGTTCCGTAAAATACACCTTGGTGGACCAGGTCCTTGACTTGGTACAGGAGCAGGCTAGCTAAGATGGATATGGAGGCAACCTTCAGGCTGTTACCGATACACCTTAATAGTGTCCACTTGTTGATTTCTGGTTCCAGGGCCGTTACTACTTTGACAAGTGCCTCCCCATGGGATGCTCCGTGTCCTGTGCGTTTTTTGAGGAGTTTAATTCTGCCATGCAATGGATAGCAGAGAAGAAGATTGGTTGGGGTAAAATCATACATTACCTGAACAATTTTCTGTTGTTGGTGGGGAACCGGCAGATCTGTGGACGGATCCTGAAAAATGTTCAGTGTACGGCAGCAGAGCTAGGGGTACCACTTGCAGAGAATAAGACAGAAGAGTGTAGGAGTAGATAATGAAAACACCCTGTTGCATGTAACTTGTTTGGCTTTTGTTTTGGTATTTGGAATGATTAGCAAGTTTTTGTTAGATGTTCGTTGAGCTCTCCTTTCTGGGTCTTTATTTATCAGTGTTTGAATGGTGATAGGGTCTAGATGGTGGGTGATTTTAAAGACGGTGAGCAGTGCTTTGTATTTGGAGGAGGTACATACAGGTAACCAGTGCAGCTGCTTTAGGGTTGGAGTAATGTGACTGTTTCTTGTAGCTCCTGAGATTATTCATGCTGCTGTGTTCTGGACCAGTTGTAGCAGATGGGTAGTGTGTTTTGAGAAACCTTGATATATTACATTACAGTAGTCCAGTATGGGCATAATTATGGCTTTGGCAAACTGTCATCGAGTAAGGGTTTGAGTTTTTGAATTATTCTTAATTTGTGATAGGCTGATTTTGTTTTTTTGTTTATATGTGACTGGAAACTAAGATTTTGGTCTATAGTAGGTACACCCCTAGGTATTTCACCTCACTTCTATGTCATTATGAAGAATTTTTTAGGGTCTTTGGTGGTGAAGGATGTACTCCTAGTTATGAAGAGAGCCTCAGATCCATTGTAGTTTATAGAAAGGCTATGATTGTGGAGTCAGTTTGCCATAACTTCAAGGCAGTCTATTATCTTTAAATATTCTAGTTGCATTGTACTGAAAGGAATAAAGACCATGATATCATCAGCATATATTTTGTACTGGATATTGTATTTATTTATCATTTTGCATAGTAGTTGCAGATTTATGTTGACAAGTATTGCAGAGAGGGCTGATCCTTGAGGGATTTATTGATGTTAGTTAATTGATATAGACTGGTGTACTCCATATCTTACCTGTAGTTTTCTATGTGTTAGATAGGAGGTAAACCATTGCAGGGTGGTTCCATGAAGGCCTGTTTCCTGTAGATGTTGTAAAAGGGTGAGGTGACTTATTGAGTCAAAGGCTGCCATTATTTCAAATATAAATATAAGTGCAAAGCCTTTTTTGGATTATCTAAGCCATTTATTAGATTACATAAGAACATAAGATATGCCATACTGGGTCAGACCAAGGTCCATCAAGCCCAGTATTCTGTTTCCAACAGTGGCCAATCTAGGTCATATGTACCTAGCAGTTTCCCCAAGAGACACAAGTTCCACATTGCTTGTACTGGGTCAAGCATTGATATCTTCGGTCACTTCTTAATAATGGTTTATGGACCTTTCCTCCAGGAACTTGTCCAAACCTTTTTTAAACCCAGCTACACTAACAGCCTTTACTACATCCTCCGGTAACAAATTCCAGAGTTTGATTACACGTTGAGTGAAAAAATATTTTCTTTTATTAGTCTTAAAGAGTTTACCCTGTAGCTTCATTGCATGTCCCCTAGTCTTTCTATATTCTGATAAGGTAAACAATCGATCTACGTTTACCCGTTCCACCCATTCTAGATTGTCAAGAAGTGTTGTGAAGAGTGTCTCTACACTGTGATTGGGCTTGAATCCATGTTGGTGGGGATCCAGTGGGACATTGGTATCTATATGATCTTGTAATTGGTTTAGGACCACCTTTTCAAACACCTTAGTCAAAATTCGTAGGCTAGAGGTAGACCTATATGAATTTGAGTCTTTACTGTCTAGATTAGGGATTTTTTAGTAACTTACTTTTGCTTGTTTGAGGGTAGGTGGTACTAGACCTTATGAGAGTGATAAACATATTATATTTAGTAATATAGGGCTTAATTGTTTCTTCAACATCTTAATCCATGAGATTGGGCTTGGATCAAGGGGAGAATGGAGGTATTTATGTGGTTGCAATGTTTTTCAGCTCATCTATGGATGGGATGTGAAATGAATTCAAAAGGTTTGTGGGTGGTTGTGGAGACAGCACAGTTACTTACCTGTAACAGGTGATCTCTGGGAACAGCAGGAATTAGTCCTCACATATGGGTAAGTCGGAACCGACGGAGCCCGCGCGGGAAAGCTCCCCAGCTTTTCAGATGAAAAGCTTTTGGGGCTTCCCACAGCGCATGCGCGCTGCCTTCCCGCCTTCCTTACCAGCTCTCTTCATTTCGAGTTTATAGCTGAGACAATAGAGAGAGGAAAGGAAGGTAGATAGATAGAAGATACAACTCCTAGGGGAGGTGGGTGGGTTGTGAGGACTAATTCCTGCTGTTCCCAGAGATCACCTATTACAGGTAAGTAACTGTGCTATCTCCAGGAACAAGCAGGAATAAGTCCTCACATATGGGGACTCCCTAGCTAAGATGCCTGGGAGATCCCCCTCCAAAGGGTAAACCATCTTCGTATGGATCTCAGGCATCCATTCAGGGAAGGTGGGCAGGAGTTGCTTAAGTATGGAACAGGTGTTTGAGGACAGCCTGACCAAACAAGGCATCCCGGCGGGAGTCCTTGTCCAAACAGTAATGGGCTGTGAAGGTATGAACCGAGGCCCAAGTGGCTGCTCGACAGATCTGATCTATGGATACAGAGTGAAGATGAGCCATAGAAGTAGCCATGGCTCTCACATTGTGAGCTGTGACATGGCCTTCCAGAGAAATGTTCTTACTCTGGTAAGCAAAAGAAATACACTGAGCAATCCAATTGGAAAGTGTACGTTTGGAGACTGGAAGTCCCAAATGAGAAGGATCAAAAGCCACAAAAAGTTGGGAAGACTTTCGATGTGGCTGAGTCCTGTTGAGGTAAAAGGCGAGAGCTCTTTTACAGTCAAGAGTATGAAGGTTCCTCTCTGCACTGGATGCATGAGGAGCCGGGAAAAAAACAGGTAGATATACCTCTTGATTAAGATGAAAAGGCGAGACCACTTTGGGCATAAAGTGGGGATTCGTCCTAAGGACCACCTTATCATGATGAAATCTGGTATAAGGTGGATTAGCCACCAAAGCCTGCAGTTCACTGATGCGGCGAGCCGAAGTGACTGCAATAAGGAAAAGAACCTTCCAGGAAAGAAATTTCAAGGAGGTAGAGTCCAAAGGCTCAAAAGGTGGTTTCATAAGCTGACCTAGAACTAGGTTCAAATTCCATGCTACCGGCGGAGGTCGGATGGGAGGTTTAGTTAGGGTCAGGCCTCTCATGAACCTTGCAACGAGAGGATGAGAGGAGACAGGTTGTCCATTTATAGGTTTTAAGGATGCTGCAATAGCACTTAAATGGACTCGTACTGAATTCGTCTTGAGGCCTGCATTGGAAAGATGCAGGAGATAGTCTAGTAGAGAATTCAAAGGAAGTGCCAGAGGGTCAAGACCCTGTTGAGCACACCAAATGGAAAAGCGTTTCCATTTGAAAGCATAGGAACGCCTGGTAGAGGGTTTCCTAGAGGCATGAAGGATATCTTTCACTGACTGAGAAAGATTAAACTCATGAAGGCTTAAGCCTTCAGTAACCAAGCTCGGAGATGTAGGGACTTGGGATTTGGGTGCCACAAAGTCCCTTTCTCTTGAGACAGAAGGTCTGGCGCAGCTCCCAGGTCCAGGGAGGAGCCCTGGGAGAGCTGTAGAAGTAGAGGGAACCACACTTGGCGTGGCCAGCGTGGAGCTATAAGGATCATCGACCCGTGATCCCTCTGAAGTTTGAACAGAGTCTTGGGAATCAAAGGAATGGGTGGAAAAGCATACAGGAATTCCTGACCCCAATGCAGGAGAAAGGCGTCGTTGGCCTGAGCTCCCTGACACGGAGTCCTGGAACAGAACCGGGGAAGTTTGGCATTCCACGGACTTGCAAAGATGTCTATGTCCGGGGTCCCCCATTCCTGGAAGATTCTGTGTATCTGGACCATATGCAGGGACCACTCGTGTGGAAGCAGAACTCGACTGAGTCTGTCTGCCCGAGAGTTTTGAACTCCTGGAAGATACACTGCCAGAAGATGAATTTGATGCTCTCTGGCGAAAGCTCATAATCTGAGAGCTTCGTTGCAAAGTGACAGAGAGCCCATCCCTCCTTGCTTGTTGACATAGAACATGGCCACCTGATTGTCTGTCTGAACTAGGACAGTCAGGTTGGCAAGGAGGGTATGGAAGACTGTGAGGGCAAGGAAGATTGCTCGCAGTTCCAGAAGGTTGATATGAAGGGTGGTCTCTTGGGGAGACCAGGTTCCCTGAGTGGAGAGATGTTGAAGATGAGCTCCCCACCCTGTTTGGGAGGCATCTGTTGTGAGGGTTGCTTGGGGCAACGAAGGTTGGAAGGGGGTCCCCAACAACAGATTTTTGGAGGATGTCCACCACTGGAGAGACCAAAACAGACGTTTTGATGTGAGTACCTGGTCTGACAGCAGTCCCGATGCTTGAGACCACTGGGTGGCTAATGTCCATTGAGCTGCTCTCATATGGAGACGAGCATAGGGCATCACATGAACCGTGGAGGCCATGTGGCCCAGAAGTTGCAGCATTTCTCTGGCTGACAAGTGACTTCTGGACTGAGCCTGGGAGGCCAAGCTTATTAGCCATTGGCCTCGGACCAGAGGAAGGTAGGCCCTTGCAGTGGTGGAATCCAGATAAGCCCCTATGAATTCCAGGGACTGAGTAGGGATGAGTTGGGACTTGGGAATGTTTACCACAAGTCCCAGATATTGAAGAATACGCCTTGTGCGGTCCAAGGAAATCTGGACTTCTGACTGAGATGGAGCTCGGATGAGCCAGTCGTCCAGATATGGGAACACGAAGATTCCCATGCCTCTTAGAAATGCGGCTACGACTGCCATGCATTTTGTGAATACTCTTGGAGCAGAGGCGAGACCGAAGGGAAGTACTCTGTATTGGAAATGTTTTCCCTGAAACAGAAATCGAAGATATTTTCTGTGGGATGGATGGATGAGTATATGAGTGTACGCATCCTTGAGATCTAGAGAACAAAGCCAATCCTGACTCTGAAGGTATGGAAGGAGAATGCCCAGAGAGAGCATTTTGAATTTCTCCTTGAATAGAAACTTGTTCAATTCTCTCAGATCTAGGATAGGTCTGAAGCCCCCTGTCTTCTTTGTTATGAGAAAATAAGGGGAGTAGAACCCTAACCCCTGTTGAGGAAGAGGAACCTCCTCTATTGCCCCTTGGGCAAGGAGAGAGGAGACTTCCTGACCCAACAGGGTCAGAAGAGATGGGGGAGAACTGAATTGCCTCACCATGGTATGGGGAGGAAGGCTGGAGAAATGAAGTTTGTAGCCCTCTCTGATGATAGAGAGGGTCCATTGCTCTGATGTTATTTGCTCCCATCTGGGAGCAAAGTGAGCTAACCTTCCCAGTATGGTGAGAGGCTCTGGTTGTTCCAGAGCCAGAAATGGTAAGTTCTCTAGGGGCAAGTCAAAACCCCTGAGGGGGTTGAGCCTGCTGGGGTGTAGCAGACACTGCAGACTTTGACTTTACTTGCTTAGATTGCTGACGTTTAGCAGCAAAGCGAGGCTGAGAAGATTGTTGGCCAGTATTTGTGGAAAATCTGGCCTTCTTGTAGTACGGCCTTTTTAAAAGGTTTCTTTTTGGCAGGAGTAGAAGTAGACTTAGAAAGTCTATCTAGAGTGGCATTTTCTGCGTCCATTTGAGCAGCTTTAATTTGCCAGTCCTCACCAAATAAGTTCTGTCCTGTACAGGGCAGATTCCTTAAGCCATCCATGACCCAGGGTTCTAGGTCAGAAGCCTGGAGCCAAGCAAGACGTCGGGCTGCAATAGCGATTCCCGAAGCCCTGCCAGCAACCTCAAAGGAATCAAAGGCTGCCCTGTTGGAAAACTTGGAGACCTCTGAAAGTTGTGTCACCAGAGTAGTGAAGTCCTCCTTTTTATCCTCAGGGATAAAGGGGGCTAAATGCCGTACCTTTAGGGCAAGTTCTCTGAGAAACATGCCCATATAAAGGCTGTAAGAATTGATCCTGGCTATAAGCATACTAGCCTGAAAGATCTTTCTACCAAAAGAGTCGAGGGTCTTACATTCTCGCCCTGGAGGGGTAGAGGAAGGACTCTTTATCTTCTTCATAGCAGACTTCACCACAATGGAGTGGTGAGGCAGCTGAGTCTTTTGAAACCCAGGAGAAGGAGGGACCCGGTACATGGTGTCCAACCTACGGGAATGAGGAGACAGGGTTAGAGGAGTCTCCCACAAATCCATCAAGTGTTCTTGAAGGATTTCATGGATAGGCAGAGTAACTGCCTCTTTAGGAGGTTTAGAGTATCCTAAAATATCCAATTTTTTTGATCTGGGTTCCTTTTCAGCAGATGTAGCAATAGAAAGTGCTTTAGCTACATCAACAATGAAATCCTGAAAGGATAAATCCTCTGGAGGAGACGTCCTCCTCTTTAGAGAAGAGGGCTCCTCAGGAAGATCAAACTCAGCAGAGTCATCAGAGGAATTGAACTCATCAGAAGAATCTGAGTATTCTCTCTGTGCTTGCAATGCACGATACGCGTACCGATCAATATCGACATCGGGCGTATCGGGCATGGGATTGGTATCGGGCAAAAGCCTGAATCCAGCAAGCGGAACCGATCGACGCTTGGAAGTCGATGGTCTCGGTTCCGGTGTGGATACCGGAACCGGGGTCGGTACCGATGGAATCGGTACCGAGGGTGTCGCAGCCTTAATGAAAGCCAAAACGGCCTGCTGCATGGTCTGGACAGTATTGCCCATGGACGCCACTGCTGCCTGGATGTCGGTACCGGTATCGACCGGTACCCCAGAGCAGTCTAACAGGTGATCAGTCGAGGCCGTGCCATCGATGTCAACCTGTAACCCCATAGGTGATGCTTTGGAGGCCGGAGCCTCCCGCCGGGGTTTTTTGGTCTGGGCAGAATCCTCGAACTCAAGATTGAGAGCCTCTCGATCTTTTGAAAGAGATTTGCTTTTAGAGGATTTGCCCACAGAAAGTTTGGTTACCTGAGATCCATCCGGAGAGGAAGACCTGGATGACTGTGATGCTGGATTATCTGAAGCAAACAGCACATGGAACTTGTTGGCCCGGTTCTGCATACCACGTTTAGACATCTGGGAGCAGAATGGGCAGTCCGGTATGGAGTGGTCAGGTCCTAAACATTTAAGACACTATTCATGGGTGTCTGTGAGAGAAATAACAGCATTGCACTTGGTACACCTTTTAAGACCAGGAGCTGGTTTCTCCATGAGGAGAATTTGTGTAGGCCTGAAGGCCTAACAAAAGTTACCAAGCTGTGCTGAGAAAATAAAAAAAGATTTTTTTTTTTTTTTTAAAAGAAAGAAAGAGAGACCGGCAGTACCGGTTTTGGTATGGGGAAGGCAGGTACGCGGTCAAAAGAAACAAATTAAAATAACAATTTCTTCAGCGGTGACAGGAACACGACCTGCTGGCTCTGCGGAAAAAGAGAAACTGAAGAGAGCTGGTAAGGAAGGCGGGAAGGCAGCGCGCATGCGCTGTGGGAAGCCCCAAAAGCTTTTCATCTGAAAAGCTGGGGAGCTTTCCCGCGCGGGCTCCGTCGGTTCCGACTTACCCATATGTGAGGACTTATTCCTGCTTGTTCCTGGAGATTGAATTTGTTCTGATTGGAATGGAATTTGAGCTGGATTAAGTTTGAATTTTAATTCTAAGAAGTCTTCCATAACGTATGCATTTAATGTGTTAGCCCCTTTTTGTTCAGGGATTTCTTTGTATGTGATCATGCTATTTCAAACAGCTCTCTAGGTTTATTGAGGGAGGTCATAATGCAATTCATCTAGTATTCCTTCTTGCAGACATTTATTTGCAGATGGGATTTCCGTATTATGAAGGAATATTTCTGCAAGTCTTCCTAGTTTTTCGATTGCCTTCATTTTCGTTCTAGCTTCTGTAGTGCTCTTTTCATGTCATTGACATCTTTAGAGTACCTAAGTGCTATATGATTTCTATTATTGTGGGGTTTATTGTATGGTTGTGCTGCAGCATTATGCAATATGTTGTTCCAATTGGTGATAATATCTTCTAAATTTGCCATGTTACAATCTAGATGTAGTAGAGCTTATTGCAGGAAGGCTTCATTATTGAAGTGTTTAAATTTTCTATATTCTCTCGTTACAGCCTCTGGTGTGTTTATTATTGTGGGCAGGTTTATGGTAAAGTTGAGCATGTGATGGTCTGACTAAGGAACTGGTGTCATAGTAGGGCGGGTTGATTGGTATTGATATAGAAGTTGGTTAGGTATAAAGATGAGATCCAGGATTCCTCCTTTCTTATGAGTTGGGATGTTTGTTATTTGAGTGTATTGTAGATCTTCCAAGGCATTCAAGAAGGCATGTGGGTTTTTAGATGGTATAGATGGGATGTTCAGGTCTCTGAGAATAACAAAGGATTTTTGTGTTGATGAGTGTGTACAGACTTCCTCTAGAATGAGTGAGAAGTCTTCATCTTTGATGCTAGGAGCATGATATGCCAGGCAAACTGAGATATGTCTACTTGAGATTGCTATAATATTGTTACCTTCAGTATTATGGGTGGATACTGTATTGAACATTAAGAGCTTTTTTGTAATAATTAGGACTTTACCACCCCTTTTTTTGAGTTCTAGGGCAGTTGTGAATAGTGTTGGTTTGAGAAGTGATCTGATTTAGTATCACAGCCAAAGGGAAACATTGGGTCTTCAGCAACAGGGAAGGTAAGCCGCTCCACGCGACATCTATCCCCGCCCCCAGCAAAGTGACTTCCGGCCTCCCTGGAGTTTAAAACCATAGCGCTTCAGGCATAGACTTCCCCTTCACCATCAGATTTTCCAGGGACCATATCATAGCCAAAGGTAAGCATCAGAGCTTCAGCAGCAGGGAAGGTAAGTCAGTTCCACACGGCACCTATCCCCGTCCCTAACAAAGTGACTTCTGGCCTCCCTGGGGTTTAAAACCACAGTGCTTCAGATGTGCCCCTGTCTGGCAGACCTATGCCTAAGGGCTGTGCCAAAGGGCCCTTAGGCATGGCCCTTATCAGGGAGCATAGTGGGAGCCTAAAGATAATCTGCCTGACACCTTTCTCAGTCTGTAACAGAACAATAGGTAAGAAGATAAACTACTTAGACACAGATAACATCTGACGTATTGTAAAACCAAACGACCACCGCATCATAATGGAGATGAACCAAGTATGCATCATCTGATACACACTACTAATCCTATTACTGGCAACACATGCCTACACACACACGCTGGCAGCTACACCTATTCCAGTTATTCGGAACCTTAATCGTGGTAGCACCACTATGCCATGTTACAGGAACCACGAAAGATATTACAAAAACACTAATAGACTTATCCAAATACCTATGTGCACTCTACCTCAATGTCCTTTGCCTTATTTAAATATTCAAGCAAGGAACCTAAGATGTTCCTTTATTAATGTATGCTTGGCATGGAATAAGATCCCAATCATAACAGATTTCATTCTGAAGAATAAGCTGGACATGATATTCATTATGGAACAGTGGCTTTCTTCCACTGACTCAGTACTCCTAAATCAGCTGAAATTACCAGCATTCTCAATATTGTATTGCCCAAGAAATAGCATACATTATGGTGGTGTCTTAATCATAGCTAAGGATGACTTAAAGATGTCACTCAAGTCAGTGGAGAGCATTAATGAATTAGATATGCTTACAATAGAGAACAAACAAATGATACTGTGCTTAATATATAAATCATCCACCTCTGTTCCACAGGAACTAGCAAACATCCTTGAAGAAGTATGCACAGATAGACCACTACACAGACAGTTTCTTACACTAGGTGACTTTAGCCTTGCATCAACATCCCTCACTCATGCTGAGTCTTTCCTTAGCACAATGGATGCCCTTGATTTCCAGCAAATAGTTGACAAACCCACATATAACAAATGCAATGCAGCAACACATCACCTGCACTCCAAATACAACCAGTTCCATGGACCAACCACTATGCCATCATCTTCTCTATCCCTCAACACTTACCCACTAGCAAACAAACAGCTTCCCAAATGACTAATTGCTGTTTCTGACAATTCAACAAAGAAACATTTCTAAATGAAACACTATCAAATCTCAGCATAGACCTGACCAACATCAATGAAATTTTAGACAACTGGAATAAAACTGTAAGCATAGCTGCAGCAGTCACAATAAGAAAACCTAATAGGATTCTGAAGCAAAATGCAGCCTGGTTCACGCAGGAGCTTAGAACCATTAGAAGACACCTCAGAAGGATGGAACGAAAGTGGAGACACACGAAGCTGCCACAAGACCAGCAACTCTAAATGAGGATGCTTAGGGAATACCGTGACAGCATCAAACTGAAGAAGAAGGAATATCACACAAAATTAATCATGAAATCAATAAACCAACCTAGGGAACTGTTTGATATTGTTCAAATCCCTAGTAAAATCACCCGGTCGAGATGAAAAACCCAATATCAACCCATAAGTACTAGCTAAATTATTTCAAAGGCAGAGTTACACTCCAAATGGCTTCTCTAGATCCGACATCTAATATCAATACCACCTATACAACATGGAACACTTTCTTACAAATTAACATGGAACAACTAGAAGAGATTATTGCCAATCTAAGTACTACAACATCTCCACTTGACCCTTGCCCTGTTAGCTGGGTCAAAATTACAAGATCTTATTTATTTATTTATTTATTTAACATTTCTTATATACCGCCTTTCATGATATCAAGGCAGTTTACATTGAACAAACTGGAATTACATTGAATAGGGCATTATAACTTGGAGATAACTATTTCACAGGGAACATGGGGCAATGGAGCGTTAAGTGGCTTGCCCAAGACCACAACGAGCACCTGTGGGACTAGAAACCCCAGTCCTTCCAGCCCAAGATCTAAAATGGCCCCTTCCCTACATGCCTACAGATCTTAATATAGCCTCTATAAAGCCTATGCTAAAAAATGCAGCACCTAGACAAAGCCTCCCCAAAGCCCTACTGACCAATTTCAAGCCTTCCATTTATAGGAAAAATAATTGAAAAAGTAGTGCAAAAGCAGTTAAAGGATCATTTGGACACATATGCAACCTTGGACCCACAACAGCATGGGTTTAAACCATACCATGGAGTGGAAACTTTGATGACATTCTTATTAGACAACTCAATAAAAGAAATTGAAAAACTGAAGTAAGAAATCATTCTATTTTTCCTGGATATAGTGTCTGTGTTTGACTACATCAACCATGACATGATGATTACAGGACTCTAACAGATTGGTATCAATGGAACAGTTCTACTCTGGCTCAAATCTTACCTAAAAGACCATACTCAATAGGTGAGATTAGGACAAAACACATCACATCCATATAAACAGCTGCAAGGTATCCCACAAGGATCTGCCCTCTCAACACTGCTATTTAATATATATTTACAACCGATCTGCAGCATCATCAAGATGCACAAGATAAATTATCATATCTATGCAGAAAATGTCATGCTATATACACCATAAAATATTTCAAATCCAAACCTTAAACAAATTATCACTTGCATCAATGAGATTGACCAATGGTTCACAGCACACAACTTCGTAATAAACTACAGCAAGACTAAAGTATTATGCATCACAAAGGAAAAATCCTTTACTCCACCGAACACTATAAAAGTAGGTGATGCAGTATTGGAAGTCAAGCAAGAGGTCAAATACCTGGGAATAGTCCTTGATCAGAATCTGAACCTATCATCACACATTTCAAATATAACAAGAGCAATCTATAACAAGATAAGGACCATGCAGCACCTAAAACTATTGTTGAAACCCCAAGACTTCAGAACAGTACTCTAAGCGATGATCTTTCCCCATTTTGACTTTGCAACAGTATCCTGCAAGGTCTTTCAAAGCAAGCCATAAACCAGCTACAGATGGCCCTTAACATAGCTGCAACAATCATCCAAAAGGATGATTCACTGTCTTCCAATAGCAACCAGAATCATATTCAAAGTCCTAATAATCACCTTCATGGCATTACACTATTTATCGGTAACACACCTAGAATCACTTATAAATACAATACCAAATAGAACAAGAAGGAGCAACACTCAGAACACCCTCTTAGTACCCACGGAATTTAGAAAGAGTAAGCAACTTATATGCCGGAAGGCATTATCATTCTATGCACCAAAGCTTTGGAACTCTCTTCTGGACAAATTAAGAAGCATACCAGACTTGGCAACATTCCAGAAGAAACTCAAAACGCACCTATTCATGGAGCACTTTGCGAAAATCCTATACAGTCCAAATATAGACCCAACATAATACTTCAATCACCTGATACCTCAGATACACAAAGGAGCTGCCCCTCTGCATCTTAATGAGGGTCTCTCACTCTACTGTCACCCCAACCCCATTGCATAATCTAACTTAACCCAAACTCTCATACAGATGTCCTACCCTGTTACAGCTTCCCAATCGATGATTATACTACCTACATGTAGATAATACCTCCTAGTTTATGCTAACCAAGTTCCATGTTTTTGTGCCACTCATTAGTTTAGAATTAACCATGTTCCATGTTATGTTCCATGTAAATTGTACCACTTCCTAGTTTATATCCAACATGTTCCATGTAAAATACTTTTGTTCTTGTTCCTTGTAAACTGCTTTGATTTAATGAAAAAGTGGCATAAAAAATCATTTAAATAAATAAATGAATAAATAATGTGGTCAGTGCCAGTGAGCTATGTTTCAGATATGCACATTAGATCTATCTGTTGTTCTTCAATGTAGTCAGTAAGAGTGTGGAACTTGTTTGAATAGAACAAGAGTTGATTAATGCAAATTTCAAGGTAGAGTATGACTTTGTATCAGAATTAGGCTTGTGGTTTGATGTTGAGAGGTTAATTTGTATTAGTCTATTGTGTCTCTTGTGTTCTGTTTGCTGGTCGTGATGTCGTAGTGCTTTGAATTTGATACCATATGCGTATTATTGGTATCGAATGGCCTAATAAATATGGGGAACCATTTCCTGCCTGCTTAAGCTGTGATTGCATCAAGAATACTAGTAAGCAGAGACTAATAGTGGGTATCATGGGATCAATATTGTAATACATAGGTATCGAGTGAGTGTATCTACTTCTATTGCCTATGAACAGGACCTTTGAAATTTTACTCTGATGTATTTTTGTATTATGAAGTGTACCTTAATGAATGTCATAGATGCAGAGTGAATGGAGGTCTTGTCTGTGGGTCCCTCCTGCGGTCTACTCCTAAGGGTCCTTTGCTGTGGCCCTTCGGGGCCCACCTGTGGAGCTGAATATTTAGTAATAAGGAGAGGGAGTGATGATGCCTCCTCCCCTGGAGGTGGAGCTTACAGGTGTCGGGCTAGAGTTCTTTCTTGCTGCTCTGATGGCTCTCCCGAAGCTGGAGAGTGAGTCGTCAGGTGGCAGGACCTGGATCGGGCAGGGCTGGGTCAGGCAGTGGCCTGATTCTCTTGCCACACAGTGGTCTGCAATCTGGCTCTGGATGTCCAGCAGTGATGATGTTTCCTCCCGGAGGTGAAGCTTACTGGCATCATGTTTTTGGGTGCCTTCTGGATAAATGAGGCGATACCTCGTTCCAGATTAGAGACAGCAGGCAGCGCTCTGAGGGTAGAGGAAGTCACTGTGGTAGGTGACAGGGTAAGACTTTTACTGAGCAAGTTCAAGGTGGACTAAAGGGGAAAGGGTAAAACAGTATGGCTTAAATCCACCAGAGTAGGGGAGCTGTGCCTGGTATGGGCCATGAGGGAGTACTTGTAAATATGCCTTCTGCTGGGAGCCACATTATTGCGACACTGACAGGTCAGCCACCCACTGGATTTCATCGTTCTGCATTTAGGCAGCAATGATCTGGTGTCCACAAAGGGTATAGAACTGATCATTAAGTTTAAGAGGGACCTAGCATGGATATGCACTGAGCTGAGAGTGGGCGTCATCTAATCCTGGATCATCCCCTGTAAGAAATGTGCCAAGGCTTCCTGGCCAGAAGTTATTGAGGAGAGTAGGAGAAAGTTGAATGCTGAGGTGGGTAACTTTGTACAGGCCCTGGGGGGGGGGGGGGAATTAAACACAAAGGTATCTTAGCAGGGGGTTCAGCGGTTTACTGGGGGATGGGGTCCAACTGAATGAGATTGGCTTTGAAAATTTCAATTCGGACCTGCAGAGGGCCATCGGTTCAGTTCTCACTATGGGATGAGTTGGGTCGCAACCCCTCCTGATGGCAGGGCCTCGCCAAAAAAGGGGGGTATCACAGGATAAGAGGAGGGTGCAGGTGCCATGTGGGGGTGCCTGGGCTCAGTAATGGAGAGGCCAGGTACTGGGGCCGGGGGAATCTGGCCTTAGTTACCAGAAATAAGTAAAACACAAAGGGGAGGCACCCGGGCGCCAACATGAAGCGTTTGGCAGCAAGGGGAAAATGTGAGAATCTTTAGCCATGGTGCAGGCTGGATCTCAAACCGGATAACAAGGGTGTTGTACCCTTCCACGTGGGGCTGGTAAGATTCTGTTAACATTGTTATTGTTATGGCTATTGTTATTTATTTTTGTTACCATGGTTATTGTAATTATGATCACTGTATTGTTATTATATTATCCGCAAGCTGTGGCCTGTTGAATCCAACTAATAAAGCTCGGTACAGTAAGCGAGTGGAGTTGCGTGGTTCATGCCAGGCGGGAGGGCAGTAAGGAGCCCAAAGACCTGGTACAGCATGCCCATGATTCTGTCAGACAAAGAAGAAACCTGTATTGTGTTTGTGTTGGCTTTGGTATGTGCAGGCCTTTGTGCATACCCTTGTCAGCTATTTCTGGTTGTTTTGACTCTCTGTTGTGATCTCCTTTCTCCTTGAAAGATTTCAGCATTGTTTATGCACCTGTAGAGACGAGAACTTAGAAAACTGAAGTTGGTAAACTGCAATATCTTTATAACAGATTTGAACACGTGGTTAGTTGCAGCTCAGAGTGCATGCTAAGCAACTTATCAGTTCTGCATTTAATCTTGTGTCATTACTCTACTGACTCCTGAGACTTCCTCCGAGGTAACTAACAGCATTTGGTTAAATAATAATATAAAAAAACATCAATCTTCAAATTCAAGAAATATTTTTATTTGTGTTTATTTATTCTTATATTTGATAAAATGCCCCCAAAGTATACATACAGTATGTTCCATTCACACTAATATAAAGAAATTTGAATACAGTATGCTCATATATTCTAATGAATGTCATATTTGGCATCTGAAGCCTCATCCAACATAATGAGCCCTCCATCAGCAAGCAACTCAACATTACTGTAGTTAATAAATTTACAAGGAATGTGCACAGAAATAAATTTTGGTTCATTTTTCGATCATTTTCAGTCATTTTATTCAGTTACATTCACACCTTTGTTTAAAAATATTAATACACAATGGAACATATGTTAGTTGACTTAATGCACATTGTAATATGTGTTAGCTGACTTTGGTAAACCACAAAATTATTGTGGGAGGTGCCACAAGCCCTCACTGTTGGAGATGTGCTCAGCATGTCTCCCTCAGTTGCTGCGGAGAGACGTACCTCACCGCACTGACCAGCCAGCACATCTAGCAAGGATGCACTTACCACCAGCCATTGAGGAGGCAGTAAATGCACCCATGCTGACAGCAGCAATCACAGCACCCACCGGGGACAACTATGCTAACCATGCTCACACTCAACCCCTAACCCACCCCTCAATTCATATTAATTCATAGGTTAACACGTGTTAAATCAATTAGCGTTACTACATTTTTAAGGCATGCTAACAAATGAAATATATGCTAATAATGCATATCCCTAAAAGTTTTGGATTTGGGATTTTAGAGAAATCTATAGGAATGTTGCTTCTTTGGACCCCTGTGAAGTAGCTAGAGATTATCAACATGGGTCCTACAAGCATTAAAGGAAGAATCTCCAACTTATTTGTCCCATGTCCTTTTTGAACCAGTGTTTTCTAATCTACTCACAGAGAAGAATATTGATGTTGTTAGTGGTCATATACTATGATTAAATTATCAGATTGGTTCACATCAATAAATTAGGTTGGATAAAGCTTGAGATGCCTAATGTGATAGAAAAATGGGGAGGGAGTAGCTCTCTGTTAAAAACAATATTAAAAAGATTAAAATGCATAGGGCATGGAAAAAGAAGGACACACTATTGACTGTCTTAGAAAGGAGAGATGCCCTCCTTTCTAAGACTGGTGTGGTCTACAGATCTCCATCTCATATGAAGGAACTAAAGATCAATCTGAAGATGTCCAAAAGGTGGTTATGAAGATGGAGATGTTTTTGTTAGGAGATGTTAACCTGCTAAAAGAAGATTAGAGGTTCTGCCTGTAGAAATGAAAACAAACAGAGAGATTGTGGATGCTTTTGAAAGGGCTCTGATTATGTAAATGGTGATTTATTTTTTTAACCAGTTTTATATACCACCTTTTCCTTCAATCAAAGTGTTTTACAAATAACTAGGTTGGGTGGGAGGGTGTACTAGAGGGGGTTATATAATAGTACTAGAGTGTACTAGAGGGGGTTATATAATAGTACTCTATTATTAAAGTTTATGTTACCTGTAAACCGCCACTGATCTCTGGAAGTGGCGGTATAGAACAGATGTATAAATAAATAAATAAAATAAATATGCAACTATTTACAATTGATTGATTGAGACCGTTGCGAGCTGTCTGTGATCATGCCCATAGCTAGGCTTGTGGGCACTGGGAGGGTCCATAGTATTCTACAAAGAGTATGGTCTTGAGCATCCATCTGAAGCCTTTGATGTCACTCATGACTCTCATAATGTCGGGCAGAGTGTTCCATAGTTTGGGTGCATAGAGGGACGGTACCTTTCTGGACGTGGCCTGATTTGTTCTGTGGTATTCTGGGGGGGGGGGGGGGGTGGCGATCTTGTTACTGGTTCTCTGTGGCCTCCTGCTGGTGCGTCCGGTTACTAGGTTTTGAATGGCAATGGCTAAAATATTGTTAATGATTTTGAAAATATTTAAAGTTGCTTTGTATCTTGCGTGTGCATGTATGGACAACAAGTGGAGGTGCTGGAGCACTGGTGTGATGTGCTCATTTCTTGTTGTGTTTGTGATGATCCTGGCTGGTGTGTTCTGCATCAACTGGAGAGGGTGGGTGGTTTGTTTAGGGAGTCCCTGAGATAATGAGTTATCATAGTCCATTATAGGCGTGATGATTGCCTGACATACTGTTCCGAAGTGATCTTGGCTTAGGATTGGTTTGAGTCTCCTGATGAGTTTTAATTTGTAGTATGCTTTTGCAGCAGTTTTGTTAATGTGTGAATGGAGGTTTAGCTTGCTGTCTAGGGTGATTCCGAGGTATCTTACTTCATTCTTCACTTTGATTAATTTATCCTGAATGCAGATTCTGGATGGTGGGTTGAAGGTAGTACTTCTGGTAATGAACATGGTTTCTGTCTTGTTATAGTTTACAGACAGATTGTTGTAGGTAAGCCATGTGGTTATCTCCTCCAGGCAGTTAGTTACGGAGGTAAGGTCTGGAACCTGTATGTTTATACAGATCTGCAATAGTCATTGCTCTCCACATATATCTAATGCTGCTCATTGTGTGGCCGGTGTTGAAAGCAACTATTGACTGTGGTGATAAAATATTGATATGTATAGTTTCAGTGCATTTATTGGGTAAAGAATGATTTATTCATGTAAATCAGCCATCTGAAAATTGAACTCTTTCAATACAATTTAAAGCGTGTGGAGTGTTAGCAAGCATGGAAGTAATTTTATAAAGGATCTTTACAAGTAAAGCCCTTTTTTAGCTAAAATAAAAGGGTTTTTTTGTTTGTTTTTTTAATTACCATGGAGTTATACATATATAAATAAGAATGTTGACAAAGACGGCACATACTTTTATATCACCTATGTTTAGGCATATTCTCCGGCAGAGTTTGGGGCAGCACAGAGTGAAGTCATGATTTCAACACATAGTTCATAAAATACGCATAATTTACATAATACATAATTTATGAACTAACATTAACGCCCACTCCTGAACAAAGGTAAAGATCCATGGTTTCAATTTATCCACTATTTCTACCAGTTTACCTCTGCTTGGCGTGGAGAAGTAGCCTAGTGGTTAGAGCAGCTGCCTCCTATTTAGAAAATCTGGGTTTGATTCCTACTGGCACACCTTGGGCAAGTCATTTTCTCCTCTATTGCCTTGGAAGAAAAGGCCTGGCAATCTACATTGCTAAAAAAAAACCCAGAGGTAGCTGAGTTGCCAAGAGTCAGCACTGAAAACAAAAAACCTTGTTATTATTAAGAGATGGCAACCCTGTGCATAGTTATCTTAAACTGTGTTCAATTTTCAGTCAGGCAGCTAATTTATTGATAGTGTGACATCCATAACTGGTGTTATTGTATCGATCTATCGCATTGCTGGCCTTCCTCTTTCATGTTGACCTTCAACCTTTCCAAGTATGATGTCTTTCTCTAATGATCTTTCTCTCTGCCTGCTGTTTCCAAACTATGAAAGTCAAAGTCATATTATTTGAACTTCTAAGGAAAGCTTAGGTTTGATCTCCTCTAGTGCCAGATGATTTGTTCTTTGGGCAGTCCATGGTATCCATAGTATTCTTCACCAGCACTATAATTCAAAAGCATCAATTTAATTCATGTCTTTCTTCTTTTACCCCTAGTATGTCTTTTAAAATACCTACAGTATTTGCCTTTATAAAGTAGACTTAAAATAGACACCTATGTAGTCTTCACACATAAGTAACCTGCTATAAAATTATCCTCCACATGTACTTTAGCCTGCAGCTTCCAGATTCTGTAGATTGGCAACATAATCTAAAGGGTTAAAGCAACAAGCTAAGACCCAAGAAGCACACTTTAAATCCTGTTTTTCACAGTGATCTTCCTTGTGACTTTAGTCAAATCATTTACCTATCAGTTACAAAGGGCTACATTATGCTGCATTAATCTTCAACTAACATGAGCTATCAGTAAATATATCCCCTTGACAATAACAAGCTTTTGCCTTGACATTGTTTTCTTCTCTGTTTATCCTCGAATTTCCATATCTCAGCACTTACCTTATCTGATCATCACCTTGTTAGCTTCACTCTTCATCACTCCCCACCTCAATCTCACCCAGTCTCTCCTACCTTTTTAAGAATCTTCATGCTATTAATCCATTAGCTCTCTCCACTATTGTCTCATCACCTCTCTCCACCACTTTGCCTTCTAACTCGATTGATGAGGCTATAGTTTCCCATAATACTGCTCTCTCCTCAGCTCTGGATTTTCTTGCTCTCCCTTTCCTACGTCATGTGAGGTGCATTATACCTCAGCTCTGGCTGTCTTCAACTACCTGCTATCTTCGCTCCTGTGTCCGTTCAGCTGAGCACGTTTGGTTCAAATTCCTCTCCCTTTCTGACTGTCTTCACTTCAAAACCATGCTTACTTACTTCCAATCTGCCATAGCACTCGCCAATCAAAACTACTAGGTCCATCTAACTAACTCTCTTGCCTCTGACCCCCGTAGTCTCTTCTCTTCTCTACTCTTAGCTCTCTCCTCAAGGCATCACCGCCTCCGACACCCCCTTCTCTTTCTGCCCAAACCCTTGCTGACTATTTCCACGACAAAGTCCACAGGATTATACTCCAGTTTCTCTCAAGATCAGCTTCATCCCCTCTTCCCCCTCTTTAATAACAACTTTTTCCCACAATCTCTGTTACCCTTTCTTCCTTTTCTAAGATCTCCGAAGAAGAAACCTCTCATCTTCTTTCCTCCTCTAAACTTATACCTGTTCTTCTGATCCTATCCCCTCCTGTCCCCTTAACTCCATCTCCTCCTCTGTCATCCCATCACACACAATCTCAACCTATCATTCTCTACTACAGCTTTCCCTGCAGCCTTCAAGCATGCTCTGGTCACATGTCTTCTCAAGAAACCTTCACTTGACCCTATTTGTCCTTCTAATTATCAACCCATCTCCCTTCTTCCCTTCATTTACAAAATTCCTGAATGTGCAGTTCTCCGCCATTGCCATGATTTTCTCTCCTCTCAAGTCTTCCTTGATCAATTTCAAGCTGGCTTTCATCCCTTTCACTCTACTGAAACAGCCCTTGCTAAAGTCTCCAGTGACTTGTTCCTGCTAAATCCAAAGACCTTTACTCAGTCCTCATTCTTCTTGACCTTTCTGCTGCTTTTGACATGTTAACCACCACCTTCTCCTTGATACATTTTCCTCACTTGGTTTTAGGGTCTCTTTACTGCCCTGGTTCTCTTCATTGCTCCTTCAATATCTGTTCTGGTGGCTCCTCCTCTACTGCTATCCCTCTCTTAGTTTGTGTACTGCAAGGGTCTATTCTAGGCTCTCTCCTTTTCTTTTTCTATACCCAGTCCCTTGGTGCTCTCATCTCCTCCCATAGCTTTTAATATCATTTTTATGCTGATGACTCTCAGATCTATCTATCTGCACCTGCTATTTCTCTTACACTCCAAGCCCATATATCTGCCTGCCTATCTGACATCGCTGCCTGGATATCTCATTGCCGTTTGAAATTGAACATGGCCAAAACTGAACATCTTATTTTTCGCCCTAAACTCTCTCCCCCCTTCCTCCCTTCTCTATCTCTGTTGATAACACTTTTCTGCTTCCTGTTTCTTCGGACTGCAACCTTGGAATCATCTTTGACTCCTCCCTCTCCTTCTCCACACATATCCAACAGATTGCAAAAACCTGTTGTTTCTTTCTCTATAACATTAACAAAATTCATCCCTTCCTTTCTGAACACACTACTAAAACACTTATCCACTCTTTAGTCACTTCTCGTCTTGACTATTGCAACCTCCTCCTTTCTGGTCCCCCTCTGAGTCATCTTTCTTCCCTTCAATCTGTTCAAAACTTCTTCCACGGCTAATCTTCCATCAGCCCCAATTAGGGTGTACCAAGCCATAATTGCACCCTGTGTGACGTGCACATCTGGGATACCCCCCCCACACACACCATCTTACCCATACTTCCGTCTAGCCCGATACCTGCCCTTGCCCTGCTGCCGCCACTTTGGGTTTTTGCTGTGGCACCAGCAGCATCAGAGCAGACCTGACTTCAAATTAAAAAAACAAAACACATGGGTCTTTCCTCCGCACATGTACACAGATTTGATCCCTCCCTGCTCTGACGTACAATAGGTTCATGTCAGAGGAGGGAGGGACCAGACCAGCCATTCAAACATGGGTCTTTGAAACTCCGTACTTGAATGGCTGGCTTGGTCCCTCCCTTCTCTGATGCGACTTACATCAGAGAAGGGAGGGAGGGACCAGACCTGCATACAAATGCGGAGTCAGAAAGGTCCGCCTGCTTTTTTAAAAATTTGAAGTCAGGTCTGCTCCTGGTGCCGCTGCCACTGAGAAAACAAAAAGTGGCAGCAGCAGCAGCACCAAGGCAACAGCAGGCAGCATGAGGGGAGCTGAGGTTGGCAACCCGAAATGCACCTTAATCCTTTGCGCCCTGTGCGGCTGCACCACTCACACAGGGCTAGATATGGCTCTGGTCCCAATATACTCACATATTTATTTTATTTATTTATTTAACATTTCTTATATACCGCGCTATTTCTCATCAGTGCGGTTTACATCGAACAATAAAACACTTGGACATACAGATTCTGTCCTACGTTTACATAAAACAGGGTTTTAACATGGATTAACTGGGGAAACTATATACATATGAAATTATGTTACAAGGGATTAACAGGTTGAACTCATAATGGTTTTACAGTGGGAGTTTGAATATTGCGTATTTGCACTCTCTTGGTCATGAAGAGTTAATATACACCATATGATATTACAGTTCCTTAAGAATGCAGTTTTAGTATGCATATGTTAACGGTTGACATGATTGAGTGAGTGCGTTGGTGGAGGGGGAATCGTCGAGCTGAGTGAGTGTGTGGGTAGAGGGGGAGTCATTGAGCTGTGTAAAGTGCATGAGGAACAAGTGATGCTTGATGGCCTTTCTAAATTGAGTGAGGTCCCTGATTGCTCTTATGTTATTAGGGAGTTTGTTCCAACACCTTGGGGCATAGCTTGTAAATGCCCTATTGATGGTTGATTGATTAAGTTTCATAGATCCACTTAGTATAACTAGAGTATTTTCCAAGATTGCTCTTCTGGATTTGTTGTTGGGGGTGTGGACGAGCAGATCAGCAATTGAGGAGGGTGATGTTTTGTTGATTGCTTTAAAGTTGATGAGGAGGGCCTTATATGTGATTCTGCAGCTTATTGGGAGCCAGTGAAGCTCTTTTAATATAGGTGAGATGTGGTCTTTTCTGGATACTCCGCAAAGGACAGGAGCTGCTGCATTCATGGCTAATTGTAGCGGGTTTAGAGTATTTTTTGGGAGGCCATGTAGTATTATATTAGCATAGTCAAAATGCGGTGTCACTAGGGCCTGGAAAATATTTCGGAAGTCGTCAATTTCCATTATGGGTCTCAGGTGGCGGAGGGTTTTGATTTTGAAGTAAATAGACCTTGCTGTGCGCTTGATGTGATCTTTGAAGTCCAGATGTTGGTCTAATATTACCCCTAGATAGCGTATGCTGGATCTGACCGGAAGTTCTGCGTCTCTGACTTTTAGTGTTGATGGTGGGGAGAAGTCTTTGTTCCGTGTGATAAATAGCACTTCTATCTTTTTGAAGTTTATAAGTAAATTCTGACTAAAGAGCCAGTCTGTTATTGCGTCGAAACATTTAGTCAACATTGTGAGATCTGGGCATGTGACCGTTATAGGTGTGAATAGTAAGACGTCATCCACATACATGAGGCAGGAAATGCCGAAGGAGCGGGTTATGTCGCAAATTGGCTGCATATATATGTTGAAAAGTAGTGCAGATAATGACGACCCTTGTGGTACTCCCTGTCTTTGCTGGAAGGGTTCTGATGTATTGTTGCCGATTCGAACTTGCTGCCATCTTCCTTGAAGGTAAGACTTATTTATTTATTTAATTTATTTATTTAACATTTTTATATACCGCACTATTTATTATCAGCGCGGTTTACATAGAACTACAAAACATCAGATAAGATAAGATACATATATCTGTTTTTACATGGAACAGGAAGAAAAACTTGGACTTACACCAGTCCCATGCGTGGTCGTGGATTCCCTTTGCATGGAGTCTCATCAGGAGAAGCTCGTGATCAACTGAGTCGAACGCTGCTGAAATATCCAGGAAAATCAAAGCAAAGCCTTTCTTGATGTTGTCTATCCCATTGGTGAGTGTGTTTGTCAGTGAGGTCAATAGGGTTTCTACGCCGTGCGCCTCTCTGAATCCATGTTGACATGGGTCTAAAGGGGATGTTGTGTCAATGTGCTGTTGAATCTGTCTTTGAGTTGTTTTCTCCAGTATTTTAGCTAGGAAAGGGATACTGGAAATTGGTCGGTAGGAGTCCTCTTTCTTCGGATCGAGCTGGTTATTTTTCAATAAAGGTCTTATGGATGTTTCCTTAAGGGCGTCCGGGAAGATTCCAGTTGTAAAAGATTGCTTTGCAATATCAGCTATGATTGGGCTTAGTTCTGAGCGCATTGTTTTGATCCAGTGCGCTGGGCATGGGTCATTTGGTGCTGTCGTAGTATTGATGTTGGCAATTGTTTCCTCGATGGTTTTCACTGATGAGGGTGAGAGCTTGGTGAGTGGAGAATGTATGTGATGGTTCTGATGGGATTCACGAGGTGCAGTAGTGACTACTTTTATTGCTTTAGATTGGATGTAGTTAGCGTATGTCTGGGGTTGTATATACTCCTGTTGTGGTTGGGGAGGTTGGCTGGTCAGAGATTTTACTAGATTGAAAAGGTCACGAGGCTTATTCAACGAGCGGTTAAGATGCTCGGCATGGAATTTTTTTCTCTCAGTCCACGTTGAGTCCCTGTGATTTTTCAGATGTTCTAGATATGTAGATTGGTCTGTTGAACTGCGGGTCCGTCTCCATTTTCTCTCCAGTTTACTCAGATGTAATAATGAGGATCGTAGCTTGGAGGAGAACCATGGGGCGTTCAGCTTCTTGGAGGAACTACTCTTGGTTGTAGGCTTTTTGTCATTCCTTGGCTGTCGGGCGTGCAGAGTGAGGGTGTTATTCCAGTTTATGAGCAGTTCGTTGATGTTGATATAACCCCTCTTCTCAAATCACTTCATTGTCTTTCCTTCCATTTCCGTATCCAATGCAAACTTCTCCTTCTGACCAATTCTCTCTGCTACCTCGGTGTTATCCTGGATTCTGTATTCTCCTTCCATGAACACATTTCACTGCTTATCCGCCGTTCATTTTTCTTCCTGAGGCAAATCAGAGCTCTTTGTCCCTTCTTAAATTCTGCTTCCCTTACCACTCTCCACATATCTCTAGTTATATCCTGTCTTGATTACTGTAACTCTATCCTTTCCTGCCTCTCTCAGTTCCAGCTTCGTCATCTTCAACTGGTTCAAAGTATCGCTGCCCGGATCATAGCTCATGCAACCCATTATGATCATATCACCCCACTGCTCATCAACCTTCACTGGCTTCTCATTCATCATCATGTCTGATTCAAGGTTCTCTTCATAGTTCAAAAGGCCACCCATACACAGACTCCCCAATACCTGTCAGATCTTCTTCACTTTCATATCTCCGCCCACAGTCTTCATTCAGTTCACATCAACCGCCTATAACTCCCTTCCCCTGCCCACGCTCAACTCGAATCAACCCGCCATTCTGCTTTTTTCTTCTTAGGTCCCTCTCTATGAGACTCCCTACCGACCTCCATTTAGAATCCTCCTTTATCAAATTTAATCCCTCCTCAAAACATACCTCTTTTATGATGCATTTGACCTCCCTCCCCCTGTTCCATGACTTCCCTTTTTCTTTCACCTACTCTTCCCCCCTCCTTTTAGCGTCTTCTTTATTATATGACCATCTCTCTCCTTTCCTATCAGTTTTTGTAGTTCCTTTCATTTTTCACAATTATATTTTGTTGTAAACTGCCCTGATTTTATAAAGGTGCGGTATATAAAGTGATGCAATAAGGATAAAGATAAAGATATAAATGCATTCATTCTATTGCTTCTCACAACCTTTCTTCTCTTCTCTCTCCCCACGCCTCCCCTTCTGAACTCCGCTCTTCCTCTCGCTTGCTTTTCTCTATGCCCTTCTCTTCAACAGCCAATTCTAGACTTCATTCCTTTCATCTTGCTGCTCCTTATGCTTGGAACAAACTATATGTATCTTTACATCGGGTTTCATCTCTCCCCCTTTTCAAATCTATTCTAAAGGCTTACCACTTTCAGGCCGCTTTTGGATCTTAATCCCTTGTTCTCTGTGTGTCTCCTTACCCTTCCCTACTGTACCCTTGTTCTCATCTATTGTACTGTCTTTTATATGTGTCTGTACAGTGCTGCATATTCCTTGTAGAGCTATATAAATGATTAATAGTAGTAGTAGTAGTCACTTTGTATTAAACTGCAATAACACAGATTAGTAAATCTAGCCCTTGGATTGTAAAAATTCTCACATCCTGCCCCTGAATATAACACTTATTGTAGTACCAATGAAAGATATGAGCTAAATCCAAATAAATAGAATTGTATAGAATGTATCAGCATGCCTTATATCTAGTGTGGTAGGAGCACATGTTTTGTATGACTGATCTTTTTCACTATAGGGGTCATTCCGTGGAGTGAATAGCGCGGTTGGATGTCCAGGTAAGATGTCCAACCCGCGCTCTGCTCCTCGACCCAATTCAGACCCCAGCACTCTCCTCATGTACCAATCCAGTCTACTTATCCAATCCATAGAGGTGCACGGTGAGAAAGCAGCAGGGGCCAGTATGGCCCATGGCAATCTGAACCCACGGGTAGGCGGCTTGTTGCCATGGTGTTTGGATGCCACTGCTCCCTCTCCCATGCAGTGGCGTCTGAGTGGGAGGACAGACAGGCTGCTGTATGTAGTTCCCCACTAAATCGGGGAAGTGCCAGGATGTACATCTGCACAATTCTGTCCTCATGGGTGTGTCCTGGCCCCGCAGCGGCAGAATCGGGTCCATCTCCCGCATGTCCAGTTGTTGCCCCGCCAATGTGGGAGGACATGTAGGAACCGGAATTGGCCTCCAAATATAAAAGTAAATTTGTTTGAGCATCCTTATTTAATTTATTAATGGATACTTTTTACTTGCAGATTTTGCACCAACTTTCAAAGTATGCATGCACTTTCATTTTGAAACTTGTTGCAGGAACAAAATACCCACAGAATTTTATACCTGCCATTTGTGCAGGCACGTTTTCCAAATGATGCATGCAGGGATGAAAATGCAGTCTTTGCATGTTATTTTTATCTCTAAAAATGTACACATCCCCAAGAACACTACCACTACCAGCTATGGAATGCTGAATGCACTTTTAGTTATATCAAGGGAGGGTATTTTTCAGAGAGTCAATTCAGATATATAAATGATTATTTGGCTATTTTACTATAGCTAAGCTGTTGCCACCAAATAAGTTGCATATGCCCAGCTACACCTGTTGTATACCACCTTGGGTGAATCTCTCCATAAAGGAGTTTGATAAAGCTTTATAAATAAATACTATTTTTCCCAAATAAATGGTTTTCCAAATTGCCCTCTACTAGTTCACCGCATATGATAAACTATTCAGGAATCCAGCTAATCAGTTGTGATGTCCTTATTTCTTTCTGATAGCACCACTTTACAGAGGAAACCCTCTTCTTGAGATCCAAGCACCTCCAGCAACGCTCAACGCTCTGCACTACCACTGGAGCTCAACCAACTTATAAATTCTCCTATCAACAGCACAGGAATCCGCCCTGCCCAGAACCTCAACACAGCAGGAGCTGTGTTTGAGTATCGCCAGGAATTCAACACCAACTGCAACCAACAACACCTGTGCATTCCTCCACCCTTCCTATCTTACTACACAATCATAGCCTAAAAATCTCCCACTGTATCCACCAAAGAACTCACAACCCCTTGACAAGCTATCTGTGACAAGCAGTAAGCATGCTGTGCTATTAGGTGACCATAACCTACCCTTAACCTCACACAAGTCTTCCAAGGCCTTCTTGGATGCCATGGAAGCACTGGAATACTCCCAGGCCATATGCCAGCCAATCCACAAGAGGGGAGGACTCCTCAACCTCATCATCATCTCCAATGATATGCTTCAAACACCACCTCCCATCCCTTAGCACATTAGCAGTACCCTGGTTTGACCATAAACCAATCTCATTTTTCCTTCCTCGGGCACTTGCAATCCACCATAAGTTAAGGTTCAGCAACCTAAATAAGGATGAGTTCCTAAATACAATTCTTCCATAGCTGGACCAGGACTCTCAAGACCTCCATGTCCTGATCTTGAATTGGAATCAAATAATATCAATAGCCGCAGCCACACCACCAACTAAGAAACACCCTAGGAAGCACCACACAGCTACCTAGTACTCCACAAACCTCAGGAACACAAAGTCCAAACTATGACAGCTTGAGAGAAGATGGCATCACTCCAGAATCAAATCTGATTATGACAGCTTCATCGCAAAGCTCTGAGAATATCACCACATGGTTAACAGATCTAAGAGAGATTTCCACTCTAACCTCTTCCTTGAACCATCCCAGAGAATTGTTTGACATAGTCAAATCACTGCTAAGAAACCCCACCCAGAATACTAGGCATGATGCCTTATCTCCTCAGTTATTAGCCAATTGCTTTCAGACCAAGACTAACATTACGAGCAGCACTAGAACCCCTGACACTCTGATACTTAATCACAGCACGTCCACTCCCACATGGCTCACATTTCATCAGGTATCCCCAGGCAGTTAGAAAACATTATTTTAAACCTAAACACTTCTACCTCCCTCCTAGATTCATGCCCAGTCAGCTGGATCAAAATTGCTCATTCCAAACTCATCTCCACATTACTCAAGATCACCCAGCTCTCACTTAAAAAGGGCTACATGCTTACCACCCTGAAACTTGCACCCATCCGTCCACTAATCAAGAACTCCGAAATGAACCAAACACTCCAAGCTCATATCGCCCAATCTCCAGTCTACCGTTCCTTGTGAAGGTCATTGAAAAGGAGGTACAGCTACAACTCAAAGACTGTGTTGACGTGCACGCACCCCTAGACCCACAACAGCATGGCTTTAGGCCCCATCATGGTGTCGAAATCCTTCTCAAAGCTCTCATGTTAAAACTAATACAAGGTATCCCGGGTTTCATTCTGATGTTCCTAGACATCACAGCAACCTTTGACTCTGTACCTCATGACACACTACTCCACTGCCTACAGAAAATAGGTCTAGGACATACCATCCTACTTGAATCAATGCAAGCAGCAGATTTGAGTAGCTGGCTGCACTTCAGCTTTGTTCGATCTCCAAAAATCTGCTCTCTCATACCTCCTCTTTAATATTTACATACAGCCCATCTGTTCAACCATGAAATCCTACAATGTACTATATCACATTTATGTGGGTGATATTATGTTGTACATCCCATTTTCCACTCTACAGCCTGAATACACCTTGCTAATCAATTGTTTCTCAACCCTCATGCAACATTAGGGAGACACAGCCTAACTGTAAACCTCCAAAAGATTGAGATTCTCCACATCACCAGGGACATGACCTTTACCTCACCAGTGCACATAAAGACTCCAATAGCACATCTGCAAGTCAAATCACAGGTTCACTACCAAGGAATAACACCAGACCAGGGACTAACACTACATCCACACATCAACAATACCAAGAAAATGGCATACCACAAAATAAAGACAGTCCATCACTGCGGTCCCTACTCAATTCCAATGATTTTCACACAGTCTTCCAGGCCCTGGTACTCCCCCACCTGGACTACTGCAACATCATCCTTCAAGCCCTAGCAGGATATGCAATCCACTCTCTACAACTTGCCCAGAACACTGCTGCCTGGATCCTACATGGAGCATCTACACATGAGCACATAACCCCAGCTCTCAAATCCTTACACTGGCTCCCCATCATGAAACATATCAAATACAAAGCTCTGCTCACCATATTTAAAGTATAACCACAACCTTTCCTCTGAAAACCTACAATCACTCATCCAGAAAACATCAAACGACAGACTACGAAGAGCCAATACACAGTTCACCATAGCCATCCCACCATCTAACAGCAAGAGCTCTCACTCTGCATCAGAGCATTCTCCTACTATGCCCCAAGCCTATGGAATGCAGTACCAGAGTCCATCCGGGCCATGTACGACTTTCAGGAATTCTGTAGAAAGTTAAAAGCACGCCTATTCATGAGCATTTTGGTGGAAACATTACCTAGCATAGATAACCAGAACCCTCTGCACAGCCGGCCTTACTGGTCAATTCAAACGTTATTGATCACCTTTACCCTCCTGCTGACTATGCCTTAGTTACTAGCTCAACCCATAGGTTGCATATAGTTCAATTGGTTTGCACCATGCTTACTCACTACTATATTATATATGTCTCCTCAGTATTTATTCATTCTCTTCTATACCATTAGTTTATGCTTTGCTAACATGTTCCATGTAACTTGATTATGTTCACTTGTCAACATGTAAAACACTTTGACAAGTTAATAAGGCCATATATAAAAACAGCTAAATAAATAAATCTCATCCTCCATTGTCTTAGGTAAAAGCTTAAAGCAAATATCAGGATAACAGTAGTCATGGTAACATAGTAAATGACAGCAGATAAAGACCAGTATGGTCCATCTAGGCTGCCCAGTAAGATGGAAAGAGTAGGTTCACCTGCTGCTCCGTGTAGGCCACCCCTCCCCATGTCTTTGTTTTAGGGGTGAACCCACCACTCCGTGTAGGACATCCCTGTTTGTTGAGAAATTAGATAGTTCAGTTTATTTTGATTTTATCCTGTTGCTGTAAAGGGATCCACTGTGTCTGTCCCATGCCATTTTGAATTCTGTCACTGTATTTGCCCCCAACACTTCCATCGGGAGAGCATTCCAAGCATCCACCACCCTTTCAGTGAAAAAGTATTTCCTGACATTGCCTTTCAATTTACCCCCTTTCGGCTTTATTATCCAGATATTTACTCTAGGTGGCGATATCAGTGGATATTCATTGGCACTTTCTGGATAGTAAATACCACTAAAAAAGCTGTATGGGAGCAATTCCAAATGACACCACCAAACACACGCTCCCAAATCCAAGCAAAACTCAAATACTGTCTCAAACCAATTTCAACTCCTTCAACAACTTTTTACAAGGCAATAAGACCTCAGGATGGCTAGTACCCCTCATGCAGCAAGCAACTCACTGTAGGGAATAGCTGATGCTCACATCATAGGTCACAGCCTTTCTAATTCTATTCATATATACATTAACCAATAACCCATCACTCTCACACCACAACGATTTCACTCTGGGATCCTACAAGAACACACTACAAAATATCTCCACAAACACTTTCAATTCATCCAATCAACATCCAATAAAACATACATACATACATGCTACCTTAAAGCATCAGAGAATTAATCTATGTACATAATGCACATTAAGCAGCTCAGAAACGGTCAAGGGAAATCCTACAAGAATGAAAAAGATATAATTAGCATCCATATATCAAAATCGGAGCAAAATAGCCCACAACAACTTATCATATCATAGTGATATCCAATAGCCTGCTCCATGGCCGCCTCAGGTAGTCTGCTCAGTAACTCATCCCAATAGAATGCTTTGATGGCAGCAAAATACAATGAACAGCAACCGGGAATACTTCCCAAAAATATAGCTTGGCGGGAAAAAGACTGCACTTCTCATAAAATAATAACAGGAAACCCTACAAAAGCTTTTGTTTCACCAGATACAGGCTTCTTCAGGGGTTTAAATTTCTGCGTCTCAACTCCACAAAGACTAAACCCGCCATCCCGAAAGACGGCGTCTGACGTCACTTTTAAACCGTCCCGACAGCCAATCAAAAAGCCTTCATAGTCCCGTCATCACCATCTCCCAAAATTAACCTATCAATCCACATTTAAAGACATTAAACATAAAAACAAAAAGGAATGAATGAGGAGGAGCTCCACAGGGAACACCTAACCAGATTATAAGGTAGCCCAAAATAAAAAAAACAGTCTCCACTCGATTTTATCATTCAATCCCGAAGGGTATAAAGTGTTCAAATGATAAGTTAAAGCTGCGGCTATACGCAAGCCGCAAAGAATATTTTGAAAAAGTAGGATGCGTCACTAGTAAAGCCCACCGGCGACGTAACACCGTAGCTATACGAGTTGATAAACTTGAATATTGTAAAACACAAGTAACAATCGGTGAAGATACTGTTCGTGAAGTAGTTTTACTAGATTGCAACAACCATTCACGATGATTAAACCGGGCCCTCTGATATGCCTTTCGCAAAACTGTAGATGGATATCCCCGTTCCGCGAATTTACGCATCATAGATGAAGCTTGAACTTTAAACTCCGACAATGTAGAACAGATCCGCCGGCATCGTAAAAATTGAGAATAAGGTAGACTCTGACGTAAATGTTGTGGATGAAAACTGCTAAAGTGTAGCAAAGTGTTCCTATCTGTCGGTTTAGAATAGAGAGTAGTAAAAATATTGCTGCAAAAGGAGCAACGATGGATTTATCATTTGAACACTTTATACCCTTCGGGATTGAATGATAAAATCGAGTGGACACTATTTTTTTGATTTTTGGCTACCTTATAATCTGGTTAGGTGTTCCCTGTGGAGCTCCTCCTCATTCATTCCTTTTTGTTTTTATGTTTAATGTCTTTAAATGTGGATTGATAGGTTAATTTTGGGAGATGGTGATGACGGGACTATGAAGGCTTTTTGATTGGCTGTCGGGACGGTTTAAAAGTGACGTCAGACGCCGTCTTTCGGGATGGCGGGTTTAGTCTTTGTGGAGTTGAGACGCAGAAATTTAAACCCCTGAAGAAGCCTGTATCTGGCGAAACAAAAGCTTTTGTAGGGTTTCCTGTTGTTATTTTATGAGAAGTGCAGTCTTTTTCCCGCCAAGCTATATTTTAGGGAAGTATTCCCGGTTGCTGTTCATTGTTTTTTGCTGCCGTCAAAGCATTCTATTGGGATGAGTTACTGAGCAGACTACCTGAGGCGGCCATGGAGCAGGCTATTGGATATCACTATGATATGATAAGATAAGTTGTTGTGGGCTATTTTGCTCCGATTTTGATATATGGATGCTAATTATATCTTTTTCATTCTTGTAGGATTTCCCTTGACTGTTTCTGAGCTCCTTAATGTGCATTATGTACATAGATTAATTCTCTGATGCTTTAAGGTAGCATGTATGTATGTATGTTTTATTGGATGTTGATTGGATGAATTGAAAGTGTTTGTGGAGATATTTTGTAGTGTGTTCTTGTAGGATCCCAGAGTGAAATCGTTGTGGTGTGAGAGTGATGGGTTATTGGTTAATGTATATATGAATAGAATTAGAAAGGCTGTGACCTATGATGTGAGCATCAGCTATTCCCTACAGTGAGTTGCTCGCTACATGAGGGGTACTAGCCATCCTGAGGTCTTATTGCCTTGTAAAAAGTTGTTGAAGGAGTTGAAATTGGTTTGAGACAGTATTTGAGTTTTGCTTGGCTTTGGGAGCGTGTGTTTGGTGGTACTATCTGGATAGTGCCATTGAATATCCTCACAGACTGTCTCAGCACTGTTTGGATAATGCTGAGGCAGTACATGGGCCAAATAGGAAGTTATCTGAATAGCGGTGATATGCAGACTGCTGTCCAGGTAACTATCTAGATAAGACAGCACAAAAAGGTTTTCTACATTTTTCCAAATATCTATCTGGATATCCAGACAGCAGTGATGCTTGCCGCTCTATCCAGATAATTCAGTACCACCTGCAATCTGAATAATGGCGCTGAATATTGGGATTATTTTTAAATGCCATGGCCAGTGTTTAGGAAACAACACTGACTGCAGTGTTTAAATATTGGCCCACTAGAACTCTGTTTGCCAAGCAGTTTTCCCATAGACACAAAATGGTGGAACACCTTTCGTAAATAGGTCTTTTATATTGTAAATCCTCTGATAAACAGAGCTATATGCCTACTCTGGCCTGGTGGTTAGGACAACAACCTAGAGTCTGAAAGACCATTTTTTATATCCCACTGGGACTGTTACAGTTACCGTTTATTGAACTTAATAGACTGCCCATCATGTGTATACCTAGGTGGTATACAATAAAAGTAAAAATGAACAGGCAAACTACAAAAATACCATAACAAAGGACAACAGCAAGGATAAGAGAGGGTCAGGAGGCTTAGGTCACAAAAGATAATACCATGCCATAAGACCACAATGGTAGGGAGGGGCTATGGGGGTAGACTAGGACAACAGAGAGGTGCAGATGTATGCACAGCTGAAAACAGTCCAATAAAGGGCAGGGGCAAATCTTTTAGGAGGCAGCAGCCTGTACAAAGAAGTGGCCCTTGAGCTTGGCCTTAAAGCATGAAAAGAGAGTTGAGTATGCAGAAAACCAGTGCCACAGTCTGCAATGCAGAGGATTGGCCCATGGAGGATGCAGAGGCCTAGCACTGCCAGCAAGTTCTGTGAGCTGGAATGCAGGACACATAAAGGGACATACAGGGTTAGAAGCTAAGACAAAAACAGAGGGTTATCGGAATAGAGTGCATGGAAAGTGATGGTAAGAAGCTTAAAAGAAACCTGATAAGTGAAAGGAAGTCATTGTTCGGAGAGGAAAAGGGGTGTGTCACTGTCAAACTTATGGGCTCCATGAAGGAGTTTGATAGCTATACTTTGAATTAACTGAAAGCGATGAAGTTGATAGGGAGGCCGGAAAGGAAGGAATTGGCATAGTCTAGGTGGGAAATGACCAAGGAAAGTACCAAGAGGTGAGTGGAGGGGATGTTGAGAAACTTATGGATGGAGCAGATCATCTGAGGGAGAAAGAAGCACCGCTGGACATTGGAGGATATCTGAAGAGAAAATGAGAGATGGTAATCAAAGCATAGCCCAAGAATCTTGACAGAATCCTGGAGAGTAATGGGAGAACCATGAATAGTGAGAAGTTTAGGAAGGAAGGGAGGGAGGAAGAGCATGAGAGAAAACAGTAGCCACAGTTTTGGATGGGTTAAGTTTAAGGTCATGGGTAGCCAGCCCTCAGCAATCTTATGAAGTTTAGAGGAGACAAAGGAGACAGCAGCACAGAAGCAGGCAGTTAGATGGAAGAGGAGTTGAATGTCATCAGCGTAGATGAAGAAAGTGATGCCCAGTGACTGGATCAGATAAGCCAGAGGGATAAGGAAGATGTTAAACAGAATGGGGTTCAGAACCGATCCCTGAGGCACACCAAAGTGCAGGGGCTGAGGGGTAGAATACAAGGAGGACCAAGAGACGAGAAAAGTGCGGTCCTGCAAATAGGAATGGAACCAAGCAAGGGCAGTACCAGAAATATCCAAAGAGTATTTTTGTATGTCCTTGCTTTTATTGTTTTATTATTTGTCGTTGTCTTTTATTATCCATTTTTTTATAGTTTAGTTTTGCTTTTTATTGTTAAGCTTAATTATTTATTTATTTATTTACTGGTCAACATCCAATTTTATTAAGGCTCTCAAGGAGACATATATCATGTGGTGACCAATGAACACAATAGATGATGAGTGGTGCTCAAATGTCCCCGCTTAATACTGATCGCGAACATATTTTTGAATTTTTTATCTCCTTTTCATTTCTTTTTTGTTATTTCTTGATATATTTATTCCAATCTTTTACCACATTTTAACTTTGGCTGGTTTTAATTGTTTGTGTTATTTATTTAATTAATTTAATTATTTTTTATGGCTCACTAAGACGCCCTGGCACCTTGGCGTCCCTTTGATCTTCCAGATTTCCAGACATGGCCAATGTAAAGTTCAATTGGTATTTGATCATAATTATGGATCTTGAGCCTCTTACAATTATTATTTTTTTTGTTCACTTTCTTTTGATTACTGGGTTTAGCTAATTAATTTTAGTTGTGTTGCAATTTCCTCAGAGATATGGTTTATATATTTAATAACCCTTTATCCATTACCACAGATCACATGTTGGTTGGTTGTATTTATTATTTCAGATTTTATTCTTTTTTAATTTCTTTGTATACATTTTTACATTCTCTTTATACTTTCTTATGCAATTTTAATCATTATGGCTATATTACACCACTTATATTTTTACGCAATGGCTTGGAGAGTAACCACATATGGCGGGCTGGTTCTTATTCGTGTGTTTTCATGTTGACATGATCTGACCTACAGTGTTCTCTGACCACTTTTAGTATTATAGACATAGAGTTCTATGTGTTCCCCAATCACATAGTTTAGACACATGATTATTATCGCTCCCAATCAGTGGCTTGGTGGAAGTCAGGAGAGTTACAATACACGGCGTACCTTTTGTTCCTTTGAACAAAACTGACATTATGGGGCCTGCTGATTAATGTTAATTCTATAAAGCTTTGGTTTCCCTTATACAACCCCTAAATGCTGATATTGGATTACTATGTTCTTCTTATGTTTCATATGACTGTTATGTGGAACATTGGGTTTATACCTTGGTGCCTTTATTATTATTTTTTTTTAGAGTTGACCCAGCTACCTCTAGGTTTTCTTGGCAATGTATCACCAGAAGTAGATTGCCAGCCTTTTCTTCTGAGGCAATGGAGGGTAAGGTGACTTGCCCAAGGACACAAGGAGTGCCAATGGGAATTGAAACCTTGACCTTTTGGGTACTAGGCAGTTGCTCTAACCACTAGGCTACTCCTCTACTCCCTTGCTTTACTTGATATCATTTCTATTATTAAGAGCCATGCTTTGCCTTTATTTCATTTTTTCCAGTGAGTCTGCCTATTCCATAATGCTATTCTACATTCTCTCCTTCACTGGTTCCGCGGCATTTCTGATAGTCATACACACGGAGTGCGATTTTCATTGTGAGACTTTGTTAGTGATGGACTGACATAATCTGAATTTCTTGCACATATATTTGACATCATGTCTTTGTTCCACTAATGCTAACCTCATAGAACTTTGTATTTTCTTAGGTGCCTCTATTGATTATTAGTATCAGACAAAAGTTTCACTATTGCGATTACATTTTTCCCTTCATTTAACAGCATATGACTACTGCACGTATCGCTGGGCTCACACAATGGTGCTAGGATTATTTATTTTTCTCATCTTATTTATTGTATACTAGATGGTATGAAGAAATGTGGAGGCCAATTCTGAGATGTGTGGCCCCAGGCCGTTTGGACATCCAGACATCCGGACGGCCCGGGGATGCATCCGATTCTGCTCCCGCGGGCCTAGACTGCCCCCAGGGAGCAGAATCGTGGCATAAGACCGGGACATCCAGGATGTCCCTCGATTCAGGCACCCCAGACATCCTGACATTTACCAGGCTAGCCCAGCCAGACTCCTGCATGGATTAGCGGTGGCATGGCGTCCTGTTGTCATGCCACCATAGCTCCATGCAGGAGCTGCAATTCCTGGCCTACCGTCATAATCTTCTTTCCCCATTGCACCCTCCTCACCTCACTTTGCAGCCCCGGTGTCCACCCTCTTTGCCATCTAGGGAAACATTCCACTTCAGAGATGGAATAAGTTCCCCATGCAAATGGCTGACCCTGAACGTACAGGGTCAACCTCGGAATCAGCCCTGTACATCTGGAGTCAGGTTCCTGCTCACTCCCTGCCCTCACTGCTCCCCTGGCCCACCCCTCCTGCCCATGAATAGAGCTCCCCGCATATCTTGCCTATATGTGTGGGAAGCTCTGTTTGAAGGATCACTACCATGGCGTTTAGTAGGTCTGGACATCCGGATCGGACATCCAGACCCACTAAACGCTGTTCAGAATCTACCCCATAATGCTTAGGGTCAAAATGTCCTCATTTTGCCTCTGGGTGTGTTGGTGTTCTTGCCCTCTGACCCTTAATGTTTTGGTGCGAATGACGTCGTCTTTAAAAACCTGGTGTTCCACACTTCCCTCCTTTCACTACCGTGCCAGTACGCTGTCAAGGACTACAAATATTCAGGCAAGTACCCGTTTCTGAAATACAATCCACACCTTAAGATATGAAAGTAGTAGTTCATTTTTTGAGTCAGTGTTTATAGTCTAGTAAGAGTTTTTCCTTGTTCATTATAGATACTCAGGCATTTATCCAATCGCAAGAGTACCCTTATAGACATACAAATAAGTGCTCAGTTGCCCAGATACACATTTTGATCACGCACTTGGGTGTCCCCCTTAAGCCCGGGTCTCTCGCAGTTAAGAGATAACATTATAAATAACACAAACGTACAGTTGTTACACTGTTATGTCCTTACATATAGACTGTTCAGTTTTCATTGGCTAAATACACAGTTTGGCCAATTAGGTGAATGTCCTCCTCATCCCCAATCTTCTTTTTATTTTATTTTCTCCTATGTTGTTGACTCCTCATTTATACTCATGTGATGCAAGCATAAGCTATGTTAATGTTAGTTGTTACACATGACACTACAAAGTCAACGTCTGTTCTTCTCTTCAGTGGTTATGAGGTTTCTCTTTGTTATGAACAGTAGGACATGTGCTTGTGGAGAGGTTTTTACTTTTGCGCTTATTTATTTATTTATTTGTATTCAGTATCGTAAATGTCCTTTTTATTTTGGTAATAAATAATGTATGTTTTTATGATAGTCAGTCTCTATTGCACTTTAGGGGTCTAATTTGTTTTTAAGATGAGCAATGCTGGCTTGATTTTGTTTTTATTAGCTAAGATTGTTTTAATTTGATTGCTGTCATTATTATCATTGTGTCACTTTTTTTTATTTGTGTTATATATTATTGTTTTATATTCTTATTTATTTCCTATGAGGCTATATGCCCTGAGGAAGGCACATGCCGAAACACAGCGGGGTAGTGCTACAATAAAGTTTTGACCTACAGCCAATCACTCTCCACTCCTTTGTGTGCTGTACTTTCTGCGTGAGAGACTGCTCTCTTTTGGACCCCTACTTCCACTGTGGGCATGATCATGGGTGGAATTAAGGCAGAGCACGCAAGCACAAATGTTAATGATAAAATATTATAATTTACCTGTGTTTTTGACAAATCAAGGTACAGGCATTTACAACAGCCATAGGGCTGGTATAAGTCATTGCCCCTAGATTTGATGCATGTTTTTGGCCACTTATGTCCCTATTTCATAAGGTATGTGCATACTCTATTATCATAGGAGACTTAAACCTCCCCTCACTACCCACCAATGTGTCAGATAACATTCCTCTCAGCCATGGAATCGATGGACCTCACTCAAATTGTAACAGCCCCTACACACAACAAAGGAAATACCCTCGACCTAATCTTTACCCCCACCCTCCCCATATATACTAGCCCCCCAACCACACTATGAGCCTACCCAATGCCTCCACCCCCACTCCGCCCTGGAATGCCCCTAACACACCCGATGCTAAATGCATACCATCTGGGCCCATTAGGGACATATCCGGGATTTTCGAAGGGCACTACCTGTGTAGGTGTCTTTCAAAAATCCCAGATATGGCATTTACACGGGTAACTAGGGCAGTTACCTGTGTAAGTGCCTTCAAAAATCAGGCCGTATGTAACTAGTGAATCACTTGTTCAAGCAATTCTGTTATTTATTAACTAAACGTTCTCTTGTTCTATGTACTTGATATTTTATTCAATGTAAACCGCTTTGACCAGTTGAAAAGCAGTATATAAGCTTAGCTAAATAAATAAATAAATATTAAATAGGCATGAGATATGTGCAGACAAATTACCTTCCTAAAGACTGAATTTTGCCATTCTCCATATAGCTGCCCTCACTCCAATCTTCCCCAGCACTATCCAGATAGTGCTGCATGGTTAGAGGGATTTTCACTGGCATTACTCAGATTATACAGCTGAAAATTCATGGCTAGTGCACTTATAGTTTTAGCAATGGCCTCTGAGGTTCAAAGCCCATTTGGATATGACTCTCTAAATTAGTATATAAAACAAATGCCGTAGCCAAAAAGTTCTTGTAAAGAATATTTAAACAATGTTTAGAAAATTCATTTTTTAGCTATACCAGAGATGTTTTTATTGGGTTAAACATTGTTTCTTCCATCAAGATGTGAAATAAGGTGAGGCACTGGTACTAGATGATATATGGTTGCTTATTATACTGCAATGATGCTTTTTAATATAAGTGGTGATGCTAAATAAGCCCGACAGCTCATTAACTGAGATATAAATATCTCGGCACTCAGAGTACCTGATTGCTCTGAACACAAAAGAATTTAAGCATCACCTCTGCAGTAAATGCTTAGTTGACTATTCAATACAGACTTCAGTTTGCAAAGTTGTCTGTTTTCCAATAGTAATTGCATTTTAAATTTTGAAGTACACAGTTATTATTTATTCTAGAGCACCATTTATTTTTAGCAAACTACAAATTTGATTTAATGGAGAGAAGTATGTATCAAATGAAGGCCAACCAACAAATAAATTATTATATGCCTATCAGGGCTGGCCCGTCCATTGAGCGAGAATGTTTTTTGCAGAGGGCCCCGCGTTTCAGGGGGCCCCGTGCAAACAACATTCTGCATTAAAAGAAATTAAAAAAAAAAAAGCTGGCTGCTGCCGCTGCCACCGTGGCAGCAGCAGAATCGAGTGTTCCACGCCCTCCCCTACCCGGCAGAGCCCTCCCTCCCTGCATCAGTCCCTCTCGGTGCCGGCTTTCAGAGCTGCGAAGGGAGAGTTTCCCTTTTGCGGCTCTGTTAAGCACGCCAGGGCTGATGGGAAACAGGAAATGCCTGTTTCCCATCAGCGCCGGTGGGATTAAAAGAGCCGTGAGAGAGAAACTCTCCCTTCGTGGCTCTGAAAGCCGGCACGGAGAGGGACTGATGCAGGGAGGGAGGGATTTGCCGGGCAGGGGGGGTGGCCGCGGGACACTCGATTCTGCCGCTGCCATGGTGGAAGCGGCAGCGGCAGCAGCCAGCTTTTTTTTTATTTTAAATTTTCCCTGGGCTGATGGGGGGAGGGGGGTTAGGACTGGTAATGGGCTAATGGGCTATGGGGGGGCTAGGACTGGAAATGGGCTAATGGGGGGGTTAGGGCTTGAGGTGGGCTGATGGGGTTAGGACTGGTAATGGGCTATGGGGGGGCTAAGACTGGAAATAGGCTGATGGGGTTTATTTTATTTATTTATTTAGTATACATTTGTATACCGCTACTTCCAGCGATCAGCAGCGGTTTTTTGATTACAGATTGGAGATTGTCAAATCATGACAGGAAATTTTTGAGGTATAGGACTGGTTAGGACTGGAAGTGGGCTGATGGGGGGTTAGGACTGGTAATTGGCTATGGGGGGTGGGCTAAGACTGAAAATTGGGTGATGGGGGGTTAGGACTGGAAGTGGACTGATGGGGGGCTTAGGACTGGTAATGGGCTATGGGGGTTGCTAGGACTGGAAATGGACTGAGTGGAAGGGGAGGCTTGAACTGCAAATAGCTGATGGGGATGGGGGCTTGGAATGGAAATGGGCTGAGTGGAGGGGAGCTAGGATTTGACATGGGCTGATGGTGGGGCTAGGAAAGGACTAGAAATGGGCTGATGGGGGCTGTAATTGGAAATGAGCTGATGGAGGGACTCGGATAGGACTGAAAATGGATGGGGGAGCTAGGACTGGAAATGGGCTGATGCGGGGACTAGAAGGGAGCAGATGCTGGGTGGGGCTGAAACTAAAAGGGAGCTGATGTTGGGGGAGGATTAGAATGGGATGGGGCTGGGAGAGGGAAATGGAGAGGGGAAAAATATTTTGTGTGGGAGGAAAGAAAAATCTACAATTGGCCGGGTATTGGGAGAGTAAGTGGGGATTGAGGATGGAGGGGTAAAATTTGAGTGGATGAAATAGGAATGAGGAAAGAGCAAAAGGAGAAAGATTAGTATGTTAAAGCAGATGTAGAGAGAGAATGGAAAAAAAACTAGAAGAGAGAAGAAAGGACAAATGGACAGCAGACGATGGAGAGTTAGCAGAAGACACGAAGAAACCAGAAGAAAGTGGCTGGAGCAATTGCAACTGAAAAAAAAATGCACAAAAGGTAGAAAGATATCTTTTTATTTTGACTTTATTAACTGGAATATATCAGCTCTGGGAAATGTGCATCATTAACGTCTGCGCTTTGTTTAGTACAAGAGGAAATACATTTATAGTTTTATTTCTACAGTGTTGTTATACATTTTAAGTTTGGCTTTTGGGGTTCCCAGTTTAATTATTGTCTTCCTGTTTTTAAATTGTGATTCCTTGTTTGGTGATGGTCTATGTTCTGCATGTGTAACTGAGCTGAGGTATTCTGTTTATGTAATTCCTATTTGACAGTGTCACTTGTTCTCTTTCCCCAGTAGGTCATGTATTCTCTGAAATGTATTGGTTTAATATTTGCAGTGTTGCTTTTGATTGGTAGGGTCTGGTGCTTTGTGAGCCCTGGTAGTGCTGTTATGATACGGCGGGTTTGCTATGGGTTTTAAATGGGTAGTGTTTGTAGTAGTTCCTAATGTGCCTGGCGGTTGGCACTGGATTATAGTAATATAGAAATCTTTTAGTCTTTCTTTATCCATACACTCATTAAGAGGCATGTTTACAAAAAGTTAATGTATGGTAACATTATGCAAATATTTATGCAAATGAGGACCCTTATGCAAATGAGGCCCCACACCCCCCTTGGGCCGCCCCTGGTACCTATGTTGAGAGTATGTCTTGCCAAACCCTGGGTAACCCACCTAAGTTTGAGAAAGAATTCTGATTTTTTTAGTTAAAAGTAGGGAAATGCTCAGAAAAAATTGTGTTTCATTTTCAGATCCTTTGGGGGGAGGGGGGGCGTATTGGCCAATTCGCCAATTCTTCAAACATTTTTTGTTTCAGAAATTATTTTGTGTCAATTTATTAAAAGCATGAAAAAATGTTTTAACAAGGGCAAATCAGCTTTGCATGCATTTATTGATACAGAGGATTTTTTCTAAACAAAGCAATAGGTGCATGGAGGAAAGAGTAGTTACTCACCTGTAACAGGTGTTCTCCAGGAGCAGCAGGAATCAGTCCTCACATATGGGTGTCATCGGCGCCGATGAAGCCCCAGTGGAGCATTTCCCCAGCTTTCTATGAAAGGATTTGGGAATGCAGGCACGCATGCGCGGTTCCCTTCCCGCCTAAAGTGCCATCTTACCTCAGTCAAATGACATAGCTAAGAACAGCACACAAAAATGAAAAAATAAACTATGTACAACTGCAACTCCAAGGGGAGGAGGGAGGGTTGTGAGGACTGATTCCTGCTGCTCCTGGAGAACACCTGTTACAGGTGAGTAACTACTCTTTCTCCAGGACCAAGCAGGAAGTCAGTCCTCACATATGGGTGACTCCCCAGCTCTGGGCTACCGAGGAATCCAGGCTGAACAAGAGAACTCCCTCTAGTCTCAGCAGCAAAGAAAGGCTTTTCAAGGACACAACCTCCATCGGTAGCCCAACAGAGGGCAGGAGGGCAGGAGTTGCCTAAACCTGAAAGAGATTCCGGAGTACTGCCTGGCCAAAAGCACTGTCCCTACGGGACTCCCTCTCCAGGCAGTAATGGGCTGCAAAAGTCTGGCTTGAAGACCAAGTTACAGCCCTGCAGATGTCTACCAAGGGCACAGAGTGGAGATGAGCCACTGAGGCAGCCATTGCCCTGACACGATGGGCCGTGACCCTACCCTGCAAAGGAAGGTCAGCCGCCTTGTAAGCCCAGGTGATACAGTCAGCCACCCAGATGGACAAGGTACGCTTGGACACAGCCAACCACAACTTATTGGGGTCAAAGGATACAAAGAGCTGAGTAGCCCTTCTATGCCCCTGCATACGGTCAAGGTAGAAGGATAAGGCCCTCCTACATTCCAGGGTATGCAGGACTGCTTCAGCCTGGCTAGCATGAGGCCTAGGGAAGAATGTTGGAAGAACCACCTCCTGATTGAGGTGGAAAGAGGAGACAACCTTAGGGAGGAACTTTGGATGAGGCCTGAGGACTACCCTGCTCCTGGAAATCCTGGTGTAAGGCCTGTCACAGACCAGGGCTTGAAGCTCACTTACTCGCCTAGCCGAGGTAAGGGCTATTAGGAAGAGTGTCTTCCAGGAGAGGAAGCGAAGTGGACAAGTAGCCATCAGCTCAAAAGGTGGGCGAGTCAGCTGCTGCAAGACCACATTCAGCTTCCACTCAGGGGCAGGAGGACGGATGGGAGGCTTGAGCAAAAGCAAGTCCCTGAGAAAGCGGGACACCAAGGGGTGACCAGATAGAGACGGCCCCTCTACCAATGAGTGGTGAGCTGCTAGAGCTGAGAGGTGGACCCGAACAGAATTGGACTTAAGTCCATGATTGGATAAGTGCAGTAAATACTGAAGCACCACTGGCACAGTACAGGAGAAAGGATCCTCTCTACATAGGTGACACCACACAAAAAACCTCTTCCACTTGAGAGCATAGGTTTTCCTTGTGGACTGTTTCCTAGAGGCTAGGACAACCTCCTCAACTTCCTGAGGTAGGCCCCATGGAGCCAAAACTACCCTTGCAGCCTCCAGGCCATCAAATTGAGAGACTTGAGACTGGGGTGCAGAAGGGAACCTTGGTCTTGTGTGAGAAGGTCGGATTGCAACCCCAGAGGTAGTGGAGGATCCACCGCCAGTTGAAGCAGAAGAGGAAACCAAGGCTGTCTTGGCCATCTGGGAGCTACCAGCAGGACCGAGGCTTTGTCCTGAAGAATTTTGAATAGGGTTCGGGCCACCAAGGGCGTGGGAGGAAACGCATAGAGGAGGCCCTGAGACCAAGATATCAGAAAAGCATCCGCTGCTATCCGCAGAGGATGTGGTTGCCTGGAGCAGAACTTTGGCAGTTGCTTGTTCATTGGGCTGGCAAAAAGATCCATCAAAGGAAGACCCCATTTGAGAAAGATCTTCTGAACTACCGAAGGATGCAGCTGCCACTCGTGGGGCTGCAGAATCCTGCTTAACCTGTCTGCCAGGTAGTTGTCCTGGCCTGGAAGATACACAGCCTTGAGGAGCATGTTGTGCTTGAGGGCAAAAGAACACAGGTTCTGGGCCTCCCGACAAAGGATCCTGGACCCGGTTCCGCCCTGTTTGTTCACATAAAACATGACAACTTGGTTGTCTGTCTGGATCAGGACAGATTGGTGAGTCAGGGTAGGAGTGAAAGCTTTGAGTGCTAAGCGAATAGCTCTGAGTTCGAGGAGATTGATCTGCTGTGCAGCTTCCCAGGGAGACCAGAGTCCCTGGGTGCACTTGCCCAGACAATGCGCTCCCCAGCCTTGCAGGGAGGCATCTGTGGTTAGCATCACTGTGTAACCTGGAATATGAAAGGGCACCCCTTTCAGCAGATTGGGTGGGTGTAGCCACCAGTTGAGGGAGTGAAGAAATGGTCTGGACACCCTTATCCTGTCTTTGAGGCTGCTTGTGGCCTGGGACCACTGAGTTCGAAGACACCATTGTGCAGGCCTCATATGGAGCCTGGCATTGGGGGTCACATGCACTGTCGAAGCCATGTGGCCTAGAAGTCTCAGGCAGAGTCTGGCAGAGACCAGGGACCTGCTGAGAAACTGACTTGCCAGGGCCATCAACCTTTGGGCTCTGTTTTCTGGCAAGAATGCCTTTGCCAGGAGAGAGTCCAGCATTGCCCCTATGAACTCCAAGTTCTGGGAAGGGAGCAAAGTGGACTTTGCGAAGTTTATGACAAACCCCAGGTGTTGTAGAAGAGCAATGGTCCTGAGGGTGGCTTGATTGGCCTCCTGACCTGTCTGACCCCTGATGAGCCAGTCGTCCAGATAGGGGACGACAAAGATGCCCTGAATTCTCAGGTAGGCCGCCACCACTGCTAAGCACTTTGTAAAGACTCTGGGGGCAGAGGTTAGGCCAAAAGGCAGTACTCTGTACTGATAATGGTTTCCTCCCATGATGAACCTGAGGTACTTTCTGTGGTCTGGATGAATGAGGATGTGAGTGTACGCATCCTTTAGATCTAAGGAGCATAGCCAATCTCACTGCTGGAGGTAGGGCAGAAGGGTTCCAAGAATAAGCATCTTGAACTTTTCTTTAACTAGGAACTTGTTGAGGTTCCTGAGGTCCAGAATGGGACGAAGGCCACCGGTCCTTTAGGGCACCAACAGACCCTGAAGCTCCTGACGGAGAAGGTCTGTGTGCAGAGGAGGCCTTAGAGGCTCCCCTGGAAAGTATGGGGGTGGCAGTTGGTGAAAATGGAGGGCATAGCCCTTGTGGACTATCTCCAGCACCCAGCTGTCCCCGGTGATAAGGGGCCACTGGTGGGAAAAGAGGGCGAGACGACCTCCTGTGCAGGTTTGGGAGAGCAGTGGAGAAGAGGCTATGTTCAAGGAGTCAAAACCCCCCACCCTGCTGAGTGGTAGCAGGGGCCTGAGGCTTGGGGGTCCTCTGCCTACGGGGCCCATTACCCTGGCCCTTGGCTTGCTGACCCTGGGGGGCAGCTTGGGCAGCCTGATATTGTGGGTACTGTTTGTAGGCAGTGCCCTTCCTCGGGTAAAAGGGCTTTTTACCCAAGCCCTTCTTTTTATGAGAAGGGGCAGAGGTCTTCCTCGACAGCCTAGTCCGAGTGAGGTGCTCGGTCTCGAGCTGAGCAGCCTTCTCGGTCATGGGCTTGCCAAAAAGATTTTCACCTCGGCAAGGGACATCGACCAACTTGTCCTGAACTCATGGCTTGAGGTCCGATGACTGCAGCCATGCCTGGCGTCGAGCCGCGATGCCGGCCGCCGCAACTCGGGCCGAAGCCTCGAAGCCATCGTAGGCGGCGCGGGACATGAACTTCAAGCAGTCCCGAATCCCCGAGGACAAGGACTTAAATCTCTGCAAGGGTTCCCCGGAGAGACCAGCAGAGAACCCGGCCAACTCCTTAGCCAGATCCCGCAAGTACATGCCCATGTACAGCTGGTAAGACTGGACACGGCAAGCAAGCATCGAGCCCTGAAAGCACTTTCTACCGACGCCATCGAGGTTTCGGGCCTCCCTGCCAGGAGGCACCGTGGAGTGCATCTTCTGACTCTTCAGACGATGCATGGCCGATTCCACAACCATAGAATGGTGTGGTAGCTGTGCTTTCTGAAAGCCAGGGCTCTTCCGGAGCTGATAGATCAAATTGACTCGCTTGCTAAGAACCGGCGCCGAGAGGAACCGGGACAGTAAAGGCCTCCTTCGGAGGAGAGTCATACTGCAGCGCCTCGAGCTCTTCCTCGGGATCCGCCGGAATAGCCAAGGCAATGGCCATATCGCGGACGAACTCCGAGAACCGGGTGTCCTCCAGGGGGGACCTACTCCGGGGCTCAGACTGCGGTGAGTCCGAAGGGACGCACCGAGTCTTAAAGGTATCAGGAGACTCCTCGTCCTCCGTCTCCCAAGCCGACTCGTCCGAGGAAGAGGGGGTCCGACCCCGTGGGGCCCTGGAGCGCCCGCCCCAATGCCGGAAGCACCGGCGTTGATGCCCTCGGTCCCGAACGGGAGGTCGAGGGAGACCACGACCGAGGTCAACTCCGAGCCATGATGGACTCGAGTATCGGCTCCGTCTCCGGGGTCGACTTCGATGTCGATGTCCCGGTGGTCGGGGCAGATGCGTCGGACAAGCTGGCCATCAGTGCCCGATGCTGCTCCATGAAGGCAGACATTCTGCTCTCCAAGGCTGTCATCCTGAGACTCAGCTCGGGAGACGCAGCAGCCACCGACTCGGGCCCCGGCAGCGCCGGGCCCGACGTTGGCTCCCTGGGAGGAGAGTCCACGAGGACTACGGGGCTTACGTGTCCAGTAGACTCCGGCTCCACACGAGGAACTTTGGCAGGCTTCTCCGGTTCCACAGGCCCGGGGCGACGGTCGGGGGTCTTAGACCTGCCCCTCGAGGAGCCAGGGACCTCCGACGACGACGCTCTCGCGAGCTGTTTCTTCCTCTTGCATTCCCGGTCGGGGGACCCCCTGTCCGAGGAGCTTCGACGGCGCTCGGGATCGGAATCCCAAGATGTCAAGGCCTCAGATGAGTTCCGGGCCCGGCCGGAGGCTGAGTCCGAGAAAAGCCTTTCCTTTTGCTGCTGGCGACTTCGTAGTACCTTGGAAGACAGTTTTCCACAGGCCCCGCATGACTTAGGATCGTGGTCGGTGCCGAGACACCAAAGCCAGCAGTCGTGTGTGTCGGTGAGAGACATTAGTTTCTTACACCGATCACACTTCTTAAAACCACTGGAAGCCATCGGGGAAAAAAGAGTTCCCGCGAGATCAAAGGACCGGCCTTCCAGGGAAAAAGAGAAAAAAGGGCGCGAACGCCAGCCACTAAGGGCAAAAACCGAAAAAGAAGAATCGGGCTCGATACCGGTGTACTGAACCCGGCAGGAGGGGAACCGGCGTCGAACCAGTAGAAAAAAAGCAGAAAAATCGCTGAAAGATCTAATTTTAACCAGGAAAACTGGACACACGTCTGGTGTGCTTCACGGAAAAAAAGAGACTGAGGTAAGATGGCACCTTTAGGCGGGAAGGGAACCGCGCATGCGTGCCTGCATTCCCAAAGGCTTTCATAGAAAGCTGGGGAAATGCTCCGCTGGGGCTTCATCGGCGCCGATGACACCCATATGTGAGGACTGACTTCTTGCTTGGTCCTGGAGAATAGCCTAATGGTAAGAGCAGTGAGTGAAACCAGGGGTTTGAATCCTACTACTGCTACTTGTTATCTAGGGTAAGTTACTTAACCTTCTATTACCTCCTGCCAACAATGCTCTGTAAATCCAAGGATATTATAATGCCTCTGTATTGCTCCATGGTGCAACTGCACCTTGAATATTGTGTGCAGTTCTAGTTGCCATCTTTGAAAGGATGTAGTGGAATTATAAAAGTTACAGAGAAGAGTAACCACAATGATAAAGGGGATGGAAGGATACTCCTATGAGAAAAGGCTTAAAAGGTTAGTGCTCTTTAGCTTGGAAAAGAGACGGCTGAGGGGAGATATTATGATAGAGCTTTATGAAATAATGAGTGGAGTGGAACAGGTAAACGTATATCAGTTGTTTACTCCTTCAAAAAGTAGAAAGACTATGTGACACACAATTAAGTTACAATGTGTTTTCATTGCTGAAGGATGTAATAAAAGTTGTTAGTGTATCTGGGTTTAAAAAAGGGTTGTACAAGTTCCTGGAGGAAAAGTCTATAAACCATTATTAAAGAAGACTAGAGAAATCCACTGCTTACCTCTAGGATAAGCAGCATGGAATCTGTCTACCTTTTGGGAACCTGACAGGTGCCTGTGACCTGGATTGGCCACAGTTGGAAATGGAATACTGGGCTTGATGGACCTTTGGTCTGGCTCTGTATGGCATATCTTTTTTTTGTGTGTAATAGATTTTATTGAGCAGATTTCAATAACATACATTCCAACACATCAAACCCCAACAATGTAATACAATCTCCACACTCTTTACAACATGGCCAACCGGCAAGTAAATAGCAGGTAGAATAACAATCGCCATAAAGCAGCCAGTACATATAACAGAACCTAAAGGAGGTAGCATGAGACGGAAACTGACCCTCCCGGTACTAAAGTTCCTCCCCCGCAACCCAAAACAAAACAACACCTATACATTAGGGAGTCAAATGGATAGATAGAGAAAGACATAAGTGCTGTCACATACAGTAATTCAATACAGAAAGTAAAAAAAACAGTCAATTTCTGAATAAACAGAGGTGTAGTTCAAACTCTGCTCATGTATTCCCCCCCCTTGGTCCAAAGCCCAACCCAACCTCCTCCCCATCCCTACCACTACCCCTACCCCCCAACCCCCCCCCCCCACCCAACCCTACTGACCTAACTACAACTCCTCCCAAGAGGAGGAGGGAAGAATAAAAGAATACTAGAAGAATAAATAAGAAGAGAAAGGAAGAACAGATCCTAGAGAAGAACCAGTCCGAGGAAGAGACATCACAGACCGCCAAGCAGACAATATCTTTAGACTTTCAAGTAGCCTCCTGAAACATTAAGCTCCAAAGATCCTCTTCCAGAGATGGCGCTGTACTGCACTTCCAGAAACGAGCAAGCACTGATCTGGCTGCTAAAAGGAGCAATTGCACCAACCTCTGAAGAGGACGCTGATAAGGGAATTCCAATAAAACGCCCAATAAACAAGACTCCATATTAAAGGGGAGAGTAACCTGCAATCTCCCAGCAATATAACCCACAACCCTCTGCCAATATCTCTGAATGTGCGAACACAACCACCACATGTGATCAAAAGTTCCCTGTTGGCCACACAATCTCCAACAGAGCAAATTATCAGCTCTCTGCCAATGAAAAAGATCAATCGGCGTGATAGATAAACGGTAAAGAATCCGAAGTTGTGTATGAATTAACCCCAGCAATATGGAACAAGAATGTGAATAAGAATATACTTCAAGCCAGAACTCCTGCTCCTTCCCCGGCAAAGACATCGCCCATCGTTGTGAAGGAAGTTTCAAAGCGGGAAGGGCGGAGGTGTCATCTACAATATGCCTATACAACTGAGCTATAAATGCCTTAAGTTTTCTAGAGACATGAAAGTCCTGCTCCCAACATCTAGGATGTCTAGCCAAATCGTTCACCGAGAATTGGGTAGTCAAGCAATGAGAAATTTGTAGGTGTTGAAATGAAGAGAGTGGGCAACCCATTCGATCCTCTAAGCCAAGCTTAGATGCAGGTCTCAAGTTTACATACAAGGAAGATAATCTCATCACTAACAAATCCAGATTCGATCATTTAATCATATTTCGAATAAAACCCAAGACCCCCAAAACAGTAAAGGGTGATTGGGAAGCCGATACCCCCACCCGCTTACACACCCTCCTCCACGCCTCCCAACAGGGGCCAATAAACACATGCTTCTTCACCTGACGTACCTCTCGAGGATCATAAAGGAAGGGTACCACTACCAACGGAATTGGGCATAACCAGTCCTTTTCCAACGATGCCCATTCCGCCCCGGAATGAATTCTCCACAACAACAATGATCGCAGACAACAACAAGAATAGTATAGCTCTGGATCAGAAAGACCCATCCCACCGGACCCTCTTGGAAGCGTGAGTAACTGCCAGCTAAGCACAGGATGCTTCCCCATCCATATAAAGCGGGTTACGGTCATCCTAAGTGACTTAAAAAACCTACTCGGAAGAGCAATAGGCAACTGCATAAACAGAAAAAGTAACTTCGGTAAGATCAACACCTTACAGGTATTGATACGACCTAACCACGTAACCGAACAGGAACTCCAACGTTCCAAATCTGCCTGGATCGATTGTAAAAGAGGAATATAATTCAAACTATACAGCCACGATATATCCCGATGAATGACAATACCTAAGTACTTAAAGTGATCTACCCACGGGAAGTCACCCACACTGTCCTGGACATCGATGGAGGAACGGGACATACAATGCAGAAGGGAGGACTTCTGCCGATTAATAGAGAACCTAGAAACCAAAGATTCGTATCACAATAGGTAAAGACCTGGAAGGCTCCCTCAAGTAAATCAAAGTATCATCCGTGTATAAGGAAATGGAATGCCATTCAGAACCGAGATAGATCCCTATGACTTCAGCCCTTAACCTGATATGAGCTGCTAACGGTTCCATTGCAAGCGCAAACAGCAAAGGAGAAAGAGGACATCCTTGTCTTGTGCCTCTCCCCAGACTAAAGGACGAGGAAATCGAGCCATTGACAGACACCGCCACTTGGGGGCTGGAGTATAATGCAGCAATCCACGAACAAAATGCATGTCCAAAACCGAATTCCCGAAGAACCTGAAGCAGATAAGGCCATTCTATTTTATCAAAGGCCTTCTCAGCATCTAATGATAAAATGCTGTACGACCCCCTTCCAATTTCAACCTCTGCAAAACATTGATCAATCTGTGAACGTTCTCAAACCCATATCTATTTTTAATAAAACCCATCTGGTTCGGGTGAACTATATCTGGTATAAGCTTTCCTAGACGGTTAGCCAAAATCGTTGTGAAAATTTTGTAATCCAAATTCAGAAGAGAAATCGGACGATAATTAGAGCATTGCAAGGGGTATTTAGCAGTTTTAGGGATGACAGCAATAGTCGCCTGATAAAAGGAAGCAGGAAGAGACTTCCTTAAGAGAATTTCATTAAAAACTGATAGCAGAATTGGAGCAAACAAGTCTGGAAATACCTTATACAGTTCTGCCGGCAAGAGATCCGGTCCTGCTGCCTTAGCAGACTTGAGATTCTTCAGTACCTGCTGAACCTCCTCTGAAGTAAACGGACTATCGAAATGGTCTCTTTCTTCCACCGGAATTTGAGGGAGGAAAGCCTCCGTCAACCACGCAGAGATGTCCAGGTGAGTCGCTGACATCTCACTAGTATACAGTTGTTCATAGAATCTAGCGAATGTGGACGCAATGTCCTGGGACCAAAACAAAGTTTTCCCCTTTGGCGATTTAATAGCATCAACTCGATGACGCTGCTGCTGTCATTTTAATTGCCAGATCAGCAGCTTCCCTGCCTTGTTTCCTTGCTCATAGTACCGTTGCTTGGTGCGTAAGAAAAGCGACGCCACGCGTTCAGCTTCCAAAGCTGCTAATTCCCCTCTACGCCTAGTCAAAAGATTCCACACTCTTTCCCCATCCCCCTTGCGGTGAGTTTTCTCCAACTCCGCAATTTCTTTCCACAAAACCTCCTGTTTGACCAATAACCGTTTCTTAAACGCACTCGACAGAGAAATAAGCTGCCTCCGCAACACCGCCTTTCCTGCATCCCACAAGAGAGCTCTAGAAATTTTGGAGGAATCATTGAGCTGTAAATATTCCCTCCATCCTTTCCAAATCTCCTCCACAAACTCAGGATTAAGTAATAACCCCCTAGGTAGAGACCATGTCCGAGCTGAAGAGTCAGCCTCCCCCAAGGTAAGACCAATAGAGATAATGGCATTATCAGATGGTCCCATGGTCCCAATATCTGCCTGATTCAGCCAAGGAATCCTTGATCTAGACATAAGCCACCTGTCAATGCGAGAATGGCACTTGTGCACCTGTGAATAAAAGGTGTAATCCCTTTCGAAAGCGTGCAAATGCCTCCAAACATCACATAAATCAAACTGTGAGACCCACTGCTCCAATACCCTCCCCAGCGTAGTTCTTGAGAACCGATTCCCTGAACGGTCCAACTCAGAGCAAACACAATTAAAGTCGCCTCCCACGATCAGTGATCCCTGGATGAAGTTCTGAAGTGCCCTCGAGAGATCGACTAAAGAGCTCTCCACTGCCGCTGGAGGAAGATACACATTCACGAGAGTGAGCGTTAATCCATGAATGGTCCCAACCAGTATCAGAAAACGACCCTCCGGGTCACTAACTATATCAACCAACTGAAAGGGGCAAGCCGCTGAAAGCAGAATAGCGACCCCCCGTTTCTTGGTTGAGTAATTAGCAAGGTAGATTTGTGGGAATTTACTTTTAGCTGAGTCAAAGTGGTCCCTCTTAGAAAAATGGGTCTCTTGAAGAAATATAATCTTGGCTTTCTCTCTACACAGTTGGTCCATCACCCTTCTGCGCTTACAGGGGTTATTTAAGCCATGGACATTCCAAGAAATGGCTTTAACCATACCCAAATCTGAAAAGAAGCCAATTATAAGCGAATATCTGAAACAAGACCCTGAACCACACTGTCCCCAATAATCGAGCACCAGTCCTTCCTATCCCAAAACCCTGAATATATCTTCCCCCTCTGTGAAACAGAACAAATAATGTACTCTCAGTATACAAAGAAACCCAGCTAATGCTCTGGTCAGAAGAGCTCCACCCCCCCTCCCTCCCCTCACCAAACCCCCACCCCCTCCCCTCCTCTCCACTCTATCCATCCCCCTCACATTCCTGTATCTGCAGGAAGTATATAGTTATAGAAACTCTGAATCACCTAGTGACCCTGAATTCCCCACATAGTAAGTTTAAGGTTCTGCTGACCATTACGTCTCAGCTGTGCCCTAATTTAAAGATGTAAATAGTTTACATTGCAATCAAAGTTTACTTTCCTGTGATTCATAATTACCTTGTTATCCAAGTTATTGACCCTGTTTAATGTAACTCAGACACTGTTTTTGTGCTGAAGTTTTGTGTTTGATGTAAACTGCGCTGATGTCGAATAGTGCGGTATATAAGAAATGTAAATAAATAAATAAATAAACGTCTCAACGCGGGTGACACTTCAAGTGTCACCAAAGAAGGCATTAGAAGGAAGTGTAGAAAGACAAGAGTCTCCCCAACTCCACCCCCTCCACAGAACAGCTCAGGAAGAAAAGGCAATAAACAAAACCTCTTAACATGCTATCTGGTTACAGAACGTATTCCTATACGAACTACCCCCCAGACTCCCACCACTCCCCCGTGAACCTCTTCCACCTCCCCATCAGCTTCCCCACCCTACGGCCTACCCCCTATCCCCTCCATGCTGTCTCAATGTGCAGCTGAGGTGCTTAAAAACCCAACCACCCAGTAACAGAATCCAAAGATATAACAGTCCCAAACACAGATTCCCACCATAAACTTAACAATCATAATACGATCAAGTAGATTGGAGTCCGTGTCAGAGTAAGAGGATCTCTGGGAACGTGGCACCTTACACCTCTTTGGTAGCGATGTCTCCCACTCTCCATTCGTGCCTTTCTGTCTTGACGGTCTCTCTCCATGCTGCATGATATCAAGAAACTCCATTGCTGTCGACAAATCTGTAATCTTTTGAACACAGTTATTCCATTCAAAAATCAATGCAAAGGGGAAACCCCATCTGTATGAAATCTCTCGCTTCTGCAGTGCCTGGGTTAAGGGCTTAAAGCTTCGTCGACGCTCTAGGGTATACTGAGAAAGGTCCTGATATTTTTGAAGCTCCTGACCTTTGAAGACAACTGAGCGTCTACCCCTTAGACTGCACATTAGAGACACTTTGTCGGAAAAGAAACAGAAGCAGATTATAATCGCTCGAGGTTGCGTGTGAGAGGATCGACAGACCCCCAGAGAGCGATGCGCTCTTTCCAATCAAACCGGTTTAGGAGCGTTAGGTAGACAGAAGGCATACAGATCTTGGACTAAAGCCATCGTGTTCTCCGACCCTCCCGGTTGTTCCTGAAGGCCAAATATGCAAAGGTTGTTACATCTCTGCCTGTTTTCAAGATCATACTGTCGTTCTTTCAGGTCCTTCGAGAGTTGATCTAATTTCATGATTTTAGCCTGGAGGGCCACAGATGAATCCATTTGTTCCCCAATATTTAGTTCAGCCTGCGTAACCCAGTCATCCAGTGACTTTAAATCAGAGCGAATATCACTCACCGCCTTAGAGAAATCCTGACGGAATAGCTTGAGCTCCTTCAAGATTTCCAAAAAGTCTGCTTTTGTAACTGGAGACTGCAGGCCAGATGCATTAGCTTTGGAGACGGATAGGCTCTCCGCAGCATGTGAGGGCTGAGCAGTAATCGAGTCTGAAGATCTAGCAAACTTGGAGAGGGAAGCTGCATACGATTTTGCAGTAGCCATATTTGTCACGCAGAGCTGAAGTTGTCGTCCAAAAAGAATATCTTGCTTTATATGTACACAATGCACTCAAGCTAGCCTGTCGCTCTTTCGTAAGACTCCAACACGTTGTTCCCACCACTTAGACACCACAAGGCCTAAATATCCTTCTGCAGTAAAATCTCATAAATATGAAGGGTAATGACAGAAGAATAAAGGCTACTGAACTGTCACAGTGTTGGAGTAAAAGATGGAAGCTTTCACCTGGCCCGCTCCTGTTAAGGCAGGGCGTCATGTACCCTACAATGATCTCCGAAGGACAGCAGCCAATAAGACAGCCTCGGCTCCTCCAGCAGCCGTGTCAGATCTCCACAAAAATGTTCCTCTAAGGATTGGAAGTGAGGAGGCAGCACCATAAAATTCAGAACACTTTCAGCAAGGAAAGTATACTACCTATGCCCTGCAGTGCCAGCTCAAAACACAAGACGGCGCTCCAGGATAAAGAACCAGCCGTACAGATACAGAAGAACACTCATAGCAGTCCTCACCTGGCAGCCACAGACATCAGGATCCACAGACAGCAGCTCTCAGTAGCAGATAACACCAGACTAGATGAAGCAGGAATAGCTCTGACAGAATCTTGACGCGTCTATTCAAATGTACATTTAACAGCAGCCACCTCGGAAGAATCAGCTGGGCTCAACAAGTTGCGGCAGCCATCTTGTTGACACTTTTGCGTTCCAGCAATGCGTTCCAGGAGCCGGCGGCCATTTTGAAGAGAGATTCACAGTTTCAGACAGCACACGTCAGCAGGCTAGCTGTCTTCGTCAGCACCCGCTTGCGTTCCAGAGCAGCTTTCCCGCCTTTACCAAGAGCCCCGTCTGTGTTCCAACTCATCTCTCACAAGTACGACCATCATGATGGCGACAATAGTGATTAATTCGCTTCTGGGAATCACTGGGCAAACGCGGGGAACAGTGAATACCCTTAAAAGTGTCACCAGCCCAAATTACAGCAACCGGGAGGGCTCCCTTTGCACAGACTCTTCAGACCAGTTATTCACAGCAGCAGCACTTACATTTTAGTCAGATCGGCACCCGGGGGGAAGAGACAAGCAAAGCCACTGAAGCAGCACTCCACTCCGTCCCTCATAAAGATTCAACTCAGCGGATCCTCTGCAGCCACATGCCGATCACTCGAGATGGCAGCCACCCTTCACAGGTTCCCTCCAACGAAACCGCAACAGGGGGAGATCAGGAGCCTGGGGCGATCTATCGGCATGAAGAACAATCAGACGGGAGCATGTTGTGCAGATAGCTTAGCACTGCTTAATCCACACAGAAACGATCAAAAAAGCTCATTTCAAGAGCATGAAGTCCCGTTATATGGAGGGAGCAATGGAGGAGCTCTAAGTTAGTGTGGCCATGTTGGTCGGGCTCACGAGCGCCCCCCCCCCCCCTGTATGGCATATCTAATGTTCTTATGTTCAGGCAATCAGTGTAAAGAGCATAGAGTGGCGGTCAGCCTAGTATGAGATCCATATGAAGCCAAAAGTCATGCAAAAGCATTCTGTGCCATCTGAAGAGCCCAAAACGTAAACCCTATGTACCCAAATAAAGCACATTACAGTAATCTAATGGCACTATAGACTGCCAAACAGTTCGAAAATCATCAGCCAGCAAAGATATAGATGACAAAACTAAACACATATGACTTTTCAAGGATAACTGTGAATGCATCACTACCCCAAGACTGCACACAGATTTGACCACTGCAAGTTATTTGCCCCTACAATGCAAGGTGACAGGCCTCAGGGTGTGATTTGTCTGCTAACCCATAACAATTCAGTCTTCTGGAGGTTAATAACCAGGGTGTTTGCACTCATCCAAGTTGATAACTGGGACAAACAATGATTAAGCTTCTGCTGTGCATATGCTATCCCATTATTTATGGTTAGGAGTTGGATGCCATTATCATACAATTGAAAGGATATTCCAGCCTTTCTCGGGATCCCGGCAAATGGTCGGAGGAGACAAAACAGGTGACAGGAAAGAACCCTGTGATTCTCCACTGTCCAAAATAAGCCAAGATGAAGCCAACTCACCAGATAATTGCATCAGGAACCAGCAGTCCTTCTCCACGGGGTACTGGGTGTATAGCTGATGGAATGTTTGGATACTGCAAGCACCGCGTAGAAGTAACAATTGCTGATATGATCTGTCGGCTCTCTCCAAAACATTGGCACTGCAAAAGGCATGGATTTCTTTTTTCTATTTAACAATTGGTGAAGCTTTGTTGCATATGCGTGGGCCCAGTCCTTGTCTTGATCTCCAATTTTTCAGCCAAAGCAAAGATGGTAGACTTTCTTAATCAAAGTGGTTATACTGCACTTTCGTAATGCAAAAGTCACTTCACCACAAACACAGCAGAAGTGGTCTGCATTGTTCAAACAATTATGAGGCATTTCTCACTTTGGCTAAACGGAAAAAATCGAACACTGAGAAGAGTGGTCTACAGCCAAAATAGTACTGACAAATGTGCAGTTTGCTCTGCAGAGTGATGTAATTAAGCTGAGTTAGGCTTACATCATCTATGACTTGTAGTAATAACATGATGCAATTCATATCATGTAGGACGCAATAACACCTTCAAATTGCATCATTCATTAATTCTTTTGCCTGAAAAGCAAGTACTGCCCAAAAAAGCCATAGATTTATCACAGATCCAGTCTAAGATGTGCATGGATTTTTGTAATTTATGGTTTCAATTGAGATCCCTTCCCCTTATAACTCACATATCCTTAGCACTTCCGAAGCTGAGGTTGTATGTACTGACCCAGTAGTGTACATTGAAAACTAGAGCCAATAAGCAATTTTAGGCATCATTTGTGTTGTCAGTGACCCAGACTTAGTAAAGTGTGACTGAATTTATTTTGGAAGCATTTTGGCTGTAGAACGGTATAATCGGTGACGTTTTTCCTGCAGACGCTTATGCTGTGTGAAGCTATCAATGAATACCTTGGACAAACAACTGCTATCATGGATTATAATGACAAAGCTTCTGAACTAAGTAGATGAGTTCTGGCTTTCTTTTTTGGCAAAATACTTTATTTGTGATGAAGCTGCACTGTGGATTTAAGAAAACAAGCATATAGGACTATGCCTGGGAGAGAAATGATGAAATGGGCTTGTTGGGTTGATAATATCTCCACAGCCTGCTGACTCCCTCGCTACCTCTCTGCTTCAAATAACTCATCCTTCATAGCCGCTAGACTCCTGTAGACTCCATTGCTGCTTGTAGATTAACATACGCTGCATTGCTACCTCGTTACTGCTTGTAGACTTCATTGCTGCTTGTAAAATAACATACTGCATAGCCTGTAGAATCCATTGCTGCTTGTAGGATATCCCTCTCTGCACTGCTACCTCACTGCTTGCAAGTTAGCATTGCCGTATAGCCCCTCTCTGTTCCTTCCATGGCTCCATATCACATTATCTTCCTCTTCCTCATACTCCCTAACTGTTTCCCCTCCCACCAGCACCCTCACTCCCTCACTCTTCATCCCCCCTCTACCACCCTCACTTCCCCCTCTATCCTGTCCTCTACCCTATCATCAGCTCTTGAACTTCATCACTCTCTCCCTCTCATCCAACCATCTCCCCTCTCTCTAAGGCAACCTCACCCTCATTTCTGCCGTACTGTCTTCTCCCTACCCCATACTCTGCTACTCCTCCTCCTTCTCTCATCTGGAAATATCAATCCCAATCCTGGCCACCCCTAGCTTTCTGTCTCACCCCGAGAAGAAGTCTTCAAGCAATATGTCTAATCTCATCCACATCCCTCCCCTTTCCCCTTCCACTCCTGCCTCAGTCTCATCACGAAATTTCATCCCCAATCCTGGCCCCCCCTAGCTTTCTGTCTCACTCTGAGAAGAAGTCGTCACACAACATGTCTAATCTTATCCACATCCCTCTCTTGTCCCCTTCCGCTCTCCCCTTCTCAGGTGCCTTGTGGAATGCACACTCTGTCTCTAATAAACTCGCTTTTACTCAGGACCTCTTCATCTCTAATGCTCTACATCTTCTTGCCCTAACTGAGACCTGGCTCCTCTCAGATGATACCACATCTGCTGCTGCCCTCTGTCATGGGGGTTATCAGTTCTCCCACTCACCTCATCCCACTGGCCGTGGTGGTGGTGTTGGGTTTCTACTTTCTCCCTCCTGCCAATTCCAACCCCTCCTCCTGCCTCAGTCTCACTCCTTCCTCTCCTTTGAAGTCCACTCCATCCACCTCTTCACCCCGCTTCCTCTCCATTTTGCTGTTATTTATCAACCTCCCGACAAGTCCACTTCTACCTTTCTCACTAACTTTGACTCCTGGCTCTCCTTCTTTCTCGACTCCTCTTCCCCCACTCTTATTCTTGGGGATTTTAACATCCATGTCGATAACCCCTCCGACCCTCATGCTTTAAAGCTCCTCTCCCTCGCCTCCTCGCTTGACCTCCAACTTTGTTCCACTGCCCCCACTCACCAGCATGGCCACTGCCTGGACCTAATATTCTTCTCTCTCTGCTTACCATCGAACTTCTGTAACTCAGTTCTCCCCATATCTGACCATCACCTTTTAAGCTTTAATCTTCATCACCTGCTGCCTCAGCCTCGTCCTGCCTCCTCTAACCTATTCAGAAACCTTCATGCTATCGATCCCTTGGCTCTCTCTTCCGCCATTTCTTCACCCCTTTCCTCCATCCTGTCATCTATGACCGTTGATGAGGCAGTAACTTCCTATAATGCTGCACTCTCCTCGGCTCTGGATGCTCTCGCTCCCCCCATCCCACGTTCTGTGAGACATTCCCCACCCCAGCCCTGGCTTTCACCCACTACCTGCCATCTACGCGCCTGTGCCCATTCTGCTGAGCGTGCTTGGCTCAAATTCCGCTCCCGTGCAGACCTCCTACACTTCAAATTCATGCTTGTCTCTTTCCAGTCAGCTATAGCTCTTGCCAAACAGGACTACTATGTCCATATGACCAACTCCCTTGCCTCCAATCCTCGCCATCTCTTTAATATTCTCAACTCCCTCCTCAAAGTGCTCCCACCTCCGATCCCCCCCTCCCTTCCTGCCCAAACCCTGGCCAACTATTTCCATGATAAAATCCACAGGATCACCCTCCAATTCCCCACAAAATCAACTACCTCCCCTCCTCTTCACTCCCAACCCTCCCCCTACCTCTCCTACCCTCTCTTCCTTTCCTGTGATCTCTGATGATGAAACTGCACACCTTCTCTCTTCCTCCAAACTCACCACCTGCTCCTCTGACTCTATCCTCACCCATCTCCTATGCCCCATCTTCTCCATCGTTGTCTCTTCCATATCCCATATTCTCAACCTATCACTCTCCACTGCAACAGTCCCTACTGACTTCAAACATGCTGTGGTCACACCTCTCCTCAAGAAACCCTCACTCGATCCCACATGTCCTTCTATTCATCGACCCATCTCTCTCCTTCCCTTCACTTGTAAACTACTCAAATGTGTGGTTCACCACCGCTGCCTCGACTTCCTCTCCTCTCATGCCCTCCTGGATCCCTTACAGTCCGGCTTTCGTCCTCTACACTCCACTGAAACAGCTCTTGCCAAAGTCTCCAGCGACTTGTTCCTGGCAAAATCCAAGGGCCTTTACTCTGTCCTAATCCTTATTGACCTCTCTGCTGCCTTCGACACTGTCGACCACACCCTTCTCCTTGATACCCTGTCCTCACTCAGCTTCTCGGGCTCTGTGCTATCCTGGTTCTCCTCCTATCTCTCCCACCGCTCCTTCCATGTGTGTTCTGGTGGCTCCTCCTCATCTGCTACCCCTCTCCCAGTCGGTGTACCCCAAGGATCTGTTCTGGGTCCGCTCCTTTTCTCTCTCTATACCCAGTCCCTTGGTGCGCTTATCTCTTCCCATGGCTTTCAATACCATCTGTATGTCGATGACTCCCAGATCTACCTCTCTACGCCCGATATCTCCCCGGCAATCCAGACCCGGATCTCTGCCTGCCTCTCTGACGTCGCTACCTGGATGTCTCACCGTCACTTGAAGTTGAACATGGCCAAGACTGAACTTCTTATCTTTCCCCCTACAACCTCCCCTCCTCTTTCTCCCTTCTCAATCTCTGTGGATAACTCCATAATCCTTCCTGTTTCTTTGGCCCACAATCTGGGGGTAGTCTTTGACTCCTCTCTCTCTTTCTCCACACACATCCAGCTCGTAGCCAAGAGCTGCCGTTTCTTTCTCTACAACATTAGCAAAATCCACTCCTTCCTCTCTGAACACACTACTCAAACGCTTGTCCACTCCTTAGTCACCTCCCGTCTCAATTACTGTAACCTGCTCCTTGCTGATCTCCTTCTAAGTCATCTCTCTCCCCTTCAATCTGTTCAACACTCTGCTGTGACTAATTTTCCACCATGCCCATATCACACCTCTTCTCAGGTCACTTCACTGGCTCCCTATCCGCTTCCGCATCCAATTCAAACTTCTCTTGCTGACCTATAAATGGATTCACTCTGCGGCTCCTCGCTACCTTTCATCCCTTAGCTCTCCTCATAACCCCCCTCTGGTACTCTGCTCTTCCAGCAAACTGCTTCTATCAATGCCCCTCACTCCCACTGCTAACTCCAGACTTTGCTCCTTTCACCTTGCTGCACCTTACGCCTGGAACAGACTACCTGTGTCTGTGCGCCAGACACCTTCTCTAACCCTCTTCAAGTCTAGGTTGAAAGCCCACCTCTTTGCTGCTGCTTTTGGATCATGACTCACCTAGCCTCCTTTTCTCCCCCTTGTTCCACCCCTGCCTACACCTTCAGTATTTGTGTGTTTGTGTGTTTTGTCTTGACTAGATTGTAAGCTCTGATGAGCAGGGATTGTCTCTTATATGTCTATACTGTACAGCGCTGCATACGACTGGTAGCACTTTATAAATGCTGAGTAGTAGTAGTAGTAGTAATATCTAACCCCTTTGATAGCCCTTTTGATAACCCTTTAAGTTTAATATATATTGATTGATTGGGGGTATAATGGTTGTGTTCTGGTTTAATATTAGTAGTGTGATACTTTCAGTGGACATTCACATGTTTTATAATTTATTTATGATTTCTTCTATAATGTAGAGACCACGAAGGTCTTATATCTTTATTTTACTACGACCTTTAGTGGCTCTATTAGAATAGTTCCATCTGTGCTTGCTGCTAGAAGGAAAGGGAACTTTCTTACCTCATGACTTATCCAACTAATCTCAGTGAAGTAATGCTGATAGGGTTCTTGATGTGAATATGTGATCAGGGAAGAGGAGAGTCATTTTGGTAAAAAAACTACAGGAGTATAAACTATAGTGCTGATTCAAATCTGGGGTTTTGGCTACACTGCCACTGCACCACAGAGATGGAATAAGAGTCCTCCTTAAGGGGGCAAGGGTCTTTGGATCACAGTGCACCTAGGAACACCTAGGAGAGGAAAGTGGGATAGGAGGCAGTGTACTATTGTGGATTAGTTACTGGTTAAAAGGTAAAAGATAGAAGGTAGGGCTAAATGTCCAATTTTCTCAATGGAGAAAGGTAAATAGTATAGTACCCCAGGGATCTGTGCTGGGTCTGCTGTTTTTTAACATCTTCATAAATGACCTGGAAATACGAATAACGAGTGAGGTGATCAAATTTGCAGATGATACAAAATTATTCAAAGTTATTAAATCACAAGAGGATTGTGAAAAATTACAAGAGTACTTTAAAAATCTGGGAGACTGGATGTCCAAATGCCAATGGAATTTAATGTAAACAACAGCAAAGTTATGCAATGACAGGGTCATTCCGGGGTGCAAATAGCAGGGGTGGATGTCCATTGACCCCCTCTGCCGACCCCAACTAACTTCCCCACACATTGTATGGGGAAGTTAGAAAGGGCGGGAAAGGGGCTCTACAGGGGCGGAGTTAGGGTGGGCCGTGGGCAGTCTGTGGCCCCAGACATACAGGGCCAATTTTAATGTTGGCCCTATATTTCTGGGTGGGGGATGGCAGGGCTGGGGCGCAGAAAAGGCGGGAGAGGGCAGAGGAGATACCCCGCAGCCCAACCCTGGACTTGGGAGGCCAGATTGGGGGTTGGGCTGTGGGGAATGAAGATTTCAGTCTGGTGGCCGAGGATTGCGGCTCCTGAATGGAACTGCGGTGCCATGGCAACTGGACGCCATGGCACTGTGGCTCCATTCAGACGTCCTGACTGAGTTAGCCAGGAAAGGCTTGTACGTGCAGGCCGACCAGAAGTGGGGTCCCAGCCTGCACATACAGACCTGGACACAATTCTGATCCTGTGGGGATAGATATGTCCCGTGGGATCAGAATCCCGTTTCACTCTGTGAGTCCGGTTCCGACCAGCTGCACAGAGGTCCAGCATATCCAGAACAGAATCGGGCCCTTAGGGAAGAAGAATCCAAACTATGGTTACATGATGCAAGGTTCCACATTAGGAGCCACCACCCAGAAAAAGGATCTGGGCATCATGGTGGATAATACGCTGAAACCCTCTGCCAAGTGGGCAACCGCAGCCAAGAAAGCAAATAGAATGCCAGGAATCATAAGGAAAGGAAAGGAGAATAAAACCAAAGCTATTATAATGCCTCTATTTTACTCCCTAGTGCAAGCGCACTTTGAATATTGTGTGCAATATTGGTTGCCATATCTTAAAACAGATAGACCTGAATTGGAAAAGGTACCGAGAAAACCCACTATAGTGGTACGAGGGTTGCTATTTATATTTCTGGCCTAATAATTAAAAAAACAAATATTTATGATCGAAATTGGTTTTATTGTTTTTCAAATTATTCTCCATGAAGATCAATACACTTTTGCATGCGTTTGAACCAATTTTCGAAGCACTTTTTCCACTCCGATTGAGGTAACTCCAAAACATGCATTTTGAATGCATCAACCGCATCTTCGGGTGTTGAAAATCGTTGACCACGTAATTTGTTTTTGATGTGCGGGAATAAAAAGAAGTCATTGGGTGCCAAATCAGGGCTGTACAGTGGATGACCCATCAATTCGATGTTTTGGCCGGTCAAAAATTCCTTCGTTTGAGCCGATGTGTGAGAGCTCGCATTGCCATGATGAAGAATTATTTGCCTCTTCTTCGACTTTTTCCGAATTTCTCTGAAGACTGCTGGTAAACAAATGGTCGTGTACCATTCAGAATTGACCGTCCTACATTGCTCTAATGGCACTGTCGCCACGTGACCGGTAATGCCGAAGAAACAGGCAACCATTTGCTTCAATGTGCTTCTTCCGCGAACAACTTTTGTTGGATTTGGCTCATCTTGGAAGACCCATACAGTCGATTGCTGTTTTGGTTCAGGCTCATATGCATAGATCCATGATTCGTCACCTGTGTAGATGTTATACACAGTCTTTGATGCACCTTGAATGTATTTTTTCAACATTTCCTTGCACCAATCGACCCGAGCCTTCTTTTGAGCGTTTGTCAGATTATGTGGGATCCAACACGAACAAATCTTTTTTACGGCCAAATGATCATGCAATATCTTATTGATGCTTGTCATACTAATGCCCAAAGATGCCTCAATCTCACGGTATGTCACATGACGATCTTGCTTTATCAGTTCATACACAGCATCGATATTTTCTGGCACAACAACTGATTTTAGACGACCCTGACGGAATTCGTCCTGGAGCGAACATCGGCCACGATTGAATTCGTTATACCAGTTTTTTACAGTGCTGTAGGATGGTGCTTTATCGCCGTATAAAAAATTAAGTTCATCGATGTACTCTTGTCTTGATAATCCACGTCGAAAGTTATGAAAAATAATCGCACAAAAATGTTCACGAGTTACTCGTAAAGGGGATGGAAGGATATCCCTATAAGAAAAGGCTTAAAAGGTTAGGTCTCTTCAACTGGAAAAGAGATGGCTGAGGGGAGATATGATATAGGTCTATAAAATAATGAATGGCATGAACAGGTAAATGTAGATTGGTTGTATACTCCTTCAAAAAGTAGAAAGACTAGGGGACATGGAATGAAACTACATTGTAGCAGATTTAAGACTAATCTGACAAAAAAGTTTTTCACTCAAGGCAGGGAACTGCTCTATATCTGCCCAAGGACTTTTAAGGAGGGGTATTTAAGGCCACTTAAGGCGCACAGGGGTCTCATCAGAAACTACTGGACAGAACAGTCAGGGGGATGGGGGCATCTACAAGGAGATACAGAGACTTTTGGACTTTGAACGACAGAGGAGCTGCGCACTGACGGGGACCAGTGTCTGCAGATCTCTCTAAATCCAAGGGACTCTAGTTGCTAAATCCCTGGACAAGGAAAAGGACCAAGTGGGGAGCTCGGGCTTCTAATTGATAAGAGCTCAAAGACTTGGACTTGGAATACGGAGTCAAGAGGCTGAAAGTGCTTTGTTGACCCTTTGTTTTTTCCTATCTCTTAACTAGTGACACACATTTCACCGGATTCAGAAGCAATCCTTTGCCGGGGCTGAGTATGTTCAGTGGCGAGAATGGAAAGAATGATTGTGAGTGTAATAGGCCTCCCAGGATTTTCCTGGTCTTGCTCTAAGAACCTTATCATACCCCACAAGTAAGTCTTAGCAAGGGAAGTCTGGCTCTTGGTAGACTGTGCCTCCAAACAGTTTTTTAGCACTGCATGCCACTGAAAGGGGCACATAGCCTGGCAGGGTTATAAAAGAATTGTCAGGTGTGCAGGTGCATAGTTTTACAGTAAACATTGCAGAGAGCACAATTTTATGAGCATTTTTCCACATAAAGCATTTTTTTACATGCTTTATAAAATTGATCCCATAATGTAGTAATATTTTCTGCACTTTTTTTTCCCTTAGCTGAAGTCTTCCCACTAAAGAGATTAGAGGGAAATATTGTGTACATTTCTTTGCTTTTGTGTTTACTTCCTTTTTATGGTTGCTCACTTTATGTGTGCTCTGTTACCTTTCAAGTGTCCTTGAATGAATATAATTAAAAAAGTAATTAAAAAATAATAAAATATGCATGGAGTATAAACAATGAAGTGGAAAATAACAACTGAAAGGTGAATAGATTTCTGGCTAGTTTTTGGAAAATGTTTTGTCCACAATATGGTGACAACCTGCTAGCAAGCACAAGTTATTTTTAGATGATTGCTGATCGTTGATTGTTGGTTTTGCAACTGTAAAATTGACCGAAAGTATGCAATATGGCACCAGTGGTACATGTCCTTTATCTCTTCTTAGAGGTTATATGATCTAGTGATCAACACACTGAAGGATGAATCAAGAGAACTGTAATTCAAAATCTCTTTACATCACCTCCCTGGCACCTAGTTATGAAGCTGTGTTAACCGCTTAAAAGGGGAATTACCATGCTCCATTGGTGTGGGCCTGCACTAAAAGTTAACATGGTACCTTAACAGCACACAATAATTTCTTAGTTAACTTCCAAAGGTGGAAGGGGTCAGCGAATGGGCAGAGAAAACACCTTACAGTTAACAGGGAGATAGCTACTGTGCATTAACTGTTAATGCAACGGATAATGCAAGACAGTCAATGTCACCTCCAGGAGTGTAGCTGACCGCATCACATTATCCATCATTCAGTTAACAGGGGTCAGCATATTTTCTCTGCATTTTAATGAATGGGAGATTGCTGGCAATATCCGCAACCGTGAACAGAGGATTCACAATTACCATGTTTTCATTTTGGCAATTATTGCATGGTAACTGCAAAAGTTTACTATATTTTAGGAAATCGTGCCCTCTTGTCTTAAACTTGCCAAATTACTTTCTCTCTCTTTATTTATCTGACTGTATGTTTTATTGATAATAACCTAGGGCCCAATATTCAAAAAGAGCTGAGCACCTAAATTTAAGCTCTTGAATTAGGCACCTAAATGTGTGTCCTATTTTCATCCAAACTCAGGAGCGTGTTTTCAGCAGAAATTTCATCTTAACTGAGGAGTCAAAAGTTATAGGGTTGATTTTCAGTGCAGTCGTCAGCGTTGTCAATGCAGCTGGCAGCCGCCGCTTTAAGTTATAACCAGATATTCAACACCAGCGCATATCAGGCGACTGGCACTAAATATCTGATTTGGCCAGATTGTTGTTTTGCAATCTGGTGAGTGACAATATTAAGCCACTAGTCAGATTACAAGACCTCATAAAGTTAGGACAGCCTTTCCCTTTTTTAACTTTATGTGGTTTAACTATGTGGTTAGTGGCCTGATATCACTCCTAATCATATAGTTGCCAGCGCCGCCCCGGCCCACCCCTGGAATGCACCAGCGCTTTCCGGATAGTGCGGGGACATTTAAACTGGATAGCAGGGGATATTCAGCGGCAATAACCGGTTGAGTGATGCTGACTATCTCAGTCAGGGCATTTGTGCAGTTTGCAAGTCTACAGACCACATAGCTGCATTTGAATATACCCCCACCTGCCTATAAATGCAGCCTGCCATTCATTTGTCTTAAATTTATGAGCTTAGGGCTGAAAATCTGTGCTAAGCCCCTAATTTCTCTTCCTCACCCTAAATCTGCCCCTGTTGCCATCTACGTTTTATACTCCTAAATGTAGGAGTTTAGTGACCTTTTATTATAAATTTAAGCACTAAGCTCTAGTAAATTTTCAGAGGCCAATTTAGTAGCATAACTTTCAAATTTAGGAACATAAATCCTTTGACTGGTTTCTTTGCTTTAGAAGTTTTTATGATGTCCAAATGACAGAATGTGTTTTCTGAAATGATTATAGCAAGACTTAATTTTCTGATGCAGATTATGGTAGATTTAGTGACAAATGTTAACTAACTTTGCGGCAAATATTTCCATATTTTCTGCTAATAACATAGGCACTTACACACCTTTCTAGCACCCGCTAATAGCCAACAACTACTTCCACAACTGCATTCAGCCACACAGCTAGTTGGTACTGATCTAGCTGTAGCAAGACGGTCATCCCTCCCCCACAAACTGCAGTGATGCCAGGCCATGCCCCCTAGCTCATGACAGTGTTGCCCGCTAGCCTGTAAATCTTTCCTCAACTTCACTTGTTTCTGCCTTGTACCCCCTTTCTCTAGCTGATTCTGGAAGAAGGCTCAGCTCAACCTCCAACTTCCAGCTGCAACAATAAACCTCAAATGCTATCCCCAGTTCAAATTCCTCAGGGTCCCCAATACTCCATTGAAGCCAAAATTAGAAGGGACAGAAAAAGGGACAAGTGTGTCACTCCTCCCTGCCAACTTACCTGCCCAAAGGGCCTCTTAGCTCACCCAATTTCTATCCTAGTCCTGCACTCTCATACTTCCCTACCTTGCTTATCCTATCTACCAATGAGCAAACTCACCCCTCTCATCCCACCCCCTTTCCACCCCACTGGCCACTGCTCCTCAGAGGGGCTCAGCTATATTATAGGGCCAATGCTCAAAGCCAAGGGCCCCTGTTAATATTGGCACTCACACTCAAAAGAACATAAAAACATAAGAAATGCCATATGGGGTCAGGCTAAGGTCCATAAAGCCCAGTATCCTGTTTCCAACAGTGGCCAATCCAGGTCACAAGTACCTGTCAGGTTCCCAGAAGGTACACAGATTTCACAATGCTTATCCTGGAACAAGTTGTAGATTTCCCGGGTCCTCTTTAATAATGGTTTATGGACTTTTCCTCCAGGGTTGTTCAAGACTTTTTAAATGTACAAAAACACAGCTCATATAATCTAGAATTGAACTGCAACTGTAATCTAGAATTGAACATTGCATGCTGGAGGAGCATGCAATGTTCGTCATGGTTAAATGGCATTTGGGCTTATCAGCTTAGTCCCTGATGATGAAGCATGTGACGAAACGCTCAACCGGTGTTTATGGGAGGCATTGGATCTTCAGTGGATTTTCAGTGGATTGTATTTATACCTGAGCTGGCTTTGAGTTCCAGCTGAATTCACATCTGAGCTGGAATTGAGTTCCAGTGTGTGTTCAGCGACAATTGCTTACGATAAGTGCCTTTTTTGATTACACCATTCTTTGATTTTTGGGTGACAATGCTCTGAGAGATAGCAGGGCATTATGTACAATTATTTAATCTTGAGTTATTGAACAATTTGAAGATTTTGAATTATTTATTGAACATTCTGAGCAATTGGACTTTTTGAATATTTGAACAATTATTGTATAAATAGGTTACATATATGGGTGGAGTTTTTTAGAGCCATTGATATTTATGAGGATTTGGCATGGTTCTTAAAACCATGATTGGGATGTAACTATACCTGGCTATACTTTATTCAGAAAGGACAGGAGAGGAAGAAGGGGAGGAGGAGTGGCACTATATGTAAAAACTACTATTAAAGCTTTGGAATTACAGAGCTTAAAAGGGAGAGAGGAGGCATTATGGGTTAAGCTAGAAAGCGGGAAAGAGAAATCTATTTGCATTGGTGTGATATACATACCTCCCTCACAAGAGGAAGAGGTGGACAGAGAGTTAATTGAAGACATACGCAGCATTGCTAGGAAAGGGGAAGAGCTACTGATAGGAGATTTCAATATGCCAGATGTTGATTGGCACATTCCTGCTGCAGTATCATCTAGAAGTAAGGAGATCCTGGATTCTCTACAGAACTATTCAGGCAATTGGTAACAGACCCCACTCGTGAAGGGGCCATACTGGACTTGGTGCTTACCAATGGTGAAAGTGTTTCTGATGTTGTAGTGAGAGATCATTTTGCATCCAGTGATCACCAGATGGTGTGGTTCAGTATTAGGACTAGGGCTGTTAGAATCCATTCCAAGGTGAGGATCTTAGACTTTAGGAAGACTAACTTTGCGAAGATGGGCCAATACCTCAGGGAGTCGTTAGTGGGATGGGAACAGCTGGGGGATGTAGAAAAACAGTGGGCAAACCTGAAAGGGGATATTTTAAGGGCAACCAACCTTTTTGCTAAAATAGTAAATAAAGGCAAAAGGAAAAGGAGACCGCTATGGTTTTCGAAGAAAGTAGCTGAAAAAGTGAAGAAAAAGAAGGAGGCCTTCATGAAATACAAGAGATCACAGAGAGAGGAAGACAGGCATCTGTATTTGGAAAAACTTAGAGAAGCTAGCAAAGTAGTCAAGAAGGCAAAGATTCAAAAGGAGGAGGAAATAGCCCATGCAATAAAATGGGGGGATAAGACATTTTTCAGATATATTAGTGAGAAGAGGAAGGGCAAAAGTGGTATTGTCAGACTCAAGGGTGCAGGGGGGTATATGTAGAAGCTGATAAGGATAAAGCAGAATTGCTTAACAAATATTTTTGTTCTGTGTTCACAGATGAAGAACCAGGAGCAGGACCTCAGAAAACACCCATAAATAGGAACAGAAGCGAGGAACATCTTGAACAATTTTCAGAAGACTGTGTTCGTGAGAAACTAGCTCAACTTAAAGTAGACAAAGCGATGGGACCAGATGGGATACACCCTAGAATACTGAGGGAACTTGGGGACGTTCTAGCAACTCCACTGACTGACCTTTTCAATGCTTCGTTGGAGTCGGGAGTGGTGCCAAAGGACTGGAGAGAGGCTCATGTGGTGCCTTTACACAAAAGCCGAAGTAAGGATGTGGTTGAAAACTACAGGCCAGTTAGTTTAACTTCGGTGGTGAGTAAATTATTGGAAACGCTGCTGAAAGAGAAAATAGTGAGGTTTCTGGAGTCCAGAGGATTACAGGATCCGAGGCAGCATGGATTCACAAGAGGCAGGTCTTGTCAGACAAATCTGATTGATTTCTTTGATTGGGTGACCAGGGAGTTGGACCGAGGGAGAGCTCTAGATCTGGTGTATTTAGATTTCAGTAAAGCCTTTGACACTGTTCTTCACAGGCGACTTATAAACAAACTGAGCACCCTAGGGATGGACCCTAAAGTTACTGCTTGGGTTAGAAATTGGTTGGGTGGGAGGCGACAAAGAGTACAGGTAAATGGAGCTCACTCTGAGGAGAAGGATGTTACCAGTGGTGTGCCCCAGGGATCTGTCCTTGGTCCGATTCTTTTTAACATCTTTGTTAGTGATATAGCGGAAGGGCTGTCGGGTAAGGTTTGCCTCTTTGCAGATGATACCAAAATCTGCAATAGAGTAGACACCCAGGAAGGTGTAGATAACATGAGGAGGGATCTAGCTAAGCTTGAAGAATGGTCTAGAATTTGGCAGCTGGAATTTAATGTTAAAAAATGTAAGGTCATGCATTTGGGCTGCAGCAATCCAAGGGAGCAATACAGTATAGGAGGTGAAGTACTTTTGTTCACTAAAGAAGAGCGGGACCTAGGCGTGGTTGTGTCTGATGATCTTAAAGTAGCTAAACAAGTAGAAAAGGCGACGGCAAAAGCTAGAAGGATGCTTGGGTGCATATGGAGAGGAATGGCTAGCAGAAAAAAGGAGGTGATAATTCCTCTGTATAAGTCTTTGGTGCGACCTCATTTGGAGTATAGTGTGCAATTCTGGGACCACACCTTCAAAAGGATGTGAACAGGATGGAGTCGGTGCAGAGGGTGGCTACTAAAATGATTAGTGGGCTTCATTATAAAGCATATGAGGACAGACTTAAGGATCTTAATATGTACACCTTAGAGGAAAGGCGGGATAGAGGTGATATGATTGAGATGTTTAAATACCTCCGTGGCATAAATGTTCAGGGAGAGAGCCTCTTTCAATTGAAAGCAAGTTCTGCTACAAGGGGACATGGGATGAGGGTGAAGGGAGATAGATTCAGGAGTGATATGCGGAAATATTTCTTTACGGAAAGAGTAGTGGATCCATGGAATAGTCTCCCAGTGGAGGTGGTAGAGATGAGGACAGTAACTGAATTCAAAAAAGCATGGGACCAACACAGAGGATCTCTAAAGGTAAAAAGTGGACTGTTGTAGTTGTTGATATGGAAGGACAGACTAGATAGGCCATGTGGTCTTTTTCTGTCATCATGTTTCTATGTTTCTATGTTTCTTATGTTCCTATGTTGCCCATACCTCGCTTGTTTCTGAGGCTCTTTTCTCCTTCTCATTTTGTAATATTTGCCTGATATATTTTTGATAGACAATAGAGTGGACGTTTTGAATTTATTGCAAGACTTTTTAAACCCAGCTGCACTAACAGTTTTTACTACATCCTCCAGTAATGAATTCCAGAGTTTGGTTATAGGTTGAGTGACAGAATATTTTTTCTGATTAGTCTTAAATGTGCTACATTGTAGCTTCATTTTGTGTCTTTCTATATTTTGATGGCATAAACAATCAATCTACGTTTACCCGTTCCACTCCATTCATTAATTTATAGATCTCTATCATATCCCCTCAGCCATTTCTTTTCCAAGTTGAAGAGCCCTAACCTTTTAAGCCTTTCTTCATAGGGGTATCCTTCCATCTCCTTTATCATTTTGGTGGCTCTTCTCTGTATCTTTTCTAATTCTGCCATATCATTTTTAAGAAATGGCAACCAGAATTGCACATAATATTCAACATTCAGTCGCACCATGGAATGATACAGAGGCATTATAATATCCTTGTTTTTATTCTCCATTCCTTTCCTTATGATTCTTAGTATTCTATTTGCTTTCTTAGCCATGGCTGCACTCTGGGCAGAGGGTTTCACAATGATGCCTAAATCCTTTTCCTGAGTGGTAATTCCTAATGTGGAACTTTGCATCGTGTAACCATAGTTTGGGTTATTCTTCCATAAGGAGGTCATTCTGAAACAGGAATAAGTCCCATGTATGTGCGGGATAGATGTTTTTCATGAAAAAATGTCTAGACCCGTGTTCTGAAACCAGATGGCCCTGCATATACACGGCACTAAAACGCAGAACGTGAGCGGGAGGGGGCGGAATGGGGGCATGGTCAGACGTGGAGATGTATAAAGCATATCCAGAAAATGCCTGTGTACATCTTCAGCATTTCACCCTTACATCCACATTATACCTGCTGAAACGTGGAAGAAGGACTGGACTTAGAAAAAATCCTGCTCCTATCTCCAGTGCATCCCATAGAGATGAATGGCTATGACAAATCTGTATTGATCTGGTGTGTCTGCTGTCTGGGAGAGCACAGGATGCAGTGGTAATGAATAGAATGCACAGGTGAGGGACATTTGTAAGGTATGGTAACAGTAAAAAATACCCCAACAGAAATGTAAAGCACTGCAATAGTCCTTACTCGGGCATGTGCTGTATGTGCTAAAAAGGCTATGCAAGGCATCCGCAACAAATTCTTTGTAAAAATGGGAACAAAGCTGTAGGGATGGTACGTGTTTGGCTGAGAAATGCAGATCAGATGTGTAGTTCTGAAATGCGATGCAATTATGTAGTAGCAGCAGTTATGTATAGGAGCAGGGCATGGTCGTGACTCCGTGTGTGTGTGTGTGTGTGTGTGTGTATTGGATGAATGAGGGCTACAGGAGAGGCCCTGGTGTGCTGATCTGCAAATCTGGGGGCATGTATGCCTGGCCAGTACCTGGAGCGTAGGGCTGGCCGCAGCATCACTAGGTACCAGTGTGAATGGGCAGTATATTCTCACAAACTGCTCTGCAGCAACATAGGAGGGCACGTCTCTGTCAACAGTGGGGGACTCTCAGACTGGAGGCAAGCTGCAGTGCACACAGCATGAATACATATCTAAATGCATCATCAGAGGTCTCTAACATTGTGCACAACTGGAAGGAAAGTTGATGGTGCATATGGACCTGTATTGCTCATGTTTTCCCTGCTGCATGTTATTGACAGGGATATGTATTGACATGTAGCTGTAGGGACCCATTTTGTTTTTTTCTGGCCCATACTTGGCATTGCAAATACTGTTTGCAGAGATATCCACCACAGGAATACCTAAGGTGTTCTTTAAATGCCAGGTATGTTTTGCTGTCAGAACAAACATCTCACATTCCTCTTGTTGTTACAGGAGCCTTAGTGCACTTAGACCTTGTACTGTTCTGGGCATACAACAGACAAGTGTATATAATCTCATTTGCATGAACATTCCTATTTCAACAGTATTCATGTCAGTATAAGCATCAGCTTAGGAGATGTATGTTTTACCAGCGGAGGAGTGACCGCACGGAGACGGGCAGCATCGGACACGTATAACATTTCAGAATACGGTAAGCACGAGCACATACAGGCCATTTGCTGCATATAGCCATGTCCCACTATAGCAGTGTAGGCCCATTTTTCCCCAGATGTGTTGTTTGTGCCACATCGGAAATGTATATCTCCCTGATTCCGGGACTTCGGGTGAGTCAGAATCAGGTATATAACGGGCCCGTGTTCAATTGAGACATTTCTGTTGGCCGGATGTGAATGTCCCAGAATCACGATTGAGTGGGCATGGGGACCCACTGAACCTAACATCCACAGATGTAAGAAACAATGAGGGTAACAAGGGGCAAACTGTGATCTGCCACCTCAAAGGGGCTCAGCAACAGTTTTCCAGACAGCAGACACAAACACAGCCATGGCATAGTGTGATGGTGACAGCACTGGCTGGGAAACCCAGAGACATGGAGTTCAGTTCCTAGTAATGCCCATTATAGCCATCTGACATATCCAGACCCCCTATTTGAACATGTAAACTTATTTTTATACTGCCTTTCTACAATCCAAAATATCTTAAAAATAACAACAATGTAACACGGCCATAGGAAGTACTCTGTTGTATACAAAACAAATAACAATAGCATACATAGAAACCTTGGACTATTTACAGTGGAAGTCAAGGGTGTAGTTAATCATTGTTTAACAGGGTACTGGGGTAAAGGTGTAATAACAGTATGTTGTCCACATTGTAACCCCCTGTCATTCCCTGAACCTCCCATTGCCCCTGAGGAAAAGGCTCCTAATCTACATGATGTAAAATATATGTTTCTAAAAAACAGGTGTGGATGGACTAGATGGTCATGTACTCATATACAGCAGTGATGGAAGTTAACCCCTCAGCCGGCATTCCCTGTTTGCCATGCTACTATCAGATATATCCCTCAGCCATAATTTGGTCAGGCTGTGGAACCCATAACTGGCTGTCTGTTCACATAGGGATAACAATATATCCCCATGGCCAAGATGTGGGAGCCTCTCCATACTTCAGTAAGTCCACAATATCATTGCATACATAACCGATGTTATCTGTAATGTATATTTAATTCCTCCACGTTCGCATTCCTGTTTAATGTAAAATGACTGTTTCCTGTAAACCATACTGTCTGCTAAATATAGTGGTATATAAACCCTGTGAAATAAATATAGAAACAAATAAATAAATACATTTAGCAATCATAGCTGCTCACCACTCAGTGCTGGAGTAGCACAATGGTCAGAGCACCCACCCCATATGCCCAAGGCATCAGAGTTCAAATCGCAGATGCAGACCTTGCTTAACAGTGCAGTAGAAGGGTGCTAATGTCTGCATCGCTTGCCTTTTTAAAAATATATGTTAGATCAAGTCAGACAGCACATCACAATGTCTAGAGAGGAAGCCCCATACCACATACACCCTGTATGCACATATGGCAGATCTGGTAACCATGTGAACATGCATGTAATGACATAAGATTCATCCACCAACAAACCCAGGATCATATCGACTCCTATGCACCTCTGGACCCGCAACAGCACAGATTCCGCCAGCAGCATGGTGTGGAAACCCTTCTTACGACTCTCCTGGACAGACTTTACACAGGCTTAGACAAGAAGAAACATGGATTCATCCTCATATTCATGGACATCGCCTCTGCCTTCGACACAGTCAACCACAATCTTCTTCTCACCAGCCTGCATCAAAAAGGCATAAGAAACCTAGCTCTTGACTGATTCAAATCATACCTATCTGACTGGCAGCAACAAGTCCGCATAGATCAATCATCCAGACCATTCCAACAGACACAAGGAGTCCCACAAGGATCATCCCTCTCAGCCATACTTTTCAATATATATATTCAGCCAATCTGTGCCATTATTCAATCGTTCAACATGCTCTACCACATCTACGCCGATGATGTATTGCTGTACACCCCATTCCTCATAGACAGCCCTGACTACTCCTCCATAGCAGAATGCTTCAATGCAGTCTCAGATTGGCTTGCGACCCACAATCTGATTGTCAACAGCAAAAGGTTGGAGGTACTATTCATAACCAAAGACCCCACCTTTACCCCGCCAACTTCCCTCAGGGTGAAAGACTTCGACCTCATAACCAAGCAAGAAGTTTGTTATCTGGGAATCACAATCGACCAACATCTGAATTGGGAGGCCCACATTCAAAATGTTTCCAAAGCAGTCTACCATAAGCGGAGAACCCTCCAGCATCTACACCCTCTTCTCGAGTACTCAGACTACCGCTCTGTATCCCAAGCCCTCATTTTCCCTCACTTAGACTACTCCAACATCATCTTCCATGGCATGTCAAAGCACGCTCTCCAACCATTACAACTAGCCATGAACACAGCTGCCCGAACACTCCTGTCTGCATCCAGATATGACCACATCACTCCCCTGTTGATTCAGCTTCACTGGCTCCCCATTGCAAGTCACCTGATTTACAAAACCCTCCTGCTCACCTTCAAGACCCTTCACGGAATGTCTGCAACCTCGCTCACAAAACTCATACAACGTACGCCGGAGACCAGAACTAGGAGATTATGCATGGTGAACTCTCTCGTCATCGCTTCAGCAGTAAGGTCTTGTACGCAATCGATCAAGAATCGTGCATTTTCTTTATTTTCACCAACTTGATGGAACGCCTTATCCCCAGCAATACGAGTCATCCCAGACCTTACATCTTTCAGGAAGGCACTAAAAACATACCTTTTCCAACTAGCTTATAGCCAGCCACCTTAAACAAGTCCTAAGTGTAACTGATAGCTATCACTTAACACTTAGCTACCACCCTCAACACTAGTATACATCTGTTCTCTATTGGCTACTACCCAAGTTAAACTGTCCTACACAAACCTGTTGATGTTTTAATGTTTACTGTTAAATGTTTAAGTTAATGCCAATTTGATGTAAATTTGTTCCATGTAACCTATTCTATGTAAACCAGTTTATTGTTCATGTTATATGTAAACCACACTGATCTGAAAAAGCGCGGTATATAAAAACAAACAAACAAACAAATAAATAAATAAATAAGATGTGCATGGGTCAAAGTAGGACGTACCTATATTATGGTGTGTGTGCATTTTGCAGTGGCATGTCTCACTACAAGCAAGTGGTGTAGTACTGAGGTCATAGTTCCATAGTCCCTTGCAAGAGTCAGTGTGTGTGTGTGTGTTGACACATCCACAGGAGTGCCAGCTGTGCACTAGAGGATATCATGGAGGACAGAAATGCATGGTTTGTGATGGTCTTGCTGCAGACAGCTGATATGGAAAGGAGGAGGGCAGCAAGGAGGTGACCTTATCAAAGGATACCAAGGCCAAGGGATCAGTTCATGGACATGATAGACAAAATATTCTAGCAGTGGATTAGACATCGACTGCTGATGTCATTGAGGGGGTAGACTATTGTTTAGAGCAGTGGCTTGAATACCAGGTTGCCTAGGTTCATTTCACAATGACACTCCTTGTGGCCTTAGGTAGGTCTGTTGACTGTTCATTGCCTCAGAGAGATCCAAGTTCTGACTGTCCCTGTGTAATGTACATTACTATGTTGCGATGTACAGCATTTAGACCAAGGGATGCGGCATTGTGGACATACCAGCAAGATACATGTCTTTCACCTCTTGGTCTTGAATGCATTGCTGTGTTAGTGTTGCATATCCACTGGTCCTTATACATTTGGATGGTGTCCTCACACAGAGTGAAGAGGTAGCCTAGGGGCAGGAGCAACTGCCTAGTACCCAGGAGCTGTGCGTTTGGCTCTGGCTCCCTTAAGTGGTCATTGGAAGTTTAGCCCTTTCAATTCACCCCTAAATAGCCTCTGTGGAGAGGGACTACCAATAAACTTCAAGCCATCCCTTTTCATTACACACAGGAGCTGCTGGAGCCACACATTAACCACTTCTAATGCCTGTTACCCATTAGCACCGGCGGGTTTAACAGAGCTGCGAGAAAGGGAAACTCTCCCTTCGTGGCTCTGAAAAGCCGCGCTGAGGGAGAGAGGAGGGCTCTGCCGGGGCGGCTGCGGGGCACTTCCTGCTGCCGCCACGGCAGCAGCTTCAGCAGCCAGGTTCTCTTTTTTTATTTCCCTGAGGGGGGGGGGGTTAGGACTTTTAATGGGCTATGGGGGGCTAGGACTGGAAATGGGGGGGGTAGGACTTGTAATGGACTATGGGGGCTAGGACTGGAAATGGAGGGGGTTTAAGACTTGTAATGGGCTATGTGGGGGGATAGGACTAAAAATGGGCTGATGGGGGGGTTAGGACTTGTAATGGGCTATGGGGGGGGGGCTTGGACTGGAAGTGGGCTGATGGGGGGTTAGGACTGGTAATGGGCTATGTGGGACTAGGACTGGAAATGGGCTGATGGGGGGTTAGGACTGGAAGAGGGATGATGGGGGGTTAAGACTGGTAATGAGCTATGGGGGGGGCTAGGACTGAAAATGAGCTGATGGGGGAGTTAGGACTGGAGGTGGGTTGATGTGGGGGTGTTTAGGACTGGTAATGGGCTATGGGGGGCTAGGATGAAATGGGCTGATGGGGGGTTAGGACTGGTAATTGGCTATGTGGTGCTAGGACTGGAAATGGGCTGATGGGGGGGTTAAGAATGGAAATAGGCTGATTGGGAGGGGGGTTAGAACTGTAAATGGGCTGATGGGAGTTAGAACCTGGAAAGGAGCTGATTAAGGGGGCTAGAACAGGAAATGGGCTAATTGGGGGTTACGACTGGTAATGGGCAGATGGCGGGCTAGCACTGGAAATGAGCTAGGACTGGTAATAGCCTGATTGGGGGACTAGGACTAGAATGGGTTGATAAGGGGGATAGGACTGGAAATGGGCTAATGGGGGAGGGGAGGAGAGTGCTGCTGGCCCTGGAAGAAAACTAGGGGCTAGGGCTACAAATGGGCTGATGTGGGAGGATGGTAAAATAGGACTGGAAGGGAGCGTATAATGGGAGGGTCTGCCAGGGGAAGGAGGGGCACAAAGGGAGCTGGAAAGGAGCTGACACCTGGGATGTACTGAAGGGGGACTGGAAGGGAGCTGACACTTGGGGATAGGAGTGGTAGGTGGTTGGGTAATGGGGAGGAGGCTGGAAGGGAGCTGACATGCAAATGGCACTGGAAGGGGGATGGACAGAGGGTAGGGCGACTGGAAGGGAGCTGACTGGGGGGGGTGGCACTGAGAGTGGACGTGAGCTGATATCTGGGATGGTATTTGGACTAGAAGGGGATGGACAGTGGGGAAGGAGGGGGACTGGAAGGGAATGGACACCAGCTGCAGTCGTGGGAATGCAAGGAGGTTGACATAGGAAGGTACCGGGAGGGAAGGACTGGAAAGGGGGCTGATACTGGGGAGGGTTACTGGAACTGGAAATGGGCTGATGGAAGGAAGTGAAGAAAACAAAAGAAGAGATAAGAAATGGCAGATGGAACATGGACCATAGACCACAGAAAGAGAGCTAAGAGAAGACAGGAAAGCAGAAGCCTCAGATCGGGACCAACATGATCAGAGAATAAAATGGTCAGACAACAAAGGTAGAAAAATAATTTTATTTAATTTTAGTGATTGGACTTTGTGCTATTTTATATTTTACACAGTATTGTGGAAATGCATCTCTTATTTATATGATGTTGCACTGCATGTGGACTCTGGCTTCTTGGAGTTTCAATTTAAATTTTGTCTACATATTTTTATTTTTACTTTAGATTGTGGTTACTTATTCTGTACATGGTGAGGGTCGATGTTGCGAGTGTGTGACTAAGGTCAGGTGCTCTGTTAACATGGCGTTTGTACATAAAGATCTATACTGTGCTGTAGTAATTTGACTTGTTCAGCTTTTCAAATAGGTGTACTGTATGGATGTTCCAGGGCCCACTGTAGTATTTACAGTGACACTTTTTTTGGATGGGCTTCTTATGTGAGTTTTGGAAGTTTGTGCTGATATGATATGGTATGGTATGGTAGGTTTGCTCTTTGTTGTAGAATATTGTAATAGTTCACAATATGCCTGGTACTGGAGAATAGTGGTTGTTGTTATTGCTGTTGTTGTTGTTAGTAAGATGATCAGAATCAGATTTTTTTCAAATATTGAGTTCTGTGGGTGAATGTCATGGTTCTGCTCTGCACCTACTGTGAATGCAAAATATATGTTGAAAAAGAAAAAGCAAGAACCATAACACAGTTTATAACAACAAAATAAAAATTAGTTATAATTTAGTTTTATAAACTGTGCTGTTAATTCTTGCTGTCTTTTAGTTCCTTGGTGTTCAAATGGGACCGTACCTAGCCCTGTGCAAGCGGTGCAGCCGCACAGGGCGGAAAGGCTTGGGGAGCGCATTTTGGCTGTCTGCTGTTGCCCTGCCGCTGCTGGCAGGACAAGAGCGGGCAGTCGAAATGTGTTCCCTAAGCCTTTTCGCACCACTTTAAGCAGGTCTAGTCCCTCCCTCCTCTGACGTGAGGGAGGGGACAGATCTGCTTAAAGAGCCGCTGCCTTTCAGATCGGGCACATGCCCCCCTCCTCCTCCCCATACCTCCGTCCAGCGCTGCCTGCTCTTTCCCTGCTACTGGCACCTCCATGACAAAAATAGAGGGCAGCAGCAGCAGGGAAAGAGCAGGCAGCACTGGACGGAGGTATGGGTGGAGAGGGGGGCGTGCGTCCAAGCTGCAAGTCACACAGGGTGTGATTGCAGCTTGGTATGGCCCTGTGTGCAAAGCAAACATCTTGCATTTCCTCCATATAATCTAATCGGCTTTTTGGTTTGGTTCAGTCTCTGATTGGATTTCTGAAAAGGCCCTACCCCCTCTAAGGTGTGTGTGTGTGTGTGGGGCGTCTTTTCATGCTCCGCCTCAGGCAGCAGATTGCCTTGAGCCCCCCCCTCCCCCCCCCCCCCGAATGCAGGCATAGCATAATGGAAAATGCACTGCCATTCTGATTGAAGGGTACTGTGTTAAAATTCCAATGATATCCCTGTGGCTTTTGTGCTGTCTCTTCACCCTTCTTGGCATGAATACTTGGCTTTTTTTTTTTGGTAATGTTTGTCTTTCTACTGGGAGATCAGGGCAAGTTGCACTCAGATACAGTATGTTGATGTATGTTCCTGGTTGCCACAGTCCAAGCTAGACAAATATTTCTAGTTATCATTTAATGTGTTCTGCACTGTGACAACATGATGATGTGATCTGGACAGTCTGTTGTTTATTTAATTACTCACTTCCAGATTTCACTCCCCAATACTTTCCTTGGGATGCCTCGCATTATACATGATGTCTTGGTCAGCAGCACACACTTGGCAGGGTATTTTTATTTCTGCCCACATGGACACCTATTTCATTGTCTATCATGGGCCTTCCTAATATGGTCCCATGCTTCCTTGTACCCATCTTGGGTTGTCCTATGTTGCTACTCTCATTGCTATCTGCTCCTCAGTTCTGTCTCTACAGGCATGCAGATTCACTTTTGCATGGGCTGTGGTACCTCCTTACTCATTAAACATCATTGCCAATGCTGGCCTCTGTCCCTCACTTTGTGCCTGGCGTGGTTCTGTCTATTCCTGTGTGCTTCCGTTCTGTGTCTGCCATTTCTTATGTATCATGGGCATAGTGCACACTCCTTTCCTGGCTGAGGCTTGCATTCTATTATGTGTGTGCAATGTTTGGGCCTCCTACAGTGCGGTCAGCTTCTGCAACCTCTTCCCATGTGTATTCTGCCATGTCGTACCTACTGTGCTAGGGTGCTGTGGTTCCTCTCCCAGCCTCTGCTTGCTGCCACATGTGCAGGTCTGCGGTAGCCTGTTGGCAGCAGCACACCTTCATTCTCCAGCATTTGCCTGCACAGGTTTCAAGTCTCCTGCTCTATGAAATTAGGCTGCCTGGTAGCCACGTTCATAGATGTGCGGCATGGATTTCCTGGCTCTAGGGGGGTGGGAGGGGCATTTTCAGTCTTACACATGGGATGTCATGGGCAACAGCAGACACAGGTCTGACATTTTGTACAATGGTCATACTTTAGACGTTTTGGGATATGACCATTGTTTAGACGGTTTGATGCCTTGGGCGTCTCTACCCTGATTCCGATTTCACATGTGCATCTGGGCATGCAGATCTGGAATTTGCATCGGCAGGTGCACATCTATTATTTACACGTGCTTGCAGCCTGGCCATGCATGCTTGGGAATTGTGCTCTAAGTGCATAACTTTGCACTTGTCCACATTAAATGTCATCTGCCATTTGGACATCCATTCTTCCAGTTTATCAAGGTCCTCTTGCAAATTTTCACAATCATCTTGCATTTTAACAACTTTGAATAATTTTGGGTCATTTATGAATATGTTAAAAATCAGCAGGCCCTGAACAGATCCCTGGCGTACTCCACTATTCACTTTCTCCATTGAGAAAATTGGCCATTTAGCCCTACTCTCAGTTTTCTATCTTTTTACCAATTCCTGATCCACAATAGTGCATCGCCTCCTATCCCATAACTTGTTAATTTTGCCAAGAGTCTCTCATGAGCGACCTTGTCAAAGACTTTCGGAAAATCCAGATACACTATATCAACCAACTCACCTTTGTCTACCTGTTTATGCACACCTTCAAAAAATATAACAGATGAGTAAGACAAGACCTTCCTTGGCTAAATCCATGTTTGCTTTCTCCCATTAAACCATGACTATCTACATGTTTAGTATTTTTTTTTCTTTATAATAGTTTCTACTATTTTGCCTGATACTGATGTCAGAATCACCGGTCTGTAATTTCCAGTATCACTCCTGGACCCCTTTTTTTTACATGTTTATAATTTTGAAACTAGAACAACATGACATGTACATACAAAAACAATCACAAAACAGAGTAAACAAACCCTCCCCCCCACCTCCGTCTCCAGCTGCTAAGGAATAGAACATACAGCTATTACTAGAGGCTAATGTAAATAGTCGCATGGTATCGAGACCTAACTTGCCATTGATTTCCACTTAGTCACAATCAAAGGGAAGTGGTTCCAAGATGAATCATAAGCTGTCTCATAGAGACATATTCCACCAGTGACATCCGTCAAGGGCTGTGTTATTCTTCCAGTTAGTTAGTATTAACTTTAGTGCTACTGTAAGCATAAAGTTGAAGAGAAATCAATCCTCCTTTTTAAGAGAGGGTATGCTTGCCAGAGATCAGTATATCACAATATGCTACCTAAGGGTTTCTTCCAGGTGTAGCACTAATTGTACTTTCTGCCTCTTGTTTCCAAAACAATTGAACAACCCTTGGAACCTTTTTTTAAAAATTGACATTACATTAGCCATTCTCCAGTCTTTAGGTACTAAATGAATTTAATGATAGTTCACAGATTACTAATAAGTCTGCAATCACTCCTTCTTTGTACTTTCTAACAGAAATAACTACTGGCATTGTCATAATGGCTAAAATTTGGCCATATTGCACTATTTTCCCCAGGGAGCCAAAAATTCAAAAATAAGGAAAAGGAACTCCCAATAAGGTAACAAGAGAAAAAATGGAAAAAATAGAAACAGCACAACAGCAGCACTAAACTAAACATGAGAGTTAAAATACACACCAGCTATCATAGAGGAAACAAGACCTCAGTCAACCCCCTGCCAACTAAAGCAGAAAGGATGAGCAAGTTGAATGGCAAACCAGACTGATTTCTGCAGTCTCTATGGAGTTTTTGTGAAGTCCGTCTTGCTGCGTTGGGCTGCACTTCCGTGCTGTCCTTAAGCTAAGTTTCTTCAACTGTTTATTCTGGTTCTCATGCTGCATAACATTGCTTTTCAATGTATGCTATTGGCTCACTAGATTTTTGGGGGATTTTTATTTGAGTCTCTTTTGTGTTTTTGCTGTTTGGCTCTGTACCCCGATATAGTTTTTTTTTCTGACCACTGATGTCTTTTTGAGCTTAGTCGATTATTTAGGCACCGTTGAGGCATTATTTGTGTCTGGTTTGCCATTCAACTTGCTCATCCTTTCTGCTTTAATTGGCAGAGGGTTGGCTGAGGTCTTTTTACCTCTATAATAGCTGGTGTGTATTTTTAACTCTCATATTTAGTTTAGTTTAGTGCTGTTTCTATTTTTTTTTTTTTCATTTTTTTAATTTTTTCTCGTTACCTTGTTAGGAGTTCCCTTTCATTATTTTTAAAATTTGGCCATAGCATTATTCAATTTCCAGTAACAAACACTTAACAAAACAATTGACCCCATCATTTCCCAGGCTGGCCTTCCACCCCAGCTACTTTTCCAAACCTAAATGTGAGTCCTATTTTCAGCCAAACTTAGGAGGTCTAAGTTTTTAACTGAAAATTCATCTTAATTTAGAAACTTAAGTTATGGTATTGATTTTCAATAGTGGTGGTCAGCACTATCAAAGCAGCTGGCTGCCACAGCTGTAAGTCATGACCAGATATTCAGTGCTGGCACCCCTCACTATACTTCCCATTGTCCCACTTCCACGACTGCCCTTGATCACTCAGCTAGTCGGTACTGATTAGCCGTAGCAAGGCTCTTTAAGAACCCTGTGGAAAGGCTACTGCCCTTCCCACATAGCCTACAGTGATACCAGGCCATTCACCTGCTAGCCAGAAATTCCTTCCCTCCCACTTCATTTGGTTCTGCCTTGTATCTCTTTTCTCTGGCTGATTCTGGGAGGAGGCTCAGCCCAACACCCACCACAAGTGGTGACAGCTTCCAGCAAGTTACTGCTCTCTCACAAAAATTAACTGTGGCTCCCTGCCACCATAACCACATTCCAACCCAATCCGACACTGTACTCAAGAGTATTTCTAGCCCCAAGGTCCAAAAGATGAACTCTTATGATTAGACCCCCCTCCCCCCAAGCAGGATCATTGAAATATCTTGACATTCCTCTGTTGCAGCATACTGTATAACATCTAACCCTTATTAAGTTGCCTTTACTTAACCAAATGAAATGCTCCCCAATAACCGTACAAAGTTCACTGTGCCTCAATGAATGAACATAATGTTGTCGAGAAGCACCTTTGTTTGCCACAGAAAAGGATAGAGTTTCATAATGCATGCTCCAAATTTGAACCATCCAACTTGGATGCTTCAGGTAACCTGTCCCCCAAATGGACACCCTCTCTGCAATACTGCAGTCCAATGCTGAGCCACAGAACAAATAGGCAGGGGGAGGGGGGGAGACCCTGAGAAAGAAACAGACCTGAAGCTCTGAAGAGCAGAAGCATACTGGCATCAAATGCCTATAGCCTGAGTACTTGCTAGATCACCCATGGCACCAAGCAATGAATAAAACATAAAACTGCTCTTAATAGAAGCCATTTTTTGAATCAGATTTCTTCATAATGGTTCAAGCAAAAATATTTAATAAATGTATGTAAAACCATGCACTACACTGATTCTTAAATACAATTACTGCATGTATTATGTACCAGTTTTCCCATCCTTTACATTTTTTTCATATTTTCACTTCAGTATTTCCAGGAAGTTTACATCTCTACCTGCAGCACAGTTGTTGCTACTGACAACACAGAAGAAATGGAGCTAATGTTTTCAGCACAATACTCCAGACAATTCAGTGTGTCCATGACGAGGAGATGGCATGTGTATTTTGCAGTGGTTTGTTAATTCTGTAGTGAGATTGTAACTGTGCATCCAAAAATATGTGAAAGACTTTTATATATGCTTTTAGGGGAAAATTTTATAAGGAGCTGCAGAACTTTAAACACTATGTACACGTACAAATCAAGTGTTTTCAATGATTTACATGCCAATAGGCCTTTATGTGCATACCTAGCCAGTCGCTACTCTATAAGTACGCACAGGTGGAGCTTGGGAAGAGCATGGTTGGAGTGTGCACGTATGTTCATATGTTACAAAATATGTGTGTAAGATATGTGCAGTCATTTATACATGACATAGGAGTGGAGGAGGAGCCTAGTGGTTAGAGCAGCAGGCCTGTTAACCACAGAGCCCACTGTTTAAATCCCACTGGCATTCCTTGCGGTCTTGGACAAGTCACTTAACCCTCCATTGCCTGAGGTGCAAGCTCTGGGGACAGGAAAATATACCTGATTATGATTTGCCTTCAACTATTGATAAAAAGAGTTCATGCCTAGATTTGACATGTACTTTCAGTTACTTAAAGTCCTATGTTATAAACCAAATATGCGTGTACTTGAGATAAAATAGGTGCAATTGGCATGTTTAAAAACTTAGATGCCCGATAAGGAATGAAACTCCTAATGTATTAAATTATAAATCCATTCTTGCTGCTGGATGATTGAAGGAGACTCCAGAAATCCATAATTATAATTGTTAAGGTCAATACTGAGTGCTGCTATGGTCAGACTCTTTTATACGCCAACCTCAATGGTCAAAAAATATCCAGATAATGGGCAGCACTGCTTATATAGGTAATGTGGTCAGTGGTAAAACTTATCCAGACAGTGGGGATATTCACCCCGCTATCTGGATAGATATTTGGATAACTTAAGAGAGCTTTTTTGATGTCCTCAAGTTATCTGGATATCTGGATAGAGGGCTAAATATTGTGCTATCCAGATAAGTTGTGGGGTCTCCCTAGCTCTGCACGTGCTTTGCCCCGGCACTATCCAGATAGTGATATGCCACCAAGATATGTGTCCTTCCTGTGGCCTTGAGCATATTTTGCAACAGTACATGTTCTGCAAGCCTTTTGAAAAATACATTGCAAATTGTGAAGGTCACAATTTGGATGTCCATTTTCCTACTGGACACGTGGAGCCAGATTCAGAAAGGGCAGATCCAGACTGTCTGGATGGCCCCGAGCAGGGCGGGCCCATTAAGACCTGATTCTGTAATGCAGGAGCAAAATGTTCCCGCGGCATACTGAATCGGGCCATGAGATGGCCCGGTGTGCCCCTGCAGACCCGCGGGGATGTCCTCCCCACAGGCCCCCCTGACTCCCAACCTAAAACTGGGCAGCTGGGGCCAGGATCGGGTGGTGGGGATTTACCTGCACCCGGCCCCAATAGCCCGGTTTATGCTGCTTATTCCAGCTTCGAAATGGAATAAGCAGCACGTTCTCCCTGACCCCTCAGGATGTACAGGGCCGTAACCAGAATCGGCCCTGTATGTCCTGCTGCCTCAGCCTGCCCCCACTCTGCCCTCACTCCGCCCCCTCCTGCCCCCCACCAGCTCTCCCCGTACTTCTGCTCTGGCCATGCAGGGAGAGTTGGAGGGGGAATACGGGCAGGACGGCATGTGGGATGTGCAACCCCACAAGTCATCTCTCTGAATCGGGTCCATTATGTAAAATTTGGCTTTAAGGCTTTTTATTTTGAGCAGCCTTTTCATTGCAAATAATATATGCCGGTATCAGCAGAATTTATTTGGCAATACATTGTTTGTTGGAGGGGTTGGGATTTTTTTTTTATCATTGTCTTGTATAGTGCTGTTTATTTTTGTGATGATTATATTATGTGTTGGTTCCCTTTAGGGTTTCTGTTACCCACTACAGGCTATTATTAATTGTCAGCTTAATATATTCTAAATTAAACATTTCTCAGAAAATGTAACACAGAAACAGAGAAATTACTGGGGGAAAAATAGTTCATCTTGAGGAGCCTAAAAGCTATACCTATCTTGTTTGTCTGTTTCCTCCACTTATTTCGATCATGCAGACTTGGCCTTTGACATTATCCTAGCTTTCTCACTGTTAATGACTCCTCTCTCATATATTTATGAACACCGATACTATTTCTGTCTATCCGTCTACTGTGATATGCCTATACTATTGATATTAGAAACAAACAAGGAGGAGGATAGATAGAACTCACCTGTGGAAGCTATAGAATCCAAAAGATGGAAGAGCTAAGCCGATACATGCACTTTTTAAGAATTTTCTAGTGACAAGAATCATGAATGAGAACTAAAAAAAGGCACAGACACTGATAACACAGGTACACTAAAAAATTTTTTTTTTAAACTGCCTCTAATGTTTCGATTGATTTTTACGTTTTTTGGTGCGCTGAATCCAAATCTGGTAACCAATTTGCTCCATCACGTACAGATTTTTTGCTACATTGGGTTAGCAGTTTGAGGTGAACGTTTCAGATTGAGTGCGATCGAGATAAAAGTTTCTTGGATGAATTCTTTATACTAATTGTTTAGTAGTTATTCAAATAAGAATAAAGAAAATTGTAACAAGGCAGCACATAAGAATAGAGTAATGTCAACAAAACACACTGTGATGGTAGCAAAATTGTCTGCACTTAAAACAGCCACATACATGTGCACAAACATTGAGCATATAAGAGCGAGGTTAGACACAAAGCAAAGCAAAGAAATGTGCAAAAAATGTTATACAGGTATGTATGTAAGAATAGAAAACGCAAACCGCACCATTGCAATACATGAAGACAAACACCCGATGGTGTGAAAATAAAATTCTAATAAATGAAATCCGACACTGTGGTAATAACTAGCAAATTTTTATTTCAAAGTTTAGTAAAAACACGATATTTGTCAACACAGTTTAGATTTTAAAGTCATTCTTGGGTCAATCAATCTCCTGGTGGGCCCGTTTCTTCTTCCCCCGAATGCTTTTCTTGTTGCGCTGCTTGGCGTATTTTTCATCTGGGGTTTCCCGCAGCAGCAACCAGCAGAAATCAGCCATCATAGTGGTGTTCCATCTTCCTTGGTACCTTCTCTCTGCGTCCTTGATGTCCTGGTGAAACCTTTCACCTTGTTCTTCACTGTACGCCCCCAAGTTTTCGGGAAAGTAGTTCACATGGGAGTGCAAGAAATGGACTTTCAGGCGCATGTTACAGCCTTGTTCTTTGAAGGCATTGAGCATCCTGGCAACAATATCCTTATAGTTCTCATCCCGCCTGTTCCCCAAGAATTTGAGAACAACATCCTTGAAGGAATCCCAGGCTTCTTTTTCCTTCTCAGACATCGTTTCAGCGAATGCTCCATCTGAAATGAGTTTCCTTATATCAGGGCCAACAAACACTCCTTCCTTTAGCTTTGCTTCAGAAAGTATGGGGAACTTTGAGCAAAGGTACCGAAAGCACTCACCATCTTTTGGAAGGGACTTGATGAATTGCTTAATGAGACCCAACTTAATGTGGAGAGGTGGTAATAGAATTTTATCACGAGGTACCAAGCTCTCATGAAGAACATTTTTCTCACCGGGTCTCAAATACTCCCGAATTGGCCAGTCTTTTTTCCCCCAGTGTAGGTCGCGGGCCCGGCTATCCCACAAGCAAAGGAAGCAGGGATATTTGGTGAAACCGGATTGCTGCCCTAATAGCATGGATAGAATTTTAAAGTCTCCACAAATCATCCACTTATGCTCATCATAACGAATCTTCTGAAGAATCAGGGCCAAATTCTCGTATTTTTCTTGGAGAATAACAGAGTGAGCAATAGGAACTGAAGCGAATGTGTTGCCATTATGAAGAAGAACACCTTTTATGCTGTCTTTTGACGAATCAATGAACAGCCGCCATTCAGCAGGATCATACTTGAGTTTAAACTTTTCCATCACTCCGTATATATCGTTGCAAAATACCAAATCTTCCTCTTTGCTGAAATACTTCAAAAATTGTGTCTCGCGGTTATGGTACCAATAAAAAGTTGTTCCTGGTGACAATAGATTTTTCTGTTTAAGCCGAGAACCTAGCAGTTGGGCAGCATCTTTTGGGAGTCCTAAATCCCGGACTAAATCATTCAATTCAGCTTGAGAGAAAAGTTCAGGTTTCGGATCTGGTTCAGTTTCAAACTCGGAAGTACTGGACTCATCGGGAAAAGCCATCTGATGAGTCTCATCATGATCAGAACCATCCACACAAATATGATCCAAAGATTTTGGTGGTTCAGGCACAGGTACTTCGTTGCTATGAGGCATAGGCCTAATTGCTGAGGGAAGGTTGGGGTAACTTATTACGTTCTTATTTTTTAAGTTGTATCCCTTCACAATGCAAGAGCAAAAATAGCAGTCACTGCTGTGGTCTCTTTGTTCACGCCACATCATAGGTATTCCGAAACGAAATGCTTGTTTTTTACCTTTCATCCATAAGCGTAGATCTTCCTCACATGTCTTGCACACTTTGTGAGGAGCCCACGGTTTGTCTTGATCGCCTAACTTCAAACCGAAATAGGCGAAATATACTTTTTTAATAAATGCAGAAATGTTCCTCTGCCGCTTTTTCACGGTATATTCCCCACAAATAAAACAAAAACTGTCCGGAGAGTTGACGCAACCTCTGGCTCTGTGAGCCATCACAAATACACAGCACTGCAAACTACAACTGTAGTGAACCACTTCGGAATAAAGCTGGATTACGACTGAGCAAACAAAAGGTAATAATGAACTTGCAAGAAAATGAAATTTGACAGGAACGTTCATGTCGCAACCACCGTGTTTGAGCGAGCGAACGAGGCGAGGCGAACAGGAAAGAACATGCGCCAGCGCGAGTACTGGATTTAGCCCCCCGCCTCCCAATTGTCCTGTTAATGTATAAAATGAATACAAAACACTCTAAAATATCATGAGGGAGTGTTTCTAGTTAGTTAACCATTACAACCTCTATTTTGGGCCAAGAAAATAAACTGCAGTCGGCTAAAAAGAAATTATGTGAACATTCCTTATATGGGTAAGAAATCTAATTTTGCAAGAAAACGTGATGTGATGGAACATTTTGGCTATTTTTCCTGGATTCAGCACCCCAAAATCTATAGGAATCAGTTGCAAAACTGGAGGCAGTTTTTTGGTAGTGTACCTGTGTAATTTTAGCACAAAGAATGATAATGGAGTCAATGAAAAGATATTGCATCATCTTCGAACCAACAGATCAAGCCAACTCAATTAATTACTTTGAAAAATGCTAGCATGGAACTGGCAAAGGAGAGGGTATACAGTAGATATAATTTATGTGGATATAGCCACATGAATGGGAAGAGGGAAAAATAAATACACATACAGCACGATACTTTAAAGGATGTATCCAATTTGCAGCACCTGCTAACTGGGTCCCTCTCACTGGGAGATATTCAGCGGCTCTATTCAGATAGTGCTGCTAAATATCTCCTCTGTCTACCATGGAACTATACAGATAGTGCCAGGGTGACCTGGAAGCGGAGCTGATGCAGCGCAGGCATTTATCCAGATAGCAGCGATTTTCAGCGCGGCTATCTGATAACAATCTGCATAACGTAGGTCACCAAAAGAGCTGTCCTAAGTAGGATGCGGGGTAGCTATCCAGATAATGGCTGAACTATCTGGATGGTGGCAATGAATATTCAAATTTCATTTAACCATATTAGCCAGTGTTTAAAAAATAAGCTGACCACCATGGCTAAATGTTGGGAGGATAGATTAGATATTGTTGGTTGGTAGAATGTGAAGATAGTGATAAATAACTTGTTGCACTGACTGATATAAGATAGGAACAAACAAGACACCCGACAACAGACCAAGAAGACTTAACAGTCAACACCTTTTCACCTTCCCAACCTCAAAGATGAAAAGAAAAAAACAATCTGCAATAAAGCCTTCTCCTTATACATGCTCTCAATCTGGAATTCCTTCCCAGACAATTTAAGATCCATTGACACAATCCCTGAATTCTGGAAAAGACTCAAAACCCACCTATTCAGAGAACACTTTGGAACACACACCTAAGAATATAGAACTCTTGATAAGATATCCTGACAAACAACTGTAATTCCCCCCTCTCCCTTTACCCTTTCTCACTAATCCTACGCAATGGAGCATGTTTGGTCAAGGTTTAACACACGTTAAGTGCCACTGCACCCATAGAAACAAAACTTTATTAACGAATGTTAAATCCATTAGTAAACACGTCCCTGTGTTTAGTCATGTAAGCTGTATAGTTGGTTGATCCACCCTAACTCTCCCCGTTTAATGTAATAAGTTAAGTTAGATGTTATTTGTAAACCACTTTGACATAATGATAAAGCAGTATAAAATAAAATCTGTTAAATAAAATAAATAAATAAATACTGTAGAGTACCACACACACCTATACAGAAAGTCCCTACATTTCATCATGCTTTTTAGAAATTTACAATTGAAAATGACAAGAAATGTCTAATAGTCCAGTAAATACTGGAAGGCTGACAGGGAAGGCTTGTGGAGATGTGGGAAGGCTTCAGTGAGACAGCGGTTATAATATACTGTTTTGGCCACAACAGTGGAAGACCCAGAATTAGAGTTTCTACTGCCTCAGAGCTTGGAAGGCTCCGCTGCCTCCGTCATCTACCTGCTACTCTTCTCTTCCACTGAGCCCTGCAGAGCTTTGCTACCTCCTTCATCTTGTGGAGTCCCATTGCCTCCTTCCCCCACCAGACCTGGCAGAGCACAGGGATTAAATTTGAAAGGAAAGTAGCGGAGAGCTTGGGATCAGCTGAATCTTTGGCAGTAGGGAGCACAGCAGTGAAAGGAGATTGACTCCAATTATGAGCCAAAGTGGATTTTTGACATGAACAATGTGAAAAAAAATACATGGATATCTTATAATCGGGACAATGAAAGATATGAAATCGGGACAATGAAAGATATGAATGTGATGTTGGGCCTCTTACAATATATGAGGATGTAGATGATTTTCAAGTGCAGAGATGTATCTCTGCATGCAAATATTCCACTTGTCCAAGTCATGACATTTTCAGCAACATAATATAGATACAAAAGTTGGACAATGAAGAAGCATGACAGGAAAAAATTGATGCCTTCAAATACTATGTATACCATGGACTGCAAATCAATCAATAGGGGAGGAGATCAAACTTAAGCTTTCCTTGGCAGCTCAAGTAACAAGACTTTGACTTTCATATTTTGGACACATCATGCAAAGAGAAAGATCATTAGAGAAAGACATCATGCTTGGCAAGATTGAAGGTCAACATAAAAGAGGAAGACCAGCAATGCTATGGATCGATACAGTAACAGCAGCTATGGATGCCATTCTATCAATAATTAGCCACCTGATTGAAGGATGAACACAGTTTAGTACAACTATCCACAGAGTCACCATGAGTCGACATCTACTTGATAGCACTAGCCAACAGTATGAGACTTAGGGCCCCTTTTACTAACATTTAGCTAGAGCTACTGCTGCATGGCACATTTTATTCTTATGGGCTGCGTGACAGATAGTTTGAGCTATGTGTTAGTAGAAAGGACTCTAAGGGGTATGTTTACTAAACTGTCTTAAGGCGCGATAACGTGGTGGCGGCGTTAAGGAACACTAGCACTGTGAAATCCAGGTCTGAAGGGTGGAGTAAGGCTTCCCAGAGGGCGGATATAAGGGGTCAATGGGCAGAGAGTGGGCGGAGAGAGGCTCCAGGCATACTAACGCTGTGAAATCTGGGTCTGAACACTAACACCAGTGAAACCCTCGCGTTAGGCACATTTGCAGGAAAGAGAAACTATTTAAGTCAGCAATGTGAAGCAAAGGCAGGGAAACCCAGAAAAGTGATAGTTGTGATACATGTGCAGGAACCAAAAAGGCAAATAAACATATAAAAGGACCAGAACCACATTTAAAATCCCAATAACCAAGTTGGCCAATAGTGATATTAATGATAAACATAAAGCAACACTACTGACAAAGCGTAAAAATTAAGAAATCATGTTTGGAAGGGTCTATGCTCTATCCCCCTATAAAGTGAATGATCCCACAGTGAAATAGCGCTGATCAGGGTTTCTGTCATTTAGATTGGGTAGGTTTGTTATGGCGTGCACATGTGCAGCAACAGCAGAGTGGGCACGTAGGAAAGGGCAACTGTACTGATGCTGTAAATGGGATACAGGGGGCTGCAGGCGGCACATGCTGTGGTCCAGCTGGGGCACAGTGCAGACTAGGCAGATGCCTAGGTGGCACATAGGAATGCCGAAACTGTAAAGCAGCAAGACAGCAACTGGCGAGGGTCCAACATGGGCACAAGTGTGTGTCCCACAGTCTCATAGGGGATATTACCCAGCGGGTACCCCCAAGGGCACATAACATTGGCAGGCTGTGCCGGGGGAAAGCACGCATGTCCATGTAGGCACCCCTACCCGAGAACCCACACCATAGGCAGCTGCCTACCGGTACACTGGATGGAATGGGACTGCACACCACCAGCACCACCGGCATAATGGTATGGCAGCATGGTGGCGGAGGGGTGCTGGTGGCGGAGGGGGCAGTGGCATCTGCCCACAGCAGACCATGGCCAAGCCCCGTTAAGGTGGGTGCCATGCACTGCAACAGACAGGGTCTGTCTGACGAACAATCATGGTATCCCCAGGGAATAGTCTGTCCCAGTGGCAACAGTGTGGTGCAGTACACACAGCCAGTCTGTTCAGGAGCAGAAAGTCACAAGTTCAAGTCCCAGCTGTGGCTCCTGCCAACCCTGTCGCCATATTTTACCCAGTATTAAACCATGGTAATAAAGACGGAACCTTTATTGCAGATAAAATAAACATGCCTGAAACGCCTATATTTTACCCTACAAAGCACAGACACCATAAACATGTGCAATCCCTATAGGAGAGTTCCCCAACTGCAGTCCTGGAGGGCCAAACACCATTCAGGTTTCATGCTGTCCCTAATAAATATGTCTATGCTACATTTGAATGCGCTGCCCCCATTGTATGGAAATGTATCTCATGCATATTCATTAGGGACAGCATGAAAACCTGAACAGTGTTTGGCCCACAAGGACCAGAGTTGGGAGCCTCTGCCCTAGAGCAGTAGCCAACATGGGCATAAATACCCACACCCACAGGCTCCAGTATCCAAAGCCTCATGGAGAGTCAGGCTGTTGGGCCCTGCGTGGAGCAGCATCTTCCAATACTGGCACCTGCATACCTTAGCAATGCCGTCCTAAACTTGGGAACACGTTCCACATATATCAAAAGGTTGCTATAATTAATGTCAGCTAACAAATCCTAAGTTAAACACAATTTGTTGATAGAGATTCATCATAGCAACCTTTCTGATATCTGTGGAGTGTGTTTCAGTTATTGATTCTGACAGTGTTTACCTCCCCGGGGAGTGACCCTAAAGTATTGCATACCATAGCTATACCTGCACTGTGCCCAGGACTGGTGTGGCGGCCAGGGCTGCCACAAACCTCTATATTTGCACAATGCTGGCATAGGTATGGGAGTGTGTGTCTGTCTATCCAGTGTGTTGTGGCTGCCTACACCTTACTGAGCCCACATTGTTTGCACTGTTTCCAGTGTTAGCCTGCCAATGTGCATAATAAGGAGCAAGGTACTGTGGGCATGGCCCGGACAGGGTGGCATGGGCAGGATGCATTTGCACAGGGTATAGGGCAATGGCTGGGACATTGTAGTGCCCGACCACCACCTGCATGGACAGGGTGGCCACAGCATGTCATGCTGGGAGGTCGCTCTCACCCTGACTGAGCAGTGACCACAGCATGGCTAGATTCCACCATAGTGCTATACCGTATTTCACTCAAGTGATATTTATGAGTTCTCTTTTTTGGGGCCCAATCACTGACATATTTGCGTGGTGTGTGTGCTGACAGCCAAGTTTTGGGTGCACACAGTTTCTCCAGGAACATGCACTATGTACTAGCTAGCAGACTGTCTGCAGCTAGCATATGTATGGCTGCACCACCTTGCAGGATGCAGCAGGTGCACACTGACTGCCCTCTGCTGGTGAATGTCAGATTGTAGTGGGGGGCAGCTGAGCTGACTGGGCCCACTACCTATCTGCCAGTGGCCTTGTCCCAAATGCATATCTTCAGCAGCTGTCCATTTGCCACCAGGACTGGGGTTGCTGGTCCCACAGCCTGTCCTCATGTACCTCCACAGCCCCCCTTGCATAGAGTGAGAGTGCGGGTCTGTTGGGGGGGGGGCAGATCATGTCCTCCACCCTGACCCAGAGAGGGTGGCTTCATAAGTACATTGTCCCCATGTGAGCCCTGACCCATCCCTGCTCCCTAAACAGGTGATCATAGCAAGCACAGTGGATATGCACAATGTTGTGTGCATCATGGTCCACAAGGGCCAGACATGACTGGCAATTACAACTGGACACAGAGACCTTCTAAAAGTATCTGCAACAAATACCTGTCACACACTGGCGCTGATGGAGACCTGCAGCACAGCCCACCTTGATCAACCTAGGTACGGTGGACCTGGTGCTGGCCACTCTACCTCACCCTCAGCGTGAGCACAGAACACGCACATTGGCATGGCCTGTGGGTACTCTGTGCCAGTAACATGCACGGTCATTCCCCCCTACCAAGCTGATGTGCTGTAGAGGTGCATACCCCATCTGGTGAGCAGATGTAGACTGCTGTTCTGCATGTGAATTGCATTATGGGTACTGTTGGTTCTATCCTATCCTGGTAGCCACAGCAGACAGTTTTATGGTGATGTGCACTCTTTCTGTAGCCAGCCATTGGTATGGTAACTCCCATAGTGATGTAGCACAATGGTTAATGCAATGACTTTAGTAGCAGAGGTCATGGGTTTGCTTCCTCTCTGTTCCCCTTTTTTTATGGCTGTCCTACGCAGGTACGTTTCATTCGTGTAACAGTCATATCTGTGCAGATCTGTGCTGCCACCACATTATACCCTCATCACTGTTGCCATCCATCCTTCTGTCCATCTATGTGTGTGTGCCAGCTGTGTGGCGTCCTGCCCTAATGTGCAGGCTGCTACCCCATGTCTTGCACTGGCACACTTTTCTGCATTGTGGCTCTTCATGCTTGCCTCTCCTGTGTCTGCTCTGCATGGCACTGCTCTCCTCTATCCTCCTGTTATTGCACTTATCCTGCCACCTCTACCTCCTCTGGTGGACATGTATCTCCATCTTCTGCCACACACTGTCATTGTTGCACTGTACATTACCATCACCCTGTACATCGGTACAGCTGCCCCTGATATGTTTGTCCACTTTACCTGCTGCCACATGGGCTGCACGCAGATTTGGCTGGTCCATCAGCTCTGTCATCTACTTTCTTCCATCACTTGTTCATTGCCTTTCCTTGGTGCTCTGTGCAGTGTTATGGTTACATCTGTGTTTGAGCCATACATTTCATGCTTGTAACTTTGTGGCACCTTTGTGCCCCTTGCACCATCTCCTGTGTCACCTTGGCATCCCTGGGGCATCTTTCATGGCACCTTAGGTTTGGCCAGCTTATGGGGCACCTTATATGCTGCCTTGGAGGGTGCCATCCTTTCCTGCCACCCTCTGGGGCACATTATGACCTGCCTTGGATGACATGGTGCTTTATGATGTGCCTTATGGTGCGCCCTAAAAGGTTCATTAGGTTGCGGCACTGGGGTGAGGCTTTTTTGGCTGGCAGTGCAAATTGTTGGGATATGTCTGACTGTTACAAACAGGAAAAGGGATTGCCTCAGACAGTTTTTTAACTAAACCCACTGGGGGATCAAACTCATGACCATTGTATCAGCAGTCAATGTATTAGCCAGTATGCTACATCTCTGTTGTTGCAATTGCAGGTCAGCACGCTTAATTAAGGCTAACACGTGTTAACGTGCCACGGCTCCCTCTATCGTGCGATAACGGACTTTATCGCGCGATAACCAGAAATGCTACCTTAAGACCAGAACGCCCACTACCTTATATGGCATTCGTCACAGTAAGACTGCAACTAACGCCGGTAACAATAAGACAGTTTAGTAAGCATACCCCCAAGTATTGTGATGATTATGTTTAATTTTTTTATGGGCAGTTTAGCTTTCCCTATACAAGTCAACCAAGATTTCTATAATCTGGTTTGGTGTACTCTTTCTGTTCCAGGTTTGAATCATTCATTTATAAACTGCTTTGGCAAATACTTTCCAAGCATTCAGAAGATTTTATTATTTATTTCTGAACTAAAAGGTAAAGTGGTAATTTGTTAATATTTTATATATTAGTCCATTTGTGGCATTCATGAGGAAACTGAAAGAATTATTTTATATTTTTTATAGATGATACATTTATTACAAAAAATCTATGACATGTAGCACAGCAATTCAATACTAGGAAAAAAATAGTAACAGGCTTATTTCATCCTGGACATACAGAGGGGATCACGATTCTGTTCCTGCAGGGCACATCTAGTCCCACGGGAGCAGAATCACAATCAGTCATGTACGTGCAGGCCGGGACTGTGTTTCAGTCCGGCCTGCACGTACATGAGAAGCCCAACTAACTCAGTCAGGGCTTTTGAATGGAGCCGCAGCATCATGGCGTCCGGTTGCCATGGCACCATGGCTCCATTTAAAAGCCATGATGCCGACCGCTGGAAAATAAGGCTTATTCCCCGCAGCCCGACCCCCGATCTGGCCCTCTAAGGCCAGAGTCGGGCTGCGGGAAATGTTCCCTGTCCCATCCACGCCCTAGGCACAACAAAAAAACATGTCCAGGGAAGTTATTCTACCTCGGAGGTGGAATAACTTCCCTGCACAAGCCGCCAGCCCTGGACGTTCAGGGCTGACATTAGAATCGGCCCTGTACGTCTAGAGCTGGCGACCGCCCAAACTCCGACCAGACTCCTCCTCTGAGCCACCCCGTCTAACTTTCCCGCACAAGCAGTGGGGAAGTTAGAGGCAGGCAGGGAAGGCACAAATATCACAGAACTGGGCCCTAATGATCAGCTGCAGTGTGCAGAGTGGTTTCTAGTAGGGATATGCATGCAGTCTGTTAATGCACCTTAAAAGCTTTAGTGTATGCATAATTAATTTAAAACATGTACAATCAATTTTGAGCATACAAAATTAGTTTTACAATGCAAATGATGAATGTGCATATATTAAAAAATTCTAATGTTCCTTAAATATTTTTAGTACAGTGAACTGACATATAGGCACAAAAATCAGGAAAATCTCAAACAATCTGAAAACCAACCATACTTTTTGCCAGTGCAATCCTTACGGGTAAGTTTACTAAAGGGTATTAGCTGATAAAGTGCACTAATGTGGGAAAATCACGCTTTGGTGGCAGCTAACACAGACCACATGCAGCTACCACAAGCAATTATTTTGCAATAGCTGCATGTATTAGTTATACACAAAGCTAAGCTTTCAGACTTTACAATTGCCTGGCTTTTTAATATAAATTTTCCTTGCCAATATATTACTTGTTCTATTCTCTTAGAAGAGTACTTAGGCACTGTGGTGTGTTAGAGTAATTGCACCAAGGAAGTGGGACAAACACCAAAAAGAAAAAAAAACCCTTAATAGTTTAGGAATATTTAGATTGCCTACATTCCTTGCATAGCCTTTAAATCAGATATCTGAGTGTGTCCTCAGTTCATATAAGGATTTCTGGCCAGGGACACTTTTGATATATAGCTACTTGGAAATGAAGTACATTTGCTTTTAGATTTGCAGAAACCTGGTCATCTACTAAAGCCTCCTACTTAATTTTGCAGCAAAGGTATACATTTTAAGGTTCTTTGCGTAGTGGGCTGATACATAGAAGTAAGATTTCATTTTGAACTTTTCAGTTTCCATTGTTCTGTTACAAGCCTGCTTCACAGGGTGTGGTTAATTCAATCAGCTCTGCAGCTTGAACAAGCTACCTGATCAAGCTCTGGTCATCACAGCCCCAAGAGACTCTATAAAGCTAAGCTTTCAGACTTTACAATTGCCTGGCTTTTTAATATAATTTTTCCTTGCCAGTTTATTACCTGTTTTATTCTCTTAGAAGACTACTTAGGCACTGTGGTGTGTTAGGGTAACTGCACCAAGGAAGTGGGACAAACACCAAAAAGAAAAAAAGACCTTGCTCTTCATATCTTTCTGTCTACATCCCATTTCTAATTGTTCACAGCCACCTTAATCTACAGTCTAGTGGCAAACAGCCTAACTTTTAGCTATACGTTTAGGAATATTTAGATTGCCTACATTCCTTGCTTAGCCTTTAAATCAGATATCTGAGTGTGCCCTCAGTTCATATAAGATCTACTGAGCAGAGACACTTAACATACTACCCACCCTACCCTTCAGCCCATCTGTCCCATGGTTGCATTACCTATATAGTCATCATATACATTGACTTCTGTCCTTTAATTAGGTGTTATACCCACCTTTTCTTCTTCTAGGACCACTTTATAACAGTTTTAATCAGCATGTTGTGTATTCAATGCAATAACTGTGGGGCTTTTAGTTCTAAGAAGAATTATTTGGAGCCTAAGAGTTTGCCCTAGATGCCTCAAGTTATCTGCTATGCATAAAGAATTGACTCTACTAAAGGAAGAATAGGCTGCAATTAAGCACACCTCTTCTAGGGTACAAACTGAACAAAATCCACCACTGTTCCCACAAAGAATCAAACAGCCCAGGAACAAATGGATCACAGTGGGCTCTGATAGGTTGCGACCTGTACATGGAAACACCCTCTACATCAAGAGATTACCTTCTGGATAATGAGGGTGCCCAATCTGTGGAAACTGGAGTTCCCTTAAATGAGAAAGTCAATACCCAATCTACTGATAATGCACCAAATATGAAGAAAAAAAACCCACAAAACAGAAAACTACTACTACTTAGAAATTCCATCATCAGAGGCACCAACTTGGGTACACAGTTAAAAGGAGAGAAGATGGTCAAATGCCTCCCAGGCTCTTCAGCCAGCAGGAATATGAACCAAATTGTTGGTATAGTTAATGCAGAATGTGAACACTCCAAAATTGACATTGTTATCCACTTGGGTACAAATGACCTGGCTAGAAACAGTGCCTCTGAAGTTCAAAGGAACTTCCAGACTCTGGGAGAGAAGCTCAAGCCTATTGTTAACACTGTAACATTCTCAGAAGTTCCACCTGTTCTTGGTAAGGGGGCCAGAAAGACTGCATCGCATAAAAAACGTTAATGCATGGCTCCAAACCTGTTGCAAAGAAGAAGGATTTAGATATATAGGCGACTGGGGAAACAGTTGGATCAATAAGAGACTATACTGTGCTGATGGACTACATCTCTCTGTCGCAGGGAAAAGCATCCTAAGTAAAAAAAAATCCAGGCAGTATGTGGACAGGCATTTAAACTAGGGCAAGAGGGTGATGGATGGAGAAGGACAAGTACAGGACATCACTCCCAGCAAAAGCATAATAACATTGGAAACAGTCACACTTTTAAACCACACATTAATGGCAAGTGGGAAGAGGTATGTAGAACAAAATCCATGCAAAATACAGGCAAACAAGTTAACAAATGCTGGAAAGCAATGAGCACAAATGCTTGAAACCTAGTCAACAAAGTTCCTGATCTGGAAGCCCTAATGGTGGAAATGGACTTGGGCATTGTGGCCATTTCAGAAACATGTTTAACGAGTCACATGAATGAGCATTGTGGAAGCTGTGGACTTTGGGTACCTGCCAGGTATTTGTGACTTGGATTGGCCACTGTTGGAAACAGGATACTGGGCTTGATGGACCCTGGTCTGACCCAGTATGGCATTTCTAATGATCTTATGTTCTTATGAATGGGATATAGCCATAGCTGGCTATAATTTATTTAGAAGAAATAGAGAAATCAGAAAAGGAGGAGGAGTAGCCCTATATGTCAAAAGCAATATTAAAGCTGCTGAAATGCAGGGTACGTGGGAAAAAGAAGGAGTGCTGTGGATGGTATCGGAATGAGGAGATGGCACTGTCATCCATACTGGTGTGTACAGGCCTCCAACTCAAACCGAAGAAATGGATAGAGACTTGATTATTGATATTGCAAAGGTAGCCATGAAGGAGAATGTATCATATTGGGTGACTTTAATCTACCCGATGTGGATTTGAGTATTCCTTCTGCAAATCTGGAAAGAGGTAAAAAAATTGTGGTTGCCTTGCAAGATGCACTGCTTAGACAAATGGTGATGGAACCAACCAGGGAAAGTTCGATGCTGGATTTAGTACTCACCAACAGAAAAAGTGTGTCAAATGTCTGGGTGGGTGCCCATATGAACAACAGTGATCATCACACTGTGTGATTTTTTTGAGATAAAGGTCAAGGCAGAGTCCCCTCACAGCAAGCTTAAAGTCCTAGACTTCAAAAACATTGACTTTGGGGAGATGATGAAGTGCCTGAAGGAGGAGTTGGCAGGGTGAGAGGAGGTAAGGGAAGTGGTATTGTAGTGGGCTAAACTAAAGGAGGCAATAAAAGGGGCAACGGATACATATGTAAGGAGAATAAATAAAAACAAGAGGAAGAAGGTTTCCTATTTGGTTTTCTAAAGCAATGGCTGCACAAATAAAGGCAAAAAAACACAGCTTTCACAAAATTCAGAAGTTTGCAAACAGAGGAACACCGAAAATAATACAGGATAAAGCTAAAAGAGACAAAAAGAGAAAGATAGCAAATCAAAGGCAGAAGAAAAGATGGCAAAATGTGGTGATAAAACATTTTTCAGGCATATTCGGGAGAAGAGGAAGATCAGAGGTGAAACTGCAAGACTCAAAAGTGCTGAGAACGGGTTTGTAGAAAATGACGTTGAAAAAGCAAAAATGCTAAACAAATATTTCTGTTTTTACAAAAGAAAATCCTGAAGAAGGACTACCTGTGACTGACAAATATATAAACAGAAATGGAGTAGATACTATGCCATTCACAGAATATGATGTGTTGAACAGCTTGCAAAACTGAAAGTGGACAAAATCATGGGACCGGATGGGATACATCCCAGGATACTGAAAGAGCTCAGAGAGGTTCTTGCAGAGCCTTTAAAGGATATTTTTAATAGATCCTTGGAGACAAGAGAAGTTTCACAGGACTGGAAAAGGGCCAATGTGGTACCTCTTCACAAAAGTGGTAATAGGGAAGAAGTGGCAAACTACAGGCCAATAAGCCTTACCTTGGTGGCAGGAAAAGTAATGGAGGCTCTCCTGAAAGAGAGAATAGTGGACTTTATAGAAACCAATAGGTTGCATGATCTGAGGCAACATGATTTTACCAAAGGACGATCATGCCAAACAATTCTGATTGAGTTCTTTGACTGGGTGACCAGAGAACTAGATCAAGGACATGCGATGGTTGTGATCTACCTAGATTTCAGCAAAGCCTTTCATATTGTTCCTCATAGGAGGCTTATCAATAAACTGACCAGCATGGGAATAGGTCCCAAGGTGGTGAAATGGATTAGAAGTTGGTTGACAGCAGAAGGTGATGGTAAACGGAACTCACTCGGATGAACTGAAGATTAGTGGTGTGCCCCAGGGATTGGTCTCAGGACTGGTACTGTTTAATGTATTTGTGAGTGGTATTGCTGAAGGACTGAATGGAAAAGTCTGTCCTTTTGCAGATAACACAAAAATTTGCAACAGAGTGGACTCCCCTGAGGGAATGGATAACATGAGGAAAGATCTGCAAAAACTGGAAGAATGGTCTAATGCTTGGCAGTTAAAATTTAATGTGAAGAAGTGCAGTGTCATGCACTTGGGATACAGAAATCCAAGGGAATTGTATGAGATAGGGGGCAATAGGTTGGTGTGCATGGACCAGGAGAAGGACCTTGGAGTGATTGTTTCTGAGGATCTCAAAGTGGCGAAACAGTGTGACAAGGCAATGACCAAAGTCAGAAGGCTGCTGGAATACATGCAGAGAGGAATTACTAGCAGAAAGGAGGAGGTACTAATGCCACTGTACAAGTCACTGGTGAACCCTCACTTGGAATATTCTGTTCAGTTTTGGAGACCATATCTCATAAAGGATATAAAATGACTGGAAACGGTGACCAAAATGATTTGGAGCCTGCACCAAAAGATGTATGAAAAGAGACCTAAATATGTATACTCTAGAAGAGAGGAGAGACAGGGGAGATATGATACAGACCTTTAAATACTTAAGGAGTATTAATGGACAAACAAATCTTTTTCGAAGACCGGGAAGCGGTACTACTAGAGGGCATATCATTAAGCAAGGGAGTAAACTGAAGGGCAACGTCAGGAAATACTTTTTCACTGAAAGGGTGGTGGATGCTTGGAATGCCCTCTCGTGGGAAGTGGTGGGGGCAAATACAGTGACAGAATTCAAAATGACATGGGACAGACACAGTGGATCCTTTTATAGCAACAGGATAAAATCAAAATAAACTTAACTGTCTCTGATAGCTCAACAAGTAAAGGTGACCTCCACGGAGCAGTGGATACACCCCTAAACAAAGGCATGAGGAGGGGTGACCAGCACGGAGTGACGGGTGCACCTACTCTTGCCACCTTACTGGGCAGACTAGATGGATCATGTTGGTCTTTATCTGCCTTCATATACTATGTTACTATGTAAGTTGCAAGAGTGGGGTGTTTGTGGAGAGTGCGCATGTCTGTGCCATGCAGTTACTGTGGGTGTTGCCTGCACACAGTAGCTGCATGTTTTGCAGACATCACAGATGCAGCTAACACCACCTCAATGGGTAGCGTTAGCAGCATATGTAACGTTGTCATGCCAGAATCTCTGCATTTTCTCATTATCTACTAACATGCCCCCAACAGATAACATGCAAATTTTGGAGCTACCGCAGCGCTTTTTGCACTAACATCTGGCATTAGCTGCAAAAGCCTAACACCCTTTGGCAAACATATCTCTTAGTTTCTAGGTTCAGTTTGGTAGAAATGCAAATAGTGTGTTTGCTTTGACCTTCCCACCGAGAAAGTAATTGCAAAACTGGTAGTGTGGCTGTGCTCATTGTGATTGCTCTGATTTGACAGAAACCCCTGGCTCTATCCCCTTGTTTTAAGGAAGACTATTGGTAAATAGAAAGAGAATAGAATATAATTCAGTATTTAAATGATGATAAAAGATTTAAAGAAAGAACAATGAAAGTAGGCCAATAGTAAAAACTGAAAAAGGAGAACTGCTTTGGAATGTAAAGCTCAGAGAGATTCTTTCAGGAGCTGACATCAAACAGTAGTAAGGACTTGGCTAATGATATTAGCTCCTGAAAGAATTGCCCTGAATCCCAGAAGACTTTTATTGCAAGGTAGCAAAAGGTAAATGTGATGTCTTACCATTAAACTAAACAGATGTGACAAAGTAATCATAGAACTTCTTCAAGCAGTCAACATAATGGTCACATTTTTATAAAATCACTATCTCTAGAGGCCTGTTCTAAATCTTTCTCTGGAATCCAAACATGCTCACTCAGTATTTCATCTTTTTCTCTAGGCTTATGGGTTGTGTTCATTAGCTCAGCTCCTACTTACATGATAGCAGAAGGAAATCCCTCTACTTTTTCAAATTACATATTAAAGAATGGTCATATAGTGGTGCCCCTCAGCCCATTAATAATGCATCCTCAAGTATATTTCAAATACTGTAAATATTGGGCCTAGCATTTCAAGGATTTATGCTTCTGTCTTTGGTAGTTATGCTTCTAAATTGTGCTCTCAGAACTAAGCAAATAAATACAGACCTAATTTTGTAAGTATCTGGAAAGTAGTTAAACTCTGTAGCTGGCATTTCTTTTCATCATCGACTGTGGTATTTAAATTAAATCCAGATATTCGGTGCCATTATCCAAACAGTGAGTACTACTGTACATTTGGATTCAGCACTGGCTGCCTAGTAGGGTTGCCAACTGATTCCAGATGCGCTCGACAGGTTCGATCTAGTCCTGGGTTTACCTCATTGCATGCAGGGATATGTAGTTCTGATTTCTCCATTGCACTCCATAAGTAAAGAAAAACTACAAGTCACTGCATGCAATAGGGTAAACCCAGGACTGGATCAAGCCTGTCGGGCGCATCTGGAGCCAGTTGGCAACCCTACTGCCTAGCATTATCCAGTATCCAGCTAGCTATCTGCATAGCACTTAGGACAGCTATTTTTCCTTGCCTAAGTTAAACAGTTGTCTTTAAAATAGCAACGCTGAAAATCAACACTATCTGGATGACTTCCTGATCTATCCCAATTCTGTTCCCAGACTGCCTCAGCACAATCTGCATTAGCCTGTGCTAATGTTCTGACACCACCACTAGAGGTCGTAATACTACATGAGGTGATCCCAACATAATTTTGAAGATGGCTTGAGCCTGGGTAGGAGCATAGTGAGGCTGCTCCTGCCCTCGACCACCAAGAATGACCCGGTTGGATACCAGGTATCTTATGGGGGTGGGGGGAGGGTACAGGTGTGGTTGTGTTGTGTGGGAAGGGCTTGTAGACCCTGGCATATGTAGGCCCTGAAACAGGGTACCAATGGGGGAGAATATCGGAGGGTGGAAGGTTACGTGGAGGGGAATGCATGGGGGGGGGGTGATCATGGGGGATGTGATCATCAGTGTGGGGCCCTAGTGGCCACAACGGGGTGCCTGCTTGGCCCTGGGCCTGCAGTCCCTGCCTTGAAATGCAGTGCTCCTGCACTCACTAGCAGGGCATGGTTTGCGGACTCCTGGGGTATTTGGCAGCCGTGTGCTCTAAAGACAGGCTTTGCACCTACCATGTAGTATTTTCTGTGATAAACTCACATTAGTACTACTACTACTACTACTGAACATTTGTATAGCGCTACAAGATGTACGCAGCACTGAACAGACACAGGTAAAAGACCGTCCCTCATCAGAGCTTACAATCGATAAATCCACAGTAGCTGCAAAGCCCTACCGCACTTTAGTAAAAGACCCCCAAAATCTTGTGCATAAAACACAGCTCTTAAACCTGCAGCTTCACAATAAAAAGTGTGACCTTCTCCCACTTCTTCCCCTTTTAATATCACCTTTGTAATTGTGTTGTTCAATAATTGCAGTCTTGACAATATTGGAATATGTTTGTGAATCATAAAAGCATTTCAGTGATAGTTTGAAGGGGAAATGGAGAAGGAAAGGAAGAAAAGATGGATGTTAAAAAGGTGACAAAGCAGTAGAATTTGTTTGTTTGATATGTTAGAAAACCCAGGATCCGATATTCAGACCTGCCAATATTCAACTGCCTCAAGTCAGCTGTGGCACTTAAATATCTTTGAGATATTCAACAGCAGTAACCATTTTAGAGTTGCCACTAAATTCTGTGTCCCTGTTGAGCAGCACAAACCGGTTCAGTCTGGGCACTTAACTAGTTTGTCCGATTTTCAGCTGGGATTTTAATGAATTATAATTTAGGACAGCTTTTTCTGTGTGGTCCATGGAATACATTTAGGTCCCGGCTGAAAATCAGGCAAACCGGATAAGTGCCAAGACGTAGCTTGTTTGTGCCAACGCTCCCATTCGGACAGTGCTGGGACAGTCTGTGGAGATACTCAGAGGCATTATCTGGCTAGTACTTTTGAATATCGCAGTCAGTGCCCTTAGCTGGTTGCCCTCCCTTTGACTCACTGGCTGAGGATTTTGAATATCAACCTGCCAGATCTTTGTTGAGTCTTGTTAGTTCCAAAGTATCCGATCATGATATCTTCCAAAGATCTTACATTCCTGGATTGTTTTAAAGTTCCCTTTTAGAATTCTGACCATACCATTATTGATACAAAGCTGTGCCCCAAAAGTGCTCTCCCACAACCAAACCAAAAGTACTCCCTCTTCAAACAAAAAGACTACAACCCCAAAATCCTCACTAGGAAGACTGCTTTGCCACTTAAAATACACTGGGAAAACCTACTGCAGTACAAAAAAAGAAAACCAAAAAGATAAGTCCTCCTTGTTGTGACAGACAATCCAAAGCTAGATAAACTGAGAAAATCATGTAAGCCTTACATTCACTACTCCAGGAGGATGAATTACTGAAAGAGATATTCCCAGCTCCACCAATATTGGTTTTTCAACAACCAAAAAGAAAAATCAGTGAACAGCATGCTTCTAACAAAAGCTCAAATATAGGAGAATTGTACAAATCCTTGCAATATACCAATCTGTAAACAGTGCCCACATATATCAAAGGAACCTAAAAATTACTACATGAAAAAATCATTCAACATAACGGGATACTTACATGTGCTAGTCCTTTAACGTAATACGATATGTTATTCAATGTAGAAAATGTGAAGAAGGATGCTACATTGATAAGACAGGCCAGATGTTGCCCCTGAAATGAAAAAATAAAAATAAAATTAAAAGAAAAATCCCATAAATGACACAGGAAACAGAACAAAATGAAAATTATGGGCCTATACACCCCTAGTATGTTTGCATTCACTACAAATAAGTCCTGGTTCTCTAGCAACATGTCCTTTCTCTGGAGGCTGGAATGGCAGACTTGGAGGAGCTAATGCAGAAAGATGCATATAGAAGAGATCTTCATTTACATAGTAGAACAATCCCACTTCCATTCTGGCAACCTCTGTACTGCTTTGGAGGAGGAAGGTCACCTGGAAGCAGATCACCTTGGTGTGGTAGGAAGTAATTCTATAGCTAGGGCCAGCCAACAAAGTAATGAAAGATCCCCTCTCACTGAGGATGTGTCTCCAGGGACTGGTGCCCAAGAGAGAAAAGTTAGGAGGGTTGATGCAGCTGGCTATTTGATTATTAGGAATGTAGATAGTTGGGTGATTGGTGAACTTGAAGATCACTTGTTAACTTGCCTGCCTGATGCTTAGATGGCAGACTCACACATTACCTAGGTAGGATTTTAGACAATGCTGAAGGGAGATGGTTGTCATAGTTCCTCTTCCAAGAGGATTGCAATACACACCTGTGCCCACAGTACCAACCACTCTCGAAACAAACTATCAACAATTTTCTAGTCTCAGTACACTGGAGACTTGTATAAATGCAAAAATGGTAACTTGAACAACCGCAGCCAAGACCAGCTCTATAAATAGTTAAGAGTGCATTGTATATAGTTAAGAGTTCACTGCATGCTTTATACTGCCTCAGTGTTAGAGTAGTTACTCACCTGTAACAGGTGTTCTCCAGGAGCAGCAGGAATCAGTCCTCACATATGGGTGTCATCGACGCCGATGAAGCCCCAGCGGAGCATTTCCCCAGCTTTCTATGAAAGCCTTTGGGAATGCAGGCACGCATGCGCGGTTCCCTTACCGCCTAAAGGTGCCATCTTACCTCAGTCAAATTACATAGCTAAGAACAGCATACAAAAATGAAAAATAAACTATGTACAACTGCAACTCCCAGGCGAGGAGGGAGGGTTGTGAGGACTGATTCCTGCTGCTCCTGGAGAACACCTGTTACAGGTGAGTAACTACTCTTTCTCCAGGACCAAGCAGGAAGTCAGTCCTCACATATGGGTGACTCCCCAGCTCTGGGCTACCAAGGAACCCAGGCTGAACAAGAGGACTCCCTCTAGTCCCAGCTGCAAAGAAAGGCTGTTCACTGACACAACCTCCACTGGTAGCCCAACAGAGGGCAGGAGGGCAGGAGTTGCCTAAATCTCAAAGAGATTCCGGAGTACTGCTTGGCCAAAAGCACTGTCCCTACGGGACTCCCTCTCCAGACAGTAATGGGCCGCAAAAGTCTGGCTTGAAGACCAAGTTGCAGCCCTGCAGATGTCTACCAAGGGCACAGAGCGGAGATGAGCCACTGAGGCAGCCATTGCCCTGACAGGGTGGGCCGTGACCCGACCCTGCAAAGGAAGGTCAGCCGCCCTATAAGCCCAGGTGATACAGTCAACAACCCAGATGGACAAGGTACGCTTGGACACAGCCAACCCCAACTTATTAGGATCAAAAGATATGAAGAGCTGAGTAGCCCTTCTATGTCCCTGCGTATGGTCAAGGTAGAAGGATAAGGCCCTCCTACAGTCAGGGTATGCAGAACTGCTTCAGCCTGGCTTGCATGAGGCCTAGGGAAGAATGTTGGAAGAACCACCTCTTGATTAAGGTGGAAGGAGGAGACAACTTTGGGGAGGAACTTTGGATGAGTCCTAAGGACTACCCTGTTCCTATAGAAGCGAGTGTAAGGCCTATCACAGACCAGGGCCTGAAGCTCACTCACTCGCCTAGACGAGGTAAGGGCTACCAAGAAGAGTGTCTTCCAGGACAGGAAGTGTAGAGGGCAAGTAGCCATCGGCTCAAAGGGTGGGCGAGTCAGCTGCTGCAAGACCACATTCAACTCCCACTCAGGAGCAGGAGGACGGATTGGAGGCTTGAGCAAAAGCAAGCCCCTGAAAAAGCGGGACACCAAGTGGTGAACCGACAGAGAATGTCCTTCCACTAGTGAGTGGTAAGCTGCTAGAGCTGAGAGGTGGACCCGAACAGAATTGGACTTAAGTCCCTGATTGGACAAGTGCAGTAAGTACTGAAGCACTACTGGCACAGTACAGGAGAAAGGATCCTCTGAACGTAGCTGACAACACACAGAAAACCTTTTCCATTTGAGAGCATAGGTTTTCCTAGTGGACTGTTTCCTAGAGGCTAGGACAACCTCCTCAACTTCCTGAGGTAGGCCCCAGGGAGCCAAAACTACCCTTGGAGCCTCCAGGCCATCAAATTGAGAGCTTTGAGATTGGGGTGCAGAAGGGAACCCTGCTCCTGTGAGAGAAGGTCGGGTTGCAACCCCAGAGGTAGTGGGGGATCCACCGCCAGTTGAAGCAGAAACCAAGGCTGTCTCGGCCACCTGGGAGCCACCAGCAGGACCGAGGCCTTGTCCTGAAGAATCTTGAAGAGAGTTCGGGCCACCAAGGGCGTGGGAGGAAACGCATACAGGAGGCCCTGAGACCAGGGAATCAGAAAAGCATCCACTGCTATTCTCAGAGGATGCGGTTGCCTGGAGCAGAACTTTGGCAGTTGCTTGTTCAGTGGACTGGCAAAGAGATCTATCAAAGGGAGACCCCATTTTAGGAAGATCTTCTGAACCACTAAAGGATGCAGCTGCCACTCGTGGGGCTGTAGAATCCTGCTCAACCTGTCGGACAGGTAGTTGTCCTGGCCTGGAAGGTACACAGCCTTGAGGAGCATGTTGTGCTTGAGGGCAAAGGAACAAAGGTCCTGAGCCTCCCGACAGAGGAGTCTGGACCCAGTCCCGCCCTGTTTGTTCACATAAAACATGGCTACTTGGTTGTCTGTCTGAACCAGGACAGATTGATGGGCCATGGTAGGAGAGAAAGCTTTGAATGCTAATCGAATAGCCCTGAGTTCTAGGAGATTGATCTGCTGTGAAGCCTCCCAAGGAGACCACAGGCCCTGAGTGCACTTGTTCAGACAATGAGCTCCCCAGCCCTGCAGGGAGGTGTCTGTGGTCAGTACCACTGTGTACCCAGGAATTTGAAAGGGCACCCCTTTTAGTAGATTGGGTGGGTGCAACCACCAGCTGAGGGAGTTCAGAAATTGTCGGGACACCCTTATCCTGTCCCTGAGGCTGCCTGTGGCCTGGGACCACTGAGTCCGAAGGCACCACTGTGCAGGCCTCATATGGAGCCTGGCATTGGGGGTCACATGTACTGTCGAAGCCATGTGGCCAAGAAGCCTCAGGCAGAGTCTGGCGGAGACCAGTGACCTGTTGAGAAACTGGTTTGCTAAGTTTATCAGTCTTTGGGCTTTGTCTTCTGGCAAGAATGCCTTTCCACGCAGAGAGTCCAACCTTGCCCCAATGAACTCCAAGTTCTGGGAGGGGAGCAAAGTGGACTTTGCGAAGTTTATGACAAACCCCAGGCTTTGAAGAAGAGCAATAGTTCTGAGGGTGGCTTGTCTGGCCTCCTGACACGTCTGAACCCTGATGAGCCAGTCGTCCAGATAGGGGAAGACAAAGATTCCCTGATTCCTTAGGTAGGCCGCCACCACTGCCAGGCATTTGGTAAAGACCCTGTACTGATAATGGTTTCCTCCCACAATGAACCTGAGGTACTTTCTGTGGTCTGGATGAATGAGGATGTGAGTGTACGCATCCTTTAGATCTAAGGAGCATAGCCAATCTCCCTGCTGGAGGTAGGGCAGAAGTGTTCCAAGAGTAAGCATCTTGAACGTTTCCTTCTCTAGGAACTTGTTGAGGTTCCTGAGGTCCAGAATGGGTCGAAGGCCACCGGTTCTTTTGGGCACCAGGAAATACCTGGAGTAGAATCCGTGACCTTGCAAGTGGGGAGGCACAGGCTCCACCGCCCCATCCACCAACAGACCTTGAAGCTCTTGAAGGAGAAGGTCTGTGTGCAGGGGAGGCCTTGGAGGTTCCCCTGGGAAGTATGGCAGAGGCAGTTGGTGAAAATGCAGTGCATAGCCCCTGTGGACTATGTTCAACACCCAACTGTCCCCAGTGATGTGGGGCCACTGGTGGGCAAAGAGGGCGAGGCAACCTCCTGTGCAGGGTTGGGAGAGCAGGGACTGAGAGGCTATGCTCAAGGAGTCAAAACCCCCCACCCTGCTGAGTGGGAGCAGGGGCCGGAGGCTTGGGGGTCCTCTGCCTATGGGGCCCATTACCCTGCTCCTTGGCTTGCTGACCCTGGGGGGCACCCTGGACAGCCTGATATTGAGGGTACTGTTTGTAGGCAGTGCCTTTCCTCGGGTAAAAGGGCTTCTTACCCGAGGCCTTCTTCTTGTGAGAAGGGGCAGAGGTCTTCCTCGACAGCCTTGTCCTTGTAAGGTGCTCAGTCTCGAGCTGTGCAGCCTTCTCGGCCATGGGCTTGCCAAAAAGGTTTTCACCTCGGCAAGGGACATCGACCAACTTGTCCTGAACCCACGGCTCGAGGTCCGATGACTGCAGCCATGCCTGGCGTCGAGCCACGATGCCGGCTGCCGCAACTCGGGCCGAAGCCTCGAAGCCATCGTAGGCAGCGCGGGACATAAACTTCGAGCAGTCCCGAATCCCCGAGGACAAGGACTTGAATCTCTGCAAGGGTTCCCCGGAGAGACCAGCAGAGAACCCGTCCAACTGCTTGGCCAGGTCCTGCAAGTACATGCCCATGTACAGCTGGTAAGACTGGACACGGCAAGCAAGCATCGAGCCCTGGAAGCACTTTCTACCGACACCATCAAGGTTTCGGGCCTCCCTGCCGGGGGGCACCACAGAGTGCATCTTCTGACTCTTCAGGCGATGCATGGCCAATTCCACAACCATGGAATGGTGTGGTAGCTGCGCCTTCTGAAAGCCAGGGATCTTCCAGAGTCGATAAATCGAATCGACTCGCTTGCTTAGAACCGGCGCCGAGGCCGATGCCTCCCACATCCGGAAGAGGAGCCGTTCCAGCATCGGAGGAACCGGGACAGTAAAGGCCTCCTTCAGAGGAGAGTCGTATTGTAGGGCCTCGAGCTCCTCGGCTCAAGGCTCTTCCTCGGGGTCCGCCAGGATAGCCAATGTGGTGGCCATATCCCGGACAAACTCAGAGAACCGGGTATCCTCCGGAGGGGCTCTACTCTGGGGCTCAGACTGCGGTGAGTCTGACGGGACGCACCGAGTCTTGAATGTGTCGGGGGACTCCTCATCCTCCGTCTCCCAGGCGGACTTGTCCGAGGAGGAGTCAGGATCTGACGCTGCGGGGCCCTGGAGCACCCACCCCGACTCCGGAGGCACCGGCATCGACGCCCTCGGTGCCGAACGGGAGGTCGAGGGGGATCGCGACCGAGGTCGACTTTGAGCCATGATCGACTCGAGTATCGGCTCGGTCTCTGGGGTCGACTTTGACGTCGATGTCCTGGTGGTCGGGGCAGATGCGCCAGACAGGCTGGCCATCAGTGCCCGCTGCTGCTCCATGAAGGCAGACAATCTGCTCTCCAAGGCTGTCATCCTGAGACTCAGCTCGGGAGACGCAGCAGCCACCGACTCGGGCCCCGTTGGCGCCGGGCCCGATGTCGGCTCTCTGGGAGGAGAGTCCTCGAGGATCACAGGGCTTACGTGTCCAGCAGACTCTGGCTCCACGCGAGGGACTTTTGCAGGCTTCTCTTGTTCCACGGGCCCGGGGCGATGGTCGGGGGTCTTAGACCTGGCCCTCGAGGAGCCAGGGACCTCTTCCAATGATGCCCTTATGAGCCACTTCTTCCTCTTGCGTTCCCGGTCGGGGGACCCCCTGTCCAAGGAACTTCGACGGCGCTCGGGATCCGAATCCCGAGATGTCGAGGTCTCAGATGAGGTCGGGCCTGGCTGGAGGCTGAGTCCGAGAAAAGCCTTTCTTTCTGCTGCTGGTGACTTCGGAGTGCCTTGGAAGACATCTTCCCACATGGTCCACATGTCTTAGGGTCGTGATCAGGACCGAGGCACCGAAGGCAGCAGTCGTGTGTGTCGGTGAGAGACATTAACTTCCTACACCGATCACACTTCTTGAAACCGCTTGAAGCCATCGGGGAAAAAAGAGTCCCCGCGAGGTCAAAGGATCGGTCTTCCAGGGAAAAATTAAAAAGGGCACAAACGCCAGCCACGAAGGGCAAAAAACGAAAAAGAAGAATCGGGCTCGATCCGGTGTACCGAACCCGGCGGGAGGGGAACCGGCGTCGAACCGGAAAGAAAAAACAAGCGAAAATCGCCGAAAAATCAAACTTTTATCCGGGATGACAGGACACACGTCCGGTGGGCTTCTCGGAAAAAGAGAGACTGAGGTAAGATGGCACCTCTAGGCGGGAAGGGAACCACGCATGCATGCCTGCATTCCCAAAGGCTTTCATAGAAAGCTGGGGAAATGCTCTGCTGGGGCTTCATTAGCGTCGATGACACCCATATGTGAGGACTGACTTCCTGCTTGGTCCTGGAGAAACAGTGTTACATTGTTCCAGTTCCTTGTACAACAGTGTGTCCACCACGACCCTATTTCACCTTCAGTTAACTGTAAACCACCTTGAATGAAAGAAAGGCGGTATAAAAGTAAGTTTAAATAGATAAATAAATAAATGACACCTATGGGTACCAATGGCATAAGAAGGTGCAAAAGGGAAGTTCTGGAAGCCAAATTTAGGATTTTAGGTAGGAAGTTAAAAACCAAGATGACCAGGGTAGCATTCTTAGAAATACTCACCATTCTGCACACAGGATCCCAGAGGAAATATGGTTAAGGTGGAGACCATTCTTTTAGGACTTGAACAACATCTTGGGGAAGGGGGGCCTTTTCCAAAAGAATGGTCTCCACCTTAACCAGGGTAGAGACAGATTGCTGGTTCTAACTTTTGAAAAAGAGCTAAATCATGGAAAAAAGCCAACAGTTGATCAGTCACTTTTGGCAAAGGCCAGAAGAATGGCTGGGTGCATTGGGAGAGCAATGGTCACCAGGGAAAAGGACGTGATAGTACTCTATATAAGTCTCTCATGAGACCTAATTTGGAGTACTATATAAAATTCAGGGCATGATGCCTTCAAAAAATATAAACAATATGGAGTCAGTCCAGAGAGAGGCTTTTAAAATAGTCAATGATCTTCATCATATTTCAATTCCATCGTGATCTCAACCCATATCCCTGTTTATTATGGCTACAGGCCTCCTCCATGACAATTCATAATAGCTTCCCCTAACATAAAATTTCTTATTTCTTTACATACAATTCACTAATCCATTTAAAACTGCATTACTTAACTGCCAATGCATTCAAAGGAAAACTATTCTGATTTCAGATTTTAGATTCTTCCCTTGATTTGAATTGTATCACAGAAATGAGCCTAAAGGATGAAGAAGAGGCTCTACTTCATTCCTGTCTTCTTTCTGATATTTTTTGTTGTTGCCAGAGAAGGTAACAGAATTGTAATGCTTTTTTACTAGCCGCCTTCTCCTAATTGACTTCTCCTTGGCTTTGATTGTCTATCTTTAAGCTTTACTTGTGAAAGTCGCAAGTCTCCCAATTAATTGTCTTATTTTTTGTTGTCCCCCAGTCCTTGATGCCTCCATGTGAAATCTTATCTATACCACAATTGTTGAAGCCTCCTCATGGGTCTCTAAAATTGTGATTGTGGGATACTTCAATATACACTTCAATCAACCAACTAGACCACATGATCTTGACTTTTTTCAGTTCATGGATGACCTGAATTTTACCAAACATATCCAGGTGTCCATCCATCCCTTTGACCTGATTTTTACTCTCCTCACCATCTCCTTTACCCTTAATTGTCTAAAAATGCTTCCCATTCCCTCGACTGGTCACTTTTGCCATCTCTGGCGCTGCCATTGCTTCATGTTGCTAGATGTTCTAGACAGTTTCAAAACCGAAACTGCTTAGACTCTGATGTCTTTGTGCCCGTATGGTCTTTCCTTAACAATTTTTCCCCCTCTCACTTTCTGACCAGATTTCCAAGTGGAATTCAGTGTTGAGCTCTGGGCTTAATAATTTTGCTCATCTAATGACTAGTCCTAACTCTCAAAAATTGTACTACCCATAGTACCATGATGGACCACATCTTTTAAAATGTCAGACCTGATGGCTCAAATGCTTCTGGCATATGCATAAGAACATAAGAACATAAGATATGCCATACTGGGTCAGACCAAGGTCCATCAAGCCCAGTATTCTGTTTCCAAAAGTGGTCAATCTAGGTCATATGTACCTAGCAGTTTCCCCAAGAGACACAAGTTCCACAATGCTTGTACTGGGTCAAGCATTGATATCTTCGGTCACTTCTTAATAATGGTTTATGGACCTTTCCTCCAGGAACTTGTCCAAACCTTTTTTAAACCCAGCTACACTAACAGCCTTTACTACATCCTCCGGTAACAAATTCCAGAGTTTGATTACACGTTGAGTGAAAAAATATTTTCTTTTATTAGTCTTAAATAGTTTACCCTGTAGCTTCATTGCATGTCCCCTAGTCTTTCTATATTCTGATAAGGTAAACAATCGATCTATGTTTACCCGTTCCACTCCGTTCATTAATTTATAGACTTCTATCATATCTCCCCTCAGCCGTCTCTTTTCCAGATTAAAGAGCCCTAACCTTTTTAGCCTTTCTTCATAGGAGTATCCTTCCATCCCCTTTACCATTTTGGTGGCTCTTCTCTGTACCTTTTCTAAAATCGCTATATCCTTTTTAAGATATAAGATGCAGAAATCCTTTTTAAGATATAAAATGCAGAAATCTTTTTCCTCTCTTCTCCAGTATAAGCAACAATGTCAATACTATGTCCATAAAGTTAAGAAAGCTAAGAGGTCTTATTTTACACAATTTATTGCTTCTTCTGCCAATCGACCTAAAAGGTTATTTTCAGTGACCTCTAACCTATCCAATAAAATCTCTACTGCTGTCATACCTACTCAGGCTCCATAAGCTCTTTCAATAAAATTGAATCTTTTCATCAGCACTATCCTCTACCTTGCTTCAGAGTGCCCACGCTCACAGATTTGAATTTACCTCCCTCACCCCCTTCTTCAGCACTGAGGTCCCCATCACAGAATTTGCCCTTTCAAAGTCTGTATCCCCATGAGGTTTATTGCCTGGGCCCTTGATCCCTGTCCCTCACAGTAGATCATGGATCCATCACTTGACCTTCTAGCACATTAGCAACCATATTTTCATGGTAGGTAACTTCCCAGATAACGGAAAGGAAGGGATTTAGATCATAGTAGTTTGTGCAGATGAACAAAGTAGATAGGTCGTATGGTAACATCTGCCATCATTTTCTGTGTCTCACTTTCTGGAGTGAAGGATACTAACAAAATAGGGACGGTAGGCATCCTGATACAGAGGTTGCAAAGACAAAAATAACCTGGGGGTCTTTAAGTGAACTATAGATAGAGTTGAAAGATTTAAAATGATCTCTGGCAACTGCTAAGCAGGTTGTAAATACAAAAAAAAAAACCTTTTAAATGTCTGTATGCAAATTTAAGAAATCCAAAGAAATAAGGTGGGAGAGAAAGAATGTATAGCACTTAATGAAATGTAGATACAACTGACATCTAAAAAATTTGGTTTAAGGAGAGTAAACAACAGAAGACTGTCAGCTGAATGCTCAGCAGCATTTATCCTGTTAACAGCACCTGCTTTCTGGATAAGTGCTGCTGACCATTATATTTAGTGACACTATCCATATAGTGCTGCTGAATAAAACCATAGACCGCCTCGTAATTATACAGACAGTGCCAGGGTAGGGGATGGAGTCAGACTGGAGCAGGAAATTATCCAAATAGTAGTAACTTCCAGTGCCAGTACCGGATAACTATTCACTTAGAGGCACATTCCAAATGGGACGCCCAAATGCAATCTGGAACATCAAAGCCAGAACGTCTGAAAAGAAAGGGAGGCACGTGCAAGTTCAGGCACAATTCCAGAAACGTGGACATACCCAATATGCACTTGTATCAAATGGATCTCAGAACAAAAATGTTTAATAGCATAATGGTTCAAGTAGTGGCTTAAAAGCTAGGTGGGCAGAGTTCAAATCACAGTGTAAGGACCTATTTGTGCCTGGAGCAGGAATAAACATGTACGTGCCTACAGATAGCTCTGCTGCCTCTGGGATTGAATGGGGCGTGTAAGTCCATTGCCTCTCTGCCACACCCCTGTACCTGCTTGAACAATCCTGTACTGGAGACATCTGCAAACGGCATTTGTGGAATGGTTATGGAGACATGTCCGTGATTTCGACATCCACATACATGTCTGCAGATGACCAAACCTTATAGAATGACCCTCATAGAATAGGACAGCAAAAAAGCTATCAAGCTGTCCAGATGGGCTGAAAATCATTTCTTCTGAACAGCGCTGCTAGCCACCACTGAATCCAGATACTAAGCACCGGTCACTTTTCGGACACCCGCATGGAATATCCAAATTTTATTCAAATACTGCAGCTAGCATATTAACAAAACATGCCAACCACAGAATTTATTTCCCTATGAGTTACCAGGGTACAAATTAAAACACAATGATAGGGTAGATGAAATTAGTGGAGGGGTGATACCATGAAGCCAGTTTACTAAACCGTGTTAGGCTTTTGCAGCTAACTTGAGAGAAAGAGTGGAGATAGTGTGAGTTATCTGTTGGAGGCTGTGCAGAGTAATTCCCCAGCAGATAGTGCACCAAAATTGCAGAAAACACAGTTGAACAGTATTGTGGATGCATCTAATCCCACCCATTGAGGTGACGTTAGTTGCACCCAAGCTATCTGTAAATCCAATGGTTAGCATGTGCTGTTGAGACCCATGGTAACCGCAGATTACAGACACTCCCACTCTCTGCTCTAATCCCACCCACTCCTGCAGATAACATGCCTTCTGCAAATAGCACAGAAAATCGCTGCGTTATCTGCAGTTGCCCACTACTGTATCCAGACTGTGTGAGCTATCTGCTGCATTAGCAGTGTTGGGTCAGGGCCTGATTTAAGCTTTTGGCTTCTTTAGGTATTAAATTCTGAAATGTCCTGGTGGCCATAGTGGCGGTGGCTTCAGGGGGGTGGGTTCCCCTCTAGAAATCAAATTTAAAAATATAACAACAAGGGAATATTAATCTTTTCTTGAAATAAATAGACTACCAGTTCCAAAGAAAAAAAGCATTACATTTCACTAAGAAAAGAACAGAATATAAGATGATACAAAAATATAAGGCAGGAATACAGAAAGGGAGTCATTCTGAGTTCCGTTTAGCAGGTCTGGTCATCAGAACAGGTGATTTGTATGGGGAGCTCTGTTCGTGGGACAGAGACGGAGCGAGGGTGGGTGGTGGGCGGAGAGCGATCCTGGATACACAGGGCCAATTCTGAGGTCAGTCCTTTATGTCTGGGATTGGCCATGGAGATGGGGGTACTTATTCCACCTCAGAGGTGGAATAAGTCCCCTGGACGTTGGGGGACTGCGGCGCCAGGCAGAGACAGGAGGTGAGGGATGAAGGGGGAACCCTACAGCCTGACCTTTGCCATGGAAGACCAGATCAGGGGTTGGGCTGTGAGGAAAGAAGGTTATTGTATGTGGCCAGGGATCATGGCTCCTGAATGGAACCACAGTGCCATGGCGATGGGACGTCATGGCGCTGCGGCTCTATTCAGGAGCCGGACTGAATTAGTCGGATATGCGGGCTGGGCGTGCAGCTGATCAGAATTGGGGCCTGACCTGCGCATCCAAGCTATAGACCAGATTCTGATACTGAAAGCATGTCTAGCCCCCGTGGTATCAGAATCAGGTTTACTTCTGTACACCCTAATTCTGATAGGCTGCACAGGGGCTGGACAGCCAATACGGAATCAGCCTCAAAGCCTCAAAAGCACCTCCATTATATCAGGTACAAACTTAATATTGTAAACCTTCTGTAACCTAAATGTAACTCATTTTGAACTTACGAAAAAGAAGTGAGCTAAATCCATTTCCCCTTTTCCATAATATCAGCATTAATTAATTGCAGCATCATACATTCTAGTTCTAAAATATAGAGAAAGAAGGGAATAAGAAGAAACTTAAAAGGTAAGGAAAAAGAAAATGTGAGTAAGAAGGGAAAATGTCATCACAAATTTCCATTTTATTACAAATTTAAAGACACAACAGTACTTACAAAACCACTGAAGCAAAATGTAAATATTTATAATGCAACAATTAGAAAATCACAGCAGCTTTTATTAACACCATAAGCCATTATTTAAATTGTTACTTATGCTTCTATAACTGAATTAAAATTTCTTTCTTCTAGCTTTCTCAGCAGCAGAAGTATTGATGAAATTATCATGCTCAGTGCTATTGACAAGTCTGTCTCTATTACAAACACTGCAAAACTGTTAACCATAGTCCATAGTAAAACGCAAATAGTTCCTAACTCTTTCAGTGTGGAAAATGATTGTTCTGCACTATAATTTGTTTCTGCAGTACACAAAACCATTTGTAGGGCAATATTGATGTTTGGATAGACTGAGTGAATGGTTTCTCCTGCCTAAGTTTCCCTAGGGTCAATAGTGAGGCACTTTCATCACTGGTTCTTATCCTGGATAGGTAAGCCTGAAAATGAAGGCATTCTTCAACAAATGTCTTTTCCAAATCCAACAGGTAGCAGATCAACAAATTTTGTGCCTTCTCTAAAATTACTGATGGCTCTATGCTACATAGAGTAGTGGCCAAAAAATTAAGGCAGGTATCTTTTTCTACAATTTATTGTTAAATAATGTACTGTGGAGATGTCACACGTGCTTACTTATTTAATCAGCATGGCGATTAGTCACACCATGCATCTGGCATCCATTTTAATTTACTTACACTCTGTAGTAAGTTTCTTGGATGAAGTTTTGAATTTTTACAACTAGGAAAAGATTGAAAGTTACATATAAAATATACAATCAAGATGGGTAGAAAGTGCGATATTAATGACTTTGTAAAGGGACAAGTTGTCACACTCCATGCTGAAGGATATTCACAATGTGCTATAGCAAAAAATGTGCATATATCAAGGTGTGCAGTTCAGAATGTTCTGAAATCAGGTGGCCGTACATGTCATTCGAAATGTCGGCGCAGACGGATAAATGCTCGAGGCCGCGGGCCGGGTCCTGCGGCCGTCAGTAACCTGGGCCCGGGCCCGGCCTCGGCCTCCAGCGTGCTGGTTGCTGGGGGGGGGGGAGGGGGAGGGTTGAGAGGGAACGGCGAGCGCGGCGTTTGAAATCGCTCCGTCACAACGCCGGAGCGATTTCATTGGCCGGCGGTCGGCGGGGGGGCGGCGCTGTGTCGGCGAGGAGCCGCGTGGCCGTCTTCTTCTGGCCGCGGCTCCTCGGGAAACCGGTCGTGTTCTTCGGGCTGGTGAGGGTCCCGGTGAGTTGGGTTCGTTGGGGGGGGATTTTGGGGTCGCGGGGTGGGGGCCTTCGGTGAGGGGGGGTGCATCGAGGAAGGGGGCTGTTTCAAAAAAAAAAAAAAAAACTCAGAAATATACTGAGTAGGGCAGCCCTAACATGGCTGGCTCCAGCAGAGCCAGGAGGACGTCGGGGGCACGGGCTGGGGGTACTCCGTGGGGATCCCATGGGGCAGGGGCAGCACCAGGCGCCGGAGCTGGTCGAGGAGTAGTGCGGGGGGGTAGTAGGAAGGCGGCTAAGCGGCGGGTCGGGGCCGGGAAGCGGGGAGCTCTCCCTGCCCCTGCAGGTGGTCTCAATGGTCCTGGGGAGGTGGGGAGCCCCCTGGGGGTGGGCGCTGGGCCAGGAATGGTGGAGGTTGATGGGTTGTTGGGGGGGGAGTGACTGAAGGGGGGTGGTTGCTGCGAGCTTGTCTCACGGGGGGGTTGGGGATGGGGTGGATGGTACAGGAGGGGGGGGCCTGGGTGGGGGCAGGCAGCGGCTGGGGCTTATGGGCCCCTATCTATGGGTTGGGGGGGGGCCGGATTGCATGGGGGAGGGTGGCCGGCTTGGTCCCCGGTACCTGGGCAAGCTCCGGCCTGGGGGGTGGGGTGGGGTGGGAACCATTGGGGTGCCGGGCTTCCAGCCGTTGGGCAGCCCCCCTGGGGGGCGGCAGACTGGGTGGCCGGGGGGTTAGGATCCTCTGGAGGGGCGCAGGGACGGGGTGTTGGGTGGGGGATGGGGCCGTATGGGTGGGCGCCTCCGGGGACGGGCTTTCCGCCTTCCCCGGGTGTTGGCTCCCCGTGTGTTGGCTCTCCTCTCCCATTGCAGGTGTCGGGGTCTACTCCGGTTCCTCCGAGTGGGTCCTCAGCGGCGGCTGTGGGATCCACTGTGATGTCTTCGACTGCGAGCCAGCTGGGCCAGTCTTCGGTGGAGCAGACGGAGTCCACTTCGGAGGCGCAGACGATGGCGGCACAGTTGACAGCAGGTGAGTTCTCGGGGGTCGCGGCGGGGGGAGGTGGGGCGGTGGTGGTGCCGAGCGAGTGTGCTCTGCCGGCACGAAAAGCCAAGGCGAAGCGGAAGCACCGACGGCGTCGGCGGAGGAGCACGTCATCTTCCTCCTCGTCGTCCGGGTCCTCAGCCACTTCCTCGGCTGACTCCACGGTCGTCCCGCAAGCGGGGGCGGGGTCCGAGGGGGCGGGGTCCGCGGTGGTCCGTTGTGCGGAATTGTGGGAGAGTGTTCCGCGCAAGTTGCGGAGGCGGATCGTGAAGCGGCGTTACCTGGATATTTTCCGGTTGTTGGAGGGGAGAAAACATTCAGGGGAGAGTCGCAAGAAGCGTAAAGAGGACGAGAAAGCGGGGAGGGTACGGAAGGCGTCACGGAACACGTTGAATTGGACACGGGCTTTTTTGCGGCTGGCGAGTGTATGGGGCCATGAGGACCCGAGTTGTTACGGCGAGCTTCTAGCTTACGCCGATGCCATCTTGTCGGCTTCCCAGGTGCACGAAGGTTGGGCCTGGCTCAATTATGATGAGGAGTTCCGCGACAGGATGGAGGAGAGCAGGCAGTTGTCGTGGGGAATGAAGGATATCAACCTTTGGCTCACGCAAATGTCGGCAAAAAGGGGCGGTATGGGGGGGGTACGGGTCCGGGTAAGGCGGCGGGTACGGCGGCTCCGGTCGGCCTGCGGCCCTTTCGGTCAGCGGGCCCGGGGCCCGAGACGAGCAGAACAGGGGCGAGCGGTCCCGGCGGGGACCTGTGCTGGCGCTTCAATAAAACGTCCTGCCCCTTCCCGGACTGTAAGTTCCGGCACGCCTGTTCGCTTTGCGGCGCCGGTCACTCGGCCGTCAAGTGCAGCCGCAGAGCGGTGCCTGGGGCAGCGGCTGCCAGTAAGTGACGGGAATGCGGAGGGGCTAGCGCCTACCCCCATTAAGAGGCTGGCGCTGCAGCCGTGGCTGGAGCTTTATGCGGCTACCAGACATGGCAAGGTGGGGACGATGTTATGGGCAGGGTTTTCCGAGGGCTTTCGTATCCCAGTGCGGGGGGCGGTCCAGGGGTTGGAAAGGGGGAATGCGGTATCGGTGATGCGGTTGGGGGAGGTGGCCCGGGGAAAGATTGCGGCGGAGCGTGCTCTGGGCAGAGTGGCTGGGCCGTTTGAACGGCCCCCCTTCTCGCCTTTTATCGTATCGCCGCTGGGGGTCATCCCGAAGAAGGAGCCGGGGCGGTATTGGCTGATCCATAATCTTTCTTGCCCCCTCGGTGCTTCGGTGAACGACCATATCCCGCGTGAGCTGTGCTCTGTGCGATATGCGTCCTTTGATGAGGCATTGGAGCTGGTGCGACAATGTGGGAAAGGGGCTCTGTTGGCGAAGGTGGACATTGAGTCAGCCTTTCGTCTCCTGCCGGTGCACCCGTCCGCCTTCCCCTTGCTGGTATTTCGTTTTGACAATCAGTACTACTATGACAAATGCATGCCCATGGGCTGTGCGATTTCGTGCGCCTACTTTGAAGCCTTTAGCTCTTTCTTGCACTGGGTGCTGGTGCGGATGTCTGGGCGGCGGACTATAGTGCATTATCTTGATGACTTCTTGTTCGTTGGGCCAGCCCAGTCCGACGTGTGCGGATCTTTGCTGGGGCTTTTCCTGGGCTTGGCGGCGGATTTTGGCATCCCGTTGGCAGAGGGCAAGACGGTCTGACCGGTGACTCGTATCTCCTTTCTGGGGATAGAGATTGATTCGATTGAGTTTGTGGTCCGGTTGCCTGCGGATAAGGTAGGGCGGCTGCGGCTCTTGGTGGCGGCGGTTGGTTCCGCTGCGAAGGTGACTTTGACCGAGCTTCAAAGTTTAGTTGGTCACCTGAATTTTGCATGTCGGGTCATTGCTATGGGGCGGCCCTTTGCGCGAAGATTATCTCTGGCGATGGCCGGGGTCCGATGTGGGCATCATCGCATCCGAGTCAATGCGGGGATGCGAGCCGATCTGCGCGTGTGGGATGCGTTCCTGGCGGACTACAATGTTTGCTTGTTGTTACAGTCCAGGGAGATTTCCAACCGGGATCTGGAATTGTTTTCAGATGCAGCCGGTGGTTCGGGCATGGGATTGTACTTCCAGGGCGCGTGGTGTGCGGTGCCGTGGCCCGCATCGTGGTGTTCAGGTGGTTTGACGCGCAACGTGACGTTCCTCGAATTATTTCCGATTGTGGTGGCCTTATGGTTGTGGCCGGAGAGGTTACGGGATAGGCGGGTTGTTTTCTGGTGTGATAACGCTGCGGTGGTGCAAGTCATTAATCGCCATTCTCCCAAGTGTCCATGGGTAGCAGCGTTGATGCGGGTGTTTGTGCTGGCTTGTCTTCGGCTTAATATCACGGCTCGGGCTCGTCATGTGCCGGGCGTTCAGAATGGGATTGCTGATGCTTTGTCTCGTTTCCAGTGGGAGCGGTTTCGGGAATTGGCACCGGGGGCGGACGAGACTGCGGCGGTAGTGCCGGAGCACCTTTGGCAGCTTGGGACGCCGGAATGATCTCGTTGCTGCGTTCTTCCCTGGCTCCAGGTACGTGGAAAGCCTATCTGCGGGGGTATACACGGGTTCGTGAGTTTCTGTGGGGAAGGGGCTGGAGGGGTGGCAGCATTGGGGACCTCTTGGCAGGGTCTTTCATAGTCTGGGCGAAGGAGTCTGGTTGGTCCCGGTCAGCGGCACGGGCGGCTTTGGTCGGTTTCTCCTTCTTTTGCAGGGTGGCGGGTTGGGGCAATCCGGGCACTTCGTACGTAGTGAAGCGGCTCCTAGCCGGTTGGGCTCGAGTGCAGCCCCCTGCCTCTGATTGGCACCGTCCCGTGTCGCATGACTTGCTGCTGCGTATTTGGGGTGTCCTGCCCGAGGTCGCGGCTTCCGCGTTGGAGGCCGTCCTGTTCCGGGCGTTGTTTGTCACAGCATTCTTTGGGGCCTTTCGAGTTAGTGAACTGGTCCCCCAGGCGGGCGGGCGGGGGGGTCGGGGAGGGTTGCAGGGGCATCAGGTGGACCTGCAGGAGCAGTTGGTTCGGATATTTCTGGATCGCTCGAAAACTGACCCGCAGGGGCGGGGTCGGTGGGTGCTGTTGCGGGCCATCCCTGGTTTGGAATCTTGTCCGGTGCAGAACTTGTTGATGTACCGGCGTCAGCGTCGGGTTGGGGCTGGCTGTTTCTTTTGTCATGAGGACGGTTCGGCCGTCACTCAGTTTCAATTCACGGCGGTCTTCCGCCTGGCCTTGAGGCGGTTGGGCGTGGACGAGCGCGGGTACGCTTCTCATTCCTTTCGGATAGGTGCGGCGACCAGTGCTGCGGCCGCGGGCCTCGGGGGTGAGGTGATTCAACGCATCGGGTGTTGGAGCTCCAGGGCCTACACGGGCTATGTGCGCCCAGAACAGTTGTGAACTGCAGGGGTGTCGGGGGGGGGGACGTGGGGGGGGTATTAATGCTGTGTTTCTTTTCCAGGTGTTCAGCCAAGCGTGCCGACATGGAGTGCTGCACGGGGCCCGCCAGGCGTATGGTGGCTTCTGGGACATTCCTTCGTCTATTGGGCGGAACGCAGAGCATCAACTCGTCCGCTGGGTCTACACCTGGGCTTGGTGTCATGTAATTTCCGGCTGGTGTGGCTCGGCCAGCGGGGCATGCGTTGGTGGCAGCTACTTCCAGTGGTTCGAGAGCACGCGGAGAGGCGGCAGCTGCCGTTGGGACTTCTGATACACCTGGGGGGCAATGATCTTTCCGGTTGGACGTGCCGGCAACTTATTCGTGCTGTACAACGGGATCTGCGGGCGCTGCAGGAGCAGTGGCCGGACTTGGCGATTGTGTGGTCAGACATCATCCCGCGGCCGGCCTGCTTGTCGCAGCGGCGGTGGTCGAGAGGGCTAGCCAAGATCAACAGGCAGATCGGCCGGTGGTTGCAGCAGGCTGGCGGGTGGCAGGTCCAGCACCCTTGGGCGGACCCCCGGTGCGCTGGACTGTATCGTACCGACGGGGTACACTTGTCCCCGGTTGGCCAGGACTTATTGCTCAATGATTGGCAAGAAGCTTTGGAACTGATTGGTCGCAGCTTTAGTGGGGGGTCGGTTCGCGTATAGTTCATACCTCGCACCGGTGGCGGGGTACAGAGCCTGCGCTCGCAGGAGCGGCGCGGGCTTGACCTGGTTATGAGCAGTGGGGGCGAAATGCTCCTTGGGGTGGGGCGAGACAGCCCGGTTGGGGGTCTCGACCCGGTAGCGGGGGGGTGGGAGCTGGCCTTTGCTACTAGGATGGCGAGGCAGGCGGCGGGGTTTGGGGGGGAGGAGGATGCTCCGCCTTGCTACTAAGATGGCGGGTGGGGGGGGCATCCTCCGGTAAAGGGGTGCGGGGCTGGGTTATGTTAATTGTTATTTAGGCCCTTTGGGCGGTTTACAAGTTGTAAATAAAGCTGCGACCAAAATGTTTGTACCAAATACAGTTGTTTGTGGTTTTGTTGGGGGGGGGGGGCGAGGTACTTGTGGGGCTGTGGATTGCGGTGGGCGGAGGCGAGGAGGGCTTCCGGGTTACCAGAGTTAATGCTCGAGGCCGCGGGCCGGGTCCCGCGGCCGTCAGTAACCTGGGCCCGGGCCCGGCCTCGGCCTCCAGCGTGCTGGGTTGCTGGGGGGGGGGGGGGGGTGGGGGGGGGGGGAGGGGAGGGTTGAGAGGGAACGGCGAGCGCGGCGTTTGAAATCGCTCCGTCACAACGCCGGAGCGATTTCATTGGCCGGCGGTCGGCGGGGGGGCGGCGCTGTGTCGGCGAGGAGCCGCGTGGCCGTCTTCTTCTGGCCGCGGCTCCTCGGGAAACCGGTCGTGTTCCCGCCCACCCGCCCCTTTTTGATGGGGGGTGGTGAGGTTGTCGCAGCTGGTGGGGGTGGGGGTACAGAGCCTGCGCTCGCAGGAGCGGCACGGGCTTGACCTGGTTATGAGCAGTGGGGGCGAAATGCTCCTTGGGGTGGGGCGAGACAGCCCGGTTGGGGGTCTCGACCCGGTAGCGGGGGGGTGGGAGCCGGCCTTTGCTACTAGGATGGCGAGGCAGGCGGCGGGGTTTGGGGGGGAGGAGGATGCTCCGCCTTGCTACTAAGATGGCGGTGGGGGGGTCACCCTCCGGTAAAGGGGTGCGGGGCTGGGTTATGTTAATTGTTATTTAGGCCCTTTGGGCGGTTTACAAGTTGTAAATAAAGCTGCGACCAAAATGTTTGTACCAAATACAGTTGTTTGTGGTTTTGTTGGGGGGGGGGGGCGAGGTACTCGTGGGGCTGTGTTAATGATGTGGACGGAGGCGAGGAGGGCTTCCGGGTTACCAGAGTTACTACTGGACGAGATGACCGATTCCTCAAAAGCATTGTTACATCTAGTCCACATATTTCATCTCAACGTGTGGCTCAGTTAGCTAATGATCGTGTATTTTGGGAAGAAATGGAAAAAGATCTACAAAAGTGCCATATTAATTCAGATGTCAACCTATGCAAAGAGGGGAAGAAAGTAGTATTTATTTCTTTACTTTTATATGCCACTTTATCTAAAAGTCAAACTGAAAACTGAAACTTAAACTTAGATGGGAACATAGAGAACATAAGATACAGGTAGCTACATAATATACACAATGCAAGTAACCTTGAATATAAATGAGAAAACAAGTAACCGTGTAATATGCCTGTGTGCTAGAACACACTGTTACTCTTCTCTACCAAAGCGTTCAATGAAAAGATGAGTTTTTAGTTGCTTGTGAAACTCAATTAGATCATGGATGGCTCGTAAGCTCTGAGGGAGCGCATTCCAAATGCTTGGCGCATAAAGAGAGAAGGCTCGATCAGAGGCATTTTGGCTGTTCTTCACTTTTGTTGTGGGAATAGTGAATGTGTTTTGCACATTGACTCTTCTCGATCTGTTGTTTGGAATTTTTTGTAATAAGGATTGCATGAAGACTGAGGAAAGGTTATAGGATATTTTGAAGATGGTTAGTAAGGCCTTGTATTTTGTGCGGCTTGATATGGGAAAGCAGGGTAGCTGCTTGAGTATCGGGGTTATATGTTGGGTTCTGGTTGTGCCGTACAGGATCAGAGCAGCAGTATTCTGAGGCAAGGGTAAAGGATGGAATGCATAGTTTAATAGACCTTGGAGAATTATATTACAGCAATCAAAATGTAGGAAGATTAAGGCTTGAAAGACTGTACGGAAGTCACGAATGTCCAGTAACAGTTGTGGGTGCTGTAGCATTTATTATTTTATGGTATTTGAGTCTGACAGTATTGTTAATGTGTGCTTGTAGTAGGGTTAAGGGTTGGTCAAGGGTTATTCCTAAATAACACACTACAGATTTAATATCTAATTCTGCTCCTAAAACACAATGAAAATTGTTCCTTTCTATCAATGCAATTTCATTGCCTTGTGTTTATTAAAGAATTTGTTTTCTTTACTCTTTTCTGAATATCTTCTGAAAAACCATAGAAAATTCATGCCATTCTGGTCAAGCTCACCAAATCGTTTGCTGTTGTGTGTATCAGATGCCAATACAATCAATGAGTCATCAAATTCTACTGCGATGTTAACACTTTGAAGTGTTTTGCTAATCACACCGAATCTCCAGTATTATGTTCCAAAAAGTACACATAAAAGCCATTTCAAGTTTTTCTAATTGATCTTGCAATCTTGAAGCTTCAGCCTGTGAAATAGCTTTTTCTGCTGGATCACTCTCAATTGTTTCCAAAGCTTTAACGATTTCTTTCCATTAATCGCCTAAACCTTTGCAAGCATCTTCATGAGCTGACCATCATGTTACTGATAAGCTTTTCACAACAGTTTAAGACTTGATATGAGAAAGAAGAATTTCCCATCAATTGCTAAAAACTTAAAAAGGCAGAAATCTCAGCAGCACAAGTTCCTATGATGTTCAGCGAATGAGCTGAACATGGCCCAAATACAGTAAGGTCATTAATTTGTTTTATCCTAGTCTGAAGACCAATGTATATTGCAGGCATTGTCCTTTGCAATTATCAAGATCAATTTTGCATTTTTTAAATTTCTTTGAAAAAACATCAAATAATTCCTGAAATTTGTGGCCTGGATTTGCCAAAAATATAAAATGTGTTCTACAGGTGTTCCATCTTCTCTGACGTATCTGATAATAAATGCAAGCTGATCTCACTGGATATGTCTGGTGTGGAATCAGCACTAATGAAAAAGTACTTGGGGTCCAATATTCAAAGGGCAATTACATGATTTACAGCCCTGTAAACTGTGTAACTTCTGCTGAGAGGGATACTCAACGGCATTAACACAGCTAGTGCCACAGAATATCCTCAATTATGGCACTTATGCCCCCAGATGATAACTGCATCACATTGGGGCATGTTGGGAGCATTCTGGAGAGGATCAGAGGTAGAGACAATCAATAACCGGGCAGCAGCCATATTGCATGCTGCCCAGTTAGCGACCTGCGCCTAAAAGATAGGCGAGAAAAAACCTCACTTATCTTTTAGGTACCAGAGCTTAGCGGGCAGCATGCAATATTGCTGCTGCTCATTTAGCTACTGTGGCTTCTGGTGTGTGCAGCGATCCCCAGATATTCAATGCAGGGGCCGTATATGAGCCCGGCATTGACTTTACAGGATTAAGGGTTGGCGGGCACGGCTATGAGCCAGAGCGGCACATAGCCTGCCCAACTGAATATCAAGCCCTTGACTCTTAATATTTGACTTTCTATTTCCAGTATCACTGTTCTTGACATAGCACTAATAAACTCATTGCAAATAGTAGATAATAGATATGAAGTAATACCATTACTTTTACTGCCATAATGAGATATCTGTTCACCCAAAAATAGATCAAACTTTGCAAGTAATTCCAGTGCCATCTTGTAATTACCATTATTTTAATAAACAAATATTTTCTTATCTCCTATAAAAGGTAGCCCTCTAGAAGCCAATGAATGCACTACTATTGATAACAAAACCAAAAAGCCTCAACCACCATAAATATCACCATACAAATTGTTGGGCAAAAATAAGAACAATATTTAATTGACTCAAACTATATACGTATGACTGTTAAGAGAGTAAACTGCTCAGGACTCAAACTTTCCTTTTTAATCAATGTGAATATGAATATAAGTGCAGGCTTTAAAACCTTTCTCGGGTTTAGAAAAAAATTGTAATAGTTTAACAGCCGAAGAACATAGTGAGCTAGTGAAAATTTTCCCATCTGGACACAGCACTGCGTTTCGAGCTCAATTAAAACATCAATGAGCTTTGCATCTGGTGGCTTTTAGGGCTTCACTCTCACGCCATAATTCAGAATGGTAGTCCAACATGATGTCAGCTGTTCTTTTATATACTAACAATGGCATGTGATGTCAATAACAGCTGAAAGGGCATTCTAGCAATTGCACTAGAAACAGCAAAAACCACAACCAACCTGTGGATGCTGAATCAATCATAGAAGACTCCACCAATCCAGCTCGAAGTTCAAGCCAGTGGGTGTTACCATCCATAATCGAAATATCCAAGATTGTTCAAATAATTGTAGATGAGCTTCTCGGTCACCCATATGATGATTGCATGGTACAAAATCAATGGCCCACCATCGCAAGTCTCGAAATGTGTGATTAAATTGAAGACATTGAGACATAATCAGGGCCGTTATAGTCTGAGTTGCGATCCTAGATGAATGTTCACCCAAACGGACATATCAGCATGTAGATAACAAATTCTGAACAGCATGTAAAATGCCACTTGGCTCGGTGGCATTTGCCAGTGACTGGATCATACCAATGAGAGTCCATAATGGTAAGGTCACAAAATTTACAATTTGAACATGGGTAGTGGTCAGGGTCAGGATGATCAATGATCCCACGATCATTAATACCAGCAATATATACAAGTATATCCCAAATGTTACGGCCTTTTAGGTGCAGGTCGCTATCGGGCAGCATGCAATATCGCTGCTGCCCGTTTATTGATCATCTCCACCTCCACTCCTCCCCGGAATGCCCCATGCTAAACAGCATTGAGGCATGTAAGAGCCATAATTGGGGATATTCAGCAGCACTAACCATATTAGTGCCATTGAATATTCCTCTCAGCGGCAGTTACATGGTTTACAGGGCTGTAAACCATGCAACTGCCCTTTGAATATTAGGCCCAAAGTCTTTAGTAATAGCCAAAATGCAGGATTGCTGCTTATAGTAGTAGCTGGAACTGGTGTCAATGGTTTATCTTGATCATGTTTACTTTACAGTATACTGTATTTGAAGTTCAGGTTTCTTATCATATCTATCACTGTTGTATTTTACATTGGACTCATATGATAAATTATTCAGGGATAACATTTCTTCTGGTAATGTCGACATTTAAGATGATGTCTGGAAAAATAGTCCAGCATTATTAAAATATGTATAGAAAGAACCTTCTAATTTTCTTAATAAATTCAGTCAAGCAGCTTTGTTTCTCATGATTTTCCAACCATACAGTTTCTTCTTGGAAGGTGGCATGTTTTTTACTAGCACAAAAACTATAATAACTTATGAATGAACAAAGATAACCAAACCAAAACTAGAGGTAATAAATGCAGCCATGTAGAGAAACACAAAATTATGACATGACCATGTCCCATCTAATAACAGCATCTGCTCCAATGCTGATAAAGGGTGATTGAATGGCTCCCCTATGAGGAAAGACTGAGCAGAGAAAAGATTTGATAAAGGTTTATAATGTGAGTGGTGATGGAACAGGTAATTATGGAACTGTTATTTGCCCTTTCAGATAGTTCAATGACTAGGTGACACATACATCAGAAAAAAAATGTTCACTTGACACACTGTGGAATTTGTTGCCAGAGAATGTGATAGTGATAGAAATTAAACATGACTGGGTTTAATGTTCCTAGAGGATAAGACCATAAACCATTATGAGCTTTATAGAATTGGGAAACCCACTGCTTACAGTTTCTCTGGGTACAGGCAAAATGGTACGAACTATTCATTGGGATCCTGTTGGCTGCTTGTGACCTGCATCGGTCACTGTTAGAGACAGGATGCTGGGATTCATGGACCACTGGTCTGACCCAATATGGCATTTCTTATGTTGGGATCTATTTTTTTCTTATAGACCCAGGATAGATGTTCAGAATAAAACCTTCACGTCTACTTCACTGGCAATGGCATAGCACTCCCTTTCACAGAGATGGTGAGTCCAGCGCATCTTCCCTTTTTCTTCCCCTACCCCCAGTAACGTGCAATTTCTTTTCTCTCACTCCTTATCATTTCCATACCTTGCCCAGCTTCTCCCTTAGCTGTTAAAGCTGACTGAGTAATGGGCATTTAATGTTGGTTAGCTTTTTTCCTTATTCTGTACCTATGGGATAAAAGAACGTGGACAGCAAAGAGAAGGATGTTCTTTATTAGTCAATTTTAGCCTATGGCCCGACACAGGCTGTGTTTCGTTGCCTTCTTCAGGGGCAGGCTAAACTCTATAAGTACTTGTACCTTCAATGTATACACTATTCACTGTTACAATGACATTATTTATTTTATTTATTTTATTTTATTTGTGTGCTTTTCTATACCGCCCCTTCCAGAGATCAGGGGCGGTTTACAAGGAACTTTAAAACAACAATATAGCAAAACAGTGCAATATTGCATTACATTAAACATTAGGTGAACATAAAACTAGATTACATAAGAACTTACACTTGTACAGCCAGCAGAGGTTTGCAGATCTACATGTCCGTAGTAATGACCTGTTAGAAATTCATATACTGCCGGCGTTTGCCAAATGATATGGTTTGAAATAAAAAATGTCATTGTAACAGTGAATAGTGTATACATTGAAGGTACAAGTACTTATAGAGTTTAGCCTGCCCCTGAAGAAGGCAACGAAACACGGCCTGTGTCGGGCCATAGGCTAAAATTGACTAATAAAGAACATCCTTCTCTTTGCTGTCCATGTTTTCTGACTGGGTTTGTACGTAGCACGTGGGCTCATGCTTTGTTGTTGGATGCCTATGGGAAAAAAAATCAGTAAATTAGGCCCTGAATTTTGCTCGCAAATTAGGAATGCATTGTTTGTGTTGCTAAAACATCATAAATCTAGATGATAGACAGGACCCTTCTAAATTAAAAATGCACCCTGTGCAAGTAACAAATCTGGTACCCCTTCTCCACCCAGCCTTGTTCAGTAAGTCACTCTTTTTGAGCTTCCTGGAAGCCCAGTGTTGATATCAGTGCCCCCTTCTGTGCTTGCGTCCTGTACAGCCACACTGCTTGCACAGCCTTTGGTATGGCCCCGATGACAGGCAAGAAAGAAATAGAAGACCTCCATCTTGAAAAAAACACAATTCTTATCCAGAGATGTTGCAAAGGTATAACACCCTAGATGAACCTTCAGCCACCATCTCATCGTCCCCCTCTAGGGTGGCTCAAGGCAGTATGCTGATTGAGGCAAAGGATGAGATGCTCCTCCCAAAGCAGTCAAAAGGGAGGCCCCCTCAGAGTTCTGGTTACGAATCAGGAAAGGACCCCTCACTCAGACCACTGGCCATGTGGTTGCCCCAAGAAAAAATAATGCAATTAATATTTCCAGGTTATATAACAGAGAAATTAAAACTTTGCAATTGAAGATTATATTCAGCAAAAATTGTAATAGTTAAATTATGTAGCTAAAAACTGTAACAAAAAATAGTGACCCTGAAAACTGGGCTGTCATGGTGTTAATTGCTCTAACCACTAGACTACTCTTCCACAGAAGTCTAATGGTTGGGTCAGGGAGCTAGAACCAGGAAAACCAGTGTTCGGTGATGCTCCTTGTAGCTGTTGGCAAGTCACTTAACCCTCCGTTGCCTCAGGTACATACTTAAGGGCATGTTTACTAAAGTGTAGCATTACTACCGCATCGGAGCCCAACTACCTTAATAAACACAAGGGGCTCTCATTTCCTATTGGCCCCCTATTGTTCCAATGTTTTAGCCCTGCTCCTGCCTTTCCTATTTCTTAACACTTGCTTATGAACCGCAAGTGGTTGGCATGTGGGAGCATGAACCACGTGGTTGGCATGTGGGAGCATGGCATGTGGAGCTAGTGCCTCTTCAGAGGTAGGCATTAGCTACCCCCACGCTAGAGGAGTCTATTCACATCTAGCACACACCATGTTACCGCTCAATTTCTACCAAGTCTACACCCTCACCCCAACTACTAACTCATTGCTTCGGTAGAACGGGGTTTGTAGCACAGTGGCAAATGTTGCATTCACTCCTGCTGCCGCATGGGCAAAATGTGCACCAACCATATGCAAAGCCCCACACTAGCAGGGAGTGCACGTTAGTAATCATGCACCTTAGATTTCCCTCTGAGGACAGAGAAGCACCTACTGTACTTGAGTGTAAGACACTTTGAGCCCTCCCCCCTTGCCCACCAATAGGTGCAACCTAGGACATTTCCCCATAGAACTCATTATACAAAAAATGCCTGATTCTGTTTTCATCTCAGTAGCAGCAACATAAACCCTCTCGAGTACCAGGCATATTATGAAGTAATACAAAAGTCACTCAGGGCTAGAATGCACACACGGAGCCTTGACTTTATGGCTCTGGGACAGAGGGTGAAGCGGATAGGTGCGCAGGTGATGTTCTCTTCAATCCTCCCTGTCGAGGGTAAAGGCCGAGGCAGAGAAGCTGGCATCCTGGAGATGAATGCATGGCTGCGTGGATAGTGTCATTGAGAGCGTTTTGGGATTATATTCGAAGGGCTGCAGAGCAGAGATGGTGTCCATCTGTCCAAGAAGGGTCGAAGTGTCTTCAGCAGCAGAATGAAGAGGGCTTTAAACTAGATTCATTGGAGATGGATGAAGAGAGCCCCCAGGTAAGAGAAGAAAGCTCCCAGGTAAATGAAACATTAAATTCTTCTGTAGAAATAGGTAATAGGGGCAATATTTGGAAAGTGGTGTGTATAAATGCCCATAGCATGGGAAACAAGATCCCAGATGTTGAGGCTTTAATGGAAGAGGCTGACTTGGATTTAGTGGTGATTACGGAGACATGGTTCACAGACAATCATGACTGAGATATAATTATACCGGACTATATTTTATTCAGGAAGGACAGAATAGGAAGAAGGGGAGGTGGAGTGGCACTATATGTAAAAAATAATATTAAAACTATAGAACTGCAAGGCTTGAAAGGAAGAGAGGAGGCACTGTGAGTTAAAATAGAAAGAGGGAAAGGAAAATCCATTTGCATTGGAATTATATACCAATCCCTCTCACAGGGAGTAAAAGTGGATGAAGATTTAACAAAAGACATATGCAGTATTGCCATGAAAGGAGAAGTGCTACTGATAGGTGATTTCAATATGCCAGATGTAGATTGGCACATCCCTGCTGCGGTGTCATCTAGAAGTAAGGAGATCCTGGTTTCTCTACAGGGAGAACGATTCAGGCAACTAGTAAAAGAATACACATGGGATGGGAGCATACTGGACTTAATGGTTAGCAATGGGTAAAAAGTGTGTGTGTGTGGGGGGGAGGGGCAGCATTTAGACTTGCACAGCATTGTTACTATTATCCATTATCCATGGTTCCATGCAGGTCTCCGTCTTTTGCGTACTCAGCTCCGCAGATCTGAGCGTGTCTGGCGGACGAACCGCTCACTACTTGCTCTTACTCAATTTCGTGAACTTCATCAATATTACCGCTCCTCGGTTCATCAAACCAAGCTTTCCTTTTTCTCTAATTCCATTACTACTGCCTCTAAACCATCTCGACAGCTCTTCTCCATCCTCCGCTCACTCACTTCTATCCACTCTGGTCCTTCCCCTGCTCCCCCTCCTCCCATGCCCTCCCCTACCCAACTAGCCCTTCACTTCACTACCAAAATGCATGATCTCCGTTCTAGTCTTCCCTCCTGCCCACCCCCTCTATCCTCCCCACCTCCTCTTTCCCTTCCTTCTCCCCCTCCTCCCTCTCTTATCCACACATGGTCCACTTTTTATCCTATCACTACCTCTGAATTAATTCCCTCCCTTACCTCTGCACATAAAACTACCTGTCCTTTAGATCCTATTCCCACCAGCTGGCTCTTGGAGCCCTCACTAGCACTAATTCCCCATATCTGTACATTGATCAATCCCAATCTATCAAGTGGAACTTTTCCCTCCCCTTGGAAGCATACTCTGGTATGTCCCATCCTCAAAAAAACCTCTCCTCGATCCCTTGGTCCCCGCCCATTACTGCCCAGTTTCCAACCTCCCCTTTCTTTCAAAAATCTTGGAAAAATGTGTTTTTGATCAGCTCTCACAACATCTTCACTTTGTTAACTACCTTCATCCCCGGCAATCTGGCTTCTGCCAGGGACACAGCGTGGAAACAACTCTGACTACCCTTCTCAATGAACTCCACACTTCACACGATCGGGGTGATATCTCGGTGATGGTCTCTCTTGATCTTTCTTATGCTTTTGATCTTGTGGATCACCCCCTTCTCCTCTCTCGGTTGCAGGACGCAGGTCTCCGTGGTACTGTTCTTCACTGGTTTCATTCCTATCTTTTTTCTCATTCTTTCTCCATAACATCTGCTGTAGACTCACACCCTCCTTCAACTGCTTTTCCCCTCCCCTGTGGTGTTCCCCAAGGCTCTGTTCTGGCCCCTCTATTGTTCAACCTTTTCCTCACACCACTGGCCCTTTGTATTCAGCAGACTGGCTTGTCTGTTTTTTATTATGCTGACAACATAATTATCATCCACCACACTAATCCACTCTATCCAGATCTCACACCTTTGAACTCTTGCCTTGCTCTCATTTCCAATTGGTTATCCTCAAACTGTCTTCATCTTAATGTCACTAAAACTTAGGCCATCTGGTTCACATTTGGAAGTCCTTGCCCTTCTCTTACTCCAATTCTTAACCATTCTGCAATTCCTATTGCCTCCTCCTTTAAATACCTTGGTGTTCTTCTTGATTCAAACCTCACTTTCAAAGAACATATATCGCACCTGGCTAAGACATCTTATTTTTTTCTTTGACAAATTCGATCTATCCATCCTTTTCTAACCCCCTGAGCCCTGATCACCCTCACAGTGGCTACAGTTTTATCACGACTAGACTATTGCAACTCTGTCTTTGCTGGTATCACCAAAGTCCAACTTCATAGACTACAACTCATAGAAAACACTGCAGCTAGAATCATCTGTCACTCCTCCCGCTTTGATCACATTTTCCCCCTATTGCTTCACCTCCACTGGCTTCCAGTCGATTATCGCATCAAATTTAAGATATTAACTTTAGTCTGCCGCACTCTGTACACGCATACACCTCAGTACCTTACTGACCTTCTCCACTTCACCACTCCCACACGTAGTCTCCGCTCTCTCCATATCAACCGGCTCCATCTTCCCTCACCGTCTCGTGCACGTTTACAATCTACCCGCCACTCTGCCTTTTTCTTCTATGGTCCAGCCCTCTGGAAGTCTTTACCCACCCCGCTTCGTTTGGAAGAGAACTATATTACCTTTCGGTCTTTACTTAAAACTCATCTCTTTGCCTCTGCATACAACCTCCCAGCCACACCCAGTTGACCTGGTTTATTCATGTTTACTTGTTATTCATGTTTACTTCCTTTTTGTCTTTGTCTCCCCTATGCACCCTTTTTAACCCATCTCTTTCTATTTTCTCTTTCCTCTTTCCTGTCCCAATTATGTATTTCCTTTCTTGCTATAGGGCTTGTGCCTATCCCGGTTAGTTTATACTATGTGAACCGCCCTGGTGTAATGAAGGGCGGTATATCAAGCTGAATAAACATAAACAAATACTAGAGTCCTGGTGGCACTTCCAGTAGGCCTGGAACACTTTATGTCCCAACCACCTAGGTCTATCATTCACCCACAGCAAGCACAGTCAGACTGCACCTGCTGCCCACCACTGGGTTTTCCAGCCATGCACATACCAATTGCAGACAGTCTGCTGGTCAGTATACATTTATTTATTTATTTATTTATTTAATTTAACTTTATTTATTTATTTATTTAATTTAACAGTTTTTTTATACCGCCTTTATCCAAGGCGGTTTACATTTAACAGCATGACAATTACATGGTAATTGTTTTTACATTGAACATAAGAATTAAACATGGCAGTTACATGGAACTTGATTTACATTAGCAAGGGAGTACAACTTGGAGAAGAACGGGGGGAGAGAACTATTTACATATCAAGGTGTTCTTCTTTTCCTGGGGGGACTGATCGATTTGTTTATCTTATCTGGTTTTCAGATTGCATGTACACCCAGCAGTTGGTTCAGGACAGGAAAATGCACCCACATCACTAGAATCAGACATGATATAGTACTATGTGGATACATAGCTGTGCTATGGTCACTGAAAAGTCAGAGTGAGTGTGCCCTCCCAGCATGACATGCTGTGGCCACCCAGGCCATGCATGTGGCAGATGGACACCACGATGTTTCAGCCATTCACCCTATCTCCAATGCAGACTCATCCTGGCCAATCTGCCCTGTTTCAGACCATACCCACAATACTTTGCTCTCATCATGCACATTTGCATACTAATACTGGAAACAGTGTAGGCACTGCAAGGCTTGGTGAGATGTAGAAAGCCATGGCTAATTGATAGACATACACACACTCATAATGACACGCTGTGCAAAAATGGGGATGCTTGGCACTCCTGCCTACCACCTTGGTCCTGATATCAGCTTGAGCATTGTTAATGTGTGCTCCTTGTGCAGGAGCTAGTTGCGTGCTCTGATGCTAATGCCCACTCAGTGTGCCGGTACTATCAGCCTGACTCTCCATGCAGCTGTGGATAGTGGAGCCTGTCTGTGTGGTTGATGGGTGTTTGTACCCTTGCTGACCGATTCATTGGTGCACATGTTTGTGCTGTACATGCACTGTGGGCTAAAGTTCAGCCACAGGGACATGCAATGCATAATCCACAGCCAGGACCCAAACCTGTGACTCTCCACTTACATACACGCCAGCTGTGTGCATTGAGTCACAGTGCTGCCATATGGCTATGACACTCCCTGGAGCTGACATATTTTCCATCAGACAGACCTTAGCACATGTTGCAATGCGCACTGTGCAAAGGACCAGGGCATGGCTTTGGTCTGCTGCAGGTGGGTGCTGCTGGCTGCACCGCCAACACCCCCACACCATGCTGACATGTCTGTGTGCTGTCCGTGTTGGTGGTGTGCAGTTCCAGACCATCCAACATGCAGGTTGGCAGGTGCCTAGGGCGCACGGTCCAAATTGGGGTGGGCGGGGGGGGGGGGAGAGGCATACATGGATGGCCACACAGCCCCCTCCCCAACCATCTGCCTCTGCAGGGACCCCATCACAGCTTGCCAATGATACGTCTTGGGGGGAGGATGTCAGCCACTGTTGTGGTAGTCAGCTGACATCCTGCATGTTGCAGCTGCCTGGAGAGCTACAGCTTCTAGAACTATCGGCCTCTTCCCCCACGGTTGGGTTCTGTGGCAGCAGGGGTGGCAGCCTGGATCTCTGCCTTTAGGTGCTAGGGCTCTTGGACCACCCTATGTGGCATATTGCCTTTCTGCAGCAGTAGCAGGACTGTGTGCTGCCACTGTCACTGTGGGATCATGATGAAATCACAGATGGTACTGCGGAATACCCCTTTGTGGAGAGGCTAAAAAGGTTGGGGCTCATCTTCCTGAGGAAGATAAGGCTGAGAGGAGATATGATAGAGGTCTATAGATTATTGACCGGAGTGGAGCAGGTAAATGTAGGTCGTGTTTTTATGCCATCAGACTGTGGACAGACTAGGGGACCTGCAATGCAGCTACAGTGTAACCCATTTGGGTTTTCTAGGTGAACATGTTATTTCAGTCAATGTGTAATCAAAACCTGCAATCCATTACTGGAGGATATGGTAAAAGCTATCAGTGTAGCTGGGTTTAAAAATGTTTGGACGGGTTTCTGGGTAATGGTCCATAAACCATTGCTAAATAGGACCCAGGCTATGCACTGTTTGCCCTATTACAGTTATTGGGGATCCTGTGTGTCTTTTGGTGAAACTGCTAGGTTCATGTGACCTAGATTGGCCACTATTGGAAACAGGATACTGGGCATGATGGACCTTGGTCTGACACAGTTTGGCATATTTTGTAATCTTATATTCTTATGTGCCATCTAGGCAGCTTCCTGGTTCCCCCTGTGCACCAGCAGCCTCCACTGCATGACCCATGTGCCGCCTCCTTTGCCCGCATTTACACTATCAACATAGTGTCCATTTCAATTTTCTGTTGCTGCTGTCTGTGCATCACATTACAGACGTCAACTGGCTCTCTCTCCTCCCAAAACACCCTATACGCGAGGTTTTGAGTTGTATTAGCGTTCCTGCCATTAAGCTGCCTGTGTTAAGGGAGCAAGCCTTGTTCCCACCCACTCCCGTCAATTGACCCCCACTCTCAGCCCTGTACATGCCTTATCTCTGCCCACAGGTACCGTTAGAGCGCGATAAAGTGGCTTTTTGGCTGCACTAAGGGCGCAGATGCACAATTAGCGCATGCTAACGGCACACTTGCTCCTTTACCGGGGATGAGTAAACATACCCCTTAGACTTTCGGAAGACTAACTTTGCCAAGATTGGACAATACATCAAAGAGTTGTTAGTGGGATGGAAACAGCTGGGGGATGAAGAAAAATAGTGGGCAAAACTGAAAGGGAATATTTTAAGGACAACAAACCTTTTAGATAGATAGAAAGATAAATAAATGTACAAGGAAAAGTAGGCCACTATAATTCTCAAAAGAAGTATCTGAAGGAGGCCTTTATGAAATGCAAGAGATCACACAGACAGTAAGACAGTCATCTATATTTGGAAAAACTTAAAGAAGCTAGCAAAGTAGTCAGAAAAGCAAAAATACAAAAAGAAGAAGAAATAGTCAATCCAATAAAATGTGTGGATAAGACATTTTCAGATATGTTTGTAAGAGGAGGAAGGGCAAAAGTGGTATTGTCAGACTCAAGGGTGCAGGGGAGGAATATGCAGAAACTGATGAATATAAAACAGAATTGCTTATCAAAAATTTCTGTTTAGCGTTCACAGATGGCCAGGAGCAGGACCTCAGAAAATATCCATAAATAGGAGCAGAAGTGATGTGGATCTCAAACATTTTTCAGAAGACTGTGCTCGTGAGGAACTAGCTAAACTAAAAGTAGACAAAGTCATGGGTCCAGATTGGATACATCCAAGAATACTGAGGGAACTTGGGACATTCAAACAGCTCCACTGTCTGACTTTTTCAATGTCTCTTTGGAGTCAGGAGTGGTACCAGAGGACTGGAGAAAGGCACATATAAGAACATAAGATATGCCGTACTAGGTCAGACCAAGGTCCATCAAGCCCAGTATCCTGTTTCCAACAGTGGTCAATCTAGGTCACAAGTACCTAGCAGTATCCCCAAAAGACACAGGTTCCTCAATGCTTGTATTGGGTCAAGCAGTGATATCCTGGGTCCCTTTTAATAATGGTTTATGGACCTTTCCTCAAGGAACTTGTCCAAACATTTTTTAAACCCAGCTACACTAACAGTGTTACTACATCCTCCAGTAACAAATTCCTGAGTTTAATTACACATTGAGGGAAAAATATTTTCTCTTATTAGTCTTAAATAGGTTACCCTGTAGCTTCATTTCATGTCCCATAGTCTTTTTATATTCTGATGACGTAAACAATTGATCTACGTTTACCCATTCCACTCCATTCATTAATTTATAGACCTCTAGCATATCTCTCCTCAGCCGTCTCTTTTCCAGGTTAAAGAGCCCTAACCTTTTTAGCCTCTCTTCATAGGAGTATCCTTCCATCCCCTTTACCATTTTGGCGGCTCTTCTCTGTACCTTTTCTAATAACGCTATATCCTTTTTAAGCTGCGGCGACCAGAATTGCACACAATATTCAAGGTGCGGTCACAACCATGGAACGATACAGAGGCATTATAATATCTTATTTTTAAATTTTCCATTCCTTTCCTTATGATACCTAGCATTCTATTTGATCTTTTGGCTGCTGCTGCACGCTGGGTGGAGGGTTTTAACATGTTATCCACGATGATGCCTAAAACTTTTTCCTGGGTGGTGGTTCCCAATGTGGAACCTTGCATCGTGTAACCATAGTTTGCATCGTGTAACCATAGTTTGTTCTTTCCTAGGTGCATAACTTTGCACTTTTTTTATTTATTTATTTATTACAGGCTCTTATATACCGCACTATTTGGTATCAGCGCGGTTTACAGTATAACAAAAGACCAGAGCAACAGGCTGTTTGGTTTTACATAGAACAGGTTTTACATAGAACAGGTATGAGCAACTTGGATATACATGGGGAACATGGTTAACTGAAACTATTTACATGCTATATATACATGTATGTACAGTAAGAATTATTCTTAGTTTGATAAAGTCTTGTCCACTTGTCCACATTAAATTTCATCTGTCATTTGGATGCCCAGTCTTCCAATTTATCAAGATCCTCTTGCAAGGGGAGAGCCAGACGAGACAGCACCCGATTTGAGGGAACGGGCTCCTGCTCCGGCGGCCCCGACGTCACCAGGGGGCCTTTTAAAAGCCAGGAAGTGCGGTGAGCAGTGGGAGAGCCAGACGAGACAGCACCCGATTTGAGGGGGAACGGGCTCCTGCTCCGGCGGCCCCGACGTCACCAGGGGGCCTTTTAAAAGCCAGGAAGTGCGGTGAGCAGTGGGAGAGCCAGACGAGACAGCACCCGATTTGAGGGAATGGGCTCCTGCTCCGGCGGCCCCGACGTCACCAGGGGGCCTTTTAAAAGCCAGGAAGTGCAGTGAGCAGTGGGAGAGCCAGACGAGACAGCACCCGATTTGAGGGGGAACGGGCTCCTGCTCCGGCGGCCCCGACGTCATCAGGGGGCTTCTTTATCAGCCTTATTCTTCCGGCGCAGCCAGAGGCGCGAGTCCGGGGGCAGCGATTTAAGGGGCTAGATACAAGGGGCGTGTTAGGCCCCTTGGGAGCCCCTTGGAGAACCGAAGGAGAAGCGTCGTAGAGAGCCCTAGACACTCAGTATCCAGATGGGTAAGCGGAAGAAAAAGATCATTCCTGAGGCCTTGGTTGAGGCCACGGTGGGTCCGATGGACAAACACGTTAAGGTACTGTCTGCTGCTGATGTGTCCCTGGGACCTGACTTTTTGACTTTGCGTTCTTCCGCTGCATCCCTGAGTTCCCCGGATCGGTCTCCTCCTTCTCCGCCAAGGTTTTCCTCCCCAACACCTTCAGTTTCAGTGGGTGGTCAGTTTCAGCAGAGTACTCCAACTGATTTGGGGGAAAAGCTGAAACCTGTTTCTTGGTCAGCTATGCCAGGTGCAGCCGAGGAGTTACCTGCAGCACAGGTTACCTTGGCTGACATCTGGAAAGCTGTTAATCGTATTGAAAATTCTTTGGTTCCCACTGTTAAGCAGTTGTGTGATTTCTCTTCTGAGACATCCACTAAGCTTAGTGAAATTGAAGGGAGAGTGGGGGGTATGCTTTCACGTATTTCTACATGTGAAACTCAATGTCTCTCTTTTTTAAGTCTATACAGTCCTCTAATGTAAAAGATAGTTTAATTATACACCACAAATTGGAATTATATGATAATATGCTTCGGGCTAGAAATATCCGTTTATTGAATTTTCCTGTTTGTCATCTACTCTCTCCAGAAATTTTGCTCCAAAAATATTTTAGGGAGATTTTAGATTTGACTTCTGCTGATTCTATTTCCATTTCAAAATTATATTACCTGACTGGACGTGGGGTTGCTCTTGGTTCCCCTGGGGAATTTGATATGGTTCAGGGTCGTACTGACCTTGAGCTTACCAAATTTCTCGAGGATTCTCAAGATATTATTTTGTCTCGTGCTACCTTAATAGTGACCTTTGTCTCAGATAAGGATAAGGGGGTCTGTTTACTAAACGGCGCACATGTACGGGGCGCACATGAGCGCTCTAAAAGATGTATTTAAGTGCTCTTAAGCGCCCCGTACGAGTGCGCGGCACATTAACGGGTCCCGCAAGCGTGCGCCGACAACGCGCACATTTGCGGGGCGGTAATGTGCGAAAGAGGCGTGCCAAGGCGAAATGAGGGCGGAGGAAGGCCCCCTAGGGGCGGAGAGACGGGGTCAGTGGGCGGAATGTGGGAGGGGAGAGACTCGCCGCACAGGAGCGTGCCCGAATCTGCAAAGAAATTTACCGCCAGTGAAACACTCGCGTTAGAGGTGCTGTGCAGGGAAAAGAAACCGTTTCCGTCAGCAATGTGCAGCACAATAGTGGAAGCCCAAAAACCGTGAGCAGTGTGATCTATGTGCACAGATCAAACGCCGTAATGTCACAGGGCACTAACCACACGGGCGCCGCGCACCTTAGCGCATCTGTCAATCACAGCTTCTGTTCTTCACGACGGAACGCCCACTCCTTATACGGCACCCGCTCGGTACCGCGGACCGCACAACACCGGCCTTTAGTAAACAGACCCCAAGGTTCTTGTGTTACGAAGTTACTTTAAAAAGATGTCCTCTTTGTTTTGTGGTGCTAAAGTGCAGATGTTTCCGGATGTCTGTAGGGCTACGCAGCTTAGGAGACAGGCCTTTTTAGTCCTGAAGCCTAGAGTTTTAGCCCTATCAGCTTCCTTTTTTCTTCGATATCCCTGCAAATGTTTAATTACATTGCAGGGTTCTAAATTTACCTTTATGGATCCCTCTCAATTGGAGTTATTTTTGATAGGTAAAGAGAGTCAAAGTACAGTGCCGGTGGTATAGGAGGACTATGTTAATACGCTGTCTAGTAGTTAGAGTGATGTAACTCTTATGTTGCTTATTTTCTTTTTTCCTTTTTTTTATATATCTCCCCATTATTGTGGGCTAGGATTGAGTGTTGTTTGTTTAAGGTTTATGACAATGTATTTCTTATTTGAATATGGTTTATATTCATTTAATATTATTTGTATAATGACACTTTGTTTTGCTTAAATCTTGCTTCTGTAAGTTGGCGAAATTCAAATAAAAAAAAAAAAAAAAAAGATCCTCTTGCAATTTTACACAATCCTCTTGGATTTTAACAACTTTAAATAGTTTTGTGTCATCTTCAAATTTGATAACCTCACTCGTTATTCCCTTTTCCAGGTCATTTATGAATATGTCAAAAAGCAGTGGACCTAGCACAGATCCCTGCAGTACTCCACTATTCACCTTTTTCCATTGGGAAAATTGGCCATTTAGCCCTACCCTCTGCTTTCTATCTTTTAACCAGTTCCTGATCCACAATAGTTCACTGCCTCCTATCCCATGACTTTTTAATTTTGCCAAACGTCTCTGATGAGGGACCTTGTCAAAGGCTTTCTGAAAGTCCTGATACACTATATCAATTTATTCACCTTTGTCTACCTGCTTATTCACACCTTCAGAAAACATAACAGATTAGTAAGACAAGATCTTCCTTGTCTAAAGCCATGTTGGCTGTGTCCCATTCAGCAATGACTATTTGCATGTTCACTAATTTTGTTCTTTATGATGGTTTCTAACACTTTTCCCAGTACTGACATCAGGCTCACCGGTCTGTAGTTTCCCTGATCACCCCTGAAACCTTTTTTAAAAATTGGTGTTACATTGGTGATCCTCCAATCTTCAGGTATCACAGATGATTTTAATGATAGTTCACAAATTACTAATAGCAGACCTGCATTCTCATATTTCAGTTCTTTCAACACCCTTGGATGTATACCATCCGGTCCAGGTGATTTGCTACTCTTCAGTTTATCAAATAGTTGTAATATATCTTCACAATGTATTAATATTTCTTTCAATTCTTCTGCAGTATCACCTTTAAATACCACTTCAGTCATAGGTAACATACCTCCTTCTTATTCAGTAAAGACAGAAGCAAATAATTCATTCAGTCTCTCCGCTATAGCCTTGTCCCATCTTAGTGCCCCTTTTACCCCTCTATCATCTAATGGTCCAACTGACTCTCTCACAGGATTTTTTGCTACAAATGTTCTTGAAAAAGTCTTTATTATGTGTTTTTGCTTGCACAGCAAGTTTCTTCTCAAATTCTCTCTTTGCCTGCCTTATCAATGCCTTGCACTTAACTTGCCAGTGCTTGTGATGTTTCCAGTTTTTGTCATCTGGCTGTTTTTTCCTTTTCCTGAAAGATGCTTTTTTTTGACAACAACAGCCTCTCTGACCTCACCTTTAAACCATGCTGGCAGTTTTTTGGACTTCCTTCTACTTTTCTTAAAAAGTGGAATACAGCTGGTCTGGGCTTCCAAGATAGTATATTTAAACACTACCCAAGCTTGATGTAAGTCTTTAACCTTTGCAACTGCTACTTTTAGTTTTTTTAAACTATTTTCCTCATTTTATCATAGTCTCCCTTTCGAAAGGTAAAAGGTAGTACTATGGATTTCCTTACCATCCCTCCTCCATTAATTAAATCAAACACGATCATGCTATGATCACTATTGCCGAGTGGCACCAACACTCTTATCTCTTGTGTCAGATCTGGTGTTCCACTAAGAACTAGATCCAAAATGGATTTCCCTCTGTTCAGTTCATGAACCAGCTGCTCCAAGAAGCAGTCATTTATTTCATCAAGATACTTTATTTCCCTAGCATGTTCTGCCACGACACTAACCCAGTCAATACCAAGGTAATTGAAATCAGCCATTATTATTACTGTTCTGTAACTTTTGTTAGCTTCCCTGATTTCTTTGAGCATTTCATTATCTATTTGTTCATTCTGGCTAGGTGGTCAATAGTACAACCCCATTGCCAGTGCCTGCCCCTTTTTTAATGGAATTTCAATCCATAGATATTCTACAGCAAATTTTGTTTCCTTCAAAACTTTAATCCTTTGTGATTCAATGCCCTCTCCAACATAGAGTGCAACCCCTCCACCAATTTGATCAGCTCTATCATTATGATATAGTTTGTGCCCAGGTATCATAGTGCCCCACTGGTTGTCCTCCTTCCACCATGTCTCTGAGATACCAATCATATCTAACTTCTCACTTAGTTCTATAAATTCTAACTCTCCCATCTTATTTTTTAGACTTCTAGCATTTGCATACAGCATTTTAGAGACTGTATTTTATTCATATTAATCTGGTTATTGGTAGGCAGGGTTAATTTGGAATCTAAGCTGTCTGCTCTGTACTCAAGGGCATTTGGGCTTCCTTTGTCTTTATTGGAACCTCTCTGCTGATGTGCCCTAACTTCATTTTTTGGTAGTATCCTTCAAGGATACATTGTTCCGAACCATGTGCTCTTGGGCAACTGTTGGCTCTCCCCTATTATTTAGTTTAAAAGCTGCTGTATCTACTTTTTTAAGGTTAATGCCAGCAGCCTGGTTCCATCCCAGTTAAGGTGAAGCCCATCCCTTCGGAAGAGCCCCTCTTTACACCAGAATTTTCCCCGGTTCCTAACAAATCCAAAATCCTCATCCTTGCACCATCGTCTCATCCACGCATTGAGACTCTGAAGCTCTGCCTGCTTTTTGGGTCCTGCGTGTGGATTGGGAAGCATTTCGGAGAATGCTACCCTGGAAGTTCTGGATTTCAACTTCCTACCTAAAAGCCTAAATTTAGCCTCCAAAACTTCCCTACCACATTCTCCTATGTCATTGGTACCAACATGTGCCAAGACAGCAGACTCCTCCCCAGCACTATCTAAGACCTTGTCTAGGTGGCACGTGAGGTCCGCTACCTTCACACTAGGCAGGCATGTTACCAGGTGATCCTCACTTCCACCAGCCATCCAGCTATCTACATGCCTAATGATCGAATCACCAACAAAAACGACTGTCCTAACCCTTCCCTCATGGGCACATGGCCCTGGAGAAACTTCCTTGGTGCGAGAGGGTTTTACATCACCTGGAGGACAGGTCCTAGCTACAGAATCACTTCCTACCACACTAGGGTGATGCTCTCCTGTCACGTGACCTCTCTCCTCCATGACAACAGACTGGAGGTGGGACTTCAGGACTGTATCCTTGTAGGTCTCGTCTGTGTACCTCTCTGTCTTCCTTATGTCCTCCAAGTCTGCTACTCTAGCCTCCAGAGATCGGACTCGTTCCTTGAGAGCAAAGAGCTCCTTGCACCTAGTGCACACGTAAGACCCCTCACCAACTGTGAGAAAATCATACATGTGACACTCAATGCAAAAGTATGGAAAACCCCATCTCACTGCTGGACTGCTGTCTGCATTTTAGTTTAGGTTGTGTTTAGATATTTAAGTTCTTTACTTATTAAGGGTCGCTGGGGATACTTATACTAATAAAACTATACCTAATACTTTTAATATACTTTGTTCACCTGAAGCTTAATTAATCTCAGGTCCTTAATGTATGCCTGATGAGAATAAACAGCAGCACCTGAGAGTTAAAATGGCACCTCCTTTCCTTTAAGAGGTTTAAGCACCTATAAAGCTATGATTATCCCAGGGGTGGGTGGGTGTTGTTGAGGGAGGGAGGGAGGGAAAGAAGACATATGAAAAACTGGCTCTACACAGTACCCTGCCTGTGCTTCTAAGGTAATCTGTGACCAATTTCCAGAGGGAGCCCCATAGCCCTTGCTTGGATAGAGGGTGTCTTGGGGTCTAAATTTAACCAGAAAGCTCTCTTCTGTGTTTTAAATTTTAAACTGAAAGCTCTTTGCTGCTACTAGTCCCTGCCTGATTTAGCAAATACACTGGGTTCACAGATTAATCAGCTTTAATCTAAAGAATTCCTTTTTCCCCAAGATTTAAAAGAATTCCCAGAAGTAAATACCGGTACTTGCAATTACAGATCTCTCTCCAGAAGTAGCAGTCCCCTTTTGTAGTCCTTTTGTGGTCCCTTTACACAAAAGTGGTCATATAGATGACATTGAGGACTACAGGCCGGTTAGTCTAACCTTTGTGGTTAGTAAATTATTCGAAAGGCTACTAAAAGAGAGAATAGTGAGATTTATGGAGTCCAATGGATTTCAGTATCTGAAGCAGCATGGATTCACCAGGGGCAGGTCTTGTCAGACAAATCTGATTGATTTCTCTGATTGGGTGACCAGGGAGTTGGACTGAGGGAGAGCCCTGGATGTGGTGTATTTTGATTTCAGTAAAGCCTTTGACACTGTTCCACATGAGTGACTTATAAACAAACTGAGCACCCTAGAGATGGACCCTAAAGTTACTGATTGGGTTAAAAATTAGTTGAGTGTGATGCAACAAAGGGTATAGGTAAATGGAGCTCACTCTGAGAAGAACAATGTTACCAGTGGTGTGCCACAGGGATCTGCCCTTGGTCCAATTCTTTTTAACATCTTTGTTAGTGATACTGCAGATGGCCTGTTGGGTAAGGTTTGCTTGTTTGCAGATGACACTAAAATCTGCAATACAGTAGACACCCAGGAAGGAATAGATAACATGAGGAGGAATCTAGCTAAACTTGAAGAATGGTCTAGAATTTGGCAGCTGAAATTTAGTGCTAAAAAATGCAGGGTCATGCATTTGAGCTGCAAAAATCCAAAGGAGCAGTATAGTGTAGGGCGTGAGGTACACCTGTCCACAAAAGAAGGGCGGACCTGGGCTTAATTGTGTCTGATGATCTTAAAGTGCTAAACAGGTAGAAAAGGCAACCGCAACAGCCAGAAGGATGCTTGGGTGTTCTGGGAGAGGAATGGCCAGCAGACAAAAGTAGGTGATAATGCCTCTGGATAGGTTTCTGGCGCAATCTCATTTGGAATATTGTGTACAATTCTGGACACCACACCTTCAAAAGGATATAAGCAAGTTGGAGTCGGTGCAGAGGGTGGCAACTAAAACGGTTAATTATCTTCGATATGAAGCATGTGAGGACAGACTTTAAGATCGTAATATGTATACTATGAGAGGAAAGATGGGATGGGGCAACATGACAGAGACATTAAATACCTCCGTGGCATAAATGCACAAGAGGGTCTCTTTCAATTGAAGGCAAGCTCTGCTACGAGGGGAAATAGCATGAGAGTGAAAGGGATAGACACAGGATTTAATATGCAGAAATATTTCTTTATAGAAAGACTGGTAGATGCATGGAATAGTCTTTCCCAGTGGAGGTATTGGACTAGAGGATGGTATCATAATTCAGAAAAGCTAGGGACAAACACAGAGGATCTCTAAAGGTAAAAAGGATTATTTTAGTTGATATGGCAGGGCAGACTAGATAGGCCATGTGGTCTTTTTCTGCCGTCATGTTTCTATGATGGCGCCATAAATATTTCAGTGTGCTGAAAACTGAACAAGCCAGATTACTACAGATCCACACTAACACAATTCCTGGCTTTGTTCACACACGCTGAACACAGACAAACCCTCACCAAGTACAGAATAAATTACCAGAAGCTAAAAACAGAAATGTATGCACAAAAATGAAACTGAAACATCATGAAATCAGACTTTGCATTCAGTGCATATCTAATAAACTCCCTTTTACTCGTGATCTCTTTAGTTCTAACGCTTTCCATCTTCTAGCTCTTAATGAAAACTTGCTCCTCCCTAATGACACAGCTTCATTTGCTGCCCTCTGTCGCGACGGTTACCAATTCTCGCACACTCCTTGCCCCACTGGCTATGGTGGTAGTGTTGGATTTCTACACTCTCCTTCCTGCCAATTTCAACTCCTCCCTCAACCTCAGTCTCACTCCTTCTCCTCCTTTGAAGTGCATTCCATCTGCCTTTTTTAATTCCTTACTTCTCTGGATAGCTACTATTTATAGAACCCCTGACAAATCCACTTCCCATCTGCTTGGGAGTGATATTGTTGCTATCATGGGATGGATTGAGGGGGGGGGGCACAAGGTATTGATTCTTCTTCTCTCCTCTAAACCCTGTTGCTCAAACCTGGAACCAAAGTGTCCCTTCTTCCTCCCTCACTCCCACACACTTTGGATAAGTGTCCCAGATTTGCTGCAAAATATCTGGCAACCTTGAACATTGTGCTCCACCCCATGCCTTTTGATTGCAGCAGTGCTGGAAAGTTGAAGAAGAAACTGTGTCACAGCTGTAGAGGTAAGGTAATTAAAGGACAGGATTGGATGTGAGTGCATTAGCATACATCAGTGAAGATCAGGGGTCTGGCCAGACAGCCGCTATGCTCTGCTGACATTGAGTTTACGACGTTGCAGCTTTCAGCAGGCTATAGTGACTGACCGCACTGACCCCTGATCTTCAAAAGAGGTCAGGCACTGAACGTTGTAAATTCAGTTACTGCTCTACAGCCTTAACCAAACTGATCCCAGATTTCCTGTAGAGTGGTAATTGAGTTTACACCTTTTAGTGCCCGCCCTCTTTTGAGGATCCAGGGTCGGCGTGGACAGGCGCTGTGCTCTGCAAAGTTGTAAATTCAGTTACTGCTCTGAGGAAAGGTTGGGCTTGGCTTGGCCAGAGGTGATGTTAGCATCAGAGATCAGCCTTCCCACAGAACAGTAATTGAGTTTATCACCTTGCAGTTTATTGCTCTGCGGGAAGGCTATGCTCGGCTTGGCTCAGGCTCGAGGTGATGTCAGTACCTTCCAAATTTTGGCGCCAGAGGCAAGTTCCTACTTGGTATATGGAGAAATTCAGCACTGTGTTGGGGCCACTTAGCAATATTGATCAGAATGTGATCAAATTTGACTTAAACAACTGGAGTTAGGGGACTAAGGAAATCTCCTGTGCTAGATTTCACTTTCTATGTGAAAGTCTATGATTAAATGAGTTAAATGATTATAAAAAAACTAAAAGGAGCAGTTGCAAAGGTGAAGCATTCACATCAGGTGTAAACATTATTTGAAAATGCCATCTTGGAAGCAGATGTGTGTTGTGCATCAGAAATGGCAGAAAGAAAGTCAAAAGACGGCCAGCATCGATAGAAGGTGAGATTTAAAAAGCTGTTATATTATAGGGGGTGGAGCCTGATGTCCAGCGGGTAGGACGCTTTGCGTTGAAGCTCCCGAGAGGCCTACTTAGAATCCTGACTTAATACCTATACAAATTTACTATTTCGCTCCGAGCTGACCGGGGCACCTCGGGGGGGATGGCGGCCCATAAACCAGCGCGCTTGGACTTCGGGTCTTCTTCTTCTTCTCACGGAAAACGCTCCAAAACAGAGGTGTCCTCCCCACAGAAGATGGTTCCATTTCGTGAAAACCCCGAAATGCACCTGGAGATTTTGGAGGAAATACGCGGCGTGAAGGAATTGGTGCAGTCCAATGGAGAAGCGCTTCGAGCCATGCGAGAAGACTTTGGAGTGCTCCAGGACCGACTTGAAAGTCTTTCATTACGGCAGGACAATATGGCGGGGGTCCTCGACTCGCACGAGGTGCGCTTGGGCAAACTGGACAAGGCTGAGCGCCAGATACAGAATCTTCAAAAGGAGTTAGAAGATAGCAATAATCGAGCCCGTCGCAACAATGTGAGGCTCCTCGGAATGCCGGAGGGGGTGGAAGCAGGAGATATAAGAGAATTCTTGCTCAAAACTCCTCCCTCCTTGCTGAAGATCACTTTTCACAGAGAACTGGAAATCGATCGAGCACATCGTGTTCCTGCCCACATGGCGCCCAACCGCACGACCCCCCGGCCTATTATCTTTAGCTTGCTACGATATCAACAAGTGGAACAAATTTTACATGCTGCCCGAGCGAATCATCATTTGGAATTTGAAGGTCGTAAGGTCTCCTTCTTTCCTGATTTGGCAAAGCCTACCGTTGACCGTCGGAAGAAACTCCTTGCTTTTCGCCCTCGACTTCAACAGCTACAGGCTCGCTTTGGCCTGTTGTATCCAGCGAAGCTTCGAGTGACTCTCCACAACCAAACCAGGACGTTCGAAGATCCTGATCTACTATCAACATTTTTAGACTCCAAAGAAGCAGAGCAGATGCGCTAATCCCAAATCTTGGACTCTTATCTGCCGGCTCTATCCGCCATTTTGAAGGGCCCGATGCGGCGGTCATAGCCAAGCACAGAAATAGCCTGGACTTTCTTTCTTTCTCTATATGACTTTTGTTTTTTGGTCTCCTATCCCTTCATGATGTGTGCCTCGGTCGGATTCGGAGCACGCACAGTCCTACAGGTTATGTGTTTTTTCAATTTCGGCCTTCTCTGGGGTTTCTCCCCGCAGACACATGGTCGCCAGTAATTTTGGGGTTTTGCTTCTCCTCTACCGTACTGCGGTTTTCTTTGTTAATGTGGGGCGCTTCATTGTATTATATTAGCTTATTTTTCCTATGTCATGTGTACAGCCAGATACAGTCAGTTTGAGGGACATAGTGAAATTATGTGTGCTATCATGCTCAGAATTTTTAACTTCTCTGAATGGCCTTATGTAAAATCTTATCATTCACCGTCAAAGGCATTAATGGTCCACTCAAAGGAAAGAAAATCCTTAGCTATCTTAGCCATGAGCATGTTGATTTAGTGTTTCTTCAGGAAACGCATTTAAACTCTGCTGAAACACTGAAACTCAATGCTAAGCCTCACATGGTAGCTGCCTATTCTCCCACCGTTTCCAAATGGTACGGGATAGCCATTCTGGTTAAGAAGTCTTTGCACGCTACTGTACCTGATATTAGCGCTGACAAGGAGGGTAGATGGGCCCGTGTACACCTTGAGGTTGGAGATAGTGAATTCACGTGTATTTGCATTATGCCCCGAATGTGGACAACCCTGCTCTGGGGTCGTATTTAGTCTATCTCGCACTCTCAGGAGCCCCTTTCTTGGAGGATAGTGGGACTTCGCCCAGTTGCGGGGATCCCCTCTCTCCCAAAAATGGCTTATCTCCTTTCGAACTTTATGCTTGGCATTGCTATTTCCCTAATTAAGTAATACTGGAAAATTAGCTCCCATCTGAGCCCCAATGAATGGTGGAATCATGCCTGTCTTTACAGTAAATATGAACAAATACCTCGTCTGTTCGCTTCCTCCATTCAGACTCCTTCTCATTGGTCTCAATGGAAGATGCTCAATGACTATGTACATTTTGCTAAATGCTCTCATCTGACTGTCTAACTTTGTATATATCTCTGTCCCATGATCATGCTGTATTGTAGATACTCTTTTGATCGTTTGATGTATAATCACTGTTAATTGGAAGCGCTCACATGCTGATATAATCGGGTAGAGAAGAAGCATCAGGGTGGGGGGTAATGGGTTTACTTTTTCTTATTGTATACTTGTTTTGTCTCTTTTGGTGTGTTGTTTCTTTTGTTTGTTGCAAAATGAAAATAAAAGTTTAAAAAAAAAAAAAAAAGCTGTTATAGGCAAAAGAGCATCTTTCACAAAATGCAAAACACTTAAACAGGCATAAACATATATGGTTTCAATCTTGGCATGATTTCTGCCACTTATGCCCAAGTACTTTATAAAGCAGGGCTTCCCAAATATGGCTTGGGGGCTAAAATCAGCCCATGGGCCTGTCCCGCTTAGCCTGCTTGGCACTCTTTAAGCTGCATTGTTTCTGACCCATGTACCATTACTGCTGCCTCTCTCCCCAATCTTCCATGCCCTCACACCCCCACATCTCAGCATCTCGTCCTCTTTCTTCTCTCCCCCCTCCCCACGGTCCTTCATCTCCTCTTTACCTCCAGTCATTGCAGCAGCGACAGAATTTACAAGTGTTATCTCTCGCTGGCCGAAGAGCCTTTCCTCTGTTGCTCTCATGCCCCACTTTAAACAGGAATTTGAGACAGGGGGGCAAGGATGTGGCAGAAGGAAGTGAGAGGTGGCATTTGTAAATTGCTGCCATTGCTGGAGTGGGGGCATTCAGGACCAAGGAAGGAGGGAGGAGAGAGAGAAGCTGAACTATGAGTATTGGGGGTGGAAGGGGGAGGATAGATGCAGGACCATAGTGGAGCGAGGAAAGAGAGAGGAAGAAATGCTGGGCTGACAGGGGGAGGGGAGGGAGGGAGAGGGGGAAGATAGATATGTTGGACCATCGGGGGGAGGGGGTTAGGAAGAGAGAAGGGGGAAGTGAGATGCAGGATGGGGGAGTGAAGGAAGAGAAATGCTGCACCACGGGGGGGGGGGGGGGGAGGGAGATGCAAGACTGTTACCTACTACGCAAGTGGTCCCCAAACTAAAGTCACAGAGCCTGAGCAAGATCTGCTGCATGGAGCTGCAGACAAAAAGTAGGAGGAAGCACTATTTGGGGGTAGGGAGCTGGGGTAGGAGGGCCCCCTTGCTCAGCAAAATCCTTGACCCTTTTGGTAATCAGAAAGATACAATGTAGTAGCCCTTGTTCCAAAAGGTTTAAAGACTACTATTATAAGGTGCACTTGTTTCTTTATAAAATAGATATAAAATAGGTCCCTACCTGATCTGTCCACATAGGCGCACTTATAAAACTGTAGGTCAGAAAAATATGAAGGCCATGTAGCCAGCTCCTGTTAGGCAGTTTTATAAAGACACATAGGTGCCAGTACAAATCACACAGACTGAAGCCCCAAACATTTACGCATGTTTGGGAGCAGATGTAAATGTTTGCGGAGTAAAGGATGTGTATGTATATATGAATCTTACAAAATACAGCCAGAAATCATGACTCCTCCTATGCTCTGCTCATTCTCCTCCCTTGAACACATCTTTCCCAAAGCTGCAAACAAGCTTGCACCTAATTGTATCGTGAGTACTTTTACGTGTGGGGTAATTTCATAAGAGACTTTTTACATGCATGTAGAGGGTAATTTCTTAAGGATCAGCAAGATTTACATGCATTTTAATGCACATATTTCATGCCTGTTATAACATGAGGTATGTGCGTACTTCACATTATAAGATGGGGAAGGGGGGGTAAGTAGTAAAAAAACCAACATTCTAAAGTGGGTGCAAGCACTTATGCCAGCCCTATGGGTGGTGTAAATGTCCCTGCCTAGATTTAGCAAGAATGCACATAAATTATAGTATTTTATAATTTATGCATGGAACTCTATGCTCCACCCATGTCCCTATGCACGCTGAAGTGTGAACATGTGCGCCATCGCTACATCGTATATACTTTCAGAAGAGCAAGACTATGATTTACATATGTACAGTAAACATGTGCAGAATTGTAGTTACCATATACACAAAAGAAAACATTTATAAATTGATCTCCTTCGTGTAAAGGATAAGGTCTTCCTGCCTAGAACACTATTTTTAGCATGCAAAAGAGGACCTTAATATACAAATCAAAGTTCATTGCATAAGCCCCTAGTACATGGGTATTAGCACGTAACAGTCACATCAATAGATGTTAATGCAAAACCCATTACTACACACCCCACTGAATCAACATACTAGTACCGAACCTTGTTAGACAAGCCTAATACTTCCAGTAGATAAGATTTGTTAAAACAAACAAGTCAAAATAAACTCAAGCTAACAGTCAATATTTGCATTGAAAAAATGACTGAATAAATGAATTATAAATGTCTGCATAAATACCGGAGTGCCTCATGTTTTTCTAAAGAATACCGAATTTTGAGAACATATATGCAGTTTCATAAAATGCAGTAACACCATACACATAGGGGTATATTTACTAAACCTTCTTAATGTGCGTGCTGTGCAATTATTGCGTGCTAAGGTACCTTAGGGCGTGCTAATGACACTTTATGGGGCAGAAATGCGCTTTAGTGCGCGCTCACGCGCAGCGGCGCAAACGAGCGCTGAAGGCGGAGAAAGGCTTCCAGAGGGCGGAGGAAGGCTCCCCAGGGGCGGAGAGAAGGGGTCAATGGGTGAAGAGTGGGAGGGGAGAGGCTCCCCACACACTAACGATGTGAAATTCGAGGCCAAAACTAACGCAAGGGAAAACCTCGCCTTAGAGCTGATTTAAAGGGAAAAGAAACAATTTCTGTCAGCAATGTACAGCAAAACCAGGGAAACCTACAAAAAAGTGATAAGTGTGATACATGTGCACGGAAGAAAAGTGCAAATAAACATTGAAAATGACCCCAACAAAATAAAAAAAAAATCATAATCAAGCTGGGCAATAGTGATAGTAATGGGAAACATCAAAAAACACTCCCAAGAAAGTCCCAAACAATAAATATGAATTTTGGAAGGGTCCGCTCCGTCCTCATACAAGGTGAATGATCCCACAGTGAAATAGCACTGATCAGGGTTTCCCTCTCCATTGGACAGGTTACCTATGGCATGCACATGTTCCACAACAGCAGGGTGGGCATGTCGGAATGGGCAACTGGACAGATGCTGGGAAAGGGGATACAGAGGGCTGCATGCGGCACATGCTGTGGTACAGCTGGGGCACAGTGCGGACTAGGCAGATGCCTAGGTGGCACTTAGGAATGCTGAAACTGAACAGCAGCCAGACAGCAACTGATGAGGGTCCAACATGGGCACGAGAGTGTTTATCACAGTGTCACAGGGGATAGTACCCAGCAGGTACCCCCAAGGGCACAGAACATTGGCAGGTGGTGTTGGGGGGAAGCGTGGACGCCTATGCAGGCACCCCTACCCCAGAACACGCACCATAGGCAGCCGCCTACCTAAACACTGGATGGCTTGAGACTGCACACCACCAGCACCACCAGCAGAAGGGCATGTCAGCATGGTGGCAGAGGGGTACTGGTGGTGGAGGGGGGCAGTGGCAGCTGCCCAGAGCAGACCATGGCCTAGCCCTGTGTAGGTGGGTGCCATGCACTGCAACAGACAGGCCCTGCCGGACAAACAGTCATGGTATCACCAGGGAATGCACTGTCTCCATGGCAACACGGTAGTGCAGTGCACACAACCAGTGTGTTTGGAGGCAGAAGGTCACAGGTTCAAGTCCCAGCTGTGGTGCCTGCCAACCCAGTCCCCATATTTTACCCACTACTACAACGTGCTAATAAAGACAGAACGTTTATTGCAGATGACGTAAACATGCCCAAAACACCTACATTTTACCCTACAGAGCAAAAACACCATAAACAGGCGCATTACCTAGAGCAGAGTCTCCCAAATGCAGTCCTGGAGGGCCAAACACCATTCAGGTTCCATGCTGCCTCTAATAAAGATGCCTGTGCTGCATATCTATGCACCACCCCCATGGTATGCAGATGTATCTCATGCATATTCATGAGGGACAGCATGAAAACCCGAACAGTGTTTGGCACACCAGGACTGGAGTTGGGAACCTCTGCCGTAAAGCAGCAGCCAACAGGGACAGACACACCCACACCCACAGGCTCCATTAGCCAATGCCTCCTGGAGAGGCAGGACATTGGGCCCTGCGTGCATCTCCCAATACAAGCATTTGCATACCTTAGCAATGCCACCCTACACCTGGGAATACGGTACACAGCTATCAAAGGTTTGCTATGATTACTGGCAGATAGCAATTCCTACGTTAAGCACTGTTTGCTGATTGAGCTCCATCATAGCAACCTTTCTGTTGTCTGTGGAGTGTACTTCAGGTCTGGTCTCTGACAGTGTTTACCACCCTGGGGAGTGACCCCCACCAGTATTGCGTACCATATCCATGCCTGCACTGTGCCCAGGACTGGTGTGGTGGCCAGGGCTGCTAAACTCCTCTATAGTAGCACAATGCTGGCATAGGTGTGGGAGTGTGTGTCTGTCTATCCAGTGTGTGGTGGCTGCAAACACCCTCCACAGCCCACACTGCCAGCACTGTTGCCAGTATTGGTTTGCCAATGTGCATAATGAGGAGCAAGGTAGGGCACTGGCTGGGACATTGTAGTGCCCGGCCACCACCTGCACAGACAGGGTGGCCCCAGCATGTCCTGCTGGGAGATCACTCTCACCCTGACTGTGCAGTGACCACAGCATGGCTAGGCTCCCCCATAGTGCTATATAGTATTTCTCTCATGTGATATTTATGGGTTTTCTTTTGGGGCCCAGTCATTGACTTATCTGCTTGTTGTGTATGCTGACATCCCAGTTCTGGGTGCACGCATTTCCACCAGGAACATGCACTATGGACTAGCTAGCAGACTGTCTGCAGCTGGTATGTGTCTTGATGGAGCGCCTTGCAGGGTGCAGCGGCTGAAGTCCAAGCCTAATGTCTGTCTGCTATTGTGTTATGGATGCGTACAGAGCTGCATCGACTGCCATGTAGGGTGTCTGTTCTTCAGCAGGACTGGGGTTGATAGTCCCCTCTACTGCCACCATTGCCAGGAAGTAGAAGGTGGATCTGTTGGTGGGAGACCCTGTTTACCACCCTAAGCCCTGGAGGAGGAGGAGGAGAAGGAGAGTGCTGTTGCATAATTCTCCTAGGGGTCCATAGGGGCTACACATGACTGAGACATACAGATATATCCAAGGTTTGTCTGCAGAAACTACCTATCTTAGACATTAGCACTGCTGGGTACCTACAGCATGGCCTAGCTCTGCTGTGGACCTGGTGCTGGGCGCCCCACCTCATCCTCAGGGTGAGTGCAGTACCTGCACAATGTGACAGTGTGTAGCTACTCTGTGCCAGTACCACAAACGGTCAGTTCCCCCTACCAGGCCAAGGTGCTGTGGGGGTGCATACCCCATCTTGTGTTCATCTGTAGACGGCTGATTTGCATGTGCAGTGCATCATGGGTACGGGTGGGCTAACCCTATCCTGGTGACCACAGCAGACTGTTTGTGTGGTGACATGCAGTCCTTCTGCAGCCAGCCAGCAGCTTGCTAGCAGCTATAGAGCTGTAGCCCACTGGTTACTTCACTGCCTGTGGAGCTAGAGGTCATGGGTTCAAACCCACAGTGGGGTTATTTGATAGGGCTGTCCAAAGCATTATCTATTTTTAATGTACATTAGTGCTGCCAGCAAAACCACCCTCAGCATACTGTACCCATAAGGTGCCTCATAGGGCGCCCTATAGGGCACCTTATGGTTACCGTCCATATAAGGTGCACTATACGGTATCCTATGGAGCGACTTATAGGGTGCCCTATAGGGGACATTATAGGGTGCCGTGGCGGACAGTGCACTTTATAATGTGCCCTATGGAGTGCCTTATAGGGTGCTTTATGCAGCACCTTAGGTTACTGCACGTGAGGGTGTGTTTGCTGGCAGCAATTAATAAAAAACAAATAAAGTGCCACAGGAAACAATACTTACATGTCAATGCTGATGCCTCAGCCATCCTTAAGTATTAGGCACAAGTGGGGATTGAACTTATGGTCTCTGCATTATCAGTCAGTGCCTTAACCATTGTGCTACACTGCTGTTGTTCCTCACATGTCAGCGCACCTACTTAAGATTTTCATGCATTTAAATGCACAGTGCTGCCATCAAAAACAGTGCTATGACCTTGCCATGCCTGAACAGGGCTGCAGTACAATGGTGAAGACACTGACAGATGGTGCAAGGGTCATGGGTTCAATCTCCACTGTGCCCAATGAAGAAGGCTGGCTGAGGCACTACCATTTATGTGTAATATTGCATTATGAGACTTTTTAATTTTATTTTAATTACTGCTGCTAGCAAACGCACTCTCAAAGCGCTGTAACATAAGGTGCTGCATAAGGCACCCCATAAGGCACCCCAGAGGGCACATTTTAAAGTGCACTGTCCGCCACAGCACCCTACAATGTAATGTAACTGCTTTGATTGAAGGATAAAGCAGCATAAAAAAAAAGGTTAAATAAATAAATAAATAAATTGGAAAAGGGGGCATTGGTATAGGCATGTCTGGGGCATTCCCAAGAACCAGAACGACTTCACCTGATTTCAGAAATTCCATCCAGGTCTCGAGCCATGTCCAACTTTAAACTTGCTCCAGGCGTGAATAGGCACCAGAGAAGTGCTCATTTTGCCAGCAAAACAACTGGAGTGTGGAGAAGGAGGTACCCTCATCTCCCCTATATTTTCCATGTTAAAAACAAACTCTGTTGGAGAACAAGAGCTCTTATTTTCATTTTGTCATGCCGACGGATGTCCCCATATGCAGACTCGCATGCGGCAGATGTCTCTGTCCACTTTTTTGTAGCAGGGACATCGATGTAGATGCTGGCATGGGCATCCCAGTTGAGGGCTTTTATGTTTCTCAATCAGGCCACAGCATATACGTCCCAGGCATTTTTTTTGCACATTTTGCCCTGGATGTCCCAGATTGTCCTTCAGCACCTTTCTAAAATCCCAGTATAGACTTATCGAAAATATTACATTTTAAAGGTGGTGATTTTCAAAGACATTTACATGCATAAAACAGGATTTTATGTGCAGAAATGTTATATTTGCAAATTGTCCAGCAGAAACACATATATAGTCATGCATGTATCACTTTTCCTGTCTCTAGGGTATACACGTATAGGTCCTTAAGTCTAAGTTCATATGGTTACGGTGTAGACACTGCACCATTTTTCTAGCCTCAGAATTATATTGTTTCCTTTGGGATGACTGGTCTCCAGAACTGGACATCATATTCCAGATGAGGTCTCACAAATAGCCTCTTTTTTCTACTGATTCTACTGTACCTCTCTCTGTTCATTCCAGTAAAACCTCTGGCCCTGGTTCATGCATCATCTTACTATTTAACCCCTTAAAGATCAACAAACCCAATCACTCGGAAATCTCTCTTCTGGTTGGTGCAGAGCAGTGCCTTGCCCAAATCAGGTACCTCTTCTTTTCTATTTGTGAACAATGAATGCATAATTATGAACTTTTCTGTACTGAATGTCAATGCCAGGTCAGGGAGGCATTGACATTCAGTGCTATCTATCACTCTTTCTTAGATCGGTTTTCATTCTGTCTCCTTTCCCATTGCTATTCATTGTGTTACAGATCTTAACTTTAGCTGCAAACAGGCAGGTTCCTACTAAACACACTCGGTGGCAATTTTCTAAATGGTCAATATTCATAACCCACTACAGTCAGCAGCGGTGTTTAAATATCGGTGGGAGATTCAGCGTCATTGTCTAGACCGAGTGGAGCTATCCCAATATGTTCGGCACTTATCCAGAGAGCAACTCGCGCCACCTTTTCATGCAGCCTACGTTATCTGGGTAAGTGCCAGAAGAAAATCCTGCTCTCCAGATCAGTGCTGGCATTGCACTAACCAGACACTGCCAGGGCAATCTGTAGAGATATTCCGCAGTGCCCACTCAATAGTGCTTCTGAGCTCTTGTAAGCTATCAAGATAGGGCTTTGAATACCGGCTCATCGTAAAAAATAATTGTATTTCTTGGGCAAAAGGTAGCATTTTGTTATTACGTATATTCCTTAGCTGACACTGGAACTTGGACCACTGTATGTTGACAACTGTATTTTGTAAACAGAAGATAGACACCAATGTGCCTTTAAAAAAACAGGCTCCCAGATCTATTCCCAATATTACCAAGTTCTACCTGTTTTGAAGCAGGTGCAAATGCATGAATGGGCTCTGTGCAATGTACATGTACATCATAATTCCACCCTTGCTCTGAACAAACTATACCCTGAGAATGCCTACATGTATATCACATAAAAGTAGGTGCTATGTTTCTGTACACCTACTTTTTTTGAACCTCATATATCTCTGTGCAGTGGTATAATAACTATTTTCTCTGGGTAAAGCATTAAATTATCCCTATTATGACACAACTCTATAAAATAAGCAGTTAGAGTAGCAGGCATCGCCAATGTTATTCAAGAAAACTTCAACTCTTCCCAATTTCATCATCGGTCCATTTCTACTGCTGCTATTACTACTTATTATTTACAGAGCACTACAAGGCATATGCAGAGTTGTACAGGCACATAAATAAATGTCATTTCATAGTATAGCAGCTCGATTCATATCATTCATCTTGTTAGAAAGTTCATTCAAATATGCAAATAAATACTAAAAAGCACTTATTTATTTTATTTTTTATTTATTTAAACATTTCTTCTATACCGCCCCTTCCAGAGATCAAGGGCTGTTTACAGTTAACAACTGAACAACCTTTACATGAAACAGTGGTATTAACTATTTACAGGAAACATATCGTACAATCAAACGTGTGTAAACTTACCATTTACATATATACAGGAGTAAGCTTGTTTTCTTGAATGAAAAAAACGTATGTGAAATGACCTTCTTTTTGATGAGTAGGGGAAAGACTTTAGGGTTGATAGTGTAGGGGCGGGGGAGGGGGGAGGTTATCAATGTTCATATCTGACATGATATCATGTTTCAAAGAGAAACCTCTGCATCAGGAAACTTAAATGTTCAAGAAGTCATTTCACTAAGCAATTTTATTGCTCTCGGCATATTTTGCAAGATGGACTGATGATGAACTTGTCGAGGGTTGGGCTGCTCTCTAATGAAATTTGAGGTCCCTACTAAATAATTGTTGGGCCGATATTTAAAGGGGTTTATCGGGTTAGTTGACCTGTTAACTGGATAAATCCCTTTGAGAGGGAAATTCATAGCACTAACCGGGCAGTGCTACTGAATACCCCCTCTGACCATCACAGCACTGTCCAGGTAGTGTTGAGTTGGCCAATGAGTGGGGCAATGGTGGGCACAATTCTTATTCGGTAAGTGGCTATTTTAAGTCTGCTAACTGGATAAACGGCCACATAAAATTAAGCCACATGAAAGGCAGTTTTGCGACCTAGATAATGGCTGAATATTGCCGCTTTCTGGAAAGTGATGGCAGAAAGTGCTGACAGAGGATATCCAGGTCCCAGCGCTGAATATCCAGTTTCAGTTTTAGCTTCAGCATCCAGGTGCTTTAAAACTGCTGAACTCTGCGGCTAAATATTGATCCATGTATTTTTTGAGCTAAGGGTAGTGTTTTGCTCTTTAGAAAATAGGCAAAATGGGCCATGACCAAGATGGTGGAGTGAGGCTGAGCGCAGTTTAGCAGTGTTTAGTTTTTCTTAACTTTTTACCTCTGTATGGCACCTAAGAAGAAGGGGAAGGGGGGTGGCCAAGGAAGGCAAAGCTACCCGGAGGTCCCCAAGATACCATCGATTCTCGCTCAGCTCCAGAAGACACCAGTTGTCCAGAAAGCTGTGAAGAAACCTCTGCTACAGGTTCAAATGGTGGTACACGTTCGCTGCTTGGAGGCATAATCAGGTCGGCACCACAGCTAAACTCGTCTACTCTGGCCCAAAGTTCTCCGGTTGTTACATCAGTTACGTTGATGGTCCCAATGCCCCCTCTTTCCTCCGTAGGGGGGAGTTCGAAGGATATAGCGGAGGGTTCTGCACAGTCTTCTGGCAGGGAGGAGGTGTTGCCAGTGAATGGAGCATGTACTGGTGGGAAGTTGTTCATTTTTATACCATTGCAGTAGGTGGCTTTGTTGCATGGATTGTCAGGGATCCTAGGTTGTTCTTCTTCTGAAGTACCTGGACCTTCTTCACCTTCGGAGGTCTCGCTGACTTTGATTTGGAACTTGTTGCTGCAACTTCAGGAAACTGTTTCTAAGAGTGCAGCTGAACTGAAGGTATTGGTTCAAACTGTGGATTTATTTGCTCAGAAGCAAAAAGCTTTACACCAGGAAATATCTACAACAGTTTCTGAATTGGATAAGAGGATTACAGCAGCTGATCAGGTGATTGAGACATTGGTTAAGGACAAAGCTATAATTCATTTAAACTCACTAACATAACATCCCCCAAAAAATAATTGAAGCACTGAAAGACATTAATTTAGTCTTATGACATTCTTCATCTTTAAAGTTTTAAGTGCGAAGTATCCAAATTTATAATTGGTAGTCAGAAGACGCACTTAATAAAATAATCAGATCTTAACTGAACTATTTAATTAACTATAAAATGATATCTTTATAAAATGGACAAGTGAAATCTCTATAAAATTACACTGCCAATATGATTATGAGAAAATTGCTTTATAAAAGATGCTTAGTTAATTAAAGCATTAAAAGGCTAGATCATATAGAAATACATTTATTTAAAAAACGTCAAATCATAGTCTACAAAATGAAAAACCTTTCTAGAAAAAATATAGTTTCTAGCAATGCACAATTCCTTTTTCTAAAGATATCAAAAACTAGCTTTCTCTATGTCAACATGAAAACTGTAGTTTTATTATCCTGCTTATGTGAATCAAGGCCAGAGAAATGGTTATATCTCTTAAGATACCAGTAAGGATCTGACATTTTGAACATTTCACTTTAAAAATGAATCTTGCATCTGACAAAGGGTTGCCTTCATGGATTTCACAATCAAAAAGCACTTTGAAAAGGGATAAATTCAATTGTCGTGAGTGAGCACAGTTTTCTGAAAGGAATCAGTTAGGGAAAGTCTACTCTAACACTGTATAAGACCTGGAAAAAAGCATATTAGGCCTAGATCATTTCATCGTCCAAGTGGGTTATTTTACAGCAATGATTTTCATGCTGCTCCTGTTGCAGCGCCCAACCAGCCTGGCTTTCTGGATACCCACTATGAGGTTGCACGAGATAGATTTGCAAGTATTGCCTCCATTACATACAAATCTCTTTCAATGCATATTCATTGTGAGTACCCAGGACCCACTTGAGAGACACTGTGTTTGAAGCCTTAGTCACAATTTCCAGGCTAATTTACACATGGATGTCCTTACTACATAGAAATTGCAAGAGGGTGTTTCAGGGGCAGGGTTAGGGCGGGTCCAAAATTTGCATGTATATTCTCCATTTCATGTAGGAAATGCATGTGCATGGCCCATTGCCCATGTCGGGATTTATAGCTGCTCCCTGGCACATACAGGTTTTTAAAAAGTGCTCAGTTCAGCCAGAACTTTACAAGATGGCTGAAGAGGGCTATTCACCTTAATCCCCCATTACTTATTTCCTTCCCCACTTACTTATTGAACAAAGACACAGTGGTGCAGTGCACACAGACAGTGTATGCAAGAACAGAAGATCACAGGTTCAAAGCCCAGCTGGGGCTACTGCCAATCCTGTTCACATATTTTTCCCAGAACTAAACCGTGATAGTAAGGACAAAACTGTATAGTTGAGATCATATGCATGGTTAATACGCCTATATTTTACCACAGCATTCATAGACACCATAAACAGGCGCATTACCTCGAGCAGAGTCTCCCAAATGCAGTCCAGGTTCCATGCTGCCTCTAATAATGATGCCTGTGCTGCATAGCTATGCACCACCCCCATGGTATGCAGATGTAGCTCATGCATATTTATGAGGGACAGCATGAAAACCCGAACAGGACTGGAGTCGGGAAACCCTGCCGTAAAGCAGCAGCCAACAGGGCCAGACACACCCACACACCCACCCACAGGCCCCATTGGCCAATGCCTCCTGGAGAGGACATTGGACCCTGCCTGTATCTCCCAATACTAGCAGTTGCATACCTCAGCAATGCCACCCTACACCTGGGTGTACAGTACACAGCTATCAAACGTTTCCTATGATAACTGGCAGATCTTAATTCCTACGTAAAGCACATTTTTCTCATTGAGCTCCACCATAACAATCATTCAGATATCTGCGGTGTGTGCTGCAGGTCTGGTCTCTGACAGTGTTTACCACCCTGGGGAGTGACCCCCAACAGTATTGCGTACCATATCCATGCCTGTACTGTGCCCAGGACTGGTGTGGTGGGTATGGATGCTGAACCCCTCTATAGTAGCACAATGCTGTCTATCCAGTGTGTGGTGGCTGCAAACACCTTCCACAGCCCACACTGCCAGCAATGTTGCCAGTATTGGGCTGCCAATGTGCATAATGAGGAGCAAGGTACCATGGGTATAGGCCGGACAGGGTGGCCTGGCCAGGGTGCATCTGCACAGGGCATAGGGCACTGACTGGGACATTTTAGTGCCTGGCCACCAACTACACAGACAGGGTTACCTCAGTATGTCCTGCTGAGAGATCACTCTCACCCTGACTGTGCAGTGACCACAGCATGGCTAGGCACCCCCATAGTGCTATATAGTATTTCTCTCATGTGATATATGTGGGTTTCCTTTTGGGGCCCAGTCACTGATTTATCTGCTTGCTGTGTATGCTGACATCCCAGTTCTGGGTGCATGCATCTCCACTGGGAGCATGCACTATGGACTAACTAGTGGACTGTTTGTAGCTGGTATGTGTCTTGCTGGAGTGGCTTGTAGGGTGCAGTGGCTGATGGCTTGCTGCAGGAGAATATCAGATAGTGGTGGGGTGCAGCTTACCAGATCCTGGTCTAATGTCTGTCTCCTATTGTGTTATGGATGTGTATAGAGCTGCACTGACTGCCCTGGGGGGTGTCTGTTCCTCAGGTGGACTGGGGTTGATGTTCCCCCTCTACTGCCACCTTTGCAGGGAGGTAGAATGTGGATTTATTGATGGGAGGCCATGCTTGCTGCCCTGGGGGTCCATGGTGTTTGTGCAGACACTACCTATCTTAGACATTAGCACTGCTTTGGACTTCCTGCACGGTCTCCATCAGCCATGGCAGGTGTTGTGGACCCGGTCCTAGGCACCTCATCGCACACTCAGAGTGAGCACAGTAACCACACAATGTGACGGTGTGTAGGTACTCTGTGGCAGTAAAACACCCGGTCAGTACCCCCTACCAGGGCGAGGTGCTGTGGGGGTGCACCCGGTCACTTCCCCCTACCAGGCCGAGGTGCTGTGGGGGTGCATTCCCCATTTTGTGTTCATCTGTGGACAGCCGATTTGCATGTGCAGTGCATCATGGGTACGGGTGGGCTAACCCTATCCTGGTGAGCACAGGAGACTGTCTGTGTGGTGACGTGCAGGCTCTCTGCAGCCAGCCAGGGGCTTGCTAGCAGCTATAGAGCTGTAGCCCAATGGTTGCTTCACTACCTGTGAAGCCAGAGGTCATGGGTTCAAACCTACAGTGGGGTTATTTGATAGGGTTGCCTGAAGCATTATTTTTCTTTAATGTACATATTTTGATGCCTGCAAATACACCCTCAGCGTACTGTACCCATAGGGTGTCTCTGAGGGCACTTTATAGGGCACCCTATAGAGCACCTTATGGTTCCTGTCCATATAAGGTGCACTATACATTATTCTGTGACGCAACTTATAGGGTGCCCTATAGGGGACATATTAGGGTGCCGTGGCCGACAATGCACTCTATAATGTGCCCTATGGAGTGCCTTATAGGGTGCCTTATACGGCACCTTCACTTACGGTACGTGAGGGTGTGTTTGCTGGCAGCATTTAATAAAATAAACATATGGTGATGCTGGAAAAAATATGTACATTGCAAAGCTGATGCCACAGCCAGCCTTACGTATTAGGCACCCTGGGGAGCAAACTCATGACCCCTGTATCAGCAGTCAGTGCCTTAACCATTGTGCTCCACTGCTGCTCCTCCTTGCATGTCAGCGCACCTACTAATGCTTTTCATTCCTTAAACTGCACAGTGCTGCCATCATAAACAGTACTCTGACCTTCCGGTAACTCATACGGCACCCTCTAAAGTGCCCTATAAGCTACATTATAGGGTGCCTTGGAGGACATTGCACTTTAAAATGTGCCTTATAGGGCGCCTTATGTTACCACGCTTTGAGGGTGCGTTTGCTAGTACTGATATTTAAAAAAAACATAACATGCCCCCTAAAGCACTCATGCCCATAATATGCAATGCTTTAGCCAGCCTTGTTCATTGGTCACTGTGGGGGATTGAACCCCTGATCTTTGCACCATTGGTACATGCCTTAACCATTGTGCTGTGGCTCTGCTCTTCTGCTTGTTCAGCAGTGCGCCACCTTATGCCACCCCATATTGAGATGACTCCTACAACATTAGCACGCCGCCTTATGCCCATTAGCGCGCCGCCTTATGCCACCCAGTATTCGACTGCCTCCAAAACATTAGCGCGCCGCCTTATGCCACCCATTATTTCAATGCCACCTAAATTATTGCATCAGCCAGCTGTCTTTATTGGGCTCTGTGGGGGATCGAACCATTGGTAGATGCGTTGACCATTGTGCTGTGGCTCTGCTCTTCTGCTTGCCCATCAGCGTACCACATATGCCTCCCGCGCAGCCATCTGATGTGCTAAGGTGCGGGGCGCATATGGGTGCCGCGCACCTTAGCGCATATGCAAATCAAGGATTTCCTTCTTCAGCACGAAACGCCCACTCCTTATATGGCACCCGCACTCTACCGCGGCCCGCACTTTACCGGGGTTTTAGTAAACATACCCTCAAGTAATTTTTACTTTATTTAATTTCACGTGGGCCATATTTTATTTTATTTGGGGGTGATTTTACTTTTATTTTGGGTTGGGGGGTGGGGGTTCAAAGACTGCTAGACCACCAGGATTTTACTTTTATTTTATTGTACTTGGGGAAGGGAATAGGGTGTACAGAGGCTGCTAGACTACGAAGTGAATACTTTCAGTCGGGGCACCGGCCTCCGACAGTGTTTTGATGGTGTTGGGGCCTTTCCTGATGCCGCAATCATCCCCGATGCCTTCAAAATACTATGGGGCTGATATGCAAATTAGCCACACGGTGCCCAGAGAGCAAGCCAAACTAGTGCAGACTTCATGTGTGCATGTGTTTGGCTTGCTTTCCCAATTTAACACTGCAGTGGCTCATTTGCATGCGCACGGTTACAGCCAAGGGCGGTTCTTCCATTAGGCCACCTGAAGCGATCGCCTCAGGCGGCACTCCGATGGGGGCGGCACTCCGATGCCACCACTCTGGTTCCGTTTTAATTTTAGATTTTTCAGCCTCTGACCGCCCTTTAATTTCCCATGCAGGAAGGCAGAGGCAGGCCAGAGACTGCAAAATATAAAATTAAAACAGAGCCGGAGTACTGCCGGCATCGGACAAATCAGTCTGATTGCTTGCAGGAACCCTGCAAGCGATCAGGCTGATTTGTAAGGCAGTGGCGGCGGCACTCCGGTTGTTTTTATTTTAGATTTTGCCACCTCTGGACTGTCTCTGCCTTCCCATCACTTTTTGTTTTCTTGCTGCAAGTATTCTTATGAAAAAAAAAGCGGCGGGAAGGCAGAGGCAGGCCAGAGATGGCAAAATCTAAAATAAAAACAGCCGGAGTGCCCCCGCCGCCACTGGATGAGAAGTGCAAGTGGAGGGAGTGGGGACAGGAGGAGGACAAGGAGAGACAAAGGTGAGAGACAGGGGGGCAAATGCTGGACAAAGTGTGAGACAGAGGACATGCTGGACAAAGTGGGGGACAGGGGTTCAATTTCTGGACAAAGGGGGGAGACAGGGGACAAATACTGGACAACGGGGGAGATGGGGAAAATACTGGACAAAGGGGAAGACTGGGACATGCTGGACAAAGGGGGAGACAAGGGGACAAGTACTAGACAATGAGGAGAGACGGGGCAAATGCTGGACAAAGGGGAGAGACAGGAGATAAATGTTGGACAAAGGAGAGAAACAGTGTGGGTTAGCATTATAATGGGCTGATGGGGGGTGCTAGCACTGGTAATGGGCAGATCAGTGGGGGCTAGGACTGATAATGGGTTGATTAGGGAAGGCTAGGACTGGGAATGTACTGATCAAGGGGGGGGGAGCTGGGACTGGTAATGGGCTGATAAGGGGGCTAGCACTGGTAATGGGCTGAGGGGGGACTAGCATTGGAAATGAGCTGATTAGGGGAGGCTAGGACTGGTAATGAGCTGATGGGGGGGTAGGACTGGTAATGGACTGATGGGGGCTAGCACTGAAAATGAGATGATGGGGGTGCTAGGACGAAATGAGCTGATTAGTGGAGGCTAGGACTGGTAATGGGCTGATGGGGGTAGGACTGGTAATGGGCTGGGTAGGGGAGGCTAGCACTGGTAATGGGGTTGAGGGGGGACTAGCACTGGAAGTGAGCTGATTGGAGGGGGCTTCGACTGGGAATGAGCTGATGGTGGGGAGGGGAGGATAGATCTGCTGGCCCTGGAAGAAAATTGGGGGCTAGGGCTACAAATGGGCTGATGCGAGGGGATGGGAGAATGGGACTGGAAGGGAGGGGATCTGAGAGTGGCTGCCATGGTATTTGGACTAGAAGGAGCTGGACAGTGGGGAAGGAGGGGGACTGGAAAGGAATGGACACCAGTGGCAGTCATGGGAATGCAAGTTGACATTGTAAGGTATTGGGGGGGAGGACTGGAAAGGGGCTGATACTGGGAAGGGTTACTGGAACTGGAAATAGGCTGATGGAAAGAAGTGAAGAAAACAAAAGAAGAGATAAAAAATGGCAGATGGACCACTGACCATAGAAAGAGAGCTAAGAGAAGACAGGACAGCAGAAGCCTCAGATCGGGATCAGCAGGATCAGAGAATAAAATGGTCAGACAACAAAGGTAGAAAAAATAATTTTATTTCATTTTAGTTATTGGACTTTGTACTATCTTTATATTTTACACAATATGGGAGAACTGCATCTCTTATTTATCTCATGTTGTAATGCATGCGAAGTCTGACTTCTTGGGGTTTCAGTTTAAATTCTGTCTACATATTTAAATTGTACAGTAATTTTTATTTATTTATTTATTTACATTCTCTTATATACCGCGCTATTCTGCATCAGTGCGGTTTACATTGAACAAACTGAAATTACATTGAACAGGGCATTATAACTTGGAGATAACTATTTTACAGGGAACATTTTACAGGGAACATTCACTTATTCTGTACTTGATGAGGGTCTGTGTTCTGAGTGTGGGCCTGAGGCCAGGTGTTCTGTTAACATGGAGTTTGTACATAAAGATCTATACTGTACTGTACTGTAGTAATTTGACTTGTTCAGCTTTTCAAATAGGTGTATGGATGTTCCAGGGCGCACTGTAGTATTTACAGTGACACTTTTTTTTGGATGGGCTCCTTATGTGAGTTTTGGAAGTTGGTGCTGATATGGTATGGTATGGTAGATTTGCTCTATAGATACTCAGTGACTTTGTTGTAGGGTTTTGTATTAGTTCACTATATGTCTGGTACTGGAGAATGTTTGTTGTTGTTGTTAGTGAGATGATCAGAAACAGGTTTTTTTTTTAAGATATTGAGTTCTGTGGGTGAATGTCCTAGTTCTGCTCTGCATCCACTGTTGAAGGGGGTTCTGTGGATGCAAAATATATGTTGAAAAAGAAAAAAGCAAGAACCATAACGCAATTTATAACAACAAAATACAAATGAGTTATCATTTAGTTGTATAAACTGTGCTGTGGTTCTCGCTCTCTTTTAGTTCCTTGGTGTGCAAACATCTTGCATTTCCTCCATATAATCCAATCAATTTTTTGGTTTGTTTCAGTTCCTGATTGGATTTTTGAAAAAGCCCTGCCCCCCCCCCTCTATGGGGGGGCATCATCTCATCCTTCGCCTCAGGCAGTAGATTGCCTTGAGCCGCCCCTGGTTACTGCGGTGGGCATTTTCATACCCTATCCTTCCTGCATCACATGTTAAAATATATGCATTGTCAAGAATGTAAAAAGTCGATCCAGCACGGGCCTAGCACTGGCTTTCTGCATTGGCCCGTTAGATTATAAGCCCTCCAGGGACAGGAAAATACTTGCTGTGTCTGAATGTGGCTTATCTTGAATTACTACTGGAAAAGGTGTGAGCTAAATTCAAAATCATTTCCCCCTCTTTCTCCTAAACACTAGCCATGGCAGGGCAGAGCTAGCCGCAAAGCAAGATGGCTGCTTGAAAGTGTAGCTCCTACCTTGATTGTAGAATCCTGTGCCTCTCCCCTGGCTGTAAACAGCGTTTACTGCTCATTTCTGCGGGAAATGTACAAGGACGATGTCATCATTGAAACCGGCCAGGTTAGAATTTCAACAAGAGGCTGGTCAGGCGAGCAAACGGGCAAAGCAAGAAGTATCCTCCCCTCAAAAAATGGCGTCGGAGAAAGAAACGACGGAAAGGGTGAGAGAGATATTGCAGAAACTTAGGGGCATGTTTACTAAAAACCACTATTTTGCGCGGCGCAAAATAGCGCACTAAAAGCAGCACTTAAGTGCTCTTAAACGCCCCGCAAACGTGCGTCGAACCCCCGCACACGTGCGCATCACACTAACGAGCCCCGCACAAGTACGGGCCCGTAAATGTCCGATAGAGGCGTGGATAGGCCTACGGAGGGTGGAGGAAGGCTCCGGAGGGGCGGAGAGACGGGGTTAATGGGCGGGGAAGGGGAGGGGAGAGGCCCCTCGCACAGTTGCGGGGCCGAATTTCCATTGCAAAAATAGCGCGAGTGAACCACTCGCGGTAGAGGGGATTTAAAGGGAAGAGAAACCATTTCCGTCAGCAATGTACAGCAAAACCGGGGAAACCTGAAAAACGTGAGCAGTGTGATACATGTGCACAGCACAAAAGTGCAATTAAAAATAGAAAATGACCACCACAAAAATATTAAAAATAGTAATTCAGTTGGGGAACAGTTATAGTGATGGGCAAAACTAGAAAACACACCCAGGAAAGCTCCAAAAAAAAAAATGATGTATGGAAAGGTGTACGGAGCGGAGACTCGTCCAAAACACTTTTCCCTTTTTCTGGAGCTGTCCTGGGAGTGTTTTCCATGTTTGCCCATTAATATCACTGTAGCCCAGCTTGGTTATATTTTATCCCCCTTTTCCCGTGGTCATCTGTGGGCTTTACTTGCACGTTTGTCACCAGACAGGGTGAAGGAGCCCACAGTAGAAATGCACACAGCAGGCTTTGCGACTCCATCCTGCCATGTTACTATCTCCAGGGACTGCACTGTCCCTGTGGCCACAGTGTGGTGCAGTGGACAGAGCCAGTACCTCTAGGACCAGAGGATCAGAGGTTCAAATCCCAGCTGGGGCACCTTCCAGCCCTGGCCATATATTTTACCCACCACTGAACAACGATAGCACACACACCCCTGTCTTGCAGGGAACATAGGCATGGGGAGATCACCCATATTTTACCCAACACCACACACACACCACAACAATGGGCAATACCTACAGCCAAGTCGCCCAAATGCAGTCCCGTACTGACACATTGCAATCAGGTCATCTGCTTTCTCTGAGAGAAGCTCATGCCAGCATGTTGGCGGACGAGTACATGTGGTGCAGGGGGCAGTGGCTGCTAGCCACAGAATACAGAGGCCTAGCCATGTGCAGGCTGGCACAGTCCACAGCAGCAGACAGGCCCTGCCGTATCCACAGTCATGGACCATCCAGGGAATTCAGCCAGTCTGTGGCTACACAGTGGTGCAGTGCACACAGACAGTGCATGCAAGAACAGAAAGTCACAGGTTCAAAGACCAACTGGGGCTACCACCAATCCTGCCCACATATTTTCCCCACAAATAAACAGTGACAGTAAGGACACACCTTTCATGATGAGGACATATGCAATGTTAATACGTCTATCTTTTACCCCACTGAGCACAGACACCATGAACAGGGGCAGAACCTACAGCAGAATCCCCCAAATGCAGTCCTGGTGGGCCACACACCAGTCAGGTTCCATGCTGCCACTCATACAAATGCCTGTGCTGTATATCTATGCACCACCCCCACGGCATGTAGATGTAGCTCATGCATATTCATGAGGGACAGCAGGAAGACCCGAACAGTGTGATGCAAAACTGGACCGGATTTGGGAAGCGCTGCCGTAAAGCAGCAGCCAACAGGGGCAGACACACACCCACACCCACACCCACAGGCCCCATTGGCCAATGTCTCCTGTAGAGGCAGAACATTGGACCCTGCGTGCATCTCCCAATACTAGCACCTGCATACCTTAGCAATGTCACCCTACACCTGAGGTTCACAGCTCTGAAACGTTTGCTAAGAGTACAGGCTGATAGATATCCCTACGTTACGCACATACTGCTAGTTGACCCCATCTGAACAATCTGTTTGGTGTCTGCGGTGCGTGCTCCAGGCCTGGCCTCTGACAGTGTTCACCACCCGGGGGAGTGACCCCCAGCAGTACTGCGTACCATATCCATGCCTGTGCCGTGCCCAGGACCGGTGTGGTGGGCAAGTCTAATCACCCCCTCAATAGTAGCACAATGCTGGCATAGGTGTGGGAGTGTGTGTCTGTCTATACAGTGTGTGTTGGCTGCAAACACCTTCCCCAACCCACACTGCCAGCACTACTGCCAGTATAGCCTGCCAATGTGCATAATGAGCAGCAAGGTACCATGGGTATAGGTCAGACATGGTGGGCTGGCCAGGATGCATCTTCACAGGGCATAGGGCACTGGCTGTGACATTGTAGTGCCCGGCCACCACCTACACAGACAGGGTGACCTCCGTATGTGCTGCTGGGGGAGCACTCTCACCCTGAGTGTGCAGTGATGACAGCATGGCTAGGCACCCCCATAGTGCTGTATTGTGTTTCTCTCTTGTGATATATATGGGTTTCCTGTTGGGGCCTCCTCACAGAACTCTCTGCTTGTGTGTGCTGCCACCCCAGTTTTGGGTGCATGCATTTCCATCAGGGCTAACCAGCAGACTGTTCACAGCTGGTATGTGTCTTGATGGAGTGCCGTGCAGTGGCTGATGGCTTGCTGCAGGAGACTGTCAGATAGTGCTGGGGTGCATCTTTGGATATCCAGGCCTAAAGTCTGTCTGATATTGTGTTATGGATGTGTGTGGAGCTGCCTTGGACTGCCCTGTAGGGTGTCTGTTCCCCAGCAGGACTGGGGTTTGATGGTCCACTCTACTGCCATTGGAGCAGGATGGGGATCTATTGGTGGGGGGCCCTGTTTGCCACTCTCGGGGGGGGGGGGGGTGTGGTGGGTGTCTTGACCACCTAGGGGTCCATGGGGGTTTCCACTAACTGAGACAGACAGCAATATCCAAGATGTTTCTGCAGCACCTTTCCATCTCACAGGTTAGTACTGTTTTGGAGCTCTGTCATGGCCTCATTCAGCTATGGCTGATGTTGTGGACTTGGTCCTGGGCGCCACATCACACCCTCAGGGTGAGCACAGTACCCGCACAATGTGACGGTGTGTAGCTACTCTTTGCTGGTAGTCCACCCGCTCAGGACCCCCTACCAGGCCGAGGTGCTGTGTGGGTGCACACGGACAATTCCCCCTACCAGGCCAGGTAGCTGTTGGGGTGCATTCCCCATCTTGTGTGCATCTGTGGACAGCTGATTTGCATGTGCAGTGCATCATGGGTACGGGTGGCCTAACTCTATCTTGTTTACAACAGCAGACTGTCTGTGAGGTGATGTGCAGGCTCTCTGTAGCCAGCCAGGGGCTTGCTGACAGCTATAGGGCTGTAGCCCAATGGTTACACCACTACCTTTGCAGCCAGAGGTCATGGGTTCAAGCCCACTGTGGGGCTCTGTGATAGGGTTGTCCAGAGCATTATCTTTGTTTACTGTACATATTTTTATGACAGCAAACACACCCTTGGCATACTGTACCCATAAGGTGCCTCTGAGGGTGCTCTTTAGGGCGCCCTATAGGCCACCTTATGGGTGCCATCCATATTGGGTGCACTATACATTGTCCTGTGTCGCAACATACATGGTGCCCTATAGGGGACATTCTAGGGTGCCTTGGCGGACAGTGCACTGTAACATGTGCCTTACGGGCATCCGTACGATAACACACTGTGAGAGCGGGTTTACTAGTAGTGGGAAATAAAATAAACCTTGAAGGCCTCCTACAGCACTCCTCACCATAATACATACTGCCCCAGCCAGCCTTGTTCACTGGGCACTGTGAGGGGTTGAACCCCTGACACCTGCACCATTGGTCAGTGTCTTCACCATTGTGCTGTGGCTCTATTCCTGTGTTTGAGCAGCAGCGCACAGCCTTGAAGCCATCGGCGCACCGTCTTGTGGCGCACAAAAGTAACAGCGTGCCACCTTCTGCCGTGTAACATTAACAGCGTGCTGCCTTATGCCACCCAACATGGGCATGCCTCAGCCAGCTGTCTTTAATGGGCACTGTGGGGAATTGAACCCATGATGCCTGCACCAGTGGTCAGTGTCTTAACCATTGTGCTATGGCTCCATTCCTGTTATTTGCACATCAGTGCGCCACTTATCCCTCCCACTATTGGGTTGCCCCCTCACACATCAGCGCGCCGCCTTCTGCCCACCGGCTCGCCGCCTTCTGTTGCCCGATTTTATCAGCGCGCCGCCCTCTGCCGCCCAACCTTAACAGCGCGCCGCCATCTGCCGCCCACAAAGAACAGTGCGCCGCCTCATGCCGTATAAAAAAAGAGTGCGCCGCCTTCTGCCGCCCATAAGCAGTATGCCTCCTACACCACTTTTGCCCATAAAAGTTGATGCCTCAGCTGGTCTTTTTCGTTGAGCGCAATAGGGGTTTGAACCCCTTGTCCCTGCAACATAGGTCAGTGTCTTCACCGTTGTACTACGGCTCTGTTGTTTGGTTACGCAGCAGCGCCCCGCTTAGCCTTTCCACGCGATAATGTGGGCCCCGCACATTAGCGCGACGCACACACGTACGGTCCGTTTTTTTCCTTTTTTCTGCCTGGCCCGCCCACTCCTTATATGACACCAGCACACTAACGGGAACCCGCACAGCAACGGTGTTTAGTAAACATGCCCCTTAGACTGGTTAAAGAGATGATAGCTACCAATGCCAGGACACTCACGCAACTACAAGAGGACCTACATGAGGTTAAAGAACGGATGTCAGATGTAGCGGGGCATCTGGATAAAGTGGAAGCTGAGGTTGGTAAACATGAGGTCCTACTGGTGCAGATGGGCCCACTGACTAAGCGTGAGATGGCGTTGGAAAATAAGTGGAGGACCAGAGTAATCGCGCCCGACGAAACAACGTCAGAATTGTAGGTATACCAGAGGGGCGAGAGGGGTCCGACCCTATTGTATATTTGTTGTTGTTGTTGTTGTTGTTGTTAAGTGCCATCGAGTCAGAGTCGACTCATGGCGACCCTCTGGATAGCTATCCTAAATTGTGTATTTAGAGAAGTTAATACCGGATATATTACAAACAACCTTTGATCATCCATTTGAACTGGAGCGGGCACACCGTATTCCTTCCCACGTGACTAATCATATGCAGCAGCCTCGCCCTATTGTAGTCAAGGTCCTGAGGTATCCGCAAGCCCTGCAAATACTACAAGTCGCTAAGAAGAGACCGTCGATACAGATGGAGGGTCACAAGATATCTTTTTATCCGAATCTGAGTAAGCAGACTGTTGAACACTGGAAGGAGCTGTTGTCCTGTAGACCCTGATGCAGAGACTTCAAGCGCGATATGGCCTTTTTTACCCAGCGCGGATGCGAGTGACCTTTGATAATACAACGAGAACATTTGATAATGGGGCAGCACTACGATCCTTTCTCCAGGAGCACGCACGAATGGAGTTGGGGCATAGACCAGATCAAAGTTAGCGCTGTGGATCTAGGTGCAACGTCATTTGGATAAATGATCATGGAGTACACTGGTTTGGACTAACTGTCTGAAGGAGGGTTTGACATCCCAATGCTGGGTTATTATTGTTGTTATTTTCTGAATATGCTGGATAACTTGAACGTTCTGTTGTGGGGTGTGAAGTTTAATGTGGTACAAATGCAGATGTGGGAGATTGGCTAATGTAGGGGAGAGGCAAGTAGTATGTGCATGTTTTGATATCGGGGTGGGGGATGGTTCGGGTATTAGGTTGGTTTAGGGGCGGTTGGGACTTCACCATGCAAGTTGCAATAGTTTATGTTAAGAGACAGACGTGGAGTTACCAGGATATTAAAGAATGTACAATGTATATGATAAGCATAATGATGATGACGAATGCTACAATCACAAGGGCCAATAATACTGGCTATGGCTAGTTGTAAATTAAGGGTGTTATCCCTAAATGTGCAGGGTATCAACAATCCCGTTAAGCGGAAGAAAATTTTGACATATTGTAAGCAGCAGCATGCAGATATAGTATACATGCAGGATATAGTATACATGCAGGGAACTCATCTTTCTCTCTCAGAACACTAGCCATGGCATTTAAATTATCCACAGATATTCAGTGCTGCCCTCTGGTTAGCAAGCAGCTCTGAATACACATGGACAGCAATGACTGCTGCCGCTCTGTGGATAGTGGCGAAATTCAGCTGCTGTGTGGTTTCATTTAGGGAAGTCTTTCTGCTGTCCTAAATTAGGCTGCATATCTGAACAGATAAAGGTTGAATATTGCCAACTATCCACAGAGGCAGATTGCCTACACTCCACTGTAGTGCTACCTTTGCACTATCTGGATGATGCCACTGAAAATGCACAGATAGGGCTCTTATCTGTAAAGCGACTAAAGAATGAAGTACATTTTCAGAGAAGAAGCCATGTTAGCATGAGGTACAGTAGCAAAAGTGACAGAGGGACGTGCCACCTTATAGATTAACCAATTTATTGAGGCCTGGGCTTTCGAAGACAAAAGACATCTGAAAAAATGGACTCTTATGATCGAAAGCTCAGGCCTCAATAAATTGGATCGTCTCTAAGGTGCCACCTTGCTCTGTCATTTTTCTTACAGAATGAAAGCGACAGAGAAAGGGAGTAGAGTTCTGATAAAAGGCTTAGATGAGGATGAGAGGGGCGGAAGATCATTTATTTTCCTGACACAGTAGATTGCAGCAAAATAACTAAATAGCACTCCAATGAAAAGGAAATTTTCTGCAGGAGTAATTGATCTTACACCAGTAAATTAATTAATCAAAACACAACTCAGAGGCTTTAACTACTTGAACTCATCAAAGCACCAGTTTCATAGAATGCGCAAGCACAATACAGGTTTTAGGCAGGATAAAAATTAGGAAGAAAAAGTGCTGAAAAAGCTGATGCATGTTGCTTGCCAACAAAGTCAAGATCTGAGAAGTCAGAATAAAGGAATGCCACTATATACCAAGCTGGATTAACTAGTTAACATGGGAATTACCACATGCTAACAGCATGAGCCTGCACTAACAATTAACACGGTGCCTAAACAGCATGCAGTAAAGTGCCTTACAGCTAACATGTGGGGAGTTACCACACAGTGGGGTATATTTACTAAAGGGTGTGCTATTAGCTAACTTTCGGCCCATGCTAACTTTCGGGGGATGTGCACCCATCTCCCTTTCATTAGTGCTTTGGTAACATGCTGCACCATGCTAACCACCACCCTTTGAGATGGCCTTTAGTGCACCTATATTAAGGGCAACATTTATGGTTAACATGTACACAAAATGCCCATGCTAAGTGTAATATACCCTCAATTGGGTGCTCACCAGTTAGCTTGGGATTTTTAGTGTAGGGCTCCATGTTAACAGTGTAGTGAACTTAGTGCCTGGCAAGCCCCATGCTGACCATTTGTGTGGTTTAGTAAATAGAGGTACACCACCGATTTTCCAGCACCCTTAGTTCCAAAACCTTGCTGGATTATTAGTTCTGCCAGACCACCAGCCATAAATGCACCCTGTGCAACTTGCACATCTGTCACCCCCCATCCCCAAATCTACTTCACAGGTCTGTCAATTGCCTCTTACCCCACACTTCCATGTTCAGCTGGCTCCCCTTGAGGTGCCTGCCCTTGCCATGCCGTCACCGCTTTTCATGTTCCCTCCAATTGAAAACAAACACTCGGATCTTTCTGACTCCATGCTTGCATGCGGGTCTGATCCCTCCCTCCCTCCTCTGACATAGGCTTACATCAGAGGAGGGAGGGACCACACCAGTCATTCAAGCGTGAAGTTGCAAAGACCAGCATTTGAATGGCTGGTCTGGTCCCTCCCTCCTCTGATGCGCAGATACGTCAGAGGAGGGAGGGATCAGGCCAGCATGCAAGCACACTGTCGGAAAGCCCCAAGTGTTTTTTTTCAATTGGAGGTCTGCTCCGCTGCTGCCACTGCCACCACCACCACCACCACCACCACCACCAAAGGAACACAAAAAGCAGCGGTGGGGCAAGGGCAGGCAGCATGGGGGAGGAGCTGAGGCTGGCAACTGCAAATGTGCCTCTGTTTTTTTGTGTCCTATGCGGCTGCACCACTTGCTTTGTCCAGATTAAAAGTGGTGCCGGACTATCAGTTGCCAGGAAAATCAGTAGTGTACCGGTATGTCCTACTGACTGTTAACCTACCAGATAATCCATAACAATTAACACCACTTCAAGAGGTGTAGCAAATGGCATCACATTATATGCCATTCAGTTAACATGCGGTAAAGACATTTCTTCTAAATTAACTGAATGGCAAAATGGCTGCTGGGAACATTCCAACAAGCTCAGCTGAGTCTTTGTAATTTTCTTGCATTAATTTTGTCTATTAACTAAGATTGTGCATTTATTTGAAATGATATGGGAAATATCAATGACATTTCCTATGCCATTTCATATTGTTTTTAATCTGAAATTGAGAAAGAGAAAAACTGAAATTTGCTTTTTTTTCACCAGTGTTATTGCAACCCACCTTTGAACTGATGATGCAGGAAGAGTTGGAAAGGGGGGGGGGGAGGTGCTTCAGCCAGCCTGTTTTTAATTGCATCTTTTATTTTTGGTGATCTTAGTTCTGGTTGGCTGATTGGCCCAAGGTTTGTTTGATTTTGAGCTCTATGAAAAAAACCTTCCTGATTTTTTGCCCTGTGAATTTATTGACTCTTGCTTTAGAAACTTACTCCAAAGACTTTTCTTGTGCCAAGTTCTTGTGCCAGAAATTCTGTGAAACCATGTCCAAGTATACTATCAGAGACACTTATTAAGCTTACTTCAGATTCTGGCTGTCCAGTTTGTGATGATCACAAATATGTATAAAAACACAAACACACACACATACACTTCAAGATCCGAACACTCCGTCATCTTCGCTCCCTTCTCGATCCAGATGACTTCCGGACTATATTCCAAGCCTTAACCTCACCGCACCTAGACTATGCGAACTCCATTCTTCAAGGCCTCCCTTAGTCCACCTTAAACCCTTTACAACTGGCCATGAACACCGCTGCCAGAGTCCTCTACGGAGCATCAAGAAGGGACCACATAACACCGATTCTAAAACAGCTTCATTGGCTCCCCATCCATGGAAGGCTGCTATTCAAGACCTTAGTACTCACATTCAAGGCCATCAAGGGTATCACCTCCTCATCACTAATAAACATCATTCAGACCGTCCCACCTAACAGATCCAGGAGAACTACATCGACAAACACTCTAATAATCCCTAAGACTGCAACAAAATGCAATCTAGCAACCTCTAACAGGGCTTTCAGCTTCTATGCCCCTAAATGCTGGAACTCCTTACCACCTGAGATCCGGGCTATCACCGATCTGACTCTATTCAGAAAAGCTCTTAAATCTCACCTGTTCCCACAATATTACCATATTATCCAGCCACCGATCTGACCGATCAGAGAAGAGCAATGCTTTTTACAGTGCTCTGCTAGAGAAGTGGATATTTGTCTCCTGTGACACCTTGCTGTGAGTTCTAGCTGTTTATTAATTATTATTGTTTGTCTAACTGTTTATTTAATTATTTATTGTTTGTCTTAGTGGTGTGCTAGTTCAGCCTTCTCAGCTATAACTTATCTTGCCTCTCTCAACTAACTGGGCTTTGTGTGGTAGCCAGCTTAACTGTTCATTTTAAATTAAATCTCTCTCCCCAGAACCTGCTGTGTGAAACTTTTTTTCCTGTCCTAGCCTGCCTGAGTGAATCCTCCCCCTCCCCCCCTGCTGAGGTATTGTGTAGCCTTCTTCCTGTTTCCTCCACGTGTGCATAGTCTGTTTTAGTCTGCTTTTCTCTGATCAGAGAAGAGCAGTGTTTTTTACAGTGCTCTGCTAGAGAAGTGGATATTTGTCTCCTGTGACACCTTGCTGTGAGGTCTAGCTGTTTATTAATTATTATTGTTTGTCTAACTGTTTATTTAATTATTTATTTATTGTTTGTCTTAGTGGCATGCTAGTTCAGCCTTCTCAGCTATAACTTACCTTACCTCTCTCAACTAACTGGGCTTTGTGTGGTAGCCAGGTTAACTGTTCATTTTAAATAAAATCTCTCTCCCCAGAACTTGCTGTGTGTTAAACTTTTTTCCTGTCCTAGCCTGCCTGGGTGAATCCTCCCCCTCCCCCCCCCCCTGCTGAGGTATTGTGTAGCCTTCTTCCTGTTTCCTCCACGTGTGCATAGTCTGTTTTAGTCTGCTTTTCTCTGATCAGAGAAGAGCAGTGCTTTTTACAGTGCTCTGCTAGAGAAGTGGATATTTGTCTCCTGTGACACCTTGCTGTGAGTTCTAGCTGTTTATTAATTATTTATTGTTTGTCTAACTGTTTATTTAATTATTTATTTATTGTTTGTCTTAGTGGTGTGCTAGTTCAGCCTTCTCAGCTATAACCTACCTTGCCTCTCTCAACTAACTGGGCTTTGTGTGGTACCCCCTTCCCCCCTGCTGAGGGTTCAGGACAGGGTACCTTGTAACTGCCCTCTTTAATAGGACTTATCTCCCTCCCTCCCTCCCCAGCACCCACCCACCCCTGGGGTAATTGTAGTTTTATAGGTACTTGCACATCTTAGAGGAAAGGGGCTGCTCTCAGGTGCAGCTCGTTATCCAAATCAGTCATACACAGAGGACCTGAGATTAATTACTTAAGCTTAAGGTACACAAGGTGTATTAGGGGTATTAGATACACTTTTATTGGTATAAGCATCCACACCAATCCTTATTATATACAGAATTTAAAAGACCTAAACACAAGCTTTAAACTAAGATGCAGACAGAAGTCTAGCAACGAGATGGGGGTTCTCCGGTCTTTTGCATTGAGTGTCACATGTATGATTTTCTCCCAGTTGGTGAGAGGTCTTACGTATGCACTAAGTGCAAAGAACTCTTTGCTCTCAGGGAATGAGTCCGTTCTCTAGAGGCTAGAGTAGCAGACCTGGAAGACATAAGAAAGACAGAGAAGTACATGGACGAGACCTACAGGGATATAGTCCTGAAGTCCCACCTCCAGTCTGGCAGCATCCCTGTTGCCATGGAGGAGAGAGGTCACGTGACAGGAGAGCATAACCCTGGTGTGGCAGGAAGTGATCCTGTAACTAGGACCTGTCCTCCAGGTGATGTAAAACCCTCTCGTACCGAGGACGTTTCTCCAGGGCCATGTCCCCATGAGGGGAGGGTCAGGACAGCTGTTATAGTTGGTGATTCAATCATTAGGAATGTAGATAGCTGGGTGGCTGGTGGACGTGAGGATCGCCTGGTAACATGCCTGCCGGGTGCGAAGGTAGCGGACCTCACACACCGCCTAGATAGGATCATAGATAGTGCTGGGGAGGAGTCTGCTGTCTTGGTACATGTTGGTACCAATGACATAGGAAAAGGTGGTAGGGAAGTTCTGGAGGCTAAATTTAAGCTTTTAGGTAGGAAGTTGAAATCCAGAACTTCCAGGATAGCATTCTCCGAAATGCTTCCTGTTCCACGTGCAGGACCCAAAAGACAGGCAGAGCTCCGGAGTCTCAATGCGTGGATGAGACAATGGTGCAAGGATGAGGGTTTTGGATTTGTTAGGAACTGGGGAACATTCTGGGGAAAGGGGGGGCTCTTCCGAAGGGATGGGCTTCACCTTAATCAGGATGGGACCAGACTGCTGGCATTAACCTTTAAAAAAGAGATAGAGAAACTTTTAAACTAGAAATTAGGGGAAAGCCGACAGTCACCCAGGAGTGCATGGTTCGGACAAAGGTATCCTTGAAGGATACTACCAAAAGCAGTGAGGTTCCAAAAGAGAGTATAGTAGCCCAAATGCCCTTGAGTAAGTAGCAGACAGAGCATAAAGATTCCAAATTACCCCTGCCTACCAATAGCCAGATTAATATGAATAAAATACAGTCTCTAAAATGCTTGTATGCCAATGCTAGAAGTCTAAACAATAAGATGGGAGAGTTAGAATATATAGCACTAAATGAGAGGTTAGATATGATTGCACTCTCAGAGACATGGTGGAAGGAGGATAACCAGTGGGACACTGTGATACCTGGATACACACTATATTGTAATGATAGAGCTGATCAAATTGGTGGAGGGGTTGCGCTCTATGTTAGAGAGGGCATTGAGTCAGAAAGGATTAAAGTTTTGCAGGGAACAAAATTTGCTGTACAATCTCTATGGATTGAAATTCCATTTATGAAGGGGAAGGTGATGGCAGTTGGAGTATACTATCGACCGCCTGGCCAGAATGAACAAATGGATGATGAAATGCTCAAAGAAATCAAGGAAGCTAACAAAAGTCACAACAGAGTAGTAATAATGGGTGATTTCAATTACCCCGGTATCGACTGGGTCAGTGTCACAGCAGGACAAGCTAAAGAGATAAAGTTTCTAGATGGAATAAATGACTGCTTCTTGGAGCAGCTGGTTCATGAACCGACCAGAGGGGAAGCCATACTGGACCTAGTCCTTAGTGGAATGCCAGATCTGGTGCAAGAAATAAGGGTGTTGGGACCACTTGGCAATAGTGATCATAGTATGATCATGTTTGATTTAATTAGTGGAGGACAGATAGTAAAGGCATCCACAGTACTACCTTTTAACTTTCAAAAGGGAGACTATGATAGAATGAGGAATATAGTTAGGAAAAAACTAAAAGGAACGGTTCCAAAGGTTAAAGACTTACAGCAAGCTTGGGTGTTATTTAAAAATACTATCCTCGAAGCCCAGACCAGCTGTATTCCACGCATTAGGAAAAGTGGAAGAAAGTCCAAAAAACTGCCAGCATGGTTTAAAGGTGAGGTCAGAGAGGCTGTTGCTGTCAGAAAAGCAACCTTCAGGAAATGGAAAAAAGAGCCAAATGATGAAAACTGGAAACAGCACAAGCACTGGAAAGTTAAATGCAAAGCATTGATAAGGCAGGCAAAGCGGGAATTTGAGAAGAAACTTGCTACGGAAGCAAAAACACAAAATAAAGACTTTTTCAAGTACATTCGTAGCAAAAGGCCTGTGAGAGAGTCAATTGGACCATTAGATGATAGAGGGGTAAAAGGGGCAGTAAGAGGAAACAGGGCTATAGCAGAGAGACTGAATGAATTCTTTGCTTCGGTCTTTACTGAGGAAGATGTAGGGATGTTACCCAAGACTGAAGTGGTATTTAAAGGTGATACTGCAGAAGAATTGAGAGAAATATCGCTACACCGGGAAGATATATTACAACTATTTGATAAACTGAATAGTAGCAAATCACCTGGACCGGATGGTATACATCCCAGAGTGTTGAAAGAACTGAAATATGAGATTGCAGACCTGCTATTGGTAATCTGTGAACTTTCATTAAAATCATCTGTAATACCTGAAGATTGGAGGGTCGCCAACGTAACACCAATTTTTAAAAAGGGTTCCAGGGGTGACCCAGGAAATTACAGACCGGTGAGCCTGACGTCAGTACCAGGGAAAATGGTAGAAACCATCATAAAGAACAAAATTACACAGCATGTAGATAGTCATGGCCTAATGGGAGACAGCCAACATGGCTTTAGACAAGGAAGATCTTGTCTTACTAATCTGATATGTTTTTTTGAAGGTGTGCATAAACAGGTAGACAAAGGTGAGTCGGTTGATATAGTATATCTGGACTTTCAGAAAGCTTTTGACAAAGTCCCCCATCAGAGACTTTTGGCGAAACAAAAAATCATGGGATAGGAGGCAGTGTACTATTGTGGATCGGGAACTGGTTAAAAGATAGAAAGCAGAGGGTAGGGCTAAATGGCCAATATTCCCAATGGAAAAAGGTGAATAGTGGAGAACCCCAGGGATCTGTACTGGGTCCGCTGCTTTTTGACATATTCATAAATGACCTGGAAAAGGGAATAACTAGTGAGGTTATCAAATTTGCAGATGACACAAAACTGTTTAAAGTTGTTAAAACCCAAGAGGATTGTGGAAAACTGCAGGAAGATCTGGATAAATTGGAAGACTGGGCATCCAAATGGCAGATGAAATTTAATGTGGACAAGTGCAAAGTTATGCACCTAGGAAAGAACAACCCACACTATAGTTACACGATGCAAGGCTCCACATTAGAAACCACCACCCAGGAAAAAGATTTAGGAGTCATCGTGGATAACATGTTAAAACCCTCTGCCCAGTGTGCAGCGGCGGCCAAGAAAGCAAATAGAATGCTAGGTATCATAAGGAAAGGGATGGAGAACAAAACAAAGGATATTATAATGCCTCTGTATCGCTCCATGGTACGACCGCACCTTGAATATTGTGTGCAATTCTGGTCACCGTATCTTAAAAAGGACATAGCGTTATTAGAAAAAGTACAGAGAAGAGCCACCAAATTGGTGAAGGGGATGGAAGGCTACTCCTATGAAGAGAGGCTAAGAAGGTTAGGGCTCTTTAGCCTGGAGAAGAGACGGCTGAGGGGAGATATGATAGAAGTCTATAAATTAATGAATGGAGTGGAACGGATAAACGTGGATCAATTGTTTACGCTATCAGAGTATAGAAAACTAGGGGACATGTAATGAAGCTACAGGGTAAACTATTTAAGACAAATAAGAGAAAATATTTTTTCACTCAACGTGTAATCAAACTCTGGAATCTGTTACCGGAGGATGTAGTAAGGGCTGTTAGTATAGCTGGGTTTAAAAAAGGTTTGGACAAGTTCCTGGAGGAAAGGTCCATAAACCACTATTAAAAAGGGACCCAGGATATCAATGCTTGACCCAGTACAAGCATTGTGGAACCTGTGTCTTTTGGGGATATTGCTAGGTACGTATGACCTAGATTGGCCACTGTTGGAAACAGGATACTGGGCTTGATGGACCTCGGTCTGACCCAGTATGGCATGTCTTATGTTCTTATGACCGACCATCCCTTTTTGACATCCTATTCTACAAGTCTCATATCAAAACTATAATAATTACGCTGTATATACATTTACATTCAGCATGTATATAGTTTCAGTTAGCAACATCCCCCATGTTTATCCAAGTTCTCGTACCTGTTCTATGTAAAGCCTGTTCTATGTAAAACCAAACAGCTTGTTGCTCTGGTCTTTTGTTATATTGTAAACCGCGCTGATGCTAAATAGCGCGGTATATAAGAACCTGTAATAAATAAATAAATAAATAAATACATAAAACCCATATGAAAATTGCTCACCAAACTATTTTTTTAGGCCCTAAACATCCCTATAAGCCATTGTTTTGCTACATACTCAACCTCTCTTTAGTGTATGAAAGTATTATCCTCCACCACTTTTACTATATAGTAATTCATAAGTATTAAATGCAACTTTTTTATTAAACTTAATTGTATCAACTATTGGGGTCCATCTCCGTTATTTGTGCCTTCTCCCGGCCGCAACTATCTTCCCTGCCGATTGTGCGGGGAAGTTAGACAGGGGCGGGGAAGGGGCGGCTTGGGGTCAGGGTCTGGGTGGGCGGTGGGTGGTTGCTGGCCCTGGGCATACAGGACCGATTCTAATGCCGGCCCTGTACATCCATGGCAAGCGACATATGCAGAGAAGTTATTCCACCTCTGAGGTGGAATACCTTCTCTGGACATTTTTAAAGTGTGTGCCCGGAGCGCGGAGGGGGCAAGGGACATTCCCCGTAGCCTGACCCTAGCCCTAAGAGGCCAAATCGGGGGTTGGGCTGTGGGGAATAGTCAGTTTTTGCTGGTGGCTGGCATCAGGGCTTTTAAATGGAGCCACGGCGCCATGGCAACCGGATGCCATGGTGCCGCGGCTCCATTTAAAAGCCCTGACTGAGTTAGCCGGTCTTTTCATGTACATGCATGCCAGACTGAATCGCAGTCTCAACCTGCATGTACATGAATTCTTGCAATTCTGATACCGCAGGGCTACACGTACCCCGCAGGATCAGAATCGCGATCCCCTCAGTATGTCCGGCTCAGACCGGACGTACAGAGGGGATCTATGTGCAGGACGGAATCGGGCCCTATGAATCTTTAGATTTACAATACTCTGTACTTCTATCAATAAAGTTAGTTTTCATTAAAATAAGTTATTGGTCATGCAAGAAATGTGCATTACTGAAAATATTTTTGAGACAAATTTTAGTGCTGAAATCAGTAATAAATGCATTGCCATGGAGCTTAATAAATAGGTCCATTAATGCCATATACGCACAGAACACTGAACGTCTGGCATCACAGTAATGTATGAAAACTACAAAAATAGAGATGAACAGATTAATAGGAAAACATGAAATAAAGCTGATATTCTTGAGGTGCAGGCTGTTGTCAGAGTAGCACCTAACCGGACCAGTTCTGTCATATCTGTGTCAAAAGTGGGCACATGTAGTGCAGATCCCTCACATCACCAGAAGAAACATTTATTGTGGCGTACAGTATAATATGTCTCAGCACTCTTTAGCAGCTGCATGCAAAGATAATTTACTTGGGGAACTGGGATGGAAATAATAAACATTATATACACAGTTCCATGGTTCTCTACGGAGAGACCACTTTGGTGTTACCAGACAAAACCTAGGGAGGAAGAGCAAATTCAGACTGAAACTCATACAGGTTTCATGCTGTTAAGTAATAATTGTAGCCCCTTCCCTTTGCATGCAGGGTCAGGTCTGGCGTACGGGATGATCTGGCGTACGGGATGATCTTCTGCTATTGGGTCTCTAACACAGAGAGTAGGTGAAACTCTGAAGAAACCACACAGCTCTAAATTTAGAAGTGTGCTATTACCTCCTCCCCCACAGCTCTAGCCACTAGATTACTACTCAGACTTTCAGCTCGTAATAGGATATCTGTCACTATTAGAAATATTTTGATGTACTATTTTGTACAATATAATTTTTATTCTACCAAAGGTTGTTCCAAAATAATATTTTGCTGGTATCCAAATCAAATAATGCATTATAATTGGAATTTTGTATGTGTGTTTATATTTATGTACAGACCCCTTAGGTTTTATTCCTCTAAGTTGCAGAGACCTCCAGTGTTCCTATGCAATTATTGCAATGTGACCTGCATTTGTTCTGATATCCTGGGAGGATGCTCCTCCGGTAAGAAAAATTCAACCATTATATAATCTGAGCCCAAAGACATATGTTTATGTTTATGTTTATGTTTATTTAAAATTTGATATACCACCCATACCAAAAAAGGTGTCTGGGTGGTTTACAATTAAAATTACATGGCTGCGGAAAACAGGAAAGGAACGCCATTATTAAAATAGTAAAGAGGAAAGAAGGCAGAAACAAGAATAAAACAAGGACATGACTACAAGGGTGGGACAGGAGGAGAGCAAGAGAGACAGACAAACGAAGGGCAGACTATGGGGGAAGGTTGAATGCCATGGTGAATAGATGGGTTTTTAACTTTGCTTTGAATTGGTGGAAGGAAGTTTCAGTACGGAGGGAAAGAGGGAGTGAATTCCAAAGTCGGGGACCCAAGAAATAGAAGGCCGAGGAACGGGTGGATTCCAGGTGGGCTTGTGCAGGAGGGGGAAGGAACATACGATTGAGGTGAATAGAACGAAGGGAACGGTAAGGAGTGTGAAAGTGAACCTGGTCTGCAAGATAGAGAGGAATACCTGTGAAGAGGGCCCTATGAACAAAAATTAGAATCTTGTAGTGAATGCGGAAGGGTACCGGTAACCAGTGTTATTGTAAAAGGAGAGGAGTGACATGATCGAATCGGGAAGCGTGAGTTAAAAGGCGGACTGCGGTATTCTGAACACGTTGGATGCGAGCGATTTGAGACTTTGGGAGACCGGCCAGGACGACATTGCAGTAATCAAGCTTGGATATAACTAAGGAAAGTAGTAGCGTGGCCAAAGCAGAAGAAGAAAGGAAAGGGCGGACAGCTCGTAGTTGTTTGAGTGAGATAAAAGACCGCTGAACTACTGAGGAGATGTGCTCCCGAAAGGATAGAGAGGAGTCAAGAACCACACCGAGATAGCGAAAGGAAGAAACCAGAGGGACCGATTGGGTGGAAAAGATTGGAGCGCAGGTGGGTGGGGCACTTCCTAGTGTAATCCATGTGGCGAATGACTTAGAAGGGTTAACGTGGAGATAGTTAGAAGAGAACCAAGAGGCAACAGCAGCGAGACAGTGATTGAGGGGCGAGATGTCTGGATTAAGAGAGTCAGTATGAAGTATGAAGAGGAGATCGTCGGCGTAATAGTATGCGGAGATGGCGAATTGCTGAACAAGAAGTGCAAGGGGGGCCAAAAAGACGTTGAAAAGAAGAGGTGTGAGGACAGAACCCTGGGGCACACCGCAAGAGAGAGGGGTTGGGGCAGATGTGGAGGACCCTGATACAACAGTAAAAGAGCGATTGTAGAGAAAAGAGTGAAACCATTGAAGAACTACACCAGAGACACCAGCGTCGTGAAGCCGTGTAAGAAGAGTGCGATGATCTACCAAGTCAAAAGCTGCAGAAAGATCGAGGGAAACAACAAGGGAGACAAGTCCGTGATCGTGCGCATGGTGAAGTTCATTAAGGAGGGAGAGAAGAATAGATTCAGTGCTGTGACCAGAACGGAAACCAGATTGTCGAGGGTGTAAGAAAAGAGAGGATTCTAGGTGGGAGGAGAGTTGGAGAAAGACAAGTTTTTCAAGAAGCTTTGAGAGAAAACAAAGATTGGAAATAGGGCGCCAGTTGGAGAGAATAGTGGGGTCAGAAGTATGTGATTTCTGAATGGGCCGAACAACAGCGTGCTTCCAAGGGGTTGGAAAAATACCAGAAGATAGGCTTGAGTTGAAGAGGATAAGTATGAAAGGAGAGAGGAGTAAGGAGGGATCCAGTAGCCAGTGTGAAGAAATAGGGTCTGCAGAACAGGTTGTCTTACGGATGGAGAGAAAAGTTTCGTGTAGTACAGCTGAGGAAATTGGCTCAAAAGAGGACCAGGAATGGGACAAGACAGGGGAGGGGGAGGTAGGGGAGGAAGAACAGGGGGGGACTATAGGAGGGGGGGAAAGAGGTGTAGGACATGAGGAAAAGGACTGACGAAGATTATGGACCTTGGCAATGAAAAAGGAGGCAAGTGCTGAGGGGTCAGGGGGAGCCGAGAGGGAGGAAGAGGAGACAGAAGTAGAAGAGTGAGAGGCGGTGAGATTGCGGAGAACAGTGTATAGTTGACGAGAGGAATTGGAAGAGGAGGAGATGAGTCCAGAGTAGTAATCACGTTTAGCAGAATGGAGGAGGGAACGGTAATGAGTATGACATAGGTGAAAGGACTGTAGAGAAGATGGAGATGGATGAGTATGCCAAAGACGCTCAGCTCGACGAAGGTATTTCCGGTGTAAATGAAGACCAGAGTGATACCAGGGGTGATGCGGATGACGTCGGGAGGGGGGACGGGGACGAAGGGGGGCGACACTATCCAAGGCATAGCCCTGTTTTTGGCTTTACCAGCCACTACACCACAGAGATGGAGTCTGAGATGAGTCTGCCCCAAAGTGGGGGTAGGTGTCTTTGGCACCACAACTATCATACCATCAAGATGGATCTACCTGGTTAGATACTGCACCAGGAGGGGGCAGAGCGGTCGGAAGGTGATACAGTTTATTTAAGCCTTACACCCAATATCCAGTGTGTCCATGAAAACACTACCAACATACCCCAAAGTTCAAGAGGAAAGGAGTAGTTGTATCAGTGGAGAAGAGAAAGAATAAAGCAACTGAACATCTGGGAGTTACTGGTCCAAAGGAGTCTAGGAGAGGATCTAGAAGACATCCCTATAACCCAGTGACACAAAGTCAGAAGCTACCAAAGTGCAGTACCAGGGACCTATATCTACAGTAGCAATCCGCTAAAGAGCTATACTGAAAAAATCTAGTACAGGAGGACAGGTCCCCTATCAATGAAAAACCATACAGCAAGAAGAGAGAGGAGTGGAACAGCTTATGATAGCTTCTGAGAAAAGAAGGGAGAGAGGATTTGTAACTACTTCTACTATAGTCTTTGTCTCTGTCAATATTTGTATTTGTTGGTGCATTTCATGTAACGGATAGTGTCTATTGTCAAAGGTCTAATAGTTGGTTCTGTTGTTTGTTTTGTCTGTCCATATGCATAGGTTTCTTTGTGCTCGGATCAGAGAGACAGGCAGCAGAATGAAGAAGAGCAGCAGGGTGTGCCGCAGTTTGCCCATGGGAGCATCGACTCCTGCAGGGAGAAGAGTGACCAGGACTGCGGATACTGCTGCAGTTTACCCACAGGAGATGATGCTCCCGCAAGCAGAAGATATGAGCAGTGATACGATTATAACCAAAAAGTGCTGGAGGAAGTAGAGCGCACAGCAGGATAAATTTGATACATTTAAAGCAGTGGTGCAGTTGGGAAAGAAAGAAGGGAGGGGGAAATGGAGGGCAAGGAGAGAGAAAAAGAAAGAGACTGGGGCAGCAGGACAGTGGATGAAGGGTGGAAGGGAAAAGTGAAAAGGACTGGATGTCGATGAATTCATTGGGACAGAAGTCCACAATGTGTATATATATGCGCCAAAATGCACTCATCCTTTCCCTAAGAAAAACACACAGGCGCCCCACCAACATACCACACATAGTCACTCTCACACACACACACACAGAGGCACCCCAGTCCCGCATGACACACACCCCAAACCTGCACCACACAAACACACAGGCACCCTAGCCCTGTACCACATACACATACACTCCACCTCTGTAGAGCCCCACACCACCCCCATACCACATGCACAAACACACATACAGGCACCTTATCCCCACAACATAGGCATACACTATAGGCACCCATCCCTGCACCAGTCACACACACACACACACACACACACACATACAGCCACCTTACCCACCAACACACACATACAAATGCACCAGAACCCATTTACACACACCACACACACACACACCAGGCACCCCATCCCTGCACCCTAATTATCCCAATAGTAGAGATTGAAGGGACCGTATTGTTCTTGTAAGTTGTAGCTTCAGTCTGCCAAACAGCATGCATAGATACTATAAGGGACACACACACACACAGACAGACAAAGGGTGACATCTGTATACCATATTGGCCAGATGATAAGACAGCATTTAAGACAAGCAGGCTGGTATGCCTACACATGTGCATTTTATAAATTATGAGCCTTCACTGCATCTCCACTTCAACTCCATACAAATTATATCCCCAAGAATGCGTAATGCAGATTGCTCAGACGTAGGTAGTGGTGTTCAGTGTGCTTCCTTTTTTACATGTGTTTAGCTATGCACAGTTTTCTACTATCCATTTCCCATATATAAAACATGCTTAATATATGGAAAATAATTCATAAAATGACCCCTAATGCACCTACCTTTCTGCCACATATGTGCAGGCATCCCGGGGTTGGAGAACAAGCAGAGTAGAGCTTGATTGGTGCTTACACACATATTTAATAAAATACACATTTATGTTCCTATTCTTTTTGGCACATACACACACACAATTATACCTGTACTGGAACATTTTTTGGTTGGGAAGGTGAAACAAACCAACCTCTATCCTTGATATTGTTGGGACAAAATGTTGGTCAAAAGCCATGCTGCTGCCTATGGGCCTTGTTATAAAATTATCCCCAATGTGACTGTAAAACCCGTACTTTGGTATTGCCACCTCCTTAAATTCTCTGCAACTATATCTTGCTTATTTTCTCTTCATTTTTTTAGTTACAGGAAAGATGATGTGCATTGCAAAGTTCTACAGTGCAATCTGTACTCACTTTTAAATGATGTGCTCTGAGGTTTGCCATGGTTTTGAGTACTGCTAAATTAAACGTTTTAAGCAGGCTCCACTGCAAGTCATCCAAGATAATAAATTTCACTGTACAGCTTTTTAACACCCTTCACACCCTTCCTCATTTGCTGTCATATGATTAATTCTTGCTCTGCCTCAATTACAATATTGAAATCAAGGTGCAGAGCAAGCAAACACTAATGGAGGGCAATTAGGGCTTCATAACAATTAAAATATTAACACCAGTTCTAATGCTTCATAAGTGCCTGATGGTGTGCTTGAGAATTGTAATTTGCAAAGGGATTGTTCTTCCTCAGTGTGCCATTGATAAGGTATTGAGGGCAAGTAAGTGTGGAAAATGGATGAGACCGTTTGTATTTCTGCATATATATGAATCTTCCATAATTTTTTTATTGCATTTCAATTAACTTCCTTTATATTATAACAGTATGTTTTCCACCAAGAATGATTTTTTTTTTCTTCATGCAATGCAAGCCCTCAAATCAATGCATGAAGTTTCCTTGGGTTTCCTTGGTAAGGTGTGGTCAGAAATAGATTGCCAGGCCTTTCTTCTATACAGTGAACTTCGGGTTCCTGGTATTCTAAGGTAGTCACCCAACCAGGTACTAACCAAACCCAACCCTGCTTAGCTTCAGAGAGCAACCAAGAAAACAGACTTCTCAGAATATCTATGACATGAACTGTGGATCACATCAAAGAAATATATTCCTACTATTGAAAGAACTCATAAATTATAAACTATAAGGACCTCAGACAGTTCTTTGAGTGAACACTGGTCCAACCAGACCTTCTAGAATAGTAGCCACAAGGGCCAGCACTAGTGTGCTCAGAAATCATCATCGGTCCGTTTTTCTAAAAAAAACAATTTTTCAACCCCTAATAGTGAAATATGCACACAAAAATCCACATATGTGTATCACACAAAATCACAAAATAAAAAAATATATTAAATTCAACAAAGTCCCGACACAATATTCTGTTTTGATAAGATATAATTTTAACACGTATCTGCATCAGGGGAGTGTGCAAAAATAGCAAAGGATTTCACGAAATAGCAGAGCCGAACTGCAGTCGGCGGAATGCTCAACTACACAATGAAAAACCTCAACAGAAATAGTGAGGCATAGTGAGTGTTTCAATATTAGGAATATATTTCTTTGATATGATCCATGATTCATATGATATATATATTGAGAAATCTGGGGGTTTTTTGTTCTACTTTTTTGTATTTCTCCAGGTACGATTTTTTTTGAATTTTAGCTTCAGAAATCAGCCAAGGACAGGTTCATTCAGGATAGCTGAAGACTCATAATAGACTCATAGAAGTGATAGGGAGTAAATAATGTTCTATCATTATTTCTTTCTTTAATGTAAAGTTTTTATCTATTGCATATTGCAATCTCTTTTGTTCATTGTTGAATTTGAAATATAATTGTTACTTAATTAAATTGTTATTCACTAAGTAAATTCAAGATATACCTGTAGTTTGAGCTGATACTGGGATGGAGGAATTCTCCATAGATTCTGCTCCCCCAGCCCCCTCCCCCTCCCCCTCCCCCTCCCCCAGCCCCCCCAGAACAAGACCACTGGGAAAATCATATTGTGTATGATTCATAGGAGGGCTTTTACTGAAAGGTGCTAAGTCAGTGCTTTTCAAAGTTCTATCTCAATTGACCTCATTCTAAAAACTGAAACTTCATGTGACCACAGAAGATAAAATCAAAATAGCAGGTCTCCAAGCTCCTTGCCCTCCCTCCACTCATCTAAAGAAGGAAGGCAGCAGCAACCGTAGAAGCAGCAGCAGCTGCAGTCAGCACAGGGTCCCTTTTATTTGTTTATTTATTTATTTATTTATTTATTTGGTTCTTCTATACCGCCCCTTCCAGCGATCAGGGGCGGTTTACATTTAACACAACATATTACAAAGAACAGAGGTTGAACTATTTACATAGTTTTGTCAGTGTGCAGTGTATTCTTACAGACTCCAGTACTCAGCACGGGTTTCCAGTCCAAAAGGAAGTACACCCAGGAGGTGGCAAGGACCAATGAAAGTTCACTGGCTCACAGGTCACATGCTGACTGGTGAATGCCTCTTCCTGGCATAGGTCACAGTGAAAGTCCAGAGTGAAGAGAAAATGGCCATGTTTCTGTGACCTCATTCACTGATAATGTGACCCCAAGTTTGTGAATCACTGTGCTAAGCAATTATTGTGGGGTTCAACATGTGCTAAACCCCAGCTGTAACTGCTACCATGCATCAAGTGCACACTACACTGAGTAAAATCAGTACTGTATCTACTCAAAAAAGCAGGGCGGGATTGAGGCAGGATTGGGAGAGGGGTCGGCACCAAGACTGTGCATGGCAGCTGGTGACAGGAAATCACGATTAGCTGTCACAACCTCCCGTGGCACAGCCACAATTATCTCCACCTCAGAGATAGAGGTAATTGCAGTCATACCACTGGTAACATGTCTGCAGCCAATACAACTCCTCACAGTTCTGCCCTCCAAGTAAGAACCTTCCTAATGATTCTCCCACTGAAAAGAGGCACCCTCTTACAGTCCCCTGCCAAAGGGGTACTCCCAAATACCCTGAAGAGACACCCCTTTTTAGAACCTATATGGAGACCCTGCAAAGAGGCCTACCAACTCTAGCATGAGAAAGCATACTTCCCTCAGAAGCCTACCCAAACTCTCCCCCCTCCTTGACACCCACCCAGGGTCCTATCCAGGTTCTTACTGGAGTGCTAAGGATGATTGGGCAGGTGAGGTCCCCTCCACTCCTGCCCCACCTCTGGCAGTCTTCACAATGGCACCGGATTACTTCATAGTAGTATTGCAGTCTATTGCTAGGGGTTGCGAGACTAGCACAAGCTGTTTCTATTTATTTATTTTATGATTTTATTTATTTAGTTGGGCTTAAGTACCTCTTTTCTCCAGGTCAAAGTGATGTACATTGAATGGAGGATATAGTTGTTACATCAAACAGGAGTTGGCTTATATACATGGGAAATATCAAACAGGGCTTATGTCAACGGAATGCATCAAACAGGTGTTGGCTTATATACATGGGTCAGATAGGATCTAGCTTATAATATGTGTAACAGTTTAACTTATAAGGGTACCTTATAAGGGTACTAACTTATTTATAAAGAGTGTCAGCTTGTGTGTTCAGGTGGGGATGTGTATAATGGTTTCTGGTTGCATGGATGAGGGATTATGCAAGGGGGCCAAAGTGTTTGATGAATAGGTGTGTTTTTATGCATTTGTGGAAGGTGAGGAGGTCACTGGTCTTTCTGATTTGGTTGGGAAGGGTATTCCATAGGAAGGGTGCATATAGTTCAAAGGATTGTGTGCAATCTTGTTTGTTGCTCTTTGTTTTGGCATGTGGGATAACCTGTGTGTTGCTTGTGGACTGTCTTGTAGTTAGGTTTTGAGTTTTCTGAAGTTGGGGGTGTACCATGGGGTTTTTGAGTGTCTGTTGGTCATCCATGGTGGGGTGGTTGATGAGGATGCTGCTTCTCCAATGATGTGATTCCAGTTGGTTGTAATTATGCTGGGGTCATTTGAGAGGATTTTCAGCTGGGGGAGGATAACACCGATGAAGTTGTCTTTGTCAAATTGCTTGAATTGGCATTTGGATTGAGGGTCCGTGGTGTGATCTGGTGGGGCACTGGATTGTAGGGGGAAGATTACAAGTTGGTGGTTGGACCAGGGTACAGAGAGAGCGTGTGGTGTAAGTGTGGTGCCTAGGGGAGTTGTACAGTTATTGAGGAATACAATGTCTAGTGTGTTCCTTTTATCATGTATGGCAAACTGGACAATTTATAGTAGATCCATGGATTCCATGGTTTCAAGGAATGAAGTGGTGTACTTGGTCTGTAGAGAGGGAAGATTGAAGTCACCTAGTATGAGGTCGTCTTTGTTTGAGTTGGAGATGTCTACTGCTTTTTTCATAATGTTAGATAGGTCAGTGGTGGATGTGGTGGGGGTTCTGTAGATTAGGCAGATTGTGAGGTGTTGGTTTGTAATGGTTGGGTTGTCGGTATCCTTCATACTTTCAGTTGAAATATAGCAGAAGTAGAGTTGGGATTTCACCAAAATTAGTACCCCTCCTCCTGTGAGATTAAATCACGGGCAATGGAAGCGATTGAAACCTTGGGGTAGGAGTTGGTTCATGAGAATGGTGTCTGTATCTGTAAACCATGATTCAGTTATATAGAGTAGGTCTAGAAGGTGGTTTGTGAGGAGGTCTCGGATTAGGGGATTTTGTTTCTCACTGAGCGGGTGTTTGTGAGTGCACATTGTAGTGTTTGAGCTGGGGTAGGAAGGGTGGAGGTTATTGTTGTTTCTTGTAGGTATTTTTATGAGGTGTTGCTGATTTCTTTGCCTATTGTGGTCCTGGAGGAGATTTGTTCATTGTTGAGTGTATGGTATGGGCGGTGAGTGTGGGTGCACTTTTAGAGTGTGGCTGTGGTAGGCAGAGGCAAGAAGGGTGAATGCAAGTAGGGTGTAGAGGGTTGCATATAGAGGGAGCATAATTAAGTGTAGAGTTTTCCTGTCAGTCTTTATGATACTTGTGTGGTGCTCTGCTTTTGTGATTTGCCACTGTAGGGTGTTAATTCTTTGCAGACTTTTCTTTCTATTCTACTGTATAAGTCCTCATAGGGTTGTAGTCCTAGTTGGTAAAGGCTTATGTTGGTTTTCTGTATTGAAAGGGTGTCCGTCGGTGTGATTGGCTTTCGATGGGGGTGGCAGACTGCTGGAATTTGTGAGGGGTCTTCTGGTGTGGGATATGTCCAACTGTTTGGGTGAAGTCCCATTGAGGTCCCCGCCTAAGGGCCATCCCAAAGGGCCCTTTGGAAAGATCCTTAGGCCAGGCATGCCTTGTGCTGGTTTCAGTTTAAGGAGCATGTGGACACTGGTGTTAGACATCAGCAGTGTGGGAGGAGCTTACCTCCACATTGCAGTAATGTCACTGGTGCTCCGGACAAGTCTTGGGCTGGTTTGGTCTAGTTGTGGCTGCTGAGTGTCTTCGGTGAACTGATCCGGTGTGCGTGTGTGTGTGAGTGCTGGCATGTGTGTATCCGGCTTGCCTTTGTGCTGGTTCAGTTTAAGGAGTGTGTTCGCCATCAGCAGCATGGGAGGAGCTTATCTCCATGTTGCAGTAATGTCCCTGGTGCTCTGGTTGTGTTTCGGGCTGGTTTGGTTGAGTTGTGACTGCTGAGCAGCTTCGGTGAACTGATCCTGTGTGTGTGTGTGTGTGTGTGTGAGTGCTGGCATGTGTGTGTCTGGCTTGCCTTTGTGCTGGTTTCAGTTTAAGGAGCATGTGGATGTCAGCATTTGACGTCAGCAGTGTGGGAGGAGCTTACCTCCACATTGCAGTAATGTCCTTGGTGCTCCAGTTGTGTCTCAGGCTAATTTGGTCAATTTGTGGCTTCTGAAAGACTTTGGTGAGCTGATCCAGTGTGCATGTGTGTGTGTGAGTGTTGGCCATTTAGAAGACTGACAGAGCAGAGGCAAGAGTGGAGGGGACTGCTTCTACTACCACTATACTACTACTATAAATCATTTATATAGCGCTATAAGGCACACACATTGCTGTATAGACACATATAATAAAACGGTCCCTGCTCATCAGAGCTTACAATCTAATCAAGATAGACAGTACAATAGATGAGAACGAGAGTACAATAAGGACGGGTAAGAAGACAGAAGGAGAACAAAGGATTAAGATCCAAAAGCGACCTGAAAGAGGTGAGTCTTAAGCATGGATTTGAAAAGGGAGAGAGAAGAAACCTACCTTAAAATACAGATAGTTTGTTTCAGGCATAAGGAGCAGCAAGTTTAAAGGATCGAAGTTTGGAGTTGGCAGTGGAAGAGAACAGCATAGAGAGAAGAAAGCCAGAGGAAGAGTGGAGCTCATGAGGAAGGATGTAGAGAGAGAGGAGAGAGGAAAGGTAGAGAGGAGCAAAAGAATGAATGCATTTATAGGTCAGAAGCAGACGTTTGTATTGGATATGGAAGCGGAAGGGAAGCCAATGAAGTGATTTGAGGAGAGAGGTTATATGAGTATAATGGGACTGGTTGAAGATTAGTTGCACAGCAGAGTTTTGAACAGACTGAAGGGGAGAAAGATGACTGAGGGGGAGACCAGCAAAGAGGAGATTGCAGTAATCTAAGCAAGAGGTGATTAAAGAGTGGATAAGTGTTTTAGCAGTATGTTCAGGAAGGAAAGGACAAATTTTGTTAATGTTATAGAGAAAGAAATGACAGGTTTTAGCCATCTGTTTGATATGTGTGGAGAAGGAGAGGGAAGAGTTACAAGCTGAGGAAACAGGAAGCAGAAGATAGAGAAAGGAGGAAAGGCAGAAGTGGGTTTAGGGGGAAAACCAAAAAGTTTAGTTTTGGCCATGTTCAGTTTCAAACAGTGGTGAGACATCCAGGCAGTGATTTCAGATAGGCAGGCAGAGATATGGGTTTGGAGTCTAGGAGAAATATCAGGTCTAGTTAGATAGATTTGAGAATCATCAGCATAAAAATGATATTGAAAACCATGGGAGAAGATGAGCGCACCAAGGGAATGAGTATAGAGAGACAAAAGAAATGGGCCTATAAACAGACTCTTGGGGTATACCAACTGGGAGAAGGATAGCATTAGAGCAGAAACCACCAGCATAGACACTGAAAGAGCACTGGGAGAGATAAGAAGAGTACAAGGAAAGTAGAGAGCCCCTGAAACCAAGTGAGGACAATGTATCGAGGAGAAGATTGTAGTCAACAGTGTCAAACGCAGTAATAACGTCAAGAAGAATGAGGACTGAGTAAAGGCTTTTGGATTTAGCCAAGAACAAGTCGCTGGAGACTTTGGCAATGGCCATTTCAGTAGAATGTAAGGGACGAAAGCCAGACAGATGTGGATCAAGGAGGGCTTGAGAGGAGAGAAATTCAAAGCAACAGTGGAGAACTGCAAGTTCAAGAAGTTTGGAAATGAAGGGAAGAAGGGAGATGGATTGATAGAGAGACAAGCGAAGGTTTCTTGAGGAGTGGTGTGACCACTGCATGCTTGAAGGCTGCTGGGAAAGTAGTAGTGGAGAACGATAGGTTGAGAATGTGTGTGATGGAAGGGATGACAGAGGAAGAGATGGAGTTAAGGAGATGGGAGGGAATAGGACACCGGTCAACAAATTTTTACAAAAGTCATGTTACTGAAATAAAAATAGTCATTTCTTATCAATTTTTATATGCTGAACACGAATATGACAGTGAACTTGCAAAGTTGGCTCTAGTTTTTTTTGTAATCTACAAGAATTAATGTTTACATCACGAAATGCATGTAAATAGTTAATATAATAGGCCTTCGGTTAATACCTGTAAAAAAAACCAAGTCATAGACGACTTCTTAGATTTTGTCGCCTGTCTCTTGTACAGCTGTTCGGGAGCTTCTCTGGGGAGTGTCCAGCAGTAGTCAGCCAGCACTGTAGTGGACCATTTTCCCTGGTATCTTTGCTCCATCATTGCGATATCCTGGTGAAAACGTTCACCCTGTTCATCACTAACCATACCACAGTTGTCAGGAAAGAAATCGAGATGGGAATCAAGGAAATGGATCTTTAGAGACATATTGCAGCCAAGTTTCTGATACTGCATCAGCATGTCTTCTACTAGTTCCTTGTAGTTTTCTGCCCTAACATTCCCGAGAAAGTTTGTTGACACTACGCGAAAAGCATTCCATGCTTGTTTCGCATCACCCTGCAGCAAGTTGTTGAACCGGTCATCTTTGAAGAGCTCTCAAATCTGAGGACACACAAAAACTCCCTCTTTAATCTTTGCTTCGCTAAGTCGAGGGAATTTTTCATGCAGGTATTGGAAAGCTGGCAAAGTGCGGTCCATGGCTTTCACAAAGTTTTTCATCAAACCTAGTTTGATGTGAAGGGGTGGTAGCAGGATTTTGTAAGCCTCAACCAGAGCTGGGTGCTGGATATTCTTCTCTCCAACTGTTACATTTTGTCTGCGATTCCATTCCTTCCGCAAGTAGTGCCAATCCCTTGCTCGGCTATCCCACTCACATAAGAAACACATGTATTTTATATATCCCTGCTGCAGTCCCATTAAAAGGGCAACTACCTTCAAGTCACCACAGAGGTGCCAGATGTATGTTTATGTTTATGTTTATTTATTTGATGTACCGCCCTACTTTATTAATCAGAGCGGTTTACAATTCACAAACAATTAGAAACAGGCACAGGGCCAGAAAGGAGGAAAGGAAGTTACAATTGTTGATATAATAGAACGAGAGAAAGGATACATGACTATACGTAGGGGACAGAATCAGACAAGACGGGAGGGAAGGTCATAGGCAAAGGAAAAGAGATAGGTATTTAGGTCTTGCTTGAAGGTGGCGTGATGGGGTTCTAACTGGAGGGAGGTGGGGAGTGAATTCCAGAGTGTGGGGCCAATGACAAAGAAAGCAGAGGAGCGGGTGGATTGAAGGTGAGCGAGGGAGGGGGAAGGGAGATTAAGGCGGTTAAGGTGGAAGGAGCGGGGAGTGTGTCTGGGGGTGTGGAATGTAATAAGGTCTGCCAGGTATTGTGGAGTACTAGTGTGAAGAGCCCTGTGAACTAGAGTAAGTAACTTAAACTGAGTGCAAAAGGAGTGGCAGTCAGTAGATGCTTTGTTATCGTATGTCTCTTTCATGTGGACGGCATGCGCTACTGGAATAGATGGAAGACGGTTTCCATTGTTCAAAAGCACAGCCTTCAGACTGAGTTTCGAAGAGTCTATAAATAGTCTCCAGTCTTGTGGGTCATGAGTGATTTTTAAGGCATTCATGAGGCTTTCAATATCGGAACAGAATACCAGATTACTTTCCTTTCCGACTGCGTATAGTACACTGCTGACGTCAGATGGCTTCAGCAGCTGTCTGGCAGTAGTATTGCATTGCATCAGAAAATGATGCAATCAACTCTGGATGACATGTGCATGCTGGTATTATGCAATGTGATGCAATATTACATCATTCAAGGCTTATTTGGGATATTTTTGATGTCTTAATGGATAAATTTACACGGTGAAAATGTCAAAAATGAACTACATGCAATATCTTCAAAACGAGAGCCAATAAATTTTTTTTAATGTTATAGTCGTGTTCAGCTCACCAAGATACTACAGACTAGGGCCTTTTAAAGTCAGTAACAATTTCAGTGTTGACCAGTGGGATCAGAGGAATAGGTAGTAGGTTTAGAGGAGTAAATAAGATAATTGATAATTACCCACCAATCCCCCACCTGTATACACATGACATGCTGCTCCTGTTCCTACAGAGTTGTAAATAGTTAAAATTCAGTGCTATATGTATAACTACTAGTTCCTCATGTGTTCAAAGTTCATCTTTCATTGTTAATTGTAAATTGTTACTTATAAGAGCACATAAATAAATACATAAGAAGAGAGGTTTCTTCTTCAGAGATTTTAGAAAAGGATGAAAGGTCAACAGAGATTGAGGGAAAAAGTTGGTATTGAAGTGGGGGAAGAGGGGAAGAAGCTGATCTTGTGGGAAACCGAAGTGCAATCTTCTGAACTTTGTCATGGAAATAGTCGGCAAGGGTTTGGCAGAAAGAAAAGGAGGGGTCAGAGATGGAGGTGCCTTGAGGAAAGAGTTGAGAAGAGACGGCAGGGGTCAGAGGCGAGAGAGTTAGTCAGATGGATATAGTAGTTTTGTTTGGCAAGTGCTATGGCTGACTGGAAGGAAGCAAGCATGAATTTGTCATGAAGAAAGTCAGAAAGGGAGTGGGATTTGAGCCAAATGTGCTCAGCTGAGCGGGCACAGGAGCATAGGTAGCAGGTAGTTGAAGACAGCCAGGGCTGAGGTATAGTGCGCCTCACAGGACATGGCATGGGTGGAGCAAGAGGATCCACTACAGAGGAGAGAGAAGTATTACAGAAAACTATAGTCTCATCAATAGACTTAGAAGACAAAGTGAAGGAAAGAGGTGATGAGATAAGTGGAGAGAGCCAGTGGATTGATAGCATGAAGATTCTTAAAAAGATAGGAGGTGACTGGGTAAGACTGAGGTGGGGAGTGATGAAAAGTGAAGTTTAGTAGGTGATGGTCAGATAAGAGAAGAACTGAGCTACGGAATTTCAAAGGTAAACAATTAAGGCACGATTCCGTCCCGGATGTCGATCACCTCTGTATGTCCAGTCTGAACCGGACATACAGAGGGGATCAGAATCACAAACAGTCCTGCACATGCAGGCCAGGACTGTGATTCAGTCCGGCCTACACATGCGGGACTGTCCCCGGCTAACTCAGTCAAGGCTCTTCAATGGAGCCATGGCACCGCAGCTCCACTGAAGAGTTGCGATACCAGCCGCCAGAGAAAAATGCTTATTCCCTGCAGCCCGACCCTCGATCTAGACTCCTAAGGCCAGAGTCAGGCTGTGGGGAATGTCCTCCAGCCCCCCTGCCCCCTGCCCCATCCTCACCCTGGCATTTAAATTAAATCACGTCCAGGGAAGTTATTTCCTCACACATGTCGCCAGCCCTGGATGTAGTAACACAAGAGGAGCAACCTCTCGCAATAACCAAGAGAAACACACAGAGAGCAAAAGGTGATGGGTGGTCATTAATGCTTTATTAAATAAAAAACGCCCCAACACGTTTCGGCACAGCCTTCATCAGGGGGCTGAGAACTGCAAAGCAACAAATAAGTATTATAAAGAATATAAAGAACCAGATTACATAATAATACATAAATATATAAAATAATAAAAGTGTAAAATTACAAAAACACTAAGGGGCATGTTTACTAAGCAGTCTTAACGTGCAGCCGGCGTTAGTGTGCAGGATGCCATATAAGGAGTTTGCGTGTCGGTCTTATCGTAGCATTTCTGGTTACCAGCCCACAAGGAAATCTGATCGTGTGATAAAGGGAGCAGGGCATGTCAACGTGCGTTAGCTTTAAGTAGGTGCACTGACCTTCAAATGCAGCAAGAGAGGTGTAGTACAATGGTTAATACACTGACTGCTGAACCAGGGGTCATGAGTTCAATTCCCCAGTGGCTCAATGAGTAAGGCTGTCTGACACATTCCCTTTTACTATAAAGCAGTGCTGCATGAGGACGTTTTTTTACTGTGAACCAGTGCTGCAGGAGGACCTCTCCTTTTGTACCTTAAACCAGTGCTGCAGGAGGAATGTCCCTCTGTACTTTAAAATCAGTGCTGCCAGCAAAAACACCCTCACAGTGCTGTAATCGTCATGTGCAGTGCAGCATGGGTACGAGTGGATTAACCCTATCCTGGTAACCACAGCAGACAGTCTGTGCAGTGACCTGCAGTCCCTCTGTAGCCAGCCATGGGCCTGCATGTAGCTATAAAGCTGTAGCTCACTGGTTACTTCACTGCCTGTGCAGCCAGAGGTTGTTGGTTTGATCCCACAGTGGGATTATTTATTGGGGCAGTTTCATTTTTTTAATTTAAATCAGTACTGCCAGCCAAAAAAACCCTCACAGTGCAGTAATCATCAGGTGCCCCATAAGGCGCCCTATAAGACACCTTAAGGTTACAGCACTGTGAGGGTTTTTTTGCTGGCAGTACTGATTTAAATTAAAAAAAAATGAAACTGCCCCAATGAATAACCCCACTGTGGGATCAAACCCACAACCTCTGAAGTAGCCAGTGAGCTATAGCTCTATAACTACAAACAGGCCCATGTCTGGCTACAGAGGGACTGTAGGTCACCACACAGACTGTCTGCTGTGGTTACCAGGATAGGGTTAATCCACTCGTACCCATGCTGCACTGCACATGCAAAGCAGCAGTCTACAGATGGGCACAAGGTGGGGTATGCACCCCCACAGCACCTAGGCCTGGTAGAGGGTACTGACCGTGTGTGTTACTGGCACAGAGTAGCTACAGACCGTCACAGTGTGAGGGTCCTGTGCTCACCCTGAGGGTGAGGTGGGGTGCCCAGCACCATGTCCACAGCATCTGTCCTAACTAAGATAGGCTATACTGCAGGCCCCATTAGTTCCAGTGTGTGATAGGTACACTACATCTGTGTCCATCTGCATATCCCAGTCATGACTAGGCCTTGTGGATTATGATGCACATGGAATAGTTCATATCCTGTGTGTGTGTGCGCACCATGGCCAACTGATTTTATGTGCCGGGAGGGGGCATCTGAACCCATAGGCAGATTATGTAGTACCACCCAACCCGCCCTCTGGAGCCCAGGATCTCCCAACAACAGATCCACATTCCTGCAAGGGTAGCAGTAGAAGGGACCATCAACCGCAGTCGGGCTGGGGTACAGACAACATACAGCGCAGTCAAGTACACATCCATAAGGCAATAGCAGACAGAAAGTAGGGCTTGAAATGCCCAGCTGCCCCCCACCACAATCTGACATTCCCAAGCAACAAGCACAGTAAGTCTCCAGCCACTGCACCCTGCAAGGTGTTCCAGCCATACACATACTAACTGCAGACAGTCTACTAGCTAGTCCATAGTGCATGCTACCAGAGGAAATGTGTGCACCCAAAACTGGGATGTGAGCACACCCACCAAGCAGATAAATCAGTGATTGGGCCCCAAAAAAAGAAACCCATATATATTACTTGAAAAAGATGCTATATAGCACTATGGTGGTACCTAGCCATGCCGTGGTTACTGCTCAGTCAGGGTGAGAGTGACCTCCCAGCAGGATATGCTGTGGCCACCCTGTCTGTGCAGGTGGTGGCCAGGCACTACAATGTCCCTGCCATTGACCTATGCCCTGTGCAGATGCATCCTGCCCAAGCCGCCCTGTCCAGGATATAACCACAGTACCTTGCTCCTCATTATGCACATTGGCAGGCCAATACTGGCAACAGTGCTAGCAGTGTGGGCTGAGGAGGGTGTTGGCAACCACCACACACTGGATAGACAGACACACACTCCCCACACCTATGCCAGCATTGTGCAACTATAGAGGTGTTTGGCAGCCCTGGCACCTGCACCAGTCCTGGGCACAGTGCAGGCATGGCTATGGTGCACAATACTGTAGGAGACACTCCCCAGGGTGGTAGACACTGTCAGACACCAGACCTGAGGCACACTACACAGACATCAGAAAGGTTGCTATGATGCAGCTCACTCAGCAAATTGTGCTTAACTTAGGAATTGCTATCTGCCAGTAATCATGGCAACCTTTTGATAGATGTGTACCGTATTCCCAGGTTTAGGGTGGCATTGCTAAGGTATGCAAGCGCTAGTATTGGGAGATGCATGGAGGGCCCAATGTCCTGCCTCTCCAGGAGGCATTGGATAACGGAGCCTGTGGGTGCGTGTGTGTCTGCCCCTGTTGGCTGCTGCTTTACGGCAGAGGTTCCCAACTCCGGTCCTGGTGGGCCACAAAATGTTCGGGTTTTCATGCTGTCCCTACTGAATATGCATGAGACACATCTGCATACCATGGGGGCAGTGCATAGAGATGCAGCACAGCCATATTTAGTGGAGACAGCATGGAACCTGAATGGTGTTTGGCCCTCCAGGACTGCTTTTGGGAGACTCTGCTCTAAGTAATGCGCATGTTTATGGGTCTGTGCTCTGTAGGGTAAAATGTAGGCGTTTTGGGCATGTTCACGTTATCTGCACTAACAGTTCTGTCTGTAATACTACGTTTTAGTAGTGGACAAAAAATGGGGACTGGGTTGGCGGGAACCACAGCTGGGACTTGAACCTGTGACCTTCTGCCCCTGAACACACTGGGTGTGTGCACTGCACCACTGTGTTGCCACAGAAATGATGCATTCCCTGGGGATTCCATGACTGTACATCAGACAGGGCCTGTCTGTTGCAGTGCACGGCACCCACCTACAAAGGGCTAGGCCATGGTCTGCTCTGGGCAGCTGCCACTGCCCCCTCCACCACCAGTACCCCTCTGCCTCCATGCTGACATGCCCTTGTGATAGGCTATGGCCTAGAATAGCCTGTCACTGTATGTTGTGGAGCCTGTAGGTTAGGCCTGAGTCCCCAACCCCCACTTCAGAATATTATAACTGAGCAGAGCCGAAAGCCAGAGAAAATAGAAATCTGCTTCAAGCTGTTTTTGCTGATAAGAATGTAAAACTTTCCATTGAGTTTGTTATGTTATTCACAGATGTATTTCAGAATTCTGCTTTCCACACAGCTTTTGTACTGTAGAGTGACCTTGTAAGCAAAAAACAAGACAGAATATGTTATGTCTAGATACTGAGCCATGGCTAGGAAGGCCTGAGAGCGGGGGGAGAGCGGTGTGGGCCTCCATTGGATGGGGGGGGGGGGTGAGGGGGCCACCAGGACCAATGAGGAGTTTGTCTGTATAGAGCTAATGAAGAAAGCTATAAATGCTGTTGTTTTTCTGAACGCGATGCTCAGACCATTTTGAAAGTGACAATTGACAGGTGTCTGAGCCTGTGCACAAAATAAACAGGTTTGAATTCTAGTAAATAGACTCCTGGTGTATTCATTGCATGCACTTCGCTACTACACCCTTCTGCTGGTGGTGCTGGTGGTGCGCCATCTCAGGCCATCCAGTGTGCGGGTAGGCGGCTGCCTATGGTGTGGGTTCTGGGGTAAGGGTGCCTGCATAGACGTCCACGCTTCCCCCCAACACCACCTGCCAATGTTCTGTGCCCTTGGAGGTACATGCTGGGTACTATCCCCTGTGACACTGTGATAAACACACTCGTGCCCATGTTTGGCCCTCATCAGTTGCTGTCTGGCTGCTGTACAGTTTCAGCATTCCTAAGTGCCACCTAGGCATCTGCCTAGTCCGCACTGTGCCCCAGCTGCACCACAGCATGTGCCGCCTGCAGCCCTCTGTATCCCATTTCCAAGCATCTGTCCAGTTGGCCATTCCGACATGCCCGCCCTGATGTTGCCACACATGTGCACGCCATAGGAAACTTGTCTGATGGAGAGGAAAACCCTGCACAGCGCAATTTCACTGTGGGCTCATTCACCTTGTATGGGGACGGAGCATGGACCCTTCCAGAATTCATATCCTTTTTTTGGTGCCTTCTTGGGAGTGTTTTTTGATGTTTCCCATTGAGATCACTATTGCCCAGCTTGGTTATTTTATTTTTCCATTTTCTTCTGTTCATTTTCACTGTTTATTGGCCCTTTTGTTCCGTGCACATGTATCACACTTATCACTTTTTTGTAGGTTTCCTTGGTTTTGCTGAACATTGCTGACAGAAATGGTTTCTCTTCCCTTTAAATCATCTCTAACGCCAGGGTTTCACTGGCGTTAGTTTTGAGCCTCGGATTTCACAGCGTTAGTGTGCAGGGAGCCTCTCCCCTCTCACTCTCCACCCATTGACCCCTTCTCTCCGCCCCTGGGGAGCCTTCCTCTGCCCTCCGGGAGCCTTTCTCCATCTTCAGCGCTCGTTTGCGCCGCAGCGCGCGTTACCGTGCGCTAAGGTACCTTATCACGCAATAACGTCACAGAGTGCACAATAAGATGGTTTAGTAAACACACCCCTAAATTATAAAACATATAAATATTTATGAAATAATAAATATGATTAGAAATATAGTATCCAATCTTCATGTTCATGGAAAGACGTTTTTAGCTTTCAAGAAGATGATCTACAGGCGATGCTGCCTGAGGACCCAGTCATTTTGAGCCTCTGTGGTTCATAAAGTTAAATTTACTTATGCAACTTTATGCCTTGGGCAATTCGGAATCTTTACGCTTTTTCGTTTTATGACATAATTTTCTTTTCAGGAAATTTGCCTTTATTCTATTTAGATGTGGTTTTTATGAGTTCAGGGCTGTCTGTTTTTAAATGTTCTGTCACTCCACGATGTTTGGATGCGCAATCATGTTTTTTATTTTAAAATACTGTTAAGCTTGCGAGTTTATGGATGTTGAGTTTAAGATGTCCTATTATTCCGCGCGGTTTGTCGGCATACTCATGATGTTTAGAAGTTCTATTTTTTATTATATTTTTTTATACTTATTTCATTCTTGGGGATTTGTATTTCTCTTTAGTGCCTTTAAGAAGTTTGACATTATTTTACGTATTTGGCACAATTAGATTTTTGAGCTATGCACAGTATTTACATTTAGGATCAGATCACCATCAATGTTCTGCTTTTTATGTTTGTCAAGAATCAGTGCTTAAGTATTCTCACACTCATTTTTGCATTGAATTATGATCTATGGCATTTTTAATTTGTAATCAATGTTTTTGAATAAAATGATTTTAAAAAGGTAATTTCAGTTATGTCACCTTTGGTATAGTAAATTTAATCAATGGCCTGATACCAATTATTCATCATGTGGTCTTTGCTATACAATCCCCACTACTTTAGGTGTATCTCTCACTTTTAAGCGATTCACTATTAACGCAATGTTTCCTGATATCATTCATTCTATAATCGTTATTTTATATTTCCTGACATATAGGGGTATGTTTACTAAACCGCGCAGTTGTGCGGGGCGCACTTGAGTGTGCACTAAGGTACCTTAGCGCACGCTAATAGTGCGTTTTTGTGCCCCACACATGTGCGTGCTGTACTAACGGGCCCGCACAAGTGCGCGGCATGCTGATGTGCGATAGAGGCGTGGAAAGGCATTCTGAGGGCGGAGGAAGGCTCCCGAGGGGCGGAGGGATGGGGTCAATGGGTGGAGAGTGGGAGGGGAGAGGATCCCTGCACAGGAGTGTGGCTGAAATTCAAGCTAAAAAATACCGCGAGTGAAAACCTCGCGTTAGAGCCGATTTAAAGGGAAGAGAAACCATTTCTGTCAGCAATGTACAGCAAAACCAGAGAAACCTACAAAACGTGAGCAGTGTGATACAAGTGCACAGAACAAAATAGCAAATAAAAATTGAAAATAACCACAACAAAATTCTAATAAATTATAATCCAGCTGGGCAATAGTGATAGTCATGGAAAACATCAACAATCACTCCCAAGAAAGCCCCAAAAAAGAAATATGAATTTTAGAAGGGTCTACGCTCCGTCCCCATACAAGGTGAATGATCCCACAGTGAAATTGTGCAGAGCAGGGTTTATGACTCCTTTGGCCAGGTTTCCTATCTCCAGGGACTGTACTGTCTCTGTGGCCACAGTGTGGTGCAGTGAACACAGACAGTGTGTTCAGGAGCCAAAGATCACCAGTTCAAGTCCCAGCTGGGGCTCCTGCAAACCCAATCCCCATATTTTACCCACCACTAAACAATGATAGTAAAGACCAACCTTTTTTGCAGATAACATAAGCATGGTCCAAACACCTCTATTTTACCCTACAGAGCACAGACACCAGAAACATGTGCATTACCTAGACCACAGTCCCCTCAATGCAGTCCTGGAGGCAAACATATCATTTAGCTGTGATGCTGTCAGCAAAATAAGGCCATGTCAGCATGGTGGCAGAGGGGTACCGTTGGTGGAGGGGGCAGTGGCTGCTGCCCACCAGAGACAGTGGCCTAGCCCCCTTCACGTGGGTGCAGTGCCCTCCAACAGACAGGCCCTGTCTGACAAACAGCCATGGACTCCCCAGGGAATGCACTGTTTTTGTGCTAAGACGGTGGTGCAGCGGACACAGCCAGTGCCTTTAGGACCAGATAGTCACAGGTCCAAATCCCAGCTGGGGCTCCTGCCAACCCAGTCCCCTTATTTTACCCATGAAGAAAACATGGTAGTAAAGACTGAACCATTATTGCTGAGACCATAAGCATGGGTCAAATACCTCTATTTTACCCTACACAGCACAAACACCATAGAAATGTGCATTACCTATGGCAGAATTCCCCAAATGCAGTCCTTGAGGGCCAAACACCATTCAGTTTCCATGATGCCTCTAATAAAGATGCCTGTGCTGCATATCTATGAACCACCCCCATGGTATGCAGATGTATCCCATGCATATTCATGAGGGACAGCCTGAAAACCCGAACAGTGTTTGGCACACCAGGACTGGAGTTGGGAACCTCTGCCGTAAAGCAGCAGCCAACAGGGCCAGACACACCCACACCCACACCCACAGGCCCCATTGGCTAATGCCTCCTGGAGAGGCAGGACATTGGGCCCTGCGTGCATCTCCCAATACTAGCACTTCAATACCTTAGCAATGCCACCCTACAACTGGGTATACGGTACACACCTATCAAACGTTTCCTATGATTACTGGCAGATAGCAAGTCCTTCGTTAAGCACAGTTTGCTCATTGAGCTCCATCATAACAATCTTTCTGATGTCTGAGGTGTGTGCTTCAGGTCTGGTCTCTGACAGTGTTTACCACCCTGTGGAGTGACCCCCAACAGTATTGCGTAGCATATCCATGCCTGTACTGTGCCCAGGACTGGTGTGCTGGGCAGGGCTGCTAAACTCCTCTATAGTAGCACAATGCTGGCATAGGTGTGGGAGTGTGTGTCTGTCTATACAGTGTGTGGTGGCTGCAAACACCTTCCAAAGCCCACACAGCCAGCACTGTTGCCAGTATTGGCCTGCCAATGTGCATATTGAGGAGCAAGGTACCATGGGTATAGCCCGGACAGGGTGACCTGGCCAGGATGCATCTGCACAGGGCATAGGGCACTGACTGGGACATTGTAGTGCCCGGCCATCACCTACACAGACAGGGTGACCTCAGTATGTCCTGCTGGGGGTTCACTCTCACCCTGACTGTGCAGTGACGACAGCATGGCTAGGCACCCCCATAGTGCTATATAGTATTTCTCTCATGTGATATTTATGGGTTTCCTTTTGGGGCCCAGTCACTGATTTATCTGCTTGTTGTGTATGCTGACATCCCAGTTCTGGGTGCATGCATTTCCACCAGGAACATGCACTGTGGACTAGCTAGTAGACTGTTTGCAGCTGGTATGTGTCTTGATGGAGTGGCTTGCAGGGTGCAGTGGCTGAAGGCTTGCTGCAGGAGAATATCAGATAGTGGTGGGGTGCAGCTTAGCATATCCAGGCCTAATGTCTGTCTGCTATTGTGTTTGGTTAATGTGCAGAGCTGCATTGACTGCCCAGCAGGACTGGGGTTGATGGTCCCATCTACTGCTACCATTGCAGGGAGGTAGAATGTGGATCTGTTGATGGGAGACCCTGTTTGCCACCCTCAGCCCTGGGGGAGGAGGGTGGTGGTACATAGCAGCTACACCTGACTGAGACATCCAAAGCGTTTCTGCAGAAACTACCTATCTCACACATTAACACTGCTTTGGACCTACAGCATGGCCTTTTTCAGCCATGAAAGGTGCTGTGGACCTGGTGCTGGGCGCCTCACTGCACCCTCAGGGTGAGCACAGTACCCGCTCAATGTGACGGTGTGTAGCTACTCTGTGCCAGTAAAACACATAGTCAGTAGCCCCTACCAGGCCGAGGTGCTGCACAATGTGACGGTGTGTAGCTACTCTGTGCCAGTACCACACACGGTCAGTTCCACCTACCAGACCGAGGTGCTGTGGGGTGCATACCCCATCTTGTGATCATCTGTAGACTGCTGATTTGCATGTGCAGTGCATCATGGGTACGGGTGGGCTATCCCTATCCTGGTGACCACAGCAGACTGTCTGTGTGGTGACGTGAACTCCCTCTGCAGCCAGCCAGGGGCTTGTTACCAGCTATAGGGCTGTAGCACGATGGTTACTTCACTGCTTGTGGAGTCAGAGTTCATGGGTTCAAACCCACAGTGGGGTTATTTGATGGGGCTGCCCAGAGAATTATCTCTTTTTAATGTACATTATTTCTGCCAGCAAAAACACCCTCATCGTACTGTACCCATAAGGTGCCTCAGAGGGCGCTTTATAGGGCGCCCTATAGGTTACCTTATGATTACCGTCCATATAAGGTGCACTATACGTTATCCTGTGGAGCAACTTATATTGTGCCCTATAGGAGACATTTTAGGGTGCCGTGGCGGACAGTGCACTTTATAATGTGCCCTATGGAGTGCCTTATAGGGTGCCTTATACGGCACCTTCAATTACGGCACGTGAGGACCTGTTTGCTGGCAGCAATTAATAAATAAATAAAATAAAGTGCTGCAAGAAACAAAATGTACATTGCAAAGCTGATGCCTCAGCCAGCCTTACATATTAGGCACACTGGGGAGCAAACTCATGACCCCTGTATCATCAGTCAGTGCCTTAACCATTGTGCTCCACTGCTGCTCCTCCTTGCATGTCAGCGCACCTACTTATGCTTTTAATTCCTTAAACTGCACAGTGCTGCCATCAAAAACAGTACACTGACCTTGCGGTACCTCATACGGCACCCTATAAAGCGCCCTATAAGCAACATTCTAGGGTGCCTGGTGCCTTGGCGGACAGTGCACTTTAAAATGTGCCTTATGGGGTGCCTTATGTTAACACGCTTAGAGAGTGCGTTTGCTAGTAGTGATAATTAAAATAACAATAAAATGCCTCCTAAAGCAATCTTCCCCATAATATTTAATGCCTCAGCCAGCCTTGTTCATTGGGCGCTGTGGGGGATTAAACCCCTGATCCCTGCATCATTGGTCAGTGTCTTAACCATTGTGCTGTGGTTCTGTTACTGTGCTTGCACCTCAGCGCGCTGCCTTATGCCGCCCAATATTAAAATGCCTCCTAAAGCAATAGCGTGCTGCCTTATGCTGCCCACTATTCAACTGGCTCCTAAAGTAATGCCTCAGCCAGCTGTCTTCATTGGGCACTGTGGGGGATTGAATCCCTGATCCCTGCACCATTGGTAAGTGTCTTAAACATTGTGCTGTGACTCTGCTCTTCTGCTTGCATATCAGCGCGCCACTTATGCCCCCCGCGCAGCTTTCTCATGCGCTAATGTGTGGGGCGCACATGGGCACCGCGCACCTTAGCGCATATTTAAATCCAGGTTTTGCTTTTTCAGAAAGAAATGCCCACTCCTTATATGGCACCCGCACACTAGCGCGGCCCGCACATTAGCGGGGTTTTAGTAAACATATCCCATAGAGTTTTTTAGTTCACATATTTGTGGTCTCAAAGTTTTTCTCTTAGTTTTATCATTATTATTTTTAATGTTATAATTCATAATTCATATTTGCTGCTTTATTGCCTGTATTTATTGTCCTTTATTTTTATTTGCATAATTTTTATAATTTTTATAATTTGCATTGTCTTAGTTTCAAGTTTGAGCCCTAATTGGTCCTTTCTTGCTACCCTTGTTTTTTATGGTCCTGGTTTCCCGCTGCTGTTTTATATATGTTTTCCTGTCATATATACCCTTTCATACTAATACTGCTATTTGTGACATAATTTCAGCTTTTATCTTATACATATGGTTACATGGGTTGCTGTGCAATCCATAGTGATTGTTGACCGGTTTTACTTGTAAGTACTATTATACCTTTATGTATGTGAGCCCTAACTCTTAGTCCATGGTTGTGTTCTTACGAATTAAATTATATCGATATATTTTTTAATTTTCTCTTAATGAACATTGGATACTATGGGGTATGTTTACTAAAACTTCTTAATGTGCGCCCAGCGTTAGTGTGCAGGATGCCATATAAGGAGTGGGCGTTTCAGTTTAAAGTTGCAAAACGAGATTAGCGCGCGATAACGCGTGCTGCTGCGCACATTATCGGGCAAAGCGCCGCTAAGCGCGTTACCGCGTGGTAATCTTAAGTAGGCACACAGACATCCAAACACAGAGACAGAAGTGTAGCACAATGGTTAATACACTGGCTGGTAATACAGGGGTCATGAGTTCAATCCCCCAGTGTGCCTAATACATAAGGCTGGCTGAGGCATCAGCTTTGACATGTAAGTATTGTTTCCTGAGGCATTTTATTTATTGCTGCCAGCAAACACACCCTCACGTGCCGTAACCTAAGGTGCCGCATAAAGCACCCTATAAGGCACCCCATAGGGCACAATATAAAGTGCACTGTCCGCCACGGCACCCTATAATGTCCCCTATAGGGCACCCTATAAGGCGCTCCATAGGACACCTTATAAGGCACCTTATAAGGACTGTAACCATAAGGTGCCTCGGAAGGCGCTTTATAGGGTGCCTATAAGGCGCCTTATAGGGCGCCTTCTGAGGCACCTTATGGTTACAGTACCCTGAGGGTATTTTGCTGGCAGCACTAATGTACATTAAAAAAAGACAATACTTTGGAAAGCCCTATCAAATAACCCCTATTCTGGGTTTAGAACCCATGACCTCTGGTTCCACAAGTAGTGAAGTAACCAGTGGGCTACAGCTCCATAGCTGCTAGCAAGCCCCTGGCTGGCTGCAGAAGGACTGCATGTCACCACACAAACAGTCTGCTGTGGTCATCAGGATAGGGTTAACCCACCCATACCCATGATGTACTGCACATGCAAATCAGCAGTCTACAGATGATCACAAGATGGGGTATGCACCCCCACAGCACCTCGGCCTGGTAGGGGGAACTGACCGTGTGTGGTACTGGCACAGAGTAGCTACACACCGTCACATTGTGCAGCTACTAGTGGACAAAGGTGAGTCAGTTGATATTGTGCATCTGGACTTTCAGAAAGCCTTTGACAAGGTCCCTCATCAGAGACTTTTGGCAAAACTAAAGAGTCATGGGATAGGAGGCAGTGTACTATTGTGGATCAGGAACTGGTTAAAAGATAGAAAGCAGAGGGTAGGGCTAAATGGCCAATTTTTCAAATGGAGAAAGGTGAATAGTGGTGTACCCCAGGGATCTGTGCTGGGTCCGCTGCTTTTTTTTTTTTTTTTAATTCTTTATTTTCGTTTTATAACAACAAAGGAAAGGAAGACATACAGCTAAAAGACAGATACATACATAGAATGAGATACATACATCAAAGTAAACCCCTACCACCCCCCTCCCCCCTGCTTCTTCTCTAGAAAACTAATCATTCCCGAAACGGGCGTGTACTGACATTATTGTGTTACGAAACCAAATGGTGATCTGAAAACATGATGAGTGTACATTAAACAGACATGTCGGAACAATGAGCAGATTGTACATAATCATTGAGCATCTGCCATTTAGACAAGCGAGAGTGAATTTGGGTATGGGGAATAGCTCTCCGAGATATCTGCTCATATTTACTATATAGGCAGACAAGGTTCCACCATTCGTTGACAGTAAGTCGAGAGCTATCCTTCCAATTCCTCGTGATTAAACAGATAGCTATACCCAGCATGAAATCAAGGAGAAAGCGACCCTTCTTAGGAAGAGAGGGGACCTCCGCCACTGAGCGGAGTCCCACAATCTTCCAAGAAAGAGGCTCGTGGAGGTGTAAGATAAGTTGAATACGACACCAGACCCGCCCCCAGTATACCTGTAGTTGAGGACAATCATAAATAACATGAGCGAGGGTTCCCACAGCAGTATGACAAGACCAACACTGGTCCCTAGCAGTTGTGTGCCATTTGGCTATTTTTTCTGGAGTATAAAAGCATCTGTGTGCAAAAAAGAAGAGAGTTTGGGTAACTGAAGCAGATCGGGAAACCCGCACTACTTTGCTCCAGAAAAAGCTCCATTGCACAGGGGTTAAAGTGGTTTGCAATTCGCGCTCCCAGGCTTGTTGGGCTCTACAAGTAGCAGTATCTGTACCCTGACATAATAGTTTATAAAAATTAGAGGCTACCCCGTGTGTACTACTAATAGAGTGAATTAGGTCTAATAGCCCGTCTTCAGTAGAGACAGAGGGTGGCAGGATTCGAGCACTTTTGAGGCAGTGTTGAAGCTGCATCAATTGAAAGTAATGTTTCGCTGGTAACGCAAATTCCTTTTGTAAATCAGAAAAGGTTTTCCAACGAGCTGCTGAGAAGAGCTGTTGGGGTGTCCAGATCCCCCTAGAGTACCAGGGTTTCCATGCTATCGTTCTATTTAGGACTTGAATTCTGGGGTTATTCCACAGCGGGAGTCCATCCTGAGGACATACGTTTGGGCCCAGTGATAGAATGAGAGTATTAAAGGCCGCAAGAGTATCAACAATCATTGGGGGATGGCGGGTGTCTACTTGATGGGACATACCGGGGAGATGGATCAACGGAATTGGGTTACTAAGCTCCTCTTCTATGTCAAGCCAAACTGGTCTGTTGTCTGTCGAGGCATCTAGCCATCGGGCACCTTGTTTAAGTAAGAAGGCTTGATGATATTTGAGAAAATCAGGAAAGCGGGTACCCCTAGTTCCTTCGCAGACTGTAGTTTTTGCTTAGCTATCCTTGGTGGTTTGCCCTGCCAGAGATAGCGGACGAGGAAGGCCCTCAATATCTTTGTAGGTGTGTAGCGGGAGTAAGCATGGCAGCATTCTAAAATATAGTTCACCTTGGGGACTATCATCATTTTCACAGTTTCTAGGCGGCCCCACCATGTAAGGGATAAGGGAGACCAACGATTTGTGAGCTCACGGACTTTGGAGACTACCTCTTTGGCATTAAAACTAATAGTGTCTTCTAAAGGAGAACAGTAGTGGACCCCAAGATATTTCACCATGCGGGATTGCCAAAGGAAAGGAAAGGCCTGCATGTCAGCCTCATGTACCCAGCGGTTCAGTGGGAATGCTACAGATTTGGTCCAGTTTATTTTATAGCCCGATAATTGCGAGTATCCATCAATCAGATCCAAGACAGCTGGAACCGAATCAAGGGATACGAAGAGCATAAGGTCATCTGCATATGCAGAGAGTTTAATCTCTCTGTGACTGAAGGGGACACCACGAATACGTGCAGATTGTCTAATAAGGAGGGCGAGGGGTTCAAGAGCAAGATCAAAGAGCATTGGTGATAGGGGCAACCTTGACGCGTGCCTCTTTGGAGATTAAAAGGCTGAGACTTAATAGCATTTACACAAATACTGGCAACGGGTTGAGTGTACATGACTTGGAGGTATCGGAGGAAGCCCTCCCCAAAGCCATACCATCGGAGAACTGCAAATAAAAAGGGCCATTCTAGGCGATCAAAGGCTTTTTCAGCATCTAGGGAAAGACCCACCCAGGGGTGGTCCAAGTTGGCAGCACTGGAGAGCACATGGCACAAGGTCCGAGCATTGTCAGCGGTGGATCGGCCGGGTATAAAACCGCATTGGTCGGGATGGATTAAGGTGGCCATCCTGTCAGACAGCCGGGAGGCCAAGATCGTTGCGAAGATCTTATAATCGGCATTAAGTAGGGAGATTGGGCGATAGTTGGCGGTTAGCAGCGGGTCTCTGCCTTCTTTCTCAAATACTACCACATTAGCTGCAGAAAAGGATCCCAAAGAGGACGTATCTACCGCAAGGGCAGTAAAATAGAGGTTTAAGTAGGGTACTAAATCTGCACTGAACGTTTTGTAGAATTCGGTCGGGAGACCATCAGGCCCGGCGGCTCGACCCGGGGCTGTGCGTTTTAGGGCAAATTGGATCTCTGAAGCACAGAAAGGTTCATCTAGCGCATCTCTATCAGCTTCAGAAAGGGTCGGCCGCTGAATATCAGAAAACAATCGCTCGAAGGTCTCTGATGAGAAATCACATTCAGATTGATAGAGACGGGTATAGAAATCCCGAAAGAGTTCTACGATATCGGAGTCTGTGGTCAGTATGCCCCCTCCCTGTGGGGCTCGAAGGGCCGCTACGCGTTTGGCTTCTTTTTGACCTTTCAAGGCGTTGGCTAAAAGTCGACCGGCTCGGTTGCTTTCACGGTAGTATGTCCCTCGTTGAAGCTCAATACTCTTAGAAGCTGCAGTTGAGAGGATTGCATTATATTGAAAACGGAGACGCTGTAAGCGAACTAAGACGCATGGATCAGTACGAGAAGTTAGAACTCGTTCGCCTGCTTTGATTTGTTGGTCTAGTATAAGTAGCTGCTGTTTGCGTTGTTTCCGCAGGCAAATTTGATAACTGGTGATCGTTGCACGAATGGCCGCTTTGAAACCCTCCCACCAAGCCCAATTTGCAGTATCTTGGGGTAAATTAAAATGGAAGTAATCCTGTATGGCTGCGCGAATTTCTAACTGGAACTCTGGCTGAGTTAATAGGGCTCTATCAAAGAACCAGGCCCCCGAATTCCCTTGGGGTGCAGTAGTGTATAATTGAAAAGAAATAGCAGCATGATCTGAAATTTGTTGGGAGTGAATCTTTGCAGTGTCCACCTGAGGGACTAACAGTTTTGATATGAGAAAGAAATCTATACGAGACTGGGATTTATGAGGGGAAGAATAGAAGGTAAAGTCAAGCTCATTGGGGTGTAGTAACCTCCATAGATCGACTAAAGCAAGATCTTTGATCACAGAGGTAAGCGTGGTATGACTCTTGGGGGGACCACTTGTCCTAGGCGGCTGTTTGTCAATCAGGGGATCAATAACTAAATTGAAATCCCCCCCTATTATCAATGAGGTATTAGCAGAGGCCTGCGCAACCTGAGCAATGGTAGCAAAAAAGGCAGGGTCATTAACATTAGGAGCATAAAGGCATATACATGTAACTTCAAGGTTGCCTATCTTGAGGTGAGCTCTGGACCATCTACCTGCTGTATCTGAGCTAGTCGCAATAATAGTAGCATGCAGAGATTTCCTAACCTTTATGGCAACCCCACATTTCTTAGAAACGGCTGGAGAATAGGCGGCCACCATGTAAGGTTTAATATTGAGTTTAAGAGTTTCCTTCGAATTTAAATGCGTTTCTTGGAGGAAAATCAGATCCGCAGCTTCATGACTTAGATAGCTTAGGATTTTCTTCCGTTTTATCGGATTATTGATTCCTTTTACGTTCAATGATAAAATCTTACATGGTGCCATCGATCAGTAATAGACATTTTAGATAAGGGCGCTGGAAAACATACAACATAATCAGAAACTGTACAAAATTGATATAATCACCGAGTCTGCTGACTAATACACCCCATATGGAAAAGTATGTACCAAAGTAACTTAGAGAAGAAGCAAAACCCCCAATGAAAATGGCGACCATATGTCTGCGGGAGGAGGCCCTAGAGAGGAAGATAGAAACATAAAAAAGAGAAAAAAAAACACCAGAGTCCATAATTAACACTGTCTCTGATACTCATCGAGGCTACGATGGGTAGATGGAGTCGGGTCACAGATATCATCAAAATAAGGCAACAGACCGCCCTCGGCAGACTTTTGCTGAGCCGCGGCAAATCCAATATGGCAGGCACAGTGGACATGAGAATACTGGCAGGAATATTCTGGAAATCAACGCATCAAGTCGGCTTCTTTAGCATCCAAAAACTCCGCTAGTAGATCAGGATCCTCAAATGTTCTTGTCTGATTGTGAAGCGTGACTCGGAGCTTGGCCGGGTACATCAGGCCATAGCGTGCTTGTAGTTGTTGAAGCCTCGGCCGGAATTCCAGAAAGCGCTTTCGGCGGTCGACCGTGGGTTTAGCCAAGTCAGGATAGAAGGAGATCTTATGACTCTCAAACTCCATATGGCCCTTTGCCCGAGAGGCACTGAGAGTTTGCTCCACATGTTGATATCTCAAAAGTCGAAAGATGATAGGCCGCGGGGTCTTCCTGTTGAGCGTTATGTTTGTGGGTACACGATGAGCACGATCGATCTCCAATTCTTTGGTAAAGGTGATTTGGAGCAAGGAAGGGAGGATTTTATATAAAAACTCCTTCATGTCTCCCGATTCCGCTCCCTCCGGTATGCCCACGAGTCGTAGGTTGTTGCGGCGCGCTCTATTATTGCCATCTTCCACTTCTTTCTGCAAGGCCCGCACCTGACGTTCAACTTTGTCGAGTTTGGACAACCGGACCGCGTGGGAGTCTAATACGCTCTCCATTTTGTCCTGACGCGAAGAGAGTCCCTCTAGTCTGCCTTGTAACACACCAAGATCTTCCCGCAGCGCTCGGAGTGCTTCACCGTTTGACTGCACGAGGTCCTTAACCCCTCTAATCTCTGCAAGGATTTCCTGCTGCATTTCGGGGCCTTCGCGCAAAGCCAGCCCCTTCTGCGGAGACGGGGGTTCAGTTTTGGAGCGTTTGCCGTGAGAAGCCGCTGGAGATCCAAATTCCAGGCGCGTAGGTTTGGTCCCCGCCATCTCATCAATGTGCCCCGGCAAGATCAGAGCAGAAATTCAAGTATGTCCGGTGTTAATTCAGGATTCTAAGTAGGACTCTCGGGAGCCTCAGCGTTATGCGACCATCCCGCTGGACATCGGGCTCCGCCCCCGATGGGGTCCGCTGCTTTTTGACATATTCATAAATGACCTGGAAAGTGGAATAACGAGTGAGGTTATCAAATTTGCAGATGACACAAAACTATTTAAAGTTGTTAAAACCCAAGAGGATTGTGAAAAATTGCAAGAGGATCTTGATAAATTGGAAGACTGGGCATCAAAATGGCAGATGAAATTTAATGTGGAGAAGTGCAAGGTTATGCACCTAGGGAAGAACAACCCAAAATATGGTTACACGATGCAAGGTTCCACATTAGGAACCACCACCCAGGAAAAAGATTTAGGCGTCATTGTGGATACCATGTTAAAACCCTTGGCCCAGTGTGCAGCGGCGGCCAAGAGAGCAAATAGAATGCTAGGTATGATAAGGAAAGGAATGGAAAATAAAACAAAAGATATTATAATGCCTCTATATCATTCCATGGTGAGACCGCACCTTGAATATTGTGTGCAATTCTGGTCGCCGTATCTTAAAAAGGATATAGCGATGTTAGAAAAGGTACAGAGAAGAGCCACCAAAATGGTAAAGGGGATGCAAGGATACTCCTATGAAGAAAGGCTAAAAAGGATAGGGCTTTTTAACCTGGAAAAGAGACGGCTGAGGGGAGATATGATAGAAGTCTATAAATTAATGAATGGAGTGGAACAGGTAAACGTAGATCTATTGTTTACCTTATCAGAATATAGAAAGACTAGGGGACATGCAAAGAAGCTACAGGGTAAACTATTTAAGACTAATAAAAGAAAATATTTTTTCACTCAACGTGTAATCAAACTCTGGAATTTGTTACCGGAGGATGTAGTAAAGGCTGTTAGTGTAACTGGGTTTAAAAAAGGTTTGGACAAGTTCCTGGAGGAAAGGTCCATAAACCATTATTAAGAAGTGACCGAAGATATCAATGCTTGACCCAGTACAAGCATTGTGGAACTTGTGTCTCTTGGGGAAACTGCTAGGTACATATGACCTAGATTGGCCACTGTTGGAAACAGAATACTGGGCTTGATGGACCTTGGTCTGACCCAGTATGGCATATCTTATGTTCTTATGTTACTGCACTCACCTTGAGGGTGAGGTGGGGCGCCCAACACCAGGTCCACAGCAGAGATAGGCCATGCTGCAGGTCCCCAGCAGAGCTAATATGTGAGATAGGTAGTTTCTGCAGACACACCTTGGATATATCTGTATGTCTCAGTCAAGTATAGCCCCTATGGACCCCTAGGATGATTATGTACCACCACCCTCCTCTTCCTTCAGGGCTGAGGGTGGTAAACAGGGTCTCCCACCAACAGATCCACATTCTACCTCCCTGCAATGAAGACAGTAGAGGGGACCATCAACCCCAGTCCTGCTGGGGAACAAACACCCTACAGGGCAGTTAATGCAGCTCTGTACACATCCATAACGCAATAGTAGACAGACATTAGGCCTGGATGTGCTAAGTTGTACCCCACCACTATCTGATATTCACCTGCAGCAAGCCTTTAGCCGCTGCACCCTGCAATGCATTCCATCAAGACACATACCCACTGCAGATAGTCTGCTAGCTAGTCCATAGTGCATGTTCCTGATGGAAATGCATACACACCAAGCAGATAAGTAAGTGACTGGGCCCCAAAAGAAAACCCATAACAATCACATGAAAAAAATACTATATAGCACTATGGGGGAGCCTAGCCATGCCATAGTCACTGCTCAGTCAGGGTGAGAGTGATATCACAGCAGGACATGCTGTGGCCACCCTGCCTGTGATGGTGGTGGCCGGGCACTACAATATCCCAGCCAGTGCCCTATGCCCTGTGCAGATGTATCCTGGCCAGGCCACCCTGTCCGGGCTATACCCATGGTACCTTGCTCCTTATTATGCACATTGGCAGGCCAATACTGGCAACAGTGCTGGCAGTGTGGGCTGTGGAGGGTGTTTGCAGCCACCACACACTGGATAGACAGACACACACTCCCACACCTATGCCAGCATTGTGCTACTATAGAGGTGTTTAGCAGCCCTGGCCACCACACCAGTCCTTGGCACAGTGCAGGCATGAATATGGTATGCAATACTGGTGGGGGTCACTCCCCAGAGTGGTAAACACTGTCAGAGACCATACCTGAAGCACACTCCACAGACATCAGAAAGGTTGCTATGATGGAGCTCAATCAGCAAACTGTGCTTAACGTAGGAACTGCTATCTGCCAGTAATCATAGCAAACTTTTGAAAGCTGTGTACCGTATTCCCAGGTGTAGGGTGGCATTGCTAAGGTATGCAAGTGCTAGTATTGGGAGATGCAGGCAGGGCCCAATGTCCTGCTTCTCCAGGAGGCATTGGCTAATGGAGCCTGTGGGTGTGCGTGTGTCTGCCCCTGTTAGCTGCTGCTTTACAGCAGAGGTTCCCAACTCCAGTAATGGTGTGCCAAACACTGTTCGGGTTTTCATGCTGTCCCTCATGAATATGCATGAGATCCATCTGCATACCATGGGGGTGGTGCATAGATATGCAGCACAGGCATCTTTATTAGAGGCAGCATGGAACCTGAATGGTGTTTGGCCCTCCAGGACTGCATTTGGGAGATTCTGCTCTAGGTAATGCGCCTGTTTATGGTGTCTTTGCTCTGTAGGGTAAAATGGAGGTGTTTTGGGCATGTTTACGTCATCTGCAATAAAGGCTCTGTCTGTATTAGCACGTTGTAGTAGTGGGTAAAATATGGGGACTGGGTTGGCAGGCACCATGGCTGGGATTTGAACCTGTGACCTTCTGCCTCCAAACACACTGGTTGTGTGCACTGCACCACTGTGTGGCCACATAGACACTGTATTCCCTGGTGATACCATGACTGTTTGTCCGGCAGGGCCTGTCTGTTGCAGTGCATGGTGCCCACCTACACAGGGCTAGGCCATGGTCTGCTCTGGGCAGCTGCCACTGCCCCCCTCCACCACCAGTACCCCTCTGCCATCATGCTGACATGCCCTTCTGCTGGTGGTGCTGGTGGTGTGCAGTCTCAAGCCATCCAGTGTGCAGGTAGGCGGCTGCCTATGGTGCGTGTTCTGGGGTAGGGGTGCCTGCATAGATGTCCACGCTTCCCCCCAACACCGCCTGCCAATGTTCTGTGCCCTTGGAGGTACCTGCTGGGTACTATCCCCTGTGACACTGTGATAAACACTCTCGTGCCCATGTTGGGCTCTCATCAGTTGCTGTCTGGCTGCTGTACAGTTTCAGCATTCCTAAGTGCCACCTAGGCATCTGCCTAGTCCAACTGTGCCCCAGCTGCACCACAGCATATGCCGCCTGCATCCCTCTGTATCCCCTTTCCCATTCCGACATGCCCACCCTGCTGTTGTGGAACATGTGCATGCCATAGGAAATCTGTCCAATGGAGAGGGAAACCCTGATCAGTGCTATTTCACTGTGGGATCATTCACCTTGTATGGGGACGGAGCGTAGACCCTTCCAAAATTCATATCTTTTTTTTGGGGCTGTCTTGGGAGTGTTTTTTGATGTTTCCCATTACTATCACTATTGCCCAGCTTGATTATGTTTTTTTTTATTTTGTTGGGGTCATTTTCAATGTTTATTTGCACTTTTGTTCCGTGCACATATATCACCCTTATCACTTTTTTGTAGGTTTCCCTGGTTTTGCTGTACATTGCTGACAGAAATGGTTTCTTTTCCCTTTAAATCAGCTCTAATACGAGGTTTTCACTTGCATTAGATTTGGCCTCGAATTTCACATTGTTAGTGTCCGGGGAGCCTCTCCCCTCCCACTCTCCACCCATTGACCCCTTCTCTCCGCCCCTGGGGAGACTTCCTCCGCCCTCCAGGAGCCTTTCCCCGCCTTCAGCGCTCGTTTGCGCCGCTGCGCACGTGAGCGCGCGCTAAGCCACATTTGTGCCCCGTAAAGCATCATTATCGCGCGCTAAGGTACCTTATGGTTGGTTTTTAAACCACGTGAAAAATGATCTTTGTTTAATCAAAAAAAGGGGCATGTACTATATGTGAGTGGTTTTGTCTCTCGCTTGGTTTATGCCCGACAAATAACAATAGTGGATGGTGGAGAGAACTTGTAGTATTCCTTCTTTTGCATGACCCCACCACTATCTGACATTTCCAGCAGCAAGCCTCCAGCCGCTGCACCCTGCAAGGTGTTCCAGCCAGACACATACTAACTGTAGACAGTCTGCTAGCTAGTCCATAGAGCATGTTCCTGGAGGAGATGCATACACACCAAGCAGATAAGTCAGTGATTGGGTCCCAAAAAGGAACCAATATACAACACATGAAAAAAATGCCATATAGCACTATGGGGGAACCTAGCCATGCCGTGGTCACTGCTCAGTCAGGGTGAGAGTGACCTCCCAGCAGGACATGCTGTGGCCACCCTGTCCGTGCAGGTGGTGGCCAGGCACTACAATGTCCGAGCTATTGCCCTATGCTCTGTACAGATGAATCCAAGCCAGGCCACCCTATCCAGGCCATTCCCACAGTACCTTGCTCCTCATTATACTGGCAACAGTGCTAGCAGTGTGGGCTGTGGAGGGTGTTTGCAGCCACCACACACTGGATAGACAGACATACTCCCCATACCTATGCCAGCATTGTGCAACTATAGAGGTGTTTAGCAGCCCTGGCCACCGCACCAGTCCTGGGCAGAGTGCAGGCATGGCTATGGTATGCAATACTGTTGGGGTCACTCCCCAGGGTGGTAAACACTGTCAGACACAAGACCTGTAGCACACTCCACAGACATCAGAAAGGTTGCTATGATGCAGCTCAATCAGAAAATTGTACTTAACTTCGGAATTGCTATCTGCCAGTAATCATAGCAACCTTTTGATAGCTGTGTACCGTTTTCCCAGGTTTAGAGTGGCATTGCTAAGGTATGCAAGTGCTAGTATTGGGAGATGCACGCAGGTCACCAACATCCTGCCTCTCCAGGAGGCTTCGGTTAATGGAGCCTGTGGGTTCGTGTGTGTCTGCCCCTGTTTGCCGCTGCTCTAGGGCAGAGGTTCCCAACTCCAGTCCTGGAGGGCCAAACACTGTTCGGGTTTTCATTCTATCCCTCATGAATATGCATGAGATACATCTGCATACCATGGGGGCGGTGCATAGAAATGCAGCACAGGCATCTTTATTATAGGCAGCATGGTACCTGAATGTTGTTTGGTCCTCCAGGACTGCATTTGGGAGACTCTGCTCTAGGTAATGCGCATGTTTATAGTGTCTATGCTCTGTAGGGTAAAATGGAGGTGTTTTGGGCATGTTTACATCATCTGCAATAAAGGTTCTGTCTGTATTACCACGTTTTAGTAGTGGGTAGTGTCCCTAGGTGTAACTCCCTATGAATTGATGTATGGTAGGGCTCCACGTGGTTTGTTAGATATTTTGAGGGAACAATGGATTGATCCTGAACCAGGAAGTCAGGAAGTGCCACAGTTTCTACGTGACTTGAGAGCACGTTTGAAAAGGACCTCGCAGGTTGCTGAGAGGAACCTGCAGGACAGTCAAGTTTGCCAGAAAGGGTGGTATGATAGGAAGGCCAAAAGCCGCCAATTAAGCATTGGTGAAAAGGTTTTGATTCAAGTAGCAGGTACAGCCCCAAAATTTGAAGTACAGTGGAAAGGGCCATGGAAGGTTGTTAAACAAGTGAGCCCAGTATCTTATATGGTAGAAAATGCAAGAGGGCGTAGGCAGACTTACCATATTAATGTACTTAAGTCTTGGAAGGAGAGGCCTGTAAATAATATTGACCCTGAAGCCAGTCAAGAAGTAAGTGAGCTTCAAAAAGAGAACACTCTCGTAGGTATTACGGACTGTAGGAAAGAAGTTTCACCAGTTACACCAGTCCGTAATAACTTAAGCAGGGGGGTATGTGATAAGGAAGCTTATCATAGCTCAGGAAGGAGCTATAGAAAAAGGTGAAGTGACTCTGAACAAGCAACCTGTCAGTTTTGGTAGAAATAAGAAAACAGAATTTTTCCATAAAAGACCACCAGTCCCAGAATGCACCAGGTTTCCAACAGCCATTAGAGGAGCTGAAGTGGGGAAACGTGTGTTCAATCAGGAGGGCTATGAGGTAATCCCCAAGCACTCATCTCAAAGGGCAGGGCCTGATTCAGCACAGCTGCGCTGTGCTAGGGTGGAGCACTTATCTAAGCTGAATAAAAGTAGAGTTTATTCTACAGAGAATTATCCTCAGAATCATCCTCATCTTGGAGATCCTCATCTTGGACAGCTTCATCATCTGGAGGATCATCAGAAACAGAAGCCAGAGCGGACGGACAGAGAGGGCAAGAAACCCTTTGGAAGAAAGAAGAGAAAAGCCTTTGGGAAGTCTAAAGGAGTCCAGAGCAGTATGTATACTGGGAGGCATTCTAAGGGCCAGCATACACCATTGGACTGGGGAAAGCCAGAGGAGTGGTGCTGCAGAGCTAGGAATCTCCAGACGGTACCTGTGAGGGAGACGGCTGCACTTGGAAGGGACCCTAGGACCCGTGCCAGAAGGTATGTGAAGAGAGATCCAGTGTCCAGGGATCTGGATTGGAAGGCTGGACATAAGAACTGGACTACATACTGGCCAGGCTATTTAGAGAGGAACTCTAACAGCAATGGAAGCTCAGGTATGAACACTGATCTATGCCCTAGCTATACCCTTGAAAGACAGCAGGGAAACAAGTATTCTCCTGAGAGTGCTCCATTGAGAAATTCCTCTGTGCCAATCCATGATATTGAACCCATGATTGCTGAAGAAGGGGGAGAGGTTATAGATACAGGATGTGAATACATGGATTGCTCTCTGTCTAAACTCCTTTGGTAATTTACTGTTACAAAGTACAACAACCATCACAAAGAAATACAAACTTGTTCTTTAATCTACTCAGAAAAGCTCCTGAGTAGGATTTGAGCCACGCAGTAGAAAGCAAGCCAGCTAAGGGGTTTCAGCTGGGTAACTGCTAGCAATTGAGCCTTACCTAATTGCTTGTGAGCTCTGAGGAAATCACTTCTGAGTCTATGTGTGAAGATATAAGAAGTTAACCTGAAAAGAACAGTTTTTCCCTACTTTGTGGGTTTTGTTTGTTGATTAAAGCACTGCTAAGAAAATATTAGCTAGAGCCTACAGAAAAGACCAGTTTGTTACCAACCAGGTCTTTATTCTTTTGCTTTGATTGCCTGACAAGTTCAGCTGTTGTTTTCCTGATTTTGTTTTTCTAAGTTTAACACTGAAAGCAAGTATCCTGTTTTATGTGCTACCAAGCATATTTGTGTTGGGAGAAATAACCCCATAAATAAATATCTTATTGGCTTTACACTCAAGCACAACTAATTATTGTGAGCGGCTGTGTCTGGTGTGAATGGACTGCATTTCCCACAATCCCTTGCAAATCATATTGATATATGCCTTTGCCAAGACTGTGAGCATTCTCACCCAGGCACCCGTGTGACAGTACACTGGGTTATTGTTTTGGGGATTACCATAGTGTTTATTGCTGTAAGTCGTCTGGTCCTGGTGGGGGAGTCATGAAGGTGATGCTCGCAAGTGATGAGGGGGAGAGCCCGTTGATGGCCTTGAACATTAGTAGCAGGATCTTGAAGTCTGGATATTTTTCAGACTTTAGAAAGTCTATCTGCAGATCGCCAGTTCTTCCCTCTGTGTGAGTGAGCCTGCCCTGCAGGCTTCCCTGTGCTCAGCAATCAAGAGGTTAGGATTGATTGATTTCATTTGATAGGCCTTATATTACGCATTTCCAAAGGTCAAGGTAGTTTACATAGAACTTAACTCAACATTACATAGAACTTAACATGGAGTGACAATTGTCTGGCATTTTTTTATGATTCTATTGATTTTTACATTAAAGTTTAGACATTAGAAGGATCCCAAACATTCTGCAGAGTTTAAAAACCTGTCTACTATTCTCTTTTCCTACCCACCTGTGTGAGTGAATCTGCCATGCCTGCTTCCAAAGTAACTAGCAGCAGATCTGCCACTATTACCGCTAGACTACCAAGGAGGAGCTGAGTAGGAGCCCGGGGGGAGGTCTGAAAAAATGAAAACGTTCAGATGGACTTGTGGGGTTGGGGGATGGAAGCACTGTCCAATGCTGGAGTTAGTGAGCACCTTTGCAAGACTTCCATAGCAGAAAGGTTTTCTGGCCATGGAGGTTCTGAAAAGGGGTATCTCTTTGCAGGAGGTATCACTGGGGATACCTCTTTGGGAGAGAATGGGGGTTATTCAGACTTCCTCATCTTTCCATCCTTCTTCTCTTTCCCTTATTTTCCTCCACCCCTTCCTCCTTGCTTCTTTCCTTCTACCACCCTTCCTCTCCTTCCTTCTATCCAATTCTGCCCCGTACCTCTCCTCTCTACTCTTCTCTCAGCTCTTTTTCCTCCCTTCTGATCTCTCTTCTTCCTCCCTTCCTCACCATTCCTCTCCTCTTGCTTTTTTCCATCTATCTTCCCTTAGCCTTCCATTTGTCCTTTATCTTCCCTCACCTCTCTCCCTTTTCCTTGCCCTCTTGGTACTCTCTCTTCCTCTTTCCCCTCCTCCCCCCAGCACAAAAAATATAAAGTGTGCCTTTGAGTCAATGCTGACTCCTGGTGACCCAGCAGCTCCTGGATTTTTCTTGGCAGTGTAACCGGAAGTAGATTGCCAGGCCTTTCTTCTGAGGCAATGGAGAGTTAAGTGACTTGCCCAAGGTCACAAGGCATGCCAGTGGCCCAGGCTTTGAATTATAAGGATGTAAAGGCTGCTATTAGAGATCGCCTAGGGTTGTCTATTTCAGAGTATAGGCGAATGTTTAGAGCTACTACATTGAGAGTGGGTGAAACACCCAGGGCTCTGAGTCAAAGAATCAGAGTATTAGCTGTAAAATGATTGGAGCCTGAGCAAAAGACGGTAGAAATGTTATTAGACATTATTATGCTTGAACAATTTATGTCTGCTGTGCCTAAAGATTTGCACACTTTCCTTATACAGCAAAATTGCCAAAATCTTGGAGAGGCAACCATGCTAGCAGAGAGATTCTTGGAAGCCACGCAGGCTTGCCATAGAATGGGTGGCCCTCTGAAGATGGGTGCTGAGGCAAGCTGTGCTGTATCAGAAAAGAAAATAGTTAAAAATGTTTCTGAAAATAAATGTACTGTGCCAAACCAGATGACACAGTGGAGTAGAAAGAAATGTTTCAAGTGTGGAAAATGGGGACATTTAGAAAAGGGATGCCAGACACACACTAGCTTAATGGATGTGGATTTAAAACAGCCCAAAGAAGGATTTCTTTTGATGGTTGATGTGCAGGGAATTACCACAAATGCTTTGTTAGACTCTTGGGCAGACCAGAGTATGATGTCAAAAAGGCTTTGGAAGAGAATAGAGGCCCAAGAAGGATTTGTGCCTAGAACCCCTGAAAGCCAAGTACACATCAGATGCATTCATGGTGCTGCAACATCATATCCCACCTATAGGCTAAAGGTTAAGTGCCTGGGGGAACAAGAGGAAGTCCTGTTAGCAGTGGTGCCTAGGCTACCCTTTGATTTGGTTCTAGGAAAGGACTGGCCAAGATTTAAGCAGGGTCTAGTGGAAGGGCTAGGAAAGAAGGAGGGAGAAGGATTAATGGAAATAGCTCCCGGGCCTTTCTTTGGAAGTCCTCAGTCCCTAGCTAAAAAGATGGTTAAGCTTCCAGAAGGCCAAACTATAGGTAATAAGAGGGGCCTTGTATCCACCCGCTCGCAGGCTAAGGTAGAGAGCCAGAAGGAGGAGGGGGAGCAGGCAGAGTTATTAGGAGACTTACCCTCTCATGATGATTTAATAACTTCATCATCTGGTAAAATAAGAAAGTTGAAAGCACAAAAGCGGCGTGAGAGACTTTGCAGAGCACAGGGTAGGGCTGAGATGTTAGCTGGTCAAAGTTTACCCTGGGTGCCAGCTGAGTTAGTGGCAAGTTTCCTAACTTTCCACAAGAGCAGCGAGCTGATCAAGCTCTCACCCGAGCTTTTAAGTATGCTCAGGAGGTCAGGGAGGAATTGCCCAGATTCAGACTAGATAATGAAATATTATATAGAGAGAGTCAGGACCCCAGGAATGGGACCATACGTAAACAATTGGTAGTACCCACAACTTTCAAAGGGCTAGTACTTAGATTAGCACATGATCATCCAGTTGGAGGTCATAAAGGGATGCAAGGAACGCTGGATCAAATACTTATGCGTTTTTACTGGCCAGGTATTTTCAAAGAAACTGCCCAGTTTTGTGCTGCATGTCCAGCGTGTCAGCGAGTTACAGTGGCTCACCCACCGGTGGTGCCTTTGATTCCCATGCCAATTATCACAGACCCAATTGATCGCATTGCCATGGATATTGTAGGCCCATTAGTCAAAACGCCCCGAGGTTTCCAATACATCCTAGTTATGGTAGATCAGGCAACAAGGTTTCCCTGGGCCATACCATTGAGGAATGTTTCTGCAAAAACAATAGCTTTAGAGCTAGTAAAATTGTTTTGTGAAGTGGGATTCCCAAGAGAGGTGTTGACTGACCGAGGGTCCAATTTTGTATCCAAATATTTGGCCCAGGTCTGGGATGCCTTTGGCATTCATCACTTGAAAACCTCAGCCTACCATCCACAATCAAACGGTTTGGTGGAGAGATTCAACCAAACTCTCAAACAAATGTTGAGAAGGGGGTTAGCAGGAGAGGTAAAAGAATGAGATATGTTATTGCCCTTTGCCTTATATGCATGCAGGGAAAGAATTCAGGTGTCCCTAGGTGTAACTCCCTATGAATTGATGTATGGTAGGGCTCCACGTGGTTTGTTAGATATTTTGAGGGAACAATGGATTGATCCTGAACCAGGAAGTCAGGAAGTGCCACAGTTTCTACGTGACTTGAGAGCACGTTTGAAAAAGACCTCTCAGGTTGCTGAGAGGAACCTGCAGGACAGTCAAGTTCACCAGAAAGGGTGGTATGATAGGAAGGCCAAAAGCCGCCAATTAAGCATTGGTGAAAAGGTTTTGATTCAAGTAGCAGGTACAGCCCCAAAATTTGAAGTACAGTGGAAAGGGCCATGGAAGGTTGTTAAACAAGTGAGCCCAGTATCTTATATGGTAGAAAATGCAAGAGGGCGTAGGCAGACTTACCATATTAATGTACTTAAGTCTTGGAAGGAGAGGCCTGTAAATAATAATGACCCTGAAGCCAGTCAGGAAGTAAGTGAACTTCAAAAAGAGAACACTCTCGTAGGTATTACGGACTGTAGGAAAGAAGTTTCACCAGTTACACCAGTCCGTAATAACTTAAGCAGGGGGGTATGTGATAAGGAAGCTTATCATAGCTCAGGAAGGAGCTATAGAAAAAGGTGAAGTGACTCTGAACAAGCAACCTGTCAGTTCTGGTAGAAATAAGAAAACAGAATTTTTCCATAAAAGACTACCAGTCCCAGAATGCACCAGGTTTCCAAAAGCCATTAGAGGAGCTGAAGTGGGGAAACGTGTGTTCAATCAGGACGGCTATGAAGTAATCCCCAAGCACTCATCTCAAAGGACAGGGCCTGATTCAGCACAGCTGCGCTGTGCTAGGGTGGAGCACTCATCTAAGCTGAATAAAGGTAGAGTTTATTCTACAGAGAATTATCCTCAGAATCATCCTCATCTTGGAGATCCTCATCTTGGACAGCTTCATCATCTAGAGGATCATCAGAAGCAGAAGCCAGAACGGACGGACAGAGAGGGCAAGAAACCCTTTGGAAGAAAGAAGAGAAAAGCCTTTGGGAAGTCTAAAGGAGTCCAGAGCAGTACGTAAACTGGGAGGCATTCTAAGGGCCAGCATACACCATTGGACTGGGGAAAGCCAGAGGTGTGGTGCTGCAGAGCTAGGAATCTCCAGACGGTACCTGTGAGGGAGACGGCTGCACTTGGAAGGGACCCTAGGACCCGTGCCAGAAGGTATGTGAAGAGAGATCCAGTGTCCAGGGATCTGGATTGGAAGGCTGGACATAAGAACTGGACTACATACAGGCCAGGCTATTTAGAGAGGAACTCTAACAGCAATGGAAGCTCAGGTATGAACACTGATCTATGCCCTAGCTATACCCTTGAAAGACAGCAGGGAAACAAGTATTCTCCTGAGAGTGCTCCATTGAGAAATTCCTCTGTGCCAATCCATGATATTGAACCCATGATTGCTGAAGAAGGGGGAGAGGTTATAGATACAGGATGTGAATACATGGATTGCTCTCTTTCTAAACTCCTTTGGTAATTTACTGTTACAAAGTACAACAACCATCACAAAGAAATACAAACTTGTTCTTTAATCTACTCAGAAAAGCTCCTGAGTAGGATTTGAGCCACGCAGTAGAAAGCAAGCCAGCTAAGGGGTTTCAGCTGGGTAACTGCTAGCAATTGAGCCTTACCTAATTGCTTGTGAGCTCTGAGGAAATCACTTCTGAGTCTATGTGTGAAGATATAAGAAGTTAACCTGAAAAGAACAGTTTTTCCCTACTTTGTGGGTTTTGTTTGTTGATTAAAGCACTGCTAAGAAAATATTAGCTAGAGCCTACAGAAAAGACCAGTTTGTTACCAACCAGGTCTTTATTCTTTTGCTTTGATTGCCTGACAAGTTCAGCTGTTGTTTTCCTGATTTTGTTTTTCTAAGTTTAACACTGAAAGCAAGTATCCTGTTTTATGTGCTACCAAGCATATTTGTGTTGGGAGAAATAACCCCATAAATAAATATCTTATTGGCTTTACACTCAAGCACAACTAATTATTGTGAGCGGCTGTGTCTGGTGTGAATGGACTGCATTTCCCACAATCCCTTGCAAATCATATTGATATATGCCTTTGCCAAGACTGTGAACATTCTCACCCAGGCAACCGTGTGACAGTACACTGGGTTATTGTTTTGGGGATTACCATAGTGTTTATTGCTGTAAGTCGTCTGGTCCTGGTGGGGGAGTCATGAAGGTGATGCTCGCAAGTGATGAGGGGGAGAGCCCGTTGATGGCCTTGAACGTTAGTAGCAGGATCTTGAAGTCTGGATATTTTTCAGACTTTAGAAAGTCTATCTGCAGATCGCCAGTTCTTCCCTCTGTGTGAGTGAGCCTGCCCTGCAGGCTTCCCTGTGCTCAGCAATCAAGAGGTTAGGATTGATTGATTGATTTATTGATTGATTTCATTTGATAGGCCTTATATTACGCATTTCCAAAGGTCAAGGTAGTTTACATAGAACTTAACTCAACATTACATAGAACTTAACTCAACATTACATAGAACTTAACATGGAGTGACAATTGTCTGGCATTTTTTCATGATTCTATTGATTTTTACATTAAAGTTTAGACATTAGAAGGATCCCAAACATTCTGCAGAGTTTAAAAACCTGTCTACTATTCTCTTTTCCTACCCACCTGTGTGAGTGAATCTGCCATGCCTGCTTCCAAAGTAACTAGCAGCAGATCTGCCACTATTACCGCTAGACTACCAAGGAGGAGCTGAGTAGGAGCCCGGGGGGAGGGTCTGGAAAAATGAAAACGTGCAGATGGACTTGTGGGGTTGGGGGATGGAAGCACTGTCCAATGCTGGAGTTAGTGAGCACCTTTGCAAGACTTCCATAGCAGAAAGGTTTTCTGGCCATGGAGGTTCTGAAAAGGGGTATCTCTTTGCAGGAGATATCACTGGGGATACCTCTTTGGGAGAGAATGGGGGTTATTCAGACTTCCTCATCTTTCCATCCTTCTTCTCTTTCCCTTATGTTCCGCCACCCTTCCTCCTTGCTTCTTTCCTTCTACCACACTTCCTCTCCTTCATTCTATCCAATACTGACACGTACATCTCCTCTCTACTCTTCTCACAGCTGTTTGTCCTCCCGTATGATCTCTCTTCTTCCTCCCTTCCTCACCATTCCTCTCCTCTTGCTTTTTTCCATCTATCTTCCCTTAGCCTTCCATTTGTCCTTTATCTTCCCTCACCTCTCTCCCTTTTCCTTGCCCTCTTGGTACTCCCCCTTCCTCTTTCCCCTCCTCCCCCCAGCACAAAAAATATAAAGTGTGCCTTCGAGTCAATGCTGACTCCTGGTGACCCAGCAGCTCCTGGGTTTTTCTTGGCAGTGTAACCGGAAGTAGATTGCCAGGCCTTTCTTCTGAGGCAATGGAGAGTTAAGTGACTTGCCCAAGGTCACAAGGCATGCCAGTGGAATCAAACCCCAGTACACTGTCTTGCTTTTTCCATGATGGGGTTATTACAGAAGCCCTATTCATGCTTTGGATGTCCGAAAATAGGCATAGAGACATCCAAAGCATGGATACTTCCCCAGAGCCATTTTAGAAGTTGTGTCTGTAGACACCCCAGTGTGAGGATGTTCAAGACAGAACAGGGGCATGGTGGAGTCATATCCTGGGCGTACACAGGAATCTGGACATGCTTGCTCAATTCCAGCAATGTCCTGGATGTCTTGAGCTGTGTTACAGCTTATACCTGCTCCAGACTCAAACGGGCATTAGAAAAGAGCTTGTTTTGCCAGCCAAACATGTGGAAGGTGTGGATAAGGGGGCACACTCATCTCCTGTATACAGTATTGTTCATGTTGACAATGAACAGTAGAGGGCAATGCGGGCTCATATTTTTGTTTTGCCATACCGATGGACATCCCTGTATGCAACCTTGCATAAGATGGATGTCCCTGCCCCAAGGTTTCATAGGGGTATGTTTACTAAACCTTCTTAACATGCGCGCTGTGCAATTAGCACGTGCTAAGGTACTTTAGCGCGCGCTAATGACGCTTTATGGGGCAAAAATGCGCTTTAGTGCACACTCACGCATGCAGCGGCGCAAACAAGCGCTGAAGACGTGGAAAGGCTCCCGGAGGGCGGAGGAAAGCTCCCCAGGGGCGGAGAGAAGGGGTCAATGGGTGGAGAGTGGGAGGGGAGAGGCTCCCCGCACACTAACGATGTGAAATTCGAGGCCAAAAATAACACAAGTGAAAACCTCGCGTTAGAGCTGATTTAAAGGGAAAAGAAACCATTTCTGTCAGCAATGTACAGCAAAACCAGGGAAACCTACAAAAAAATGATAAGGGTGATACATGTGCACGGAACAAAAGTGCAAATAAACATTGAAAATGACCCCAACAAAATAAAAAAAAATCATAATCAAGCTGGGCAACAGTGATAGTATTGGGAAACATCAAAAAACACTCCCAAGAAAGCCCCAAAAAATAAATATGAATTTTAGAAGGGTCTACGATCCATCCCCATACAAGGTGAATGATCCCACAGTGAAATAGCACTGATCAGGGTGTCCCTCTCCATTGGACAGGATACCTATGGCATGCACATGTTCCACAACAGCAGGGCAGGCATGTCGGAATGGGCAACTGGACAGATGCTGGGAAAGGGGATACAGAGGGCTGCAGGCGGCACATGCTGTGGTGCAGCTGGGACACAGTGCGGACTAGGCAGATGCCTAGGTGGCACTTAGGAATGCTGAAACTGAACAGCAGCCAGACAGCAACTGATGAGGGCCCAACATGGGCACGAGACTGTTTATCACAGTGTCACAGGGGATAGTACCAGCAGGTACCCCCAGGGGCACAGAACATTGGCAGGCGGTGTTGGAGGGAAGCGTGGACGCCTATGCAGGCACCCCTACCCCAGAACATGCACCATAGGCAGCCGCCTACCTGCACACTGGATGGCTTGAGACTGCACATCACCAGCACCACCAGCAGAAGGGCATGTCAGCATTGTGGCAGAGGGGTACTGGTGGTGGAGGGGGGCAGTGGCAGCTGCCCAGAGCAGACCATGGCCTAGCCCTGTGTAGGTGGGTGCCATGCACTGCAACAGACAGGCCCTGCCGGACAAACAGTCATGGTATCACCAGGGAATGCACTGTCTCTGTGGCAACACAGTAGTGCAGTGCACATAACCAGTGTGTTTGGAGGCAGAAGGTGACAGGTTCAAGTCCCAGCTATGGTGCCTGCCAATCCAGTCCCCATATTTTACCCACTACTACAACGTGCTAATACAGACAGCATGTTTATTGCAGATGACATAAACATGCCCAAAACACCTACATTTTACCCTACAGAGCAAAGACACCATGAACAGGCGCATTACCTAGAGCAGAGTCTCCCAAATGCAGTCCTGGAGGGCCAAACACCATTCAGGTTCCATGCTGCCTCTAATAAAGATGCCTGTGCTGCATATCTATGCACCACCCCCATGGTATGCAGATGTATCTCATGCATATTCATGAGGGACAGCATGAAAACCCGACTGGACTGGAGTTGGGAACCTCTGCCGTAAAGCAGCAGCCAACAGGGGCAGACACACCCACACCCACAGGCTCCATTAGCCAATGCCTCCTGGAGAGGCAGGACATTGGGCCCTGCTTGCATCTCCCAATACTAGCACTTGCATACCTTAGCAATGCCACCCTACACCTGGGAATACAGCTATCAAAAGTTTGCTATGATTACTGGCAGATAGCAATTCCTACGTTAAGCACAGTTTGCTGATTGAGCTCCATCATAGCAACCTTTCTGATGTCTGTGGAGTGTGCTTCAGGTCTGGTCTCTGACAGTGTTTACCACCCTGGGGTGTCACCCCCAACAGTATTGTGTACCATATCCATGCCTGCACTGTGCGCAGGACTGGTGTGGTGGCCAGGGCTGCTAAACTCCTCTATAGTAGCACAATGCTGGCATAGGAGTGGGAGTGTGTGTCTGCCTATCCAGTGTGTGGTGGCTGCAAACACCCTCCACAGCCCACACTGCCAGCACTGTTGCCAGTATTGGCCTGCCAATGTGCATAATGAGGAGCAAGGTACCATGGGTATAGCCTGGACAGGGTGGCCTGGCCAGGATGCATCTGCACAGGGCATAGGGCACTGGCTGGGACATTGTAGTGCCTGGCCACCACCTGCACAGACAGGGTGGCCACAGCATGTCCTGCTGGGAGATCACTCTCACCCTGACTGTGCAGTGACCACAGCATGGCTAGGCACCCCCATAGTGTTGTATAGTATTTCTCTCATGTGATATTTATGGGTTCTCTTTTGGGGCCCAGTCACTGACTTATCTGCTTGGTGTGTATGCTGACATCCCAGTTCTGGGTGCATGCATTTCCACCAGAAACATGGATACTATGGAATAGCTAGCAGACTGTCTGCAGCTGGTATGTGTCTTGATGGAGCACCTTGCAGGGTGCAGCGGCTGAAGGCTTGCTGCGGCAGGATATCAGATAGTGGTGGGGTGGAGCTTAGCATATCCAGGCCTAATGTCCGTCTGCTATTGCGGTATGGATGTGTACAGAGCTGCATTGACTGCCCTGTAGAGTGTCTGTTCCCCGGCAGGACTGGGGTTGATGGTCCCCTCTACTGCCGCCATTGCAGGTAGGTAGAATGTGGATCTGTTGGTGGGAGACCCTGTTTACTACCCTCAGCCCTGGAGGAGGGAGAGGAGGAGGGTGGTGGTACAAAATCCTCCTAGGGGTCCATAGGGGCTTCACCTGACTGAGACATACAGATATATCCAAGGTGTGTCTGCAGAAACTACCTATCTCACACATTAGCACTGCTGGGGACCTGCAGCATGGCCTATCTCTGCTGTGGACCTGGTGCTGGGCGCCCCACCTCACCCTCAGGTTGAGTGCAGTACCTGCACAATGTGATGGTGTGTAGCTACTCTGTGCCAGTACCACACATGGTCAGTTCCCCCTACCAGGCTGAGGTGCTGTGGGGATGCATACCCCATCTTGTGATCATCTGTAGACTGCTGATTTGCATGTGCAGTTCATCATGGGTATGGGTGGGTTAACCCTATCCTGGTGACCACAGCAGACTGTTTGTGTGGTGACTTGCAGTCCTTTTGTAGCCAGCCTGGGGCATGCTAGCAGGTATAGAGCTGTAGCCCACTGGTTACTTTACTGCCAGTGGAACCAGAGGTCATGAGTTCAAACCCACAGTGGGGTTATTTGATAGGGCTGTCCAAAGCATTATCTATTTTTAATGTACATTAGTTCTGCCAGCAAAAACACCCTCAGCGTACTGTACCCATAAGGTGCCTCAGAGGGCACTTTATAGGGCGCCCTATAGGGCACCTTATGGTTACCGTCCATATAAGGTGCACTATATAGTATGCTATGGAGCGACTTATAGGGTGCCGTGGTGGATAGTGCACTTTATAATGTTCCCTATGGAGTGCCTTATAGGATGCCTTATGCGGCACCTTAGGATACGGCACATGAGGGTGTGTTTGCTGGCAGCAATTAATAAAATACAAATAAAGTGCTGCAGGAAACAATACTTACATGTCAAAGCTGATGCCTCAGCCAGCCTTATGTATTAGGCACACTGGGGATTGATCTCATGACCCCTGTATCATCAGTCAGTGCCTTAACCATTGTGCTACACTGCTGTTCCCCCTTGTGTATCAGTGCACCTGCTTAAGATTTCCATGCGTTTAAATGCACAGTGCTGCCATCAAAAACAGTGATATGACCTTGCTGTGCCTCATAGGGCACCCTATAAGCAACATTGTAGGGTGCCGTGGCGGACAGTGCACTTTAAAATGTGCCCTCTGGGGTACCTTATGGGGTGCCTTATGCAGCACCTTATGTTACAGCGCTTTGAGAGTGCGTTTGCTAGCAGCAGTAATTAAAATAAAATTAAAAAGCCTCATAATGCAATATTACACATAAATGGTAGTGCCTCAGCCAGCCTTCTTCATTGGGCACAGTGGGGGATTGAACCCAAGACCCCTGCACCATCTGTTAGTGTCTTTACCATTGTACTGCAGCCCTGTTCCTCTGTTTGCATATCAGCGCGCCTGCTTATGCTTCCTGTGCGCGTTACACGTGTGCTAATGTGCGTGGCACACAAGAGCGTGCAGCACAGCGTGCGCTAATCCCATTTTGCTATTTTTGACCGGACCGCCCACTCCTTTTATGGCATCCTGCAGACTAACGCGGCGCGCACGTTAGTTTGATTCACGTTAGGAGCCGCGTTAGTGGAAGAAATGCCAAGAAAGGACATGGGCGGTACATCGTTACCGATAACGCGCGTTATAAGGCGCCGCGCAGCAACGATTGTTACAGGGCGCGTTACTGCTCGTCAAGCTTAAGAAGGCGCGCAGACACCCAAATACAAAAAGAGAGCTGTAGCACAATGGTTACTACACAGATTGATGGTACAAGGGTCATGGGTTTGATTCCCCAGTGTGTCTAATGAATAAGGCTGGCTGAGGTGTCATGTATAATCTTTTGAAGGCCTACTATAATATTTTAATCCACTTTCTGCAGCCGGGTTAAAGTTTGCATATGTCAGGAAAATTGTACCCGTCTTATTCAATATGTTCCAATAGTGACGTCCCCTCTGCCATGGTCATGTATTATATACCATTTGATAGTAATATTTAGGCAGAAGTTTGGATCCCGAAAGTTTTGGGCTTGGCCTGGAAAGGGTTAAGTATTGGTCTATGAGGAAGTTTAGTTGTACTTTAATAGTGCTGCCAGCAAACACACCCTCACAGTGGCGTAATCTAAGGTGCGACATAAGGCACACTAGAAGGCACATTGTTTATTTATATTCTCTTATATACCACGCTATTCTGCATCAGTGTGGTTTACATTGAACAGGGCATTATAACTTGGAGATAACTATTTTACAGGGAACATGGGCTATGGAGGGTTAAGTGGCTTGCCCAAGACCACAAGGAACACCTGTGGGACTAGAAACCCCAGTCCTTCCGGCCCAAGGTTGCTGTCCTCTAGTGGGATTTGAACCCCCAACCTTCCAGCCTGAAGTACCTTACCCCAACCACTAGGCCACTCCTCCACTCCATTATAAAGTGTGCTGTCTGCCAAGGCACCCTATAATGTCCCCTATAGGACACCATATAAGGCACCTTATAAGGCGCTTTATAGGGCGCCCTATAGGGCGCCTTATGAGCCACCCTAAGGTGACAGTACCCTGAGGGTGGTTCTGCTGGCAGCACTAATATACGATAAAAATAGACAATGCCTAAGACAGCCCTATCGATGAACCCCACTGTGGGTTGTGAACCCATGACCTCTGGCTCCAGGGACAGTGAAGTAACCAGTGGGCTAGAGCTGCTAATAAACACCTGGCTGGCTACAGGAGGACTGCACGGCACCACACCCACATTCTGCTGTGGTTACCAGCATAGGGTCAACCCATCCGTACCCAGGATGCACAGCACATGTAAATCAGCAGTCTACAGATGAGCACAAGATGGTGTATGCACCCCACAGCACCTCAGCCTGGTAGGGGGTGCCGACGGTGTGTGTTAGTGGCACAGAGTAGCTACAGACCATCACAGTGTGCGGGTCCTGTGCTCATCCTGAGGGAGAGGTATGGTGCCCAGCACCATTCTCACAGCACCTGGCTGTGCTGATATAGGCTATGCTGCAGGTCCCCATTAGTGCCAATGTGTGATAGGTAGTCCTTGCAAACACCCCTAGGATATCCCTGTGTTCATCTGTATGTCACATCTCGTCCTTGTGGACTATGATGCACCCAGAAAAGTGCATACCCTGTGTGGGTGCCATGGTCACATGATGTAAGTGAAGGGGGGTGTTGGGACCCACAGGGAGATTACATACCACCACCCAACGCACCCTCTGGGGCTCAGGGTGGGGGACAGAATCTCCCACCAACAGATCCACTTTCTACCCCCCTGCAATGGTGGCAGTAGAGGGGACCATCACCCCAGTCCTGTTAGGGATCAAACACCCTACAGGGCAGGGAATGCAGAGCAGTACACCCCAATAACGCAATAGCAGACAGATGGCAGGTCTGGAAATGCTCAGCTGTGCCCCACCATTATCTGACCTTCTCCAGAAGCAAACCTCCAGCCGCTGCACCCTGCACGGTGTTCCAGCAACACACATACTAGCTGCAGACAGTCTGCCAGCTAATCCATAGTGCATGGTCCTGGAGAAGATGCATGTACCCAGAACAGGGATATCAGCATACACACCAAGCAAATAAGACAGTGATTGGGCCCCAAAAGAAAACCCATAAATATCACATAAGAAAAACACTATACAGCACTATGGGGGAACCTAGCCATGCCATGGTCACTGCTCAGTCAGGGTGAGAGTGACCTAACAGCAGGACATGCTATGGCCACCCTGTCCTTGCAGGTGGTACCGGGCACTACAATGTCCAGCCATTGCCCTATGCCCTGTGCAGATGCGGCCAGGCCAGGCCACCCTATCCAGGCTATTCCCACGGTACTTGCTCCTCATTATGCACATTGGCAGGCCAATACTGGCAACAGTGCTAGCAGTGTGGGCTGTGGAGGGTGTTGGCAGCCACCACACACTGGATAGACAGACACACACTCCCCACATCTATGCCAGCATTGTGCAACTATAGAGGTGTTGGGCAGTCCAGGCCACCACACCAGTCCTGGGCACAGTGCAGGCTTGGCTATGGTACGCAATACTGTAGGAGTCACTCCCCAGATTGGTAAACACTGTCAGACACAAGACCTGTAGCACACTCCACAGATATCAGAAAGGTTGCTATGAGGCAGCTCACTCCGAAAATTGTACTTAACTTAGGAATTGCTATCTGCCAGTAATCATAGCAACCTTTTGATAGATGTGTACCATATTCCCAGGTTTAGGATGGCATTACTAAGGTATGCAAGTGCTAGTATTGGGAGATGCATGCAGAGCCCAAAGTCCTGCCTCTCCAGGAGGCTTTGGATAATGGGGCCTGTGGGTGTGGGTGTGTCTGCCCCTGTTGGCTGCTGCTTTACAGCAGAGGTTCCCAACTCCATTCCTGCGGTGCAAAACACTGTTCGGGTTTTCATGCTGTCCCTCATGAATATGCATGAGATACATCTGCATACCATGGGGGTGGCGCATAGAAATGCAGCACAGGCATCTTTATCAGAGGCAGCATGGAACCTGAATGGTGTTTGGCCATGGTTTCTGTGCTCTGTAGGGTAAAATGTAGGTGTTTTGGGCATGTTTACGTCATCTGCAAGAAAGGTTCTGTCTGTATTAGCACGTTATAGTAGTGGGTAAAATATGAGGACTGGGTTGGTGGAAACCACAGCTGGGACTAGAACCTGTAATCTTCTGTTTCTGAATACACTGGTTTTGTGCACTGCACCACCACGTTACCACAGAGATGGTGCCTTCCCTGGTGATACCATGACTGTTGGTCAGACAGGGCCTGTCTGTTGCAGTGCATGGCACCCACCTACACTGGGCTAGGCCACGGTCTGCTCTGGGCAGCTGCAACTGCCCCCTCCACCACCAGTATCCCTCAGCCACCATGCTGACATGCCCTTCTGCTGGTGGAGATGGTGGTGCGCAGTCTCAGGCCATCCAGTGTGCAGGTAGGCGGCTACCTATGGTGCGGGTTCTGGGGTAGGGGTGCCTGCATAGACGTCCACGCTCCCCCCCAGCCCCGCCTGCCAATGTTCCGTGACTTGGGGGTAGCTGTTGGGTACTATCCCCTGTGACACTTTGGGAAACACACTCGTACCCATGTTGGGCCTTCAGCAGTTGCTGTCTGTCTGCTCCGCTGTTTCAGCATTCATATGGGCCACCTAGGCATCACCCTAGTCCGCACTGTGGCCCAGCTGCACCACAGCATGTGCCGCCTGCGGCCCTCTGTATCCCCTTCTCCGGCATCTGTCCAGTTGCCGTTCCGACATGCCCGCCCTGATGTTGCGGGACATGTGCACGCCATAGGAACCCTGTCCGATGGTGGGGAAAACTCTGAGCAGCGCTATTTCACTGTGGGCTCATTCACCTTGTATGGGGACGGAGTATAGACCCTTCCACGATTTATATCTGTTCTATGGAGCTTACTCGGGGGGGGGAGGGGTTGATGTTTCTCATTGATACCACTATTGGCCAGCTTGGTTATTGTTTTTTTCCAGTTTGTTGGGGTCATTTTCAGTGTTTCTCTGCCCTTTTGTTCTGTGCACATGTATCACACTTATCACAGTTTTTGGTTTCCCTGCCTGGGCTGTACTTTGCTGACACTGAAATGGTTTCTCTCCCCTGTAATATGCATTTAACGGCAGGTTTTCATTCGCGTTGGAATTCAGCTCTGAAAATCAGTGCGTTAGTGTGAGGGGAGCCTCTCCCCGCCCATTCTCCGCCCACTGACCCCTTCTCTCCGCCCTCTCTCCACCTTCTGCGGTGTTTTACCGCGCCGCGGAGCATTACGATCGTTAGCGCATCATAACGCGCGTTATGTAACGTTAATGATCGTAAGCGCAGCGTAACGCGTGTTATGACGCGCTAACGATCGTTAACGTTACATAACGCACGTTATTCACGATTACCACAGTTTAGTAAACATACCCCATAGTGTCCACATCAGGGGAATCTATATATCTCAAATTGGGCCAAAACATAGGCATCCTTGACCACTTTCTGCACATTCTGTCCTGGATATCCCAGATTGCACTTGGATACCCTTTATGAAATGCCACTTAGCATGAAGCAACACAAAATCCATACCATATGTGCACCAAGAACTCAAACTGCATGAACCCTACCAATGAAAAGTCAGCAGGGCAAATATTTTAGAACAGCAGTTTGAAAAGAGAACAAGCCAAACTGTTTAACAGAATCCCTTACCTCAGTTACACATGGAAAACACAGATCATCACCTTATAAAGAATAAAAGGCTGCAAATCAGAAGCGAACATACAGACAAAAAATGAAAATGAAAACCAAAGAAACCAGACTCTGTTAGTAATGGAACAATGAAGGAAACCAAAATGCATTTTCTCCTGTACAGAACAAAATTCAGAAAATTTCAAAATGCACATATTTCGTTCTATAAAAATGAAAATAAATATTTTGTACTTTTTTGTGCTCATTTTAATTTTGCATTTGGGTTGGTCCTAGTCTCTCTTTACCATTTTCTCTTATTTTATCTTGTCTTTTTTATGATCACATTTCCATGTTCTGTTTCTTCACTCCCACTGTCTTCTTCCATTTCTCCTCTACATCTATTTCTGACATTGATCATTCTGTTTCATCTTTTTTTTCTCCTCTGCCTTTTTAACTACACAAATCTAGCTTTTGTTCCTCTTTCTCCCCCTCCAGTTCTCAGTCTCCCTCCATTTCCTATGTTCACCTCTCTAGAACATAAGATATGCCATACTGGGTCAGACCAAGGTCCATCAAGCCCAGTATGCTGTTTCCAACAGTGGCCAATCCAGGTCAAAAGTAATTAACAGGTTCCCAAAAAGGCACACAGGTTCCACAATGCTTGTATTGGGGCAAGCAGTGGATTTCCTGAGTCCTCTTTAATAATGGTTTATGGACTTTTCTTCCAGGAACTTATCCAAACCTTTTTTAAACCCAGCTACTCTAACTACATCCTCTGGTAACGAATTCCACATTCTCTAATTTGTATTAAATATGCTACATCGTAGCTTCACTGCAGGTCCCCTAGTCTTTCTATTTTTTTTTTTTTGAAGAAGTGAACAACAGATCTATGTTCACCTTAAGGTCTGAGGCCATAAAAATGTATTTTATTAGGGAAAAAAGTGTTATAAAAATAAAAGAAGTTCCGGTCTCATACAAAATTATTGAAAAGTGTTCAGACAGTGGAGGGATATCTCTCTTCGGAGCTTTTGCAGTCCTTTGTTTTAGGTGGGAAAAAGAGGTTGTGATACAGTAAGGTACCAAAATGATTATTTAAAATAAAAGCAGAAAATAACTTCATAGGAAAATTAATATGGTTCTAGTCTTATAGGGAAAAATATTTCTAGAGGGAATCCTTTGAATTTTTATGTCTCTTTAAAGCTGGCAAGGGAGAACTTTTTCACTCTAGCAGTGGAGGAACACTTGAACTGTTGCAGTTAGAATGCTGGTGGCCAGGCAGAGAAAAATGTATGGATAAACGACCTAGATCAAAATTTACGCTTTCAGATCACTTACGATCCGGTGTAGATCCCATATTTAGATTTAATAATTCAGAGGGAAGGGAACGGATTTATTAGGAAACTATACAGAAAACCAACGGACAGGAATCAGTTGCTTCTTTATCAAAGTTTCCACAATCCTGCATTGAGAAACAATTTACCTGTTGGACAATTCCTTAGAGTAAGGAGAAATTGTACCACAGATGTCGAATTTGAATTGCAGGCTGAAGATTTAAAAGCAAGGTTTGAAGCACGCCAATATCCTCAGTGACATATTCATAGAGCCTATTCTAGAGCACGTAATTATCCACGAACAAAGATAGATAAATTACATGATAATAAAAGCAAAAGTGATACAAAAATTGTTTGTCCATTGCTGTATTCCTTACAGTCGCAATGGATTGTGGCCATTCTTAGAAAAGAATGGCACTTGATCCAGGCCATCCCTGGTTTTCAGGATATCCAATTCATGGTTGCTCACAAACGCAACATTAATCTCCGTAACCTTTTGGTTCCCTCTGCTTTCACTGAGAGAAAACCTCTTTCCGCACATAAAGGACAATACCAGTGTGGTCATTGTTCTGTTTGTTTAAATGTTTTACCTATAAGGAAGGTTTTTATACATCCAGTGACACAACAGCCATTTTACATTGATGATTTTTCCAATTGTGATACTACACGTTATTTACATTATACAATGTCCATGCAATCTCCTTTATGTAGGCAAAACCAAACGGAGCATTCGAGTGCGTATAGTAGAACATAAGAGCTGCATTAGGAGACAATTAATGGATAAACCGCTGTTGCAACATTGGACAGACAAAGAACATAAACTGTCCAATTTTAAATTTTGTGTTATTAAAAGAGTGAGATTAAATTGGAGAGGCGGAAATATAGAGAAGACTATCCTCTGGTTGGAACAGAAATATATTTTTGCTCTCAACACTCTCACTCCACACGGATTGAATTCCGAACGAGATTTTTCTGTCTTCTTGTAATGATGCCAATAATGTGATTGCATATTCGTCAAATTGGCTTTATTTAAGTTTAGTTGTCTTTTACCTTCAGGTTTTATATATTTATTCATTTTATGGTTTTATTTATCTATTTATTTATTTATTGTTTGATGGACACATGTGGTTCTTGATTGTTTAAAGGTGCTGGCTAATGTATAAGTCGATGGTTTTATTGTCTTGTATGTTGCTTGTTTCTTATTTTATCTTAGATTCGCCTTTGTTTATATTTATAAACAACAATGTTGTTGTTTGTTGCACAATTTTGTATTATGACAGCCATATTACCTATGATAGTGGCCGTTTTAACATTTTACAAAACAGTGTTTTTGGCTGACTTTTACCTTTGTTTTTTTTTATATATTAATTCATTTTATGGTTTCAGTTATTTATTTATTTATTTATTTATTGTTTGGATGCATGTGGTTCATGATTGTTTAAAGGTACTGGCTGATGTAAATAATCGGTGGTTTTTATTGTCTTTTATGTTGCTTGTTCCTTCCTTTACCTTAGTTTCGCCCTTGACTATATTTATAAACAATAATGCTGGTGTTTGTTGCACTTTTTTGTATTATGACAGCCACATTAACTATGATAGTGGCTGTTTCAGTGTTTCACAAACAGAATTTTTAACTTTTGTAGTATAAGTTTTTATTCCAGTCTGCAGCGTTCTTAATCATAAGTTTTCATTCCAGTCCACAGCATTCCTATTCATTTGTTTTTTAGATGTGTTGGTCTTAGCTAATGCCTGGTCTCCGTTTTTTTATGATAATGGCATTAATGATAAAGGATGGATTGATCGTTAATTTTTTACACCGTTTTATTGTATACACAAACATTTTATTTTTGCGGGATCGCCCACGTCGTTCCGAGACCCACACGCATGCGCTGGCGTCTTTTTTAATTCGGTGAGTTGCCGCTGACAATTCGATGCTGCCGCCTTGCCCAGAAGTATTGGCGGTTCACGAATGTAAGTGCTTTTGAATTGCGAGGCATTTATAAATTAATAGGTAGTCTCAGGTTTATATTCATGGAACCGTTTCATAATTATTAAGATGCTGATTCTACCATTTAACCCTTTCCAGGCCGAGCCCAAAACTCTTGGGACCCAAAATTCTGACTAAATATTCCTATCAAATGGTATATAATACATGACCATAAAAGAAGGAAAATCACTATTAGAACATATTGAATAAGACGGGTACAATTTTCCTGAAATAAGCAAAAATTAACCCGGCTGAAGAATGTGGATTAAAAAATTAAAGTAGGCCTTGAAAGGGTTAAGGTGGTTATAACATTTGACGGTAGATCCTACAGGGATACACGGTAGCGTCTAGGGTGTTTATTCTTCAGTTGTTTACTCGGTGAAGGATGGTTTTACACCTGGTGAAAACGTTTTTTTATATAAGAGGCCACTCCATTTGTTTGGCAAACTGTATGGCACGACATAGGGGTATGTTTACTAAACCGCGCACACGTGCGCGGCGCACAGTAGCGTATGCTAATGATGCACTTAAGTGCTCTTAAGTGCCCCGCACGCGTGCGCGTCACACTAACGGGCCCCCGCACACGTGCACCTCACACAAACGGCCCGCGCAAGTGTGTGGTGCGCTGATGTGCGATAGAGGCGGGGAAAGGCGTACGGAGGGCGGAGGAAGGCCCCCGAGGGGCGGAGGGACGGGGTCAATGGGTGGAGAGTGGGAGGGGAGAGGCTCCCTGCACAGAAGCAGGACTGAATTTCGGCAAAAAAATTACCACGAGTGAAAACCTCGTGTTAGAGCCGATTTAAATGGAAGAGAAACCATTTCCGTCAGCAATGTACAGCAAAACCGGGGAAACCTGCAAAACGTGAGCAATGTGATACATGTGCACAGAACAAAATAGCAAATATAAATTGAAAATGACAACAAATTCCAAATAAATTATAATCCAGCTGGGCAACAGTGATATTAATGGGCAACCATAAAAAACACTCCCAGGAAAGCTCCAAAAAAAGAAATGATTTTCGGAAGGGTCTACGCTCTGTAGACTCTTCCAAAAATCACTGCATTTTAATGGAGCTTTCCTGGGAGTGTTTTTCAGGTTGCCCATTGATATCACTGTTGCCCAGCTTGGTTTTGGTTTTTTTCCCCTTTTTTGGAGGTCATTTTTGAGGTTTATTTGCACCTTTGTCCCCATACAAGGTGAACGAGCCCACAGTAAAATTGTGCAGAGCAGGCTGTCTGACTCGTGCGGCCAGGTTTCCTATCTCCAGAGACTGCATTGTCTCTGTGGCCACAGTGTGGTGCAGCAGACACAGCCAGTGTCTGTAGGACCAGAGGGTCACAGGTTCAAAGCCCAGCTGGGGCTCCTGCCAATCCAGTCCACATATTTTTCCTACAACTAAACTGTGAATGTAAGGACAAACCTTTATTGCTGAGTACATACGCATGGTTCATACGCCTATATTTTACCACACCAAACACAGACACCATAAACAGCCAAATTACCTAGAGCAGAGTCTCCCAAATGCAGTCCTGGAGGGCCCCACACCATTCAGGATCCATGCTGCCTCTAATAAAGATGCCTGTGCTGCATATCTATGCACCACCCCCATGGTATGCTGATGTAGCTCATGCATATTTATGAGGGACAGCATGAAAACCCGAACAGTGGTTGGAACACCAGGACTGGAGTTGGGACACTCTGCCGTAAAGCAGCAGCCAACAGGGCCAGAAACACCCACACACACACACCCACAGGCCCCATTGGCCAATGCCTCCTGGAGAGGCAGGACATTGGGCCCTGCCTGTATCTCCCAATACTAGCAGTTGCATACCTTAGCAATGCCACCCTACACCTGGGTATATGGTACACAGCTATCAAATGTTGCCCATGATAACTGGCAGATATCAATTCCTACATTAAGCACATTTTACTCATTGATCTCCACCATAACAATCATTGTGATGTCTGCGGTGTGCGCTGCAGGTCTGGTCTCTGACAGTGTTTACCACCCTGGGGAGTGACCCCCAACAGTATTGCGTACCATATCCATGCCTGTACTGTGCCCAGGACTGGTGTGGTGGGTATGGCTGCTGGACTCCTCTATAGTAGCACAATGCTGGCATAGGTGTGGGGGTGGCTGTCTGTCTATCCAGTGTGTGGTGGCTTCAAACACCTTCCACAGCCCACACTGCCAGCAATGTTGCCAGTATTGGGCTGCCAATGTGCATAATGAGGAGCAAGGTACCATGGGTATAGGCCGGATAGGGTGGCCTGGCCAGGGTGCATCTGCACAGGGCATAGGGCACTGACTGGGACATTTTAGTGCCCGGCCACCAACTACACAGACAGGGTTACCTCAGTATGTCCTGCTGAGAGATCACTCTCACCCTGACTGTGCAGTGACCACAGCATGGCTAGGCACCCCCATAGTGCTATATAGTAATTCTTTTATGTGATAGATATGGGTTTCATTTTGGGGCCCAGTCACTGATTTATCTGCTTGCTGTGTATGTTGACATCCCAGGGTGCAGTGGCTGATGACTTGCTGCAGGAGAATATCAGGTAGTGGTGGGGTGCAGCTCACCAAATCCAGGCCTAATGTCTGTCTGCTACTGTGTTATGGATGTGAATAAAGCTGCATTGACTGCCCTGTGGGGTGTCTGTTCCTCAGCAGGAGTGGGGTTGATGGTCCCCACTACTGCCAACTTTGCAGGGAGGTAGAATGTGGATCTATTGATAGGAGGCCCTGTTTGCCACCCTCAGCCCTGGAGGAAGGGGGGGGGGGTGGTGATGCATGGCCCACCCAGGGGTCCATGGGGGCTATACCTGACTGAAACAGACAAGAATATTCAAGGTGTTTTTGCAGAAACTACATATCTCACACATTAACACTGCTTTGGACCTCTGGCATGGCCTCTTTCAGTCATGGAAGGTGTTGTGGACCTGGTCCTGGGCGCCTCACCGACCCTCAGGGTGAGCACAGTACCCGCACAATGTGACGGTGTGTAGCTACTCTGTGCCAGTAAAACACACGGTCAGTACCCCCTACCAGGCCGAGGTGGTGTGTGGGTGCACATGGTCACTTCCCTCTACCAGGCCAAGGTGCTGTGGGGGTGCATTGCCCATCTTGTGTTAATCTGTGGACAGCTGATTTGCATGTGCAGTGCATCATGGGTATGGGTGGGCCATCCCTATCTTGGTGACCACAGCAGACTGTCTGTGCATTCTCTCCACAGCCAGCCAGGGGCTGGCTAGCAGCTTTAGAACTATAGCCCAATGGTTACTTCACTGCCTCTGAAGCCAGAGGTCATGGGTTCAAACCCACAGTGGGGTTATTTGATAGGGTTGCCCAACACATTATCTTTTTTTAATGTACATATTTTGATACCAGCAAAAACACCCTCAGCGTACTGTACCCATAAGGTGCCTCTGAGGGTGCTTTATAGGGCGCCCTATAGGGCACCTTATGGTTCCCGTCCATATAAGTTGCACTATACATTATCCTGTGACGCAACCTATAGGGTACCCTATAGGGGACATTTTAGGGTGCTGTGGCAGACAGTGCAATTTATAATGTGCCCTATGGAGTGCCTTATAGGGTGCCTTATACGGCACCTTCAATTACGGCACGTGAGGGCGTGTTTGCTGGCAGCAATTAATAACATAAAAATAAAGTGCTGCAGGACAAAATATGTACAATGCACAGCTGATGCCACAGCCAGCCTTATGTATTAGGTACAATGGGGAGCAAACTCATGACCCCTGTATCAGCAGTCAGTGCCTTAACCATTGTGCTCCACTGCTGCTCCTCCTTGCCTGTCAGCGCACCTACATATGCTTTCCATTCCTTAAACTGCACAGTGCTGCCATAAAAAACAGTACACTGACCTTGCGGTACCTCATACGGCACCCTCTAAAGCGCCCTATAAGCAACATTCTAGGGTGCCTTGGCTGACAGTGCACTTTAGAATGTGCCTTATAGGGCGCCTTATGTTAACACGCTTTGAGAGTGCGTTTGCTAGTAGTGATAATTAAAATATGAATAAAATGCCTCCTAAAGCAATCTTTCCCATAATATGTTATGCCTCAGCCAGCCTTGTTCATTTGGCACTTTGGGGGATTAAACCCCTGATCCCTGCATCATTGGTCAGTGTCTTAACCATTGTGCTGTGGTTCTGTTCTTGTAATTGCACATCAGCGCGCCGCCTTATGCCGCCCAATATTAAAAAGCTTCCTAAAATATTAGCGCGCCGCCTTATGCCCATCAGCGTGCAGCCTTATGTCGCCCATCATTTAAATGCCTCCTAAAATATTGCCTCAGCTAGCTGTTTCCATTGGGCACTGTGGGGGAATGAACCCCTGATCCCTGCACCATTGGTACATGCCTTAACCATTGTGCTATGGCTCTGCTCTTTTCCTTGCACTTCAGTGCCCCACTTATGCCTGCTGCACAGCTATCTCATGTGCTAAGGTGCATATGTAAATTCAAGCTTTTCTTTTTCAGGACGAAACGCCCACTCCTTATATGACACCCGCACACTACCGGGTGCCCGCACTTTACCGTAGTTTTAGTAAATATACCCCATAGTTGTATGCCGTAATTTTAAGTATTTTGCTTGTTCCACTTCATTGGAAAAAGATTTGCACAGTTAAGATGATGGCCTGTGCGGTGGTTTTTGGGTTATAGAGAGAATTACATTATAAGAATAGACGTCCCTGCTGCATTTATAAGCATGCTGATTACTTAGTCTGTACCAAAAATAGAGTGATCCTTACATGGTTGTGGCCCCTATACATTTGTATAAAATTATATTGCATTGCATACGCTAAAAGTAATAAATCATAATTTACATTCCGTATACAGATGGCATTTTTATCTTTTCAAATGATATCACGCCCCAAAGTTTATCTTTACATATCATGACGGCCTGGTATGTTTTTAACTAATAACACTTTCAAAGCTTGAACCAATTGATGAAATCTTTGAATGTAATTAGTCTTTCAATACATAATTCTCTTCTCTTCATTTAATTTGCAGTTACCGAAGGTTGTTTACTTTCAATGCAACAAATTAATCTTAGTGACGTATCCCTATTACGTTTTTAAGGTAATTTTTCACTCCTGCTCCTGGTCCTCCATCTCTTTTGTTTTTCTCCTTTTTGTTTTTCTCCTTGCTGAACTGACACGTTTATTTATATTATTGTTTTCATTTATGTGGTGATAGTGGCACTAACAACATGTTTTTTAAGTATTACATGTTTTTTAGGTATTTATTGTTTTTACCTATTTATTAGCTTTTGTTTAATATCTGTTCGTCACTAATGTTTTACATATACAATATGTTATTTTATTTGTGTTTTGAAAGGGAGCTTTGATTTAGCATTTAATAGTTTTCATGTTTTATATGTTGAGACTTTTAAATGTACTAGTGAAATACATATTGATATATGATTTCGCTTATGAGTTGATGAACAGCAGTTTTTGTTTCTTATACATATTATATATATTACTTTTTTATTATCGTGTTCTTACAGTTTTATAATTATGCATTTAGTTTATTTATGCTTTTATGTTTGTGTCTTAATCTATTTATAATGTGTTTTGAGTATGAGGTGAGCCAACCCCTGAAGAAGATTATCGAAACACGGCCTGTGTCGGGTCAGGTCTCCCTTTACATATTTGTTTTTTTTTTAATTCTTTATTCTCGTTTTATAACAACAAAGGAAAGGAAGACATACAGCTAAAAGACAGATACATACATAGAATGAGATACATACATCAAAGTAAACCCCTACCACCCCCCTCCCCCCTGCTTCTTCTCTAGAAAACTAATCATTCCCGAAACGGGCGTGTACTGACATTATTGTGTTACAAAACCAAACGGTGATCTGAAAACATGAAGAGTGTACATTAAACAGACATGTCGGAACAATGAGCAGATTGTACATAATCATTGAGCATCTGCCATTTAGACAAGCGAGAGTGAATTTGGGTATGGGGAATAGCTCTCCGAGATATCTGCTCATATTTACTATATAGGCAGACAAGGTTCCACCATTCGTTGACAGTAAGTCGAGAGCTATCCTTCCAATTCCTCGTGATTAAACAGATAGCTATACCCAGCAGGAAATCAAGGAGAAAGCGACCCTTCTTAGGAAGAGAGGGGACCTCCGCCACTGAGCGGAGTCCCACAATCTTCCAAGAAAGAGGCTCGTGGAGGTGTAAGATAAGTTGAATATGACCCCAGACCCGCCCCCAGTATACCTGTAGTTGAGGACATTCATAAATAACATGAGCGAGGGTTCCCACAGCAGTATGACAAGACCAACACTGGTCCCTAGCAGTTGTGTGCCATTTGGCTATTTTTTCTGGAGTATAAAAGCATCTGTGTGCAAAAAAGAAGAGAGTTTGGGTAACTGAGGCAGATCGGGAAACCCGCACTACTTTGCTCCAGAAAAAGCTCCATTGCACAGGGGTTAAAGTGGTTTGCAGTTCGCGCTCCCAGGCTTGTTGGGCTCTACAAGTAGCAGTATCTGTACCCTGACATAATAGTTTATAAAAATTAGAGGCTACCCCATGTGTACTACTAATAGAGTGAATTAGGTCTAATAGCCCGTCTTCAGTAGAGACAGAGGGTGGCAGGATTCGAGCACTTTTGAGGCAGTGTTGAAGCTGCATCAATTGAAAGTAATGTTTCGCTGGTAACGCAAATTCCTTTTGTAAATCAGAAAAGGTTTTCCAACGAGCTGCAGAGAAGAGCTGTTGGGGTGTCCAGATCCCCCTAGAGTACCAGGGTTTCCATGCTATCGTTCTATTTAGGACTTGAATTCTGGGGTTATTCCACAGCGGGAGTCCGTCCTGAGGACATACGTTTGGGCCCAGTGATAGAATGAGAGTAGTAAAGGCCGCAAGAGTATCAACAATCATTGGGGGATGGCGGGTGTCTACTTGATGGGACATACCGGGGAGATGGATCAACGGAATTGGGTTACTAAGCTCCTCTTCTATGTCAAGCCAAACTGGTCTGTTGTCTGTCGAGGCATCTAGCCATCGGGCGCCTTGTTTAAGTAAGAAGGCTTGATGATATTTGAGAAAATCAGGAAAGCGGGTACCCCCTAGTTCCTTCGCAGACTGTAGTTTTTGCTTAGCTATCCTTGGTGGTTTGCCCTGCCAGAGATAGCGGACGAGAAGGCCCTCAATATCTTTGTAGGTGTGTAGCGGGAGTAAGCATGGCAGCATTTCTAAAATATAGTTCACCTTGGGGACTATCATCATTTTCACAGTTTCTAGGCGGCCCCACCATGTAAGGGATAAGGGAGACCAACGATTTGTGAGCTCACGGACTTTGGAGACTACCTCTTTGGCATTAAAACTAATAGTGTCTTCTAAAGGAGAACAGTAGTGGACCCCAAGATATTTTACCATGCGGGATTGCCAAAGGAAAGGAAAGGCCTGCATGTCAGCCTCATGTACCCAGCGGTTCAGTGGGAATGCTACAGATTTGGTCCAGTTTATTTTATAGCCCGATAATTGCGAGTATCCATCAATCAGATCCAAGACAGCTGGAACCGAATCAAGGGATACGAAGAGCATAAGGTCATCTGCATATGCAGAGAGTTTAATCTCTCTGTGACTGAAGGGGACACCACGAATACGTGCAGATTGTCTAATAAGGAGGGCGAGGGGTTCAAGAGAAAGATCAAAGAGCATTGGTGATAGGGGGCAACCTTGACGCGTGCCTCTTTGGAGATTAAAAGGCTGAGACTTAATAGCATTTACACAAATACTGGCAACGGGTTGAGTGTACATGACTTGGAGGTATCGGAGGAAGCCCTCCCCAAAGCCATACCATCGGAGAACTGCAAATAAAAAGGGCCATTCTAGGCGATCAAAGGCTTTTTCAGCATCTAGGGAAAGACCCACCCAGGGGTGGTCCAAGTTGGCAGCACTGGAGAGCACATGGCATAAGGTCCAAGCATTGTCAGCGGTGGATCGGCCGGGTATAAAACCGCATTGGTCGGGATGGATTAAGGTGGCCATCCTGTCAGACAGCCGGGAGGCCAAGATCGTTGCGAAGATCTTATAATCGGCATTAAGTAGGGAGATTGGGCGATAGTTGGCGGTTAGCAGCGGGTCTCTGCCTTCTTTCTCAAATACTACCACATTAGCTGCAGAAAAGGATCCCAAAGAGGACGTATCTACCGCAAGGGCAGTAAAATAGAGGTTTAAGTAGGGTACTAAATCTGCACTGAACGTTTTGTAGAATTCGGTCGGGAGACCATCAGGCCCGGCGGCTCGACCCGGGGCTGTGCGTTTTAGGGCAAATTGGATCTCTGAAGTAGAGAAAGGTTCATCTAGCGCATCTCTATCAGCTTCAGAAAGGGTCGGCCGCTGAATATCAGAAAACAATCGCTCGAAGGTCTCTGATGAGAAATCACATTCATATTGATAGAGACGGGTATAGAAATCCCGAAAGAGTTCTACGATATCGGAGTCTGTGGTCAGTATGCCCCCTCCCTGTGGGGCTCGAAGGGCCGCTACGCGTTTGGCTTCTTTTTGACCTTTCAAGGCGTTGGCTAAAAGTCGACCGGCTCGGTTGCTTTCACGGTAGTATGTCCCTCGTTGAAGCTCAATACTCTTAGAAGCTGCAGTTGAGAGGATTGCATTATATTGAAAACGGAGACGCTGTAAGCGAACTAAGACGCATGGATCAGTACGGGAAGTTAGAACTCGTTCGCCTGCTTTGATTTGTTGGTCTAGTATAAGTAGCTGCTGTTTGCGTTGTTTCCACAGGCGAATTTGATAACTGGTGATCGTTGCACGAATGGCCGCTTTGAAACCCTCCCACCAAGCCCAATTTGCAGTATCTTGGGGTAAATTAAAATGGAAGTAATCCTGTATGGCTGCGCGAATTTCTAACTGGAACTCTGGCTGAGTTAATAGGGCTCTATCAAAGAACCAGGCCCCCGAATTCCCTTGGGGTGCAGTAGTGTATAATTGAAAAGAAATAGCAGCATGATCTGAAATATGTTGGGAGTGAATCTTTGCAGTGTCCACCTGAGGGACTAACAGTTTTGATATGAGAAAGAAATCTATACGAGACTGGGATTTATGAGGGGAAGAATAGAAGGTAAAGTCAAGCTCATTGGGGTGTAGTAACCTCCATAGATCGACTAAAGCAAGATCTTTGATCACAGAGGTAAGCGTGGTATGACTCTTGGGGGGATCACTTGTCCTAGGCGGCTGTTTGTCAATCAGGGGATCAAGAACTAAATTGAAATCCCCCCCTATTATCAATGAGGTATTAGCAGAGGCCTGCGCAACCTGAGCAATGGTAGCAAAAAAGGCAGGGTCATCCACATTAGGAGCATAAAGGCATATACATGTAACTTCAAGGTTGCCTATCTTGAGGTGAGCTCTGGACCATCTACCTGCTGTATCTGAGCTAGTCGCAATAATAGTAGCATGCAGAGATTTCCTAACCAGTATGGCAACCCCACATTTCTTAGAAACGGCTGGAGAATAGGCGGCCACCATGTAAGGTTTAATATTGAGTTTAAGAGTTTCCTTCGAATTTAAATGCGTTTCTTGGAGGAAAATCAGATCCGCAGCTTCATGACTTAGATAGCTTAGGATTTTCTTCCGTTTTATCGGATTATTGATTCCTTTTACGTTCAATGATAAAATCTTACATGGTGCCATCGATCAGTAATAGACATTTTAGATAAGGGCGCTGGAAAACATACAACATAATCAGAAACTGTACAAAATTGATATAATCACCGAGTCTGCTGACTAATACACCCCATATGGAAAAGTATGTACCAAAGTAACTTAGAGAAGAAGCAAAACCCCCAATGAAAATGGCGACCATATGTCTGCGGGAGGAGGCCCTAGAGAGGAAGATAGAAACATAAAAAAGAGAAAAAAAAAAAAACACCAGAGTCCATAATTAACACTGTCTCTGATACTCATCGAGGCTACGATGGGTAGATGGAGTCGGGTCACAGATATCATCAAAATAAGGCAACAGACCGCCCTCGGCAGACTTTTGCTGAGCCGCGGCAAATCCAATATGGCAGGCACAGTGGACATGAGAATACTGGCAGGAATATTCTGGAAATCAACGCATCAAGTCGGCTTCTTTAGCATCCAAAAACTCCGCTAGTAGATCAGGATCCTCAAATGTTCTTGTCTGATTGTGAAGCGTGACTCGGAGCTTGGCCGGGTACATCAGGCCATAGCGTGCTTGTAGTTGTTGAAGCCTCGGCCGGAATTCCAGAAAGCGCTTTCGGCGGTCGACCGTGGGTTTAGCCAAGTCAGGATAGAAGGAGATCTTATGGCTCTCAAACTCCATATGGCCCTTTGCCCGAGAGGCACTGAGAATTTGCTCCACATGTTGATATCTCAAAAGTCGAAAGATGATAGGCCGCGGGGTCTTCCTGTTGAGCGTTATGTTTGTGGGTACACGATGAGCACGATCGATCTCCAATTCTTTGGTAAAGGTGATTTGGAGCAAGGAAGGGAGGATTTTATATAAAAACTCCTTCATGTCTCCCGATTCCGCTCCCTCCGGTATGCCCACGAGTCGTAGGTTGTTGCGGCGCGCTCTATTATTGCCATCTTCCACTTCTTTCTGCAAGGCCCGCACCTGACGTTCAACTTTGTCGAGTTTGGACAACCGGACCGCGTGGGAGTCTAATACGCTCTCCATTTTGTCCTGACGCGAAGAGAGTCCCTCTAGCCTGCCTTGTAACACACCAAGATCTTCCCGCAGCGCTCGGAGTGCTTCACCGTTTGACTGCACGAGGTCCTTAACCCCTCTAATCTCTGCGAGGATTTCCTGCTGCATTTCGGGGCCTTCGCGCAAAGCCAGCCCCTTCTGCGGAGACGGGGGTTCAGTTTTGGAGCGTTTGCCGTGAGAAGCCGCTGGAGATCCAAATTCCAGGCGCGTAGGTTTGGTCCCTGCCATCTCACCAATGTGCCCCGGCAAGATCAGAGCAAAAATTCAAGTATGTCCGGTGTTAATTCAGGATTCTGAGTAGGCCTCTCGGGAGCCTCAGCATTATGCGACCATCCCGCTGGACATCGGGCTCCGCCCCCCTCCCTTTACATATTTGGATTAATAAAGCTTTGGTGAGAGTTCACACCTGCCTACGTTTTTGTACTGTTGCTGTTTGCCTGCGTGGCGGTGTGCTGCTTTGTCTTGGTGTCCAGGCAGAGAAACTGACAGTTGCTGTTGGTGTGTTAAAAAAAACACAGAAGAGACAGGTAGTTGTGTGTGTGTGTGAGTATTAATGGAAAGTTATAAAAGACATTTTAAAGGGAATTTCAGTAAGAAAAGTTTGATTGCTGTGCTGAAAGAAAACCTAAAAGAATTGGATCTTCAGTAATTTATTCCAGTGATATTTTTGAGAGATAGAGTGACTAACATAGTAATAAAGTTGGCTGTCAGGCTAAGAGAGGTTTATGAGGAAAAGTATTCCTTTCCAGGTTACAAATCCTACCCAGAAATTTGTGTGAAAACTTAGGGGCATGTTTACTAAACATTCCTAACGTGCGGGGCCGCGGTAGTGTGCGTGTGCCATATAAGGAGTGGGCGGTTCAGGCAGAAAGAAGAAAAAACCCCTACCGTACGTGTGCGCGTCGCGCTAATTTGCGGGGCCCACATTAGCGCGTGGGAAGGCTAAGCGGGGCGCTGCTAAGCACATATTAGAACAGAGCTGTAGCACAACGGTGAACACACTAACCAATGGTGCAGGGGCCAAAGGTTCAATCCCCCATTGTGCTCAACAAAAAGGCCAGCTGAGGCAACACCTTGAATGTGTAAAAGTGGTTCAGGAGGCAAAGTACTTTTGGATGGCATAAGGTGGCACACTGTTCGTTTTGTACGGCATAAGGCGGCGCACTGTACTATCTGGGCGGCACAAGGCGGCGCGCTGTTCTTTTTGGGCGGCACAAGGCGGCGCACTGTTCATTTTGGGCGGCACAAGGCGGCGCACTAATTGTGGGCATCAGGAGGTGGCGTGCTGATGGGCAGAAGGCGGCGCGCTGATGCCAAAGCAAAGGAACACAGCCACAGCACAATGGTTAAGACACTGACCAATGGTGCAGGGACCAGGGGTTTGATCCCTCACAATGCCCAGTGAAAAAGGCTAGCTGAGGCAGTATGTTATATGTTGTGGAGTGCTGTAAGAGGCTTTCTAATTTTATTTTGTGATAACTACTAGCAAATGCACTCTCACAGCATATTAATATAAGGCAGCCCATAAGGCACATGTTACAGTGCACCGTCCGCCAAGGCACCCTAGAATGTCCCCTATAGGGCAGCATGTATGTTGCGACACAGGATAATGTATAATGCACCCTATATGGCTGGCAACCGTAACGTGCCCTATAGGGCGCCCCATAAAGCACCCTCAGAGGCACCTTATGGGTACACTACGCTGAGGGTGGTTTTGCTGGCAGCAACATATGTACAGTAAATTAAAATAAATCTGTGGACACCCCTATCACATAACCCCACTGTGGGTTTGAACCCATGACATCTGGCTGCACAGGCAGTGACGTAACCATTGGGCTACAGCTCTATAGCTGTAAGCAGCCCCTGGCTGGCTGCAGATAGCCTGTACGTCACCTCACTGACAGTCTGCTGTTGTGAACCACCCGTACCCATGATGCACACACATGCAAATCAGCTGTCCACGATTGAACACAGGATGGGAAATGCACCCCTAAAGCTCCCCGGCCTGGTAGGGGGAAGTGTCTGTGTGCACCCACACAGCACCTCGGCCTGGTAGGGTGTCCTGAGTGGGTGGACAAACGGCAAAGAGTAGCTAAACACCATCACATTGTGCGGTTACTGTGCTCACCCTGAGTGTGAGATGTTGCACCCAGGACCAGGTCCACAACACCAGGCATGGCCAAATGCAGCCATGTCAGAGCTCAAAAGCAGCAAGTAACCTGTGGAATAAGGTAGGTGCTGCATGAACATTTTGGAGATCTCTGTCTGGCTCAGTTAGTGGGCACCCCCAGGTGGATAAAACAGGACTTCCCCTCAACAGATCCCCACCCTGATGGCAGTAGAGTGGATCATCAACCCCAGTCCTGCTAGGGAACAGACACCCTACAGGGCAGTCCAAGCAGCTCCACACCCATCCATAACACAATATCAGACAGACATTAGGCCTGGATATTCAAAGATGCACCCCACCACTATCTGATAACCACCTGCAGCAAGCCATCAGCCACTGCACCCTGCAAGGCACTCCATCACAACACATATCAGCTGTGAACAGCCTGCTGGCTGGTCCTGATGGACATGCATGCACCCACAACTGGGGTGGCAGCACACACAGACAGATAAGTCCATGAAGAGGCCCCCACAGGACACCCATACATACCACATGAGAGAATCACAAAATAGCACTATGGGGGTGCCTAGCCATGCTGCCATCACTACACACTCAGGGTGAGAGTTATCCCCCAGCAGCACATACAGAGGTCACCCTGTCTGTGTAGGTGGTGGCCGGGCACTACCATGCCCCTGCCAGTGCCCTATGCCCTGTGCAGCTGCATCCTGGTCAGTCCACTCTGTCTGAGATATACCCATGGTCCCTTGCTACTCATTATGCACATTGGCAGGCCAATACTGGCAACAGTGTTGGCAGTGTGGGCTGTGGAAGGGGCATGCAGCCAACACCCACTGTATAGACAGACACACAATTCCACACCTATGCCATCATGGTGCTACTATTGAGGAGGTAATTAGCCTTGCCCACCAAACCGGTGCTGGGCACGGCAAGGCATGGATATGCTACGCAGTACTGCTGGGGGTCACTCCCCAGGGTGGTAAACACCATCAGAGGCAAGGGCAGGAGCACGCACCGCAAACACCAAACAGATTGTTCGGATGGGGTCAACTAGCAGTATGTGCGTAACGTATGGATATCTATCTGCCAGTACTCCTAGCAAGCGTCTCAGAGCTGTGTACCGTATACCTCAGGTTTAGGATTACATTGCTAGGGTATGCAGGTGCTAGTATTGGGAGATGCACGCAGGGTCCAATGTTCTGCCTCTCCAGGAGACATTGGCCAATGGGGCCTGTGGGTGTGGGTGTGGGTGTGTCTGCCCCTGTTGGCTGCTGCTTTACGGCAGAGATTCCCAACTCCAGTCCAGGTTTGCATCACACTGATCGGGTTTACCTGCTGTTCCTCATGAATATGCATGAGCTACATCTACATGCCATGGGGGTGGTGCATAGATATACAGCACAGGCATTTGTATGAGTGGCAGCATGGACCCTGACTGGTGTGTGGCCCACCAGGACTGCATTTGGGAGATTCTGCTCTAGGTACTGCCCCTGTACATGGTGTCTGTGCTCAGTGGGGTAAAAGATAGACGTAGTACCATTGCATATGTCCTCGCCACGAAAGGTTTGTCCTTACTATCACTGTGTAGCTGTGGGAAAAATATGTGGGAAGGATTGGTGGTAGCCCCAGCTGGGCTTTAGAACCTGTGACCTTCTGTTCTTGTATGTGCTGTCTGTGTGCACTGCACCACCTTGTAGCCACAGATTGGTTGGATTCCCTGGAACGTCCATGCCTGTGGATCCGGCAGGGCCTGTGTGTTGCAGTGGACTGTGCCAGCCTGCACATGGCTTGGCCTCTGTCCTCTGTGGCTAGCTGCCACTGCCCCCTGCACCACATGTACTCGTGCGCCAACATGCTGGCATGAGCTTCTCTCAGAAAAAGCAGATGACCTGATTGCAATGTGGCAGTACGGGACTGCATTTGGGGGACTTGGCTGTAGGTATGCCCATTGTTGTGGTGTGTGTGCGGTGTTGGGTAACATATGGGTGTTTCCCCCATGCTTATGTTCCCTGCAATACAGGGGTGTCTGCTCTATCTTTGTTTAGTGGTGGGTAAAATATATGGATGGGGCTGGCAAGTGCCCCAGCTGGGATTTGAACCTCTGGCTTTCTAGTCCTAGAAGTCATGGCTATGTCCTCTGCACCACACTATGGCCACAGAGACAGTGCAGCCCCTGGAGGTAGTAAACCTGGCAGGATGGAGTCACAAACCCTGCTGTATGCATTTTTACCGTGGGCTCCTTCACCCTGTGTGGTGACAAACGTGCAAATAAAACCCGGGAATGACCACGGAACAAAGGGGGAAAACATATACCCAAGCTGGGCAACAGTGATATTAATGGGCAACCCTAGATAACACTCCCAGGACAGCTCCAGAAAAAGGGAAATGTTTTTTGGACGAGTCTCCGCTCCGTACACCTTTCCATAAATCATTTCTTTTTTTTTGGAGCTTTCCTGGGTGTGTTATCTAGTTTTGCCCATCACTATAACTGTTCCCCAACTGAATTACTATTTTTCATATTTTTGTGGTGGTCATTTTCTATTTATAATTGCACTTTTGTGCTGTGCACATGTATCACACTGCTCACGTTGTGCAGGTTTCCCCGGTTTTGCTGTACATTGCTGACGGAAATGGTTTCTCTTCCCTTTAAATGCATTCTAACCCGAGTGATTCACTCGCGCTATTTTTTTTTGGAAATTCAGCCCCGATAATGTGCGGGGCGCCTCTCCCCTCCCCTTCCCCGCCCATTAACCTCTTCTCTCCGCCCCTCCGGGGCCTTCCTCCGCCCTCCGTTAGCCTTTCCACGCCTCTATCGGACATTTGCGGGCACGTACTTGTGCGGCACCCGTTACTGTGACGCGCAAGTGTGCGGGGCTTCATCGCACGTTTGCGGGGTGTTTAAGCGCTCTTAAGTACCGCTTTTAGTGCGCTATTTTGCGGCGCGCTAATTAGCGGTTTTTAGTAAACATGCCCCTTAATTTCATTGGAATTGGAGATTCAGAAGCAACAATAAGAAAAATAATTTGAAAGCTTTCCATAGTGGAAAGAAGGATTTCTTGGTACTGTTCCACTCTATTCATCATTTTATAAACCTTTATCATATCTGCCTCCTATCCCATGACTTTTAATTCTCTCAAGAGTCTCTCATGAGGGACCTTGTCAAAGGCTTCTGAAAGTTCAAATACACTATGAGCCCAATGTAGCCCTGCAAGCTGTCCTGGCCATATTTTCCCTCTGGCTCTCCCCGCATGTACAGGGTTGGGGAGGAGCAAGGGCAGGCCAGCCCTGCAGGACATACAGGGCCGATTCAGCTCACGGCCCTGTACGTTCTGTTGGATCAGAGAGGATGTGCTGATTATTCCATCTCAAAGGCGGAATAATCAGCACTGACCCAGTGATGGAGCCCAGAGATCCCCCCCCCACCCAGACCTTGGTGCAGGGGTGTCCCCGCCTCCTGATCCAGGCCCCAGCTGGGGAAATTTGGGGAATGGGGGACTAGGGTTGCCAACCGGCCGGTTTTCAGCCGGCCTGGCCGGTTTTTCCATGGCCAGGCCGGCTGCTGGCACAGATGTAAAACCAGCCCTTGAAAAGCCGTTTTTTTGCTCTGGCCGCAAGATCGGGAGCGGCCAGAGCAAAAAAACGGCTTTTCTCCCGACTCCAGATGTCCGCGGCACGAACGCGATCCCCCGTGGCACAGTGCAGCTGCTGCTTCTGCTTTTCACAGAGCAGCGGCTGCAATAAAGTTAATTTGAAAAGGAAAGACAACCTGTGAGGAGCCCACCCCCTATGACATCACTTCCTTCCTCATGCACTGCGCTGTAGAAGGACATCCGGAGGGCTCCTCACAGGTTGTCTTTAGTTTTCAAAGTAAGTTTATTACAGCCGCTGCTCTGTAAAAAGCAGAAGCAGCGGCTTCAGCAGGGGGGGAGTGAACCAGCACTGAGAGGAGGAGGAGGGGGGGTCAGGGTGAGTGAACCAGCACTGAGAGGGGAGGGGGAAATCACTGGGGGGGGAATCACTTGGGGTGAGTGATGTGAACCAGCATTGAGAGGGGGAGAATCACTGGGTGAGTGATGTGAACCAGCACTGAGAGGAGGAGGAGGGGGGGGGTCAGGGTGAGTGAACCAGCACTGAGAGGGGGGGGGGGAGCACTGGGTGAGTGTTGTAACCAGCACTGAGAGGGGGGGGGATCACTGGGTAAGTGATGTGAACCAGCACTGAGAGGAGGAGGAGGAGGGGGGGTCGGGGTGAGTGAACCAGCACTGAGGGGGGGATCACTGGGTGAGTGATGTGAATCAGCACTGAGAGGAGGAGGAGGGGGGTCAGGGTGAGTGAACCAGCACTGAGAGTGAACCAGCACTGGGGGGGGGGGTGAGTGACTCAGCACTGAGAGGGGGGGTGAAGCAACACTGTGATTAGAGGGGGGGGTGAAGCAGCTCTAAGGGGTGAAGCAGCACTAAGGGGGGGGGGGCTGAAGCAGCTCTAAGGGGTGAAGCAGCTCTAAGGGGGGGTGAAGTAGCAGCGGTTGCAAGGGGAAAGAGGTGGCAGAAGGAACTGACAGGTGGAAGGTGAGGGCTGGAAGAGAGCTGAAAGAGGAGGGAAGGAGGTGGCAGGAAGGAACTGACAGGGTGAAGGAAGTGGCTGGAAGAGAGCTGAAAGGGGGGAAGGAGGTGTCTGGAAGAGAGCTGAAAGGGGGGAACGATGTGGCTCGAAAGGAGCTGACAGAGAAGGTAAGGAAGGGGTTCAAAGGGAGCTGACACCTGGGAATGGTACTGGTAAGTGACTGGGTAATGGGGAGGGGGCACTGGGACTGGAAATAGGCTAATGGAAGGAAGTGAAGAAAAGGAAAGAAGAGACAAGAAATGGCAGATGGACTATAGACCATAGGAAACGAGCTAAGAGAAGATGGGAAAACGGAAGCCTCAGATTGGAACCAGCATGATCAGAGAATAAAATGGTCAGACAACAAAGGTAGAAAAATTAAATTTATTTTCAATTTAATGATTGGACTTTGTACTACCTTTATATTTTACAAAGTATGGGGAACTGCATCTCTTATTTATCTGAAATTGCATTGCATGCAGAGTCTGTCTTCTTGGGGTTTCAGTTCAATTTTTTTCTATATATTTCTCTTTTCTTTTTTTGTGCTCATTTATTGTCTGTATTGTGTGTGTGTGTACAACCGATGCTGCATATTCTGTCAGTATAGAATTTCTGCTTAAGAATTTTTAGAAGTCTTGCTTGTTCAGTTTGCACATTGTCCTCTCTGCAATTTGTTTGGGGACAGGAGGTGGAGTAGGGGTGGGGCAGGGGGGCGGAGCAGGGGCGGGGAAAGGGTGAGGTAGGAGTGGGCATGGGCAGAGCATGACTAGCCACAGGTGGCGGGTTTTTCGCTTTCAAAAAGTTGGCAATCCTATGGGGGACCTAAGCTGCGGGAGTCAGGGCCACCTGTGGGGAGGATGTCCCTGCAGGTGGCAGGGGCACGTTGGGCCATTCACGGGTCCGGTTCTGTGATGCGCAGGAATGTTTAGTTCCCACAGTCCAGAATCAGGTCCTAATGGGCCCGTCTTCCTTGGGGATGTCCAGATGGCCCGGATGTCCCCCTCTCAGGATTGAGCTCTATATCAGCTGCCTCACTTTTATCTATCTTTTTATTCACACCTTCAAAAAAATATGAGATTAGTGAGACAAGACTTTCCATGGCTTAATCCATGTTGGCTTTCAGCGATTAAACCATGACTATCTAGATATTCAGTAATTTAGTTCTTTATAATGGTTTCTACCATTTTGCCTGGTATTGACATCAGGCTCACTGGTCTATAGTTTCCCGGATCACTCCTGGAACCCTTTTTGAAAATTAGCCTTACTTTGGCCATTCTCCAATCTTCAGGTACTACAGATAATTTTTTATTTATTTATTTATTAGTATTTTCATTTTTAACATACATAATACAATTAATCAACACCACTACAAACCAAATAACCCTCGAAAGCTACCCCCCTACTCCCTTCCCCACCCAAATCGTCTCTCTCTCTCTCCCCCCCCCCCCCCGACTCCTTGTGGGTTGTTACCTGAACAGCCAGATAGTTATGAACATAAAGCAAAATAAAACAAAACTGCAACAAGAAGTAACTAGTTAACAATTACTTAATTTTGCCACTGCAACATATTTATCTAAATACTGCCATTTATCCACCTTTGGCTTGCCTTGCAGACTGATTCCCTCTTGTACGCGTTGGTTGAAATTCAGTCCTCTCTGGCTTATGATCTTGTCCTGCCTTTTTTCAAAACAAGCATATAAACAGACTAAATTCCACCAATGCTGTCCATTCAATTCGGAAGAATCTTTCCAGTAGCTCACAACTAATTTTAATGCTATTGCCATCATAAAATTGAATAAAAAGGTTTTTTCACTCGTTAGCGACAAAGAAGCCGCCTTAGAGCACATAATTACTATCTCCCAGGTTAGCAGTGCCTGAAAGTGCAAGATAATTTGGATCTTGTCCCAGATCTGTGACCAGAAGCTCTGAACGTGCGGACAATCAAACATCATATGTCTGAGAGTACCCAGGTTTGCACCACAGGACCAGCACTTATTGCCGACTTTGGGGTCCCATTTCGTAAGCCTAACAGGGGTAATAAACGCTCTATGCATTAAGAAAAAACAGGGTTTGGGTTATTGTGGCGGATTTGATACTCTATTAACCTGGCCCCACAGTTTCTCTCAATTTTGCTGCGGGACGGTAATCCCTAGATCTTTTTCCCATGTTTCCTCTAATCCTGTCAAATGGAAAGGAACCCCATCCCTTAAAATAGCGTAGAAGTTTGAGACTGTACCTTTTGTACAACCACATTGTTCAGCTATTTTTCTAAGACCCCACTCTGCCTCTAGCTTTGTGATTTCAATTTTTGATTTGGTCAAGCAATGCCTTAACTGGATCCATTGAAATTGACAGCCACCAGGTAAATTACACTCACGTTGCAGCTCTTCAAAAGATTTCCAAGACTTTGAGAGAACCAGCTGATCTAGAGACCATATTCCCAACCTTTGCCACAAGTCCCAGGAAACAACTTTTTGACCTATTTTAAACCAAGGGCTGTAGCAGATAGGTAACAATAGCGCCGGTGTGTTATCCTTACCTAGCACTTGCACCAGGGCATGATACGCATCCTGGGTTGCGGTTATTATATTCCCTGCTGGGAAGGAGTCTGGGAATCTCATACCAATTAACAGAGACATCGGGATCGGTGCTATTATCTGCTCTTCCACTTTCAGCCAGATTGGTTTCCTGTCCTCACACTCTGAACCAATCCACTGCACCCCTTGCTTAAGACAAAACGCAATATGGTACCATTTAAAGTCTGGGAACTGAACAACACCCTTCGATCTTCCCGCCTTTAATTTGCTAGTTGCTACTCTGGGCAGTTTACCTTGCCATTAAAAATTTACAAGCAAGCGTTCCAAGGATTTATAGAAGTTAGAAGGCAGAGAAATGGGGAGCATCTCTAGGATATAGTTAATTTTTGGATTTAGAACCATTTTTATGGACTCCAACCTCCCCCACCAAGATAAATGAAGGGGCGACCATTGGACCACAAACTTCTGAACTAACTATCTCAGCGATTTTAAGTTGATCCTGATGGTATCTTCTAGGATGGAGCTGAACTTAATTCCCAAATATTTAATATCTTCGGCAGCCCAAATGAACGGGAAAGGTTCCGCCATTGCTTTAAACGTTAGTTTGTTCATTGGGAAAGCAACTGACTTCTCCCAATTTATTTTATATCCTGACACCCGAGAGTACCTTCTGATTATGTCTAACACCTTACCAATTGACGAGGGATGGACAAATAAAAGGAGATCATCAGCATAAGCCGATAATATTGCCTGCAAATCTGCAATATTTACACCGCAAATCTCCTTATCCAGCCGAATTAGTATCACCAACGGCTCTAATGCAATGTTAAAAAGCAAAGGGGAGAGGGGGCACCCCTGCCTGGTTCACCTGTGAAGCAACAAAGGGGCCGATCACAGCCCATTAGCAAAGATATGGGCCGATGGGTTAGTATATAACACCTGAATCATACGTATAAATTTATCCCCAAAGCCAAACCATTTTAAAGCCTTCATCAGGAATGCCCATTCAAGCCTATCGAAGGCCTTTTCGGCATCTAAGGGGAGACCCATGAGAGGTGAGTCCCAGTTCTTTAATATTGACTGGAGGTTCAACAGAAGTCGAGCATTGTCTGCAGTTGACCGTCTTGCCACAAACCCGCATTGATCAGGATGTATTACACTAGGTATGATTTTTGCTAATCTTTGAGCAAGTATGGAGGAACAGATTTTGTAGTCAGCGTTCAGCAGCGAGATTGGATGATAATTCTCAACCTTTATTGGGTCCCTCCCAGGCTTCTCTAACATTATTATAGTTGCTTCATTAAAAGAGCCAACTGCTGGAAGTTGCATATCCAAAAGGTGAAAGTACTCAAGCATATATGGAGCTAGGTCCGAGCCGAAGATCTGATAGAATTCAGACGGTAATCCATCAGGGCCTACCGCCTTTCCCCCTGCCGCAGCCTTTAATGCCTCCCAGATCTCACCCACCGAGATTTCCTTATCCAACTCCACTGCTTGCTGGGGGGGAAAGAGAAGGGTGGGGTATAAGTCCAAACAGGGACTGGAAATCCTCATCACAGGCCACATTCTCAGAGGAATATGTTGTTAAGTGCCGTCAGAGTCAGAGGAATATAACCTAGCGTAAAAGAGACGAAAGGCCTCTACAATATCCTGGCTTTTAGTAAGGGGGTTATCTTCCTTGGGGATGGGTGAAGAAAGCCCCCAGGTAAGTGAAAGCGCCCAGGTAGGTGATACAGTAAATACCTTTATGGAAATGGGTAACAGGGGTAACATATGGAAAGCAGTGTGTATAAATGCCTGTAACATGGGAAATAAGATCCCTGATGTTGAAGCTTTGGTGGGAGTGGCTGACTTGGATTTAGTGGCAGTTACAGAAACATGGTTCACAGAAAACCATGATTGGGATGTAACTATACCTGGCTATACTTTATTCAGAAAGGACAGGGTAGGAAGAAGGGGAGGAGGAGTGGCACTATATGTAAAAACTACTATTAAAGCTTTGGAATTACAGAGCTCAAAAAGGGAGAGAGGAGGCATTGTGGGTTAAACTAGAAAGAGGGAAAGAGAAATCTATTTGCATTGGTGTGATATACAGACCTCCCTCACAAGAGGAAGAGGTGGACAGAGAGTTAATTGAAGACATACGCAGCATTGCAAGGAAAGGGGAAGTGCTACTGATAGGAGATTTCAATATGCCAGATGTTGATTGGCACATTCCTGCTGCAGTATCATCTAGAAGTAAGGAGATCCTGGATTCTCTATAGGGAGAACTATTCAGGCAATTGGTAACAGACCCCACACATGAAGGGGCCATACAGGACTTGGTGCTTACCAATGGTGAAAGTGTTTCTGATATTGTAGTGGGAGATCATTTTGCATCCAGTGATCACCAGATGGTGTGGTTCAGTATTAGGACTAGGGCTGTTAGAATCCATTCAATGGTGAGGATCTTAGACTTTAGGAAGACTAACTTTGCGAAGATGGGCCAATACCTCAGGGAGTCGTTAGTGGGATGGGAACAGCTGGGGGATGTAGAAAAACAGTGGGCAAAACTGAAAGGGGATATTTTAAGGGCAACCAACCTTTTTGTTAAAATGGTAAATAAAGGTAAAAGGAAAAGGAGACCGCTATGGTTTTCGAAAGAAGTAGCTGAAAAAGTGAAGAAAAAGAGGGAGGCCTTCATGAAATACAAGAGATCACAGAGAGAGGAAGACAGGCATCTGTATTTGGAAAAACTTAGAGAAGCTAGCAAAGTAGTCAAGAAGGCAAAGATTCAACAGGAGGAGGAAATAGCCAATGCAATAAAATGGGGGGATAAGACATTTTTCAGATATATTAGAGAGAAGAGGAAGGGCAAAAGTGGTATTGTCAGACTCAAGGGTGCAGGGGAGGAATATGTAGAAGCTGATAAGAATAAAGCGGAATTGCTTAACAAATATTTTTGTTCTGTGTTCACAGATGAAGAACCAGGAGCAGGACCTCAGAAAACAACCACAAATAGGAACAGAAGCGAGGGACATCTTGAACAATTTTCAGAAGACAGTGTTTATGAGAAACTAGCTCAACTTAAAGTAGACAAAGCGATGGAACTGGATGGGATACACCCTAGAATACTGAGGGAACTTGGGGATGTTCTAGCAACTCCACTGACTGACTTTTTCAATGCCTCATTGGAGTCGGGAGTGGTGCCAAAGGACTGGAGAGAGGCTCATGTGGTGCCTTTACACAAAAGCGGAAGTAAGGATGTGGTTGAAAACTACAGGCCGGTTAGTTTAACTTTGGTGGTGAGTAAATTATTGGAAAAGCTGCTGAAAGAGAAAATAGTGAGGTTTCTGGAGTCCAGCGGATTACAGGATCCGAGGCAGCATGGATTCTCCAGAGGCAGGTCTTGTCAGACAAATCTGATTGATTTCTTTGACTGGGTGACCAGGGAGTTGGACCGAGGGAGAGCTCTAGATGTGGTGTATTTAGATTTCAGTAAAGCCTTTGACACTGTTCCTCACAGGCGACTTATAAACAAACTGAGCACCCTAGGGATAGACCCTAAAGTTACTGCTTGGGTTAGAAATTGTTTGGGTGGGAGGCGACAAAGTGTACAACTAAATGGAGCTCACTCTGAGGAGAAGGATGTTACCAGTGGTGTGACCCAGGGATCTGTCCTTGGTCCGATTCTTTTTAACATCTTTGTTAGTGATATAGCAGAAGGGCTGCCGGGTAAGGTTTGCCTCTTTGCGGATGATACCAAAATCTGCAATAGAGTAGACACCCAGGAAGGTGTAGATAACATGAGGAGGGATCTAGCTAAGCTTGAAGAATGGTCTAGAATTTGGCAGCTGGGATTTAATGTTAAAAAATGTAAGGTCATGCATTTGGGCTGCAGCAATCCAAGGGAGCAATATAGTATAGGGGGTGAAGTACTTTTGTCCACTAAAGAAGAGCGGGACCTAGGCGTGGTTGTGTCTGATGATCTTAAAGTAGCTAAACAGGTAGAAAAAGCAACAGCAAAAGCTAGAAGGATGCTTGGGTGCGTACGGAGAGGAATGGTTAGCAGAAAAAAGGAGGTGAAAATGCCTCTCTAGAAGTCTTTGGTGCGACCTCATTTGGAGTATAGTGTGCAATTCTGGAGACCGCACCTTCAAAAGGATGTGAACAGGATGGAGTCGGTGCAGAGGGTGGCTACTAAAATGATTAGTGGTCTTCATTATAAAGCATATGAGGACAGACTGAAGGATCTTAATATGTACACCTTAGAGGAAAGGCGGGATAGAGGTGATATGATTGAGATGTTTAAATACCTCCGTGGCATAAATGTTCAGGGAGAGAGCCTCTTTCAATTGAAAGCAAGTTCTGCTATGAGGGGACATGGGATGAGAGTGAAGGGAGATAGATTCAGGAGTGATATGAGGAAATATTTCTTTACGGAAAGAGTAGTGGATCCATGGAATTGTCTCCCAGTGGAGGTGGTAGAGATGAGGACAGTAACTGAATTCAAAAAACCATGGGACAAACACAGAGGATCTCTAAAGGTAAAAAGGGGACTGTTGTAGTTGTTGATATGGAAGGACAGACTAGATAGGCCATGTGGTCTTTTTCTGTCATCATATTTCTATGTTTCTATGTTTCTATGCCTTTTAAGGCCGCTATTCTGGTCCTCACCCCCCTAGGCTTAAGAGTATTTGCTAATAGGCTACCCGCCTTGTTCCGCTCCTCATATTGCCCTGCTTGCTGCTGAAGAAGTTGCCCAGCTTCGTCACTCAGTATTTGGTTATATTGGAAACGCAGCCTTGCAATCTAAGTAAGATACCCGGATCTGATCTACCAAACAGAATCCTCTCACCCGCCTTAATCTGCACGTCAAGAGCCGCTAACTTAGCTTTGCTAACCCGATCCATTTTGATTGTGAAGCTGGTTATTTTTGCCCAGACTGAGGCTTTGAACGCCTCCCACCAAGCCCACCCTGAGCTATCTCCTGGCATATTTATGCCAAAATAGACCTTAATTTACTTCCTCATAAATTCGCAGAATGATTTATCTGACAGCAAAGTTCTCCTGAAGAAAAAACTTGGGCAGCGGTCCTTCCTTTCTCCCCCCAGTAATGATAGACTTATTGCAGCGTGGTCTGAAATCTGCATGGGACAGATCTCTGCACTGTTAACTGAAGGGATTAATAATTTTGAAATAAGGAAAAAATCCAACTGAGAATGAGACTTGTGTGGAAGGGAAAAAAAAGAGTACACTCTCTCCTCCAAATGTCAACAAGACCTAATGATTCCATCATGGACTGTATCACCGTGTTTGCACGTTGATTCCTATGGGGCCTAAATGGCTGACAGTCAATCAATGGGTCCAAAACGAAATTGAAATCACCTCCTAAGACAATTTCAAAAGCAGCCAAATCGTGTACTACCTCAGAGACCTTTTGAAAAAACATGACATCATCATTATTTGGGGCGTATACATTAATTATTGCAATTTTCCTCTTGCCTAGCTGAATCAAAGCTGTGGCCCACCTTCCGGTGAGGTCGGCACGGGAGTGCTCCACTACAGGCGCCAACGCTTTCCTCTCTAGCGTAATAACCCAGTTTTTCTTTTGCCAGGCCGCTGCTAGGCTTACCATTACGAATTGCCCCAAGCCCAGCTTTTTGGCTTCAACTGTGGTGATGCGCGTTTCTTAGAATCACATCAGCCTGTTCTTTATTACAGTAAAGCAGAATCTTTTTCCGTTTGATTGGGTTATTTATCCCCTTCACGTTCAGAGACAGGATCTTAAGTGATCCCATAGGACAATATTACCTTGTATAGCCACACAATGATAGTAACCTCATTTACATTCATGATTACAGCTGTTGCAGTACCAGAATCATTACCCAAAAAAACCCCACAAGGAGGCAAACTCGTTACCCATCTACGGATCAACTGGGTGAGCGAGCGCTTTAAGACTACTCCCCATTCCCGCCTTTAATAACATCTTACCACCGTCTCACCCTCCTTACAATTTACTGAGGCTTACCACCACCCTCCCTCCTGCTTAGCCCTCTCTACCTTTAAAACTCCACCCTCGGCTAGTATGGCCCCTTATCCACTATAGGGAGCTATCACCAAACCTCTCTAGTTTCCACCCTGTCATTTTTTTAATACCCTTCAGGATATCCCCACAAACCCCCCAGAACAGGGGGTATGAATGGACACCTCCTTTCCCCTCAAAGCACTCTCAAATCATATTTAAACAATAACTATCAAGCAGAAAAACAGGTCTTTACAACAACAATACAGTCTCTCATCTCATTACCGACGCTTCCTGCTCCTCCACGAAAGTCCGGAGAGCTGCTGGGTCCTCAAATGATCTTGTGTGGTTATGGAGAGTAACCTGGACCCTTGTGGGAAAAAATAAACCATAGCGGGCTTGCAAGGCCTGCAACCGTGGTCTAAATGCCAAGAGCTGCTTTCTTCTTTCTACCTTCGCCTTGTGAAAGACCGGGTAAAATGCGATATTCTGACCTTCATAGTTAATTGGAGGAAGTGATCTCGCCGCAGACATTATCTGTACCACTTGAGTGTGCCAAAGAACATACAGGATGATTGGGCGCGGCTGTCTTGCATTTGGGCCAGGATGCGACGGAATCCTGTGGGCTCTTTCGATTTCAAAAGGCTGGCTGAAATCCACTCTCAGCGTCTTAGGAATTAGTTTCTCCAAGAACGATTTCAGGTTGGATCCTTCTGCACCCTCCGGGATACCAACGATTCTAATGTTGTTTCTTCTTGTTCTATTATTTAGTTCCTCCAGGTTCCTTTCCAACGTCGCAATCCGCTTGCTGTTTGCAGACACCTGTTTCAAACGTTCTTCATGCACAGCAACTTTGCTTTCCACAACAATTAGCTTTTCCGAAAGCCCAGCCAGTTGTTCCTTTAATTCCTTTAGCTCACCGATATCTGCTTGTACTCCGCTGAGGGTTTCCCCATTTGCAGCCACCATCTCCTGCACAGCCCGAATCTCTGCGAGCAGTTCTTGCATTCCCAGCGGGGTCTCTCGTGCGGCCGCCATTTTCTGAGGAGAGGGAGGATCGAGTTTTGCCCTTTTTGCCCCCGCACTCACTGCCATGCTATAATCAAGTTGTGTGGGCTTGCTCTCCTGAGGCACTTAGCATCAAATGCAGAAGGGACTCGCTTCTTTAGCGAGGGTAAGATAGGATTTCCTCTGAAGGATTCAGCGAGGCTAGGAATTAGACAGCCATCTTAACCGCTGCTGTACTACAGATGATTTTAGCGATTACTAAAAGTAGATCTGCAACTTCATATTTTACTTCTTTCAGCAGCCTGGGATGTATGCCGTCCAGTCCAGGTGATTTGCTACTTTTTAGTTTATCAAATAGCTGTATTACATCTTCCTGATTTATTGAGATTCCTCTGATTCATCAGCTTTAAAAATACTTTCTGCATAATTACAATATATTTTCCCTGTCTTGGTGTCAGCTCACTGTACATATTAGGTAATATGTAATACCACTGTGCTGGTTTTATTTTTTATTATTTATGTCTTCATTCTTTCTTTTGTCATATACCTTGTCTAGATTTTAGAGTTTGTCTATCCCATATGATTGTTTTATTATGTTCTTCTCTCTCCTCAGTTAGGACATTGCAGTGTACTATGATATAGTTATTTTTATTAGCAGATTTTATATCTGCTCATGCTTTTGTGCTTAAGTTTTGGCTATAATGTCCAACGAGCACTTTCTAGCTTTTCTTTAATCTGCTGGATTAGTTTGTTTTTTTACATTTATGGTTTAATATATGTTTTAATTACATTTTAATTATGTCCTGTACATTATTTGATTTGCATTATTATTTGTGATCTTATTGCTGTATATATTTTATCTTTCTTCTTTTTTTTTTATTTATAGAATTTTAGCAAGTTTACAACAACCAAAATATAAAGGACAATCAAAATATTACAAGGAAAATGAAAAAACAAAAAGAAAAGAATACAATTGATAAAGCTAACATCAAGGGAACCCAGCTGAAAATGAAAAAAAGAGAATATATCATATAAGGAAAACAAGGCAATAAGCCCACATTAAGGAGACTATCTAAATCAACTATCCATTAACCACCTTTGCCATGCCCTGTCTCTCACATATAATTTTTTCCAAATGCGTAACCTCAAAGAAAACAAAGGAAATACCATCTAATTGGATGATGCATTTACAAGGAAAACATAAGAAAAAAGTAGCCCCCAAAGCTGACACCTAAGGCTTCAAACCAAAAACTGTCTCTGGCGAAGCTGAGTGCCCCAGGGAAAATGCTCACAACCTACCCACAAAACTTAGCAGTCTTAAACTTAAAAAAAGCCCTAAGAATTGTGGTTTCATTTCTTCAGATATAAATGTAACCAATAAAATGGAGCGTGAATTAATAATATCGAGGGAGTCCTCCAAGAAGGCAGTAAGATTTTGAAGAGAGGGCACAATCTCATCGAGTTTGCCCTCAATAGGATGAACCTTTTGGTACTTGAGGGAATATAGTAAATCTGAAGAACATGAATAGGATCTGATATGGCAAAATTTTCTTTCAAATATTTATCTAAAAGAGTTTTTGGCGAAAGAAGAGAAGTCTGAGGAAAATTCAAAAAACGCAAATTATGAGAACGCATAGGGGTATGTTTACTACGCAGTCTTAATGTGCGCCCGGCGATAGTGTGCAGGATGCCATAAAAGGAGTGGGCGTTTCGGTCTTAACGTAGCAAAATGGGATTATCGCGCGATAACGTGCGCTGTGCACAATATCGGGCGAAAAGCCGCTAAGCGCGTTAACGCACGATAATCTTAAGTAGGCGCGCAGACATGTAAACATAGAAGCAGAGGTGTAGCACAATGGTTAATACACTGACTGATGGTACAGGGGTCATGACTTTGATTCCCCAGTGTGCCTAATGCATAAGGCTGGCTGAGGCATCACACTTTACATTTAAATAGTAGAAGCATTTTACTTGTATTTTAATTAGTGCTGCCAGCAAACACAGCCTCATGGTGGCGTAACCTAAGGTGCCGCATAAGGCACCCCATAACACACTCCATAGGGCACATTATAAAGTGAACTGTTCGCCAAGGCACCCTATAATGTCCCCTATAGGACACCTTATAAGGCACCTTATAAGACGCTTGATAGGGCGCCTTATAAGGCACCCTATAAGGTGCGCCTTATGAGGCACCTTAAGGTTACAGTACTCTGAGGGTGTTTTTGCTGGCAGCACTAATGTACATTAAAAACAGACAATGCCTCTGACAGCCCTATCAAATAATCCCACCATGTGTTTGAACCCATGACCTCTGGTTTTACAGGCAGTGAAGTAACCAGGGGGCTACAGCTCTACAGCTGCCAACAAACCCCTGGCTGGCTGCAGAAGGACTGCACGTCACCACACAAACTGTCTGCTGTGGTTACCAGGATAGGGTTAACCCACCCATACCCATGATGCACTGCACATGCAAATCAGCAGTCGACAGATGGGCACAAGATGGGGTATGCACCCCACAGCACATTGGCCTGGTAGGGGGAACTGACAGTGTGTGGTACTGGCACAGAGTAGCCACAGACCGTCACATTGTGTGGGTACTGTGCTCACCCTGAGGGTGAGGTGGGGCGCCCAGCACCAGGTCCACAGCACCTGTCATGGCTGAAATGCGCTATGCTGCAGGTCTCCATCAGTGCTATTGTGTGTGATAGGTAGTTCCTGCAGACACACCTAGGTTACATCTGTGTCCTTTTGTATTTCTCAGTCATGTTTAGCTCTTACGGGATATGATGCACCCAGAATAGTGCATATCCTCTGTTGGTGCCATAGTTACATGATGTAGGTGAAGGAAGGGGGGGGGGGTGTTTGGACCCATAGGCAGATTATGTACCACCACAGAACCCACCCTCTGGGGCTCAGGGTGAGAAACAGGATCACCCACCAATAGATCCACATTCTACCTCCCTGCAATGGTAGCAGTAGAGGGGACCATCCACCCCAGTCCTGCCAGGGAACAGACACCCTACAGGGCAGGCAATGCAGAGCTATACACATCCATAAAGCTATAGCAGACAGACAGTAGGCCTGGAAACGCTCAGCTGCCCCCCACCACTATCTGACATTCTTCAGCAGCAAACCTCCAGCAACTGCACCCTGCAAGGTGTTCCAGCAAGACATGTACTAGCTGCAGACAGTCTGCTAGCTAGTCCATGGTCCTGGAAAAGATGCATGTACCCAGAACTGGGATATCAGCATAAACACCAAGCAGATAAGTCAGTAATTGGGCCCCAAAAGAAACCCATAAACATCACATGAGAAAAATACTACACAGCACTATGGGGGAACCCAGCCATGCCGTGGTCACTGCTCAGTCAGAGTGAGAGTGACCTCCCAGCAGCACATGCTGTGGCCACGCTGTCTGTGCAGGTGGTGGCCAGGCACTACAATGTCCAAGCCATTGCCCTATGCCCTATGACGATGCAGCCAGGCCAGGCCACCCTATCCAGGCTATTCCCACAGTACCTTGCTCCTCATTATGCACATTGGCAGGCCAATACTGGCAACAGTGCTAGCAGTGTGGGCTGTGGAGGGTGTTGGCAGCCAGCACACACTGGATAGACAGACACACACTCCACACACCTATGCCAGCATTGTGCAACTATAGAGGTGTTTGGCAGCCGTGGCCCCCACACCAGTCCTGGGCACAGTGCAGGCATGTCTATGGTATGCAATACTGTTGGGATCACTCTGTCAGACACCAGACCTGAGGCACACTCCACAGACATCAGAAAGGTTGCTATGATGCAGCTCAATCAGCCAATTGTGCTTAACATAGGAATTGCTATCTGTCAGTTATCATAGCAACCTTTTGATAGCTGTGTACAGTTTTCCCATGTTTAGGGTGGCATTGCTAAGGTATGCAAGTGCTAGTATGGGGAGATGCACGCAGGGCCCAACATCCTGCCTTTCCAGGAAGCTTGGGATAATGGAGCCTGTGGGTGTGGGTGTGTCTGCCCCTGTTGGCCGCTGCTCTAGGGCAGAGATTCCCAACTCCAGTCCTGGAGGGCCAAACACTGTTCATGTTTTCATGCTGTCCCTAATGAATATTCATGAGATACATTGGCATACCATGGGGGCGGTGCATAGCAATGCAGAACAGCCACATTTATTAGAGGCAGCATGGAACCTGAATGGTGTTTGGCCCTCCAGGACTGCATTTGGGAGACTCTGCTCTAGGTAATGTGCATGTTTATGGTGTCTGTGCTCTGTAGGGTAAAATGTAGGTGTTTTGGGCATGTCTATGTCATCTGCACTACAGGTTCTGTCTGTATTAGCATGTTGTAGTAGTGGGTAAAATATGGGGGCTGGGTTGGCAGGAACCACAGCTGGGACTTGAACCTGTGACCTTCTGCTCCTGAACACACTGGCTGTGTGCACTGCACCACCTTGTTGCCACAGAGACAATGCATTCCCTGGGAACACCATGACTGTTCGTCAGACAGGGCCTGTCTCTTGCATGGCACTCACCTACACAGGGCTAGGCCACAGTCTGCTCTGGCCAGCTGCCACTGCCCGCTCCACCACCAGTACCCCTCTGCCATGCTGCTGACATGCCCGTCTGCTGATGGTGCTGGTGGAGCACAGTCTCAGGCCATCCATTGTGTGGGTAGGCGTCTGCCTATGGTGCAGGTTCTGGGGTAGGGGTGCCTGCATAGATGTCCACGCTTCCCCCCAGCACCGCCTGCCAATGTTCAGTGCCCTTGGGGGTACTGCAGGCCAGGCCCCACAGTACCTGCTGGGTACTATCCCCTGTGACATTGTGGGAAGCACACTTGTACCCATTCTGGGCCTTCATCAGTTGCTGTCTGACTGCTCTACTGTTTCAGCATTCCTATGGGCCACCTAGGCATCACCCTAGTCCGCACTGTGGCCCAGCTGCAGCACAGCATGTGCCGTCTGCAGCCCTCTGTGTCCCCTTTCCCAGAATCTGTCCAGTTGCCCATTCCAACATGCCCGCCCTGCTGTTGTGGAACATGTGCACACCATAGGAAACCTGTCCAATAGAGAGGGAAACCACGATCAGCGCTATTTTACTGTGGGATCATTCACCTTGTATGGGGACGGAGCGTAGACACTTCCAAAATTCATATCACCTTTTGGAGCTTTCTTGGGAGTGGTTTTCAACGTTTCCCATTAATATCACTATTGCCCAGTTTGGTTATGTTTTTTTTATATTTTGTTGGGGTCATTTTCAATGTTTATTTGCACTTTTGTTCCGTGCACATGTAACACATCACTTTTTGTAGGTTTCCCTGATTTTACTGTACATTGCTGATAGAAATGGTTTCTCTTCCCTTTAAATCAGCTCTAACGCCAGGGTTTCACTGGTGTTAGTTTTCAGCCTCGGATTTCACAGCGTTAGTGTGCAGAGAGCCTCTCCCCTCCTACTCTCCTCGCATTGACCCCTTCTCTCCGCCCCTGGGGAGCCTTCCTCTGCCCTCCGGGAGCCTTTCCCTGCCTTCAGCGCTCGTTTGCGCCGCTGCACACATTATTGCGCGATAAGGTACCTGTGTGCCTGATAAAGCACCATTATCGCGCGATAAGGTACCTTATCGCGCAATAACGTCACAGAGCGCACATTAAGACGGTTTATTAAACATACCCCATAGAGTTTTCAAGAGCTTCCACTTTTGCATGTAAAACCAATGAATCCTTAATCCTGGCAACATTGACCACATGAAGCGGAAGTACTTAAGACTCCAGCTTAGTAAGAGCCATATCAACAGAAGAAATCTCCCGATCAAGTTCCTGCAGAGAATCTAATGAAGATAAAGTAGAGGACATTTTATCATCAATACATTTCAAAGCCCCCTAAACATCCTTTAAAGTAATTTCTGCACCTGGGGACAGAGCCAAAAGCCCAGAAAGACTACCGACATCTGCAAATCGAAATGGTTTAGGCAAAATTACTAATGTATTAGCCTCTCTTACCTGCTCAGATGACTCCCCAGATAAAGTAGAGGACAGCAGAGGGACAGGACAAGGTGGTGGGGATCTCTCCCCTGAACTAAGGGAGACCCCATCAAGTGACGACTGTGCCGACGGTAAAGGCACAAGGTGCTTATCCAAGGGGCTTGACGACTTCAAACCGATTGCCAAATACTTTCATGTTAGCACTCAATTTTAAACCAACAAAATAAAAAAGGTTTATGAAAAATTATCATATAATTAACTCAATATTACCACATTCGGTTGCCCATTTGATTTTTCAGTCGAAGGTCTCAGACTTATCTTAACACTTTTATGGACCACAAATACGCAGCACGGAGTTCCTCTGAAGTGATCGTTTTGAAGGTTTCCTTGAAGTTTTTCTTGATAGAATTGCTGGTAACAGAGTTGGAAGGAGACGTCTGCAGCAGCAAATGATGACAGTCGAGGAGTTGGGAAGGTTGATGATCCCCTGAAGAAACGATTGTTGTGAAACGCAATGATGGCGCCAGAGGGAGGCGTTGGGATCAGGGAACAATGAGAAGAATGTGAGCTCAAAATATAAGTGCAATATTTGACGGGATCAGGGAACGACGAGAAGAACGCGAGCTCAAAATATAAGTGCAATATTTGACATTTATTAAGCATTGAAGAACCAGTACAACTCACGGTGCACGCATTAGAGTTTGAACTCCGTGAGGAAGATGTTCAATGTTTAAATGTTGAAGAAGATATTATGATTTTGGAGTGCACATCGTGGGGTTGTTCTTGTTTCTTGTGCTAAATCGAGACAGAAATGTTTTTAGATTTGCTCTAAAATAAGTTGAAGGTCATTGATGCAATATAAACACTATGGGGTATGTTTACTAAACCGTCTTGACGTGCGCTCTCCCATATTATCGCACGATAAGGCGCTTTAGCGCGCGATAATGGCACCTTAGCGCGCGTTAACGCACGCTAAGGCGCAAACGAGCGCTGAAGGCGGAGAAAGGCTCCCGGAGGGCGGAGGAAGGCTACCCAGGGGCGGAGAGAGAGGGTCAATGGGCGGAGAGTGGGAGGGGAGAGGCTCCCTGCACACTAGCGCTGTGAAATCCGAGGCTGAAAACTAACGCCAGTGAAACCCTGGCGTTAGAGCTGATTTAAAGGGAAAAGAAACCATTTCCGTCAGCAATGTACAGCAAAACCGGGGAAACCTACAAAAAAGTGATAAGTGTGATACATGTGAACGGAACAAAAGGGCAAAGAAACAGTGAAAATGACCAGAATAAAATGTAAAAAAAACATAACCAAGCTGGGCAATAGTGATAGCAATGGGAAACATCAAAAAACACCCCCAAGAAAGCTCCAAAAAAAAGATATGAATTTTGGAAGGGTCTATGCTCTGTCCCCATACAAGGTGAATGAGTCCACAGTGAAATTGCGCTGATCAGGGTTTTCCTCTCCATTGGACAGGTTTCCTATGGTATGCACATGTTCCACAACAGCAGGGCGGGCATGTCGGAATGGGCAACTGGACAGATGCTGGAAAAGGGGACACAGAGGGCTGCAGGCAGCACATGCTGTGGTGCAGCTGGAGCACAGTGAGGACTAGGGTAATGACTAGCTGGCCCATAGGAATGCTGAAACAGTAGAGCAGCCAGACAGCAACTGCTGAGGGCCCAACATGGGCAAAAGTGTGCTTCCCACGGTGTCACAGGGAATAGTATCTAGCACAGTGTTTCCCAACCCAGTCCTACGGGGCACACCGGCCAGTCAGGTTTTCGGGATATCCCTAATGACTATGCATGAGATATATATGCATTAGAGATATTCTGCCAACCTGACTGGTTTGTGGCCCTCCAGGGCTGGATTTGGAGACCCCTGCCTTACACCTCTGTCATTTAAGATTGTGAGTGGGCAAGGTGCAGATGTCCTAGACATCAAAAGGGTATATAGAATGTGACACATTCCTCCTCGATTCTCACCACCACCAAAAAGTTGTCTAATAGACAATATTTTGGTGGTGGTGAGAATCGAGGAGGAATGTGTCACATTCTATATATCCTTTCGATGTCTAGGACATCTGCACCTTGCCCACTCACAATCTTAAATGACAGAAGTGTAAGGCAGGGGTCTCCAAATCCAGCCCTGGAGGGCCACAAACCAGTCAGGTTGGCAGGATATCTCTAATGCATATATATCTCATGCATAGTCATTAGGGATATCCCGAAAACCTGACTGGCCGGTGTGCCCCGTAGGACTGGGTTGGGAAACACTGATCTAGCAGGTACCCCCAATGGCACGGAACATTGGCAGGCGGTGCTGGGGGAAAGCGTGGACAGCAGTGCAGGCACCCCTACCCCAGAACCCGCACCATAGGCAGCCGCCTACCCACACACTGGATGGCCTGAGACTGTGCAGCACCAGCACCAAGGCATGTCAGCATGGTGGCAGAGGAGTACTGGTGGTGGAGAGGGCAGTGGCAGCTGCCCAGAGCAGACCATGGCCTAGCCCTGTTTAGGTGGGTGCCGTGCACTGCAACAGGAAGGCTCTGTCTGACAAACAGTCATGGTATCTCCAGGGAATACACTATCTCTGTGGCAATACGGTGGTGCAGTGAACACAGCCAGTGTGTTCAGGAGCAGAAAGTGACAGGTTCAAGTCCCAGCTGTGGTTCCTGCCAACTCAGTCCCCATATTTTACCCACTGCTAATACAGACAGAACCTTTATTGCAGATAATAGAAACATGCCCAATAAACCTACATTTTACCCTACAGAGCACAGACACCATAAACATGCACATTACCTAGAGCAGAGTCTCCCAAATGCAGTCCTGGAGGGCCAAACACCATTCAGGTTCCATGCTGCCTCTAATAAACACGGCTGTTCTGCATGTCTATGCAACGCCCCCATGGTATGCAGATGTATCTCATGCATATTCATTAGGGACAGCATGAAAACCCGAACAGTGTTTGACCCACCAGGACTGGAGTTGGGAACCTCTGCCCTAGAGCAGCGGCCAACAGGGGCAGACACACCCTCACCCACAGGCTGCATTATCCAAAGCCTCCTGGAGAGGCAGGATGTTGGGCCGTGCGTGCATCTCCCAATACTAGCACTTGCATACCTTAGCAATGCCACCCTAAACCTGGGAATATTGTACACACCTATCAAACGGTTGCTATGATTACTGGCAGATAGCAATTCCTAAGTTAAGCACAATTTGCTGATTGAGCTGCATCATAGCAACCTTTCTGCTGTCTGTGGAGTGTGCTTCAGGTCTGATATCTGACAGTGTTTACCACCCTGGGGAGTGACCCCAACAGTATTGCGTACCATAGCCATGCCTGCACTGTGCCCAGGACTGGTGCGGTGGCCAGGGCTGCCAAGAGCCTCTATATTTGCACAATGCTGGCATAGTTGTGGGAGCGTGTGTTTGTCTATCCCAGGGGTGGGCAAACCTGGTCCTGGAGGGCCGCAGACCAGTCAGGTTTTCGGGATATCTCTAATGAATATGCATGAGATATATATGCATTAGAGATATCCTGCCAACCTGACTGGTTTGTGGCCCTCCAGGGCTGGATCTGGAGACCCCTGCCTTACACCTCTGTCATTTAAGATTGTGAGTGGACAAGGTGCAGATGTCCAAGACATCAAAAAGGTTAGATAGAATTTGTCACAGTCCTCCTCACTTCTCACCACCACCAAAAAATTGTCTATTAGACAACTTTTTGGTGGTGGTGAGAATCGAGGAGGAATGTGACACATTCTATATACCCTTTCGATGCCTAGAACATCTGTACCTTGCCCACTCACGATCTTAAATGACAGAGGTGTAAGGCAGGGGTCTCCAAATCCAGCCCTGGATGGCCACAAACCAGTCAGGTTGGCAGGATATCTCTAATGCATATATATCTCATGCATGTTCATTAGGGATATCCCGAAAACCTGACTGGTCTGCGGCCCTCCAGAACCGGAGGTGCCCACCCCTGGTCTATCCAGTGTGTGGTGTCTGCCAACACCTTCCTCAGCCCACACTATTGCCAGTGTAAGCCTGGCAATGTGCATAATGAGGAGCAAGGTACATGGGTATAGCCCGGACAGGGTGGCCTGGCCAGGATGCATCTGCACAGGGCATAGGGCAATGGCTCGGACATTGTAGTGCCTGACAATCACCTGCACGGACAGGGTGGCCACAGCATGTCCTGCTGGGAGGTCACTCTCACCCTGACTGAGCAGTGACCACGGCATGGCTAGGTTCCCCCATAGTGCTACTCTCATGTGATGTTTATGGTTCCCTTTTGGGGCCCAATCACTGACTTATCTATTTGGTGTGTATGCTGATGTCCCAGTTCTGGGTACATGCATCTCCTCCAGAAACATACACTATGGACTAGCTAGCAGAGTGTCTGCAGCTATTATGTGTCTGGGTGGAGCATCTTGCAGGATGCAGCAGCTAGAGGCTTGTTGCTGGAGAATGTCAGATAGTGGTATGGGGAGCTGAGCATTTCCAGGCCTTCTGTTTGCCTTGCCTTATGGATGTGTATGGATCGGCATTGCCTGCCCTGTATGGTGTCTGTTCCCCAGAAGGACTGGGGTTGATGGTCCTCTCTACTGCCACCATTGCGGGGAGGTAGAGTGTGGCTCTGTTGGTGGGAGATCCTTTTTCCCCACCCTGAGCCACAGAGAGTGGATCGGGTGGTGGTACATAATCCACCTATGGGTCCAAATACACCCCCCCTTTCACCTACATCATGTGACCATGGTACCAACACAGGATATGCACTATTTTGGGTGCATCATAGCCCATAAGAGATAGACATGACTGAGAAATACAAATGTGTCTGCAGGAACTACCTATCACACACACTAGCACTGATGGGGACCTGTAACATAGCCTATTGCAGCCATGAAAGGTGCTGTGGACCTGGTGCTGGGTGCCCCACTTCACCCTCAGGGTGAGCACAGTACCCACACAATGTGACGGTCTGTAGCTACTCTGTGCCAGTAACATACACGGTCAGTACCCCCCTACCAGGCTGAGGTGCTGTGGGGGTGCACACAGTCAGTTCCCCCTACCAGGCCAAGGTGCTGTGGGGGTGCATACCCCATCTTGTGATCATCTGTAGACTGCTGATTTGCATGTGCAGTGCATCATGGGTATGGGTGGGTTAACCCTATCCTGGTAACCACAGCAGACTGTGTGGTGACATGCAGTCCTTCTGTAGCCAGCCAGGGGCTTGCTAATAGTTGTAGCCCACTGGTTACTTCCCTGCCTGTGGAGCCAGAAGTCATGGGTTCAAACCCACAGTGGAGTTATTTGATAGAGCAGGGGTCTCAAACTCAAATTGCTTTGAGGGCCAAATGAGGACTTGTAAAGTAACCCGGGGGCCGCACAAGAGGTGGGCCTAATTTGCATAAGGGACCTCATTTGCATAAATATTTGCATAATGTTACCATAAACTAACTTTTAGTAAACATGCCTCTTAATGAGTGTATGGATAAAGAAAGACTAAAAGATTTCTACATTACTATAATCCAGTGCCAACCGCCAGACACATTAGGAACTACTACAAACACTACCCATTTAGAACCCATAGCAAACCCACCGTATCGTAACAGCACTACCAGGACTCACAAAGCACCATACCCTATCAAAAGGCAACACTGCAAATATTAAACCAATACATTTCAGAGAATAACAATACATGACCTACTGGGGAAAGAGAACAAGTGGCAATGTCAAATAGGAATTACATAAACAGAATACCTCAGCTCAGTTACACATGCAGAACATACACCATCACCAAACAAGGAATCACAATTTAGAAACAGGAAGACAATAATTAAACTGGGAACCCCAAAAGCCAAACTTGGAATGTACAACAACACTGTAGAAATAAAACTATAAATTAATTTCCTCTTGTATTAAATAAAGCACAGACGTTAATGATGCACATTTCCCAGAGCTGACATATTCCAGTTAATAAATTCAAAATAAAGAGATATTTTTCTACCTTTTGTGCATTTTTTTTCAGTTGCAATTGTGCCAGCCACTTTCTTCTGGTTTCTTGGTGTCTTCTGCTAACTCTCCATGGTCTGCTGTCCATTTGTCCTTTCTTCTCTCTTCTAGTTTTTTTCCTTTCTCTCTCTACATCTGTTTTAACATACTAATCTTTTTCCTTTTGCTCTTTCCTCATTCCTATTTCATCCACTCAAATTTTACCCCTCCATCCTCAATCCACACTTACTCACCCAATACCTGGCCAATTGTAGATTTTTCTTCCCTCCCACACAAAATATTTTTCCCCTCTCCATTTTACTCTCCCAGCCCTATCCCATTCTAATCCTCCCCCAACATCAGCTCCCTTGTAGTTTCAGCCCCACCCAGCATCCGCTCCCTTCTAGTCCCCGCATCATCAGCCCATTCCAGTCCTATCCTAGCCCCACCATCAGCCCATTTCCTGTCCTTGCTCCCCCCAACTAAGCCCATTTCCAGTCCTAGCTCCCTCCCCTCACAGCCCATTTCCTTTCCAAGCCCCCTCCTTTCCAAGCCCCCTCCCCATCAGCCCATTTCCATTCCAAGCCCCCCTCCCCATCAGCCCATTTCTATTCCAAGCCCCCTTCCACTCAGCCCATTTCCATTCCAAAACCCCGTCCCCATCAGTTATTTGAAGTTCAAGCCCCCCCTCTACTCAGCCCATTTCCAGTCCTAGCAACCCCCCCCAGTCCATTACCAGTTCTAGCCCCCCCATAGCCCATTACCAGTCCTAAGCCCCCAACAGCCCACTTCCAGTCCTAATCCTTCCATCACCCCATGTTCAATATTAGCCCCCCCCCCTAACCCCATTTTCAGTCTTAGCACCCCCCCCCACTCAGCCCACCTCCCGTCCTACCCCCCATCTGCCCATTTCCAGTCCTAGCCCCCCGCCCGCTCGGTGCAAGAGAAAGCATGGCATATCCGACACAGCCCCCCCAAACCGCCATGGCAGCGGCAGAATCAGCTGTCCCGCGGCCCCTTACCGTGTGCCCGGCAGAGCCCTCAGCTTCAGCAACATCAGCGGCGGGCTTTTCAAGCTGCGAAGAGAAGAGTAATTTCCCTCTCGCGGCCTGTTAAGCCCGCCGGGGCTGATGGGAATTCCCATCAGCCCCGGCCGGCTTACCAGAGCCGCGAGACGGAAAGACTACGCGCTTCGCGGCCCGGAAAGCTGCCGCTGTTGTTGCTGAAGCTGAGGGCTCTGCCGGACACACGGTAAGGGGCCGCGGGACAGCTGATTCTGGCGCTGCCACGGCGGCGGCAGCGGCAGAAGCCAGGGCTTTAGGGGGGTTTTTTGTTTCCTCTCCATCGCGGGCCGCAGAAACCTCTCTCGCGGGCCGCATGCGGCCCGCGGGCCGCGTGTTTGAGACCCCTGTGATAGAGCTATCCAGAGCATTGTCAATTTTTAATGTACATTAGTGCTGCCAGCAAAAACACCCTCAGAGTACTGTAACCATAAGGTGCCTCAGAAGGCACTTTATAGGGTGGCTTATAAAGTGCCTTCTGAGACACCTTATGGTTACAGTCCATATAAGGTGCCTTATAAGTTGTCCTATGGAGTGCCTTATAGGGTGCCCTATAGGGGACATTATAGGGTACCGTGGCAGACAGTGCACTTTATAATGTGCCCTATGGAGTGCCTTATAGGGTGCCTTATGTGGCACCTTAGGTTATGGCACGTGAGGGTGTGTTTGCTGGCAGCAATTATTAAATTACAAATAAAATGCCTCAAGAAACAATACTTACATGTCAAAGCTGATGCCTTAGCCAGCCTTGTGCATTAGGCACACTGGGGATCAAACTCATGACCCCTGTATCATCAATCAGTGTATTAACTATTGTACTACACCTCTGTTTCTGTGTTTGTATGTCTGGGCGTCTACTTAAGATTACCGCGCGTTAATGCGCTTAGCGGCGCTTAGCCCATTAATGTGCGCAGCAGCGCGCGTTATCGCGTGATAATCCCGTTTTGCTATTTTAAGACTGAAACGCCCACTCCTTTTATGGCAGCCTGCACACTATCGCCGGGCGCACATTAAGATGGTTTAGTAAACATACCCCTTTCTGTTGGACATATTTGTGGTCCATAAAAGTGTTAAGATAGGTCTGAGACCTTCGTCTGAAAAATCAAATGGGCAACCGAATGTGATAATATTGAGTTAATTATACGATAATTTTTCATAAACCTTTTTTATTTTGTTGGTTTAAAATTGAGCGCTGACACAAAAGTATTTGGCAATTGCAATCGCTCAAGAAGAAGACCATTGATAGTTGTGACTTCAAACTGATGGCAGCAGCACCCTGCACCTTGTTCCCTGCCTTAATCTTCCTTTTCCCCATAGAAACAAATTTTAAAGAACAAAAAATACCAATGCCGCAGTGGCACCGCAGCGGCCCCAAAGGGGCAGATTTTACCCCTTTAGACACGCCCCTTTGGATCATGCACCACGGCCACGGAGATGCCCAACCAGTTCTTATAGGCAGAGTAAGGGTCCTTGCAGGGAACAGGTTATCCTCGCAGTGCCTGCCCAATGTTTCAGGTCGGGTCCGAGCATCTTTCTTCTTTTTTGAGGTTCCCCCTGATGAAGGCTTTTGCCAAAATGTGGCCATGTCAGGGCTTTTTATTTAATAAAGGACTTCCTGTTTTTATACCTCACTCCCTGTGTTCCCCATGGATAAGTTTCCTACATCTTCTTCAGTAAAGACTGAAGCAAAGAATTCATTCAGTCTCTCAGCTGAATATTGCCACTATCATATAATGATTGCCTTATATGTATTTTAATAGTTAAACCTGTGTGCACCAAAGATTTTTGGTTTCATTTTAGTTCATCAGAATATGCCCATCCAGTTAGTCTTCAGAAACTGAAACATTCATTTGTTTGTCTGATTCGTTCCAATTAAAGTCTATGGGGGAAGCTGTTTTTAAAAGCAGCTGTTATGTTTGTCATCTATTTTCAATCAAACTTGCTTGAAATGTGATGGCTGATACCTCCAACATAACCTCAAGTCATCAAGAGGGTAGCAAAGCCCCCAAGAGGAGCAAAGAGTATGTACACTAGCAGGATGAGTACCAGAAACCACCATGACAGGGTAAAGTGGTGCAAAAAGTGTAATGAATACCTCAAGGTAGTAGAAGAGGACAAAACAGCAGAATTGGTGCAAACACACCAAAGCACATGGAAGGATTAAAATGGCAAAAAGACACAGCACAAAGATCAGCTGCAAGGCCCTAAATTAGGCCAGGAGGATCATCAAGCACAGTACCCAGATTGGCTGGAAGGCCTTAAATTATGCCAGGTGAACAGGACATCCAGCACCCAGATTGGCCAGAAGTCCCTAAAACAGCAGAGGAAAGCTAACACAACAGCAGAAGACATAGCAGGAGTCCAGACAGCAGGTGTGGGGTGAGTTCAGCTAAGCTGTTTGCCTGCCAGCTAGAGTCCTGGCACTGAGAACTTTGGTCCCACCATAGGAACCTTAACTATCAAGGAAGATCCCAACAGTGTGGAAGAAGCATTCATGGAGTGCATACATGACATGTCAAGGGATATCAAGAAGAATCAGACGATGCACTGTGATGAAGACCCCCAACACCAGTGGGAGTAAGGCTGCAGCACTGACAGCAACAGCCTAGAAGGGCTGCGGAAGACCAATGCAGCAGCAACATAGGCTGGAAGCCCCTATAATGAAAGGCTAATAGTTGTGGCAGAAAACCGATAGTTGACAACTACAGTAAGGGAGGATGGTGAATGTGAGAGAAATCTGCTACTACATGATAGCTAGGTTTTATCTAACATAGTAACATAGTAAATGACGGCAGATAAAGACCAGTATGGTCCATCAAGTCTGCCCAGCAATATGACAGCAGTAGGTGCACCCCTTCCCATGTCTTTTAGGAGTAGGTGCACCCCTACCCATGTCTTTGCTTAGTGGTGCACCAACCAGGAGCAGGTGCACCCCTCCCCATGTCTTCAACCCTCCCCATATCTTTGTTTCTTTGGCTATTAGGCTAGCTAGACAGGCTTTCCCTTCCTCTGTCAGTACTCCATGCTCATCCCTCCTCATGATAATACTATTCTTCAGGCAAGGGTATAACAACAATAGTGCTCCCTTGGTAGAACCTCCAAACAAGTACAGTAACAGAACTTGTTGATGGTGGTAAGCAACTGATGCCCTCCCCCCAACTGCACCGGGTTCAGTTTATTTTGGTCTCCGGTTGTTAGGAACTGCATGTCAAGTAGGAAGCAGAACAGAGGCATATAATAAGAAGCTGAAAGGACCCACAAAGATGCAAAGCAGGAGAGAGGAGGATAAGACTTTCAGAAATAAACAGAACAAAACTTCCTTTCATCTGTGAGCATAGAGACCAGCTAGCATATATGCATCCTCCTTCATAAGACTTTCCAACCTTTTTCCTACTCGACCATCCACCATCACCAAAATCTCTTCTGTGAATCACTGTTTCTGCCAAAACCATCTAACTTTGCCTGTAAATAGTCACACTGGGATAAGAAGGCTCAGGGAGCCCTTGTGGAGCTCATTTCCTCCACAGCATCTTAAAGTGTTTTAGGGCTTCTAACACCTAGATGGTATATGCACAGTCCTGATGACCCAAGGGCATGTTGATGCTGATCCCAGTCTCTGATGCCATCTGATGGAGGGCCTCCTATTGCTCCACTAATCTCTCCCGCATGCCATAAGTAGAATTCCACCTGGTGTTGCAGGTGATCAGTTCCCTAGGAAAGGACTGCTGCTTGCCTTGCTCACCAGGCCTAAGGAGTTTATGACAACTTGGTTCAGCAAGTGTGCAAAGCATCTGATCCCATGAAAAGAAAAACCTTCTTCACTGTCTTGACCCTGTTCATTTCACCATCTGTTACAAAGAAACCAGGGTGCCTGGTGCTCTCTTTGTGTACTAGGTGCCAACCCTGGAGCATTGCCCCTAGTTCTGCTAAGATACGGATCCACATATAATTATTATCCATTACCTGGCTGTGTAGTACTGTCCATCAATATCCCATTGCTGTTGCACCCCCCCCCCCCCCACCTCCCGGTTAGACCTGCAGCCTGTTCCTGCCTCAGTCAGCTGCCACGAATGTGCTGTCATAGATAAGTAGGTGTGTTTAGCATTTCGACTATTACAGATTTCAGTTGTAAAATGCATGCTAGCACCAGCCTCTTTTTGCCAGCTCTGCCACGTGGCAGACCTACATTTTTGGGGCGCTGAAACTGGAACTGGAATGGAGCCCTGAAGCTGGAACTGGAGTGGAGGAGTGGCCTAGTGCTTGGGGCAAGGTACTTCAGGCCAGAAGGTCAGGGGTTCAAATCCCACTAGAGGACAGCAACCTTGGACTGGAAGGACTGGGGTTTTTAGTCCCACAGGTGCTCCTTGTGGTCTTGGGCAAACCACTTAACCCTCCATAGCCCATGTTCCCTGTAAAATAGTTATCTCCAAGTTATAATGCCCTGTTCAATGTAATTTCAGTTTGTTCACCATAAACCACACTGATGCAGAATAGCATGGTATATAAGAGAATGTAAAATAAATAAAAACTGTTGTGGGTACCCTTTGCAGCCAGAAATGAGGTCTGAATAACCACTGTTATCTTCTCCAATGGGGTTGTTCCACGACAGATCACCATAAAGGTTTTAAAAATGTAACCACCACATCTCAGAACATTATTTCGTTTTCAGCTGGCTTATATGATACTTTAATAATCTTTTATTTTTTATTTTAAATATTATTTTGCATTGAATTATACTATATTATTAATATTATTTTTTTTTAAAAACTCCTTCTCATACAACAGACCCCCAAATTTTAAGTAATGTGGACTAAAGTCACTTCTGGGGCCCCTCCGGGATTAGGGGCCCTGAAGCTTAAGGTTCATTAGTTTAACAGTAGATCCACCCCTGGCTCTGCCTGCAGTTGGTGATAACAGGCTGGGGGGTCACCTGCTTACTAAAAGTTGTCCTGCAGGGTACTCAGTGAGCAGAAGCTGAGAGACACAGTCACCTCTTAAATTCCATATTCTCAACAATGTTCATGGAATGTTATCCAGGGCTATCATTTCCCCAATGCATGGGACCAGGGGCGGCCCAAGGTGGGTGCGGGGCCATGTGTGGAGACTCGGTATGGGCTTCATTTGCATAAGGGGTCTCATTTGCATAAATATTTGCATAATGTTACCATACACTAACTTTTAGTAAACATGCCTCTTAATGAGTGTATGGATAAAGAAAAACTAAAAGATTTCTACATTACTATAATCCAGTGCCAACCGCCAGGCACCTTAGGAACTACTACAAACACTGCCCACTTAGAACCCATAGCAAACCCGTCGTATCATAACAGCACTACCAGGACTCACAAAGAACCATACTCTACCTATCAAAAGGCAACACTGCAAATATTAAACCAATACATTTCAGAGAGTAACAATACATGACCTACTGGGGAAAGAGAACAAGTGGCAATGTCAAATAGGAATTACATAAACAGAATACTCAGCTCAGTTACACATGCAGAACATAGACCATCACCACACAAGGAATCACAATTTAGAAACAGGAAGACAATAATTAAACTAGGAACCCCAAAGCCAAACTTGGAATGTACAACACTGTAGAAATAAAACTATAAATTAATTTCCTCTTGTACTAAACAAAGCACAGACGTTAATGATGCACATTTCCCAGAGCTGACATATTCCAATTAATAAATTCAAAATAAAGAGATATTTTTCTACCTTTTGTGTATTTTTTTTTCTGTTGCAATTCCTCCAGCCACTTTCTTCTGATTCTTTGTGTCTTCTGCTAACTCTCCATCGTCTGCTGTCCATTTGTCCATTCTTCTCTCTTCTAGTTTTTTTTCCATTCTCTCTCTACATCTGCTTTAACATACTAATCTTTCTCCTTTTGCTCTTTCCTCATTCCTATTTCATCCACTCAAATTTTACCCCTCCATCATCAGTCCCCACTTACTCTCCCAATGCCCGGCCATTGTAGATTTTTCTTCCCTCCCACACAAAATATTTTTCCCTCTCCATTTCACTCTCCCAGCCCCAACCCATTCTAATCCTCCCCCGACATCAGCTCCCTTCTAGTTCCAGCCCCACCCAGCATCCACTCCCTTCTAGTCCCCGCATCAGCTCATTTCCAGTCCTAGCCCCCATCAGCCAATTTCCAGTCCTATCCTAGCCCCACCATCAGCCCATTTCCAGTCCTAGCTCCCCTATCCATTTCCAGTCCTATCCGAGTCCCTCCATCAGGGAGGAGTAGCCTAGTGGTTGGGGCAAGGTACTTCAGGCCGGAAGGTCAGGAGTTCAAATCCCACTAGAGGACAGCAACCTTGGGCCGGAAGGACAGGGGTTTCTAGTCCCACAGATGCTCCTTGTGGTCTTGGGCAAGCCACTTAACCCTCCACTGCCCATGTTCCCTGTAAGTATTAGTGTATGTGTCTCATATCCCCGTGTGTTAAATGTATCCCCCAATTGTGTTGTGACCGCTTTGATTGAAGGATAAGGCGGTATACAAAACTGTCTAAATAAATAAATCAGCTCATTTTCAATCCCAGCCCCATTAGCCCATTTCTAGTACTTTCCTAGCCCATCAGCCCATGTCAAATCCTAGCTCCCCTCCACTTGGCCCATTTTCAATACAAGCCCCCCATGAGCCTACTGCCAGTTCTAGCCCCTCCATGAGTCCATTTCAATCCAAGCCGCCACCACAGCTCATTTCCAATCTTAGCACCCCCCCCAACAGCCCATTTCCAGTCCTATCCTAGCCCCTCCGCCAGCCCATTTCCAGTCCTAGCTCCCTCCCTTCACAGACCATTTCCATTCCAAGCCCCCCTCATCATCAGCTATTTGCAGTTCAGGCCCCCCTTCCACTCAGCCCTTTTCCATTCCAAGCCCCCCTTCCCATCAGCTTTTTGAAGTTCAAGCCCCCTTCCACTCAGCCCATTTCCATTCCAAGCCCCTGTCCCCATCAGCTATTTGCAGTTCAAGCCCCCCCTTCCACTCAGCCCATTTCCAGTCCTAGCAACCCCCCAGCCCATTACCAGTCCTAGCCCCCCATAGCCCACCAGTCCTAAGCCCCCCATCAGCCCACTTCCAGTTCTAACCCCCATCACTCCATTTTCATTCTTAGCCCCCCCATAGCCCATTACCATCGTAACCCCCCCATCAGTCCATTTCCAGTCTTAACCCCCATAGCCCATTAGCAGTCCTAACCCCCCATCAGTCCATTACCAGTCCTAGCCCAACGCAGCCCATTACCAGTCCTAACTCCCCATAGCCTATTACCAGTCCTAACCCCCATAGCCTATTACCAGTCCTAACCCCCTCTTCCCCCCATTTTCAGTCTTAGCCCCCCCATTGGCCATTACCAGTCCTAACCCCCCCCATCAGCCCATAGCCATTAACCAGTCCTAAACCCTCCCCCCATCAGCCCAGGTAAATTACAAAAAAACCCCTGTCTGCTGCTGCTGCCGCTGCCACCATGGCAGCGGCAGAATCGTGTCCCGCTGGCCCCTCCCCCGCCCGGCAGAGCCCTCCATCTCTGCATCAATCCCTCTCCGCACAGGCTTTCAGAGCCGCGAAGGGACAGTTTCTCCCTCATGGCTCTGTTAAGCCCGCCGGCGCTGATGGGAAACAGGCATTTCCTGTTTCCCATCAGTCCCGGTGGGCTTAAAAAAGCCGCGAGAGGGAAACTCTCCCTTCATGGCTCTGAAAGCTGGCGTGGAGAGGGACTTATGCAGTGAGGGAGGGCTCTGCCGGGCAGGCGGGGAGGGGGCCCGTGGGACACTTGATTCTACCATTGCAATGGTGGCAGCGGCAGCAGCAGCAGCCAGTTTTTTTTTTTTTTTTTTAAATTTACTGAGGTCTGTAAATGAAGAATGTTGTTTGCGCGGGGCCCCCTGAAACACAGGGCCCTGTGCAAACAACATTCTTGCTCGATGGACGGGCCAGCCCTGCATGGGACACCAATCTCAATACTGCTTGCCCTGTGACAGTAGTTACGAACACCACCCCGTGTCTTCCATGGGGGCTTGCTTCGATGTGGGTTGGGCCTGGTACCATGCCATCTGACTTGTGGAAGAGGATAGGGTTTCTGCTGTGGAAAGGGATTTTGTTTTTCCTGTATCTTTCCCACCGTTGTTATGCTGAATTGGTGCTGTTTTTCCAAATGATGTAACATGCCACTGTTTGTATGATGACCCACCAGCTTCCTCTGCTAATGTGCTGCCTAAAGTAAGTGCATTCTACATACCTTGGATCAAAAGTCACTGTAAAATGCTTTTATACATGTGAAGTTTTATGAGACTTCCCCCAGACATCCTTGTGCAGAGGGCCTGCTTCTCTTGCTTCTACTCCTAGACCCATGGGTGGGGGCAGAGGAGAGGATGAGAGGCCAGTGACATCCTTCCCACTCTCTATTGTTCCTTCTGTGCAGACCTCTTGGCCTTGGCACTCCTCAGCAGTTGGCACACTAACAATGATCTTGTCATCAGCCTCTTCAGCCAGTATGTGATGATTCAGATGTAAATCCCAGCTCTGTCCATGGACTGCCCTAGCACTACCCAGATAGTGCTGAGATTGTCAGTGGTCAGAGAATATATTTAGTGTCCATAGCCAGATAATGTTGCTGAATATTCCTCTTACTGGGATTTATCGAGTTAGCAAATTTTGCTAACCAGTTAAGTCATTTTGAATATTTGACCCCTATGAAATTATGAAGAGAGGCTCCTAAGGCATTACAATTTTCTCCTTGGATGATCAATTATATTTTATGAAATTATACTGATTGAAGAAGCCATTTGTCTGTTGCTGTGAGGTGGTCTGTTTATTGGATTTGCTTCAATAAAATTTAAGTTAAAAAGAGTGCTTCTATTTTTCCCTTAATGCATGTCTGGAAAAATCCAACTAATAAAACTAATGGTAATTGCTTTTACTGGAAAGACTGTAACACTTTGGATATCAGAGTTTTACATCATTTACTGCATTACCCATGCAATGAGTTTGTCTTACAATGAAAATGACTTTGGAGGAGCAGGAGACAGACCTGGCTTGATGGAAGGTGGATACTCCTCCTCTTCGCAAGGACAAATGATGGTTTGAGGAGCAGGAAGGATACCCATAGTTCCTTGGCAATGTGTCTTGAGTAACATTATCAAGGAGTGACTGGGCTCTTGAATAAAAGCTGATCCCTACAACAGAATGCAGCAATGGATGTGTGACTGTGGGCATTCTGAAGGGGCATACCCAAAGGGGTACACCCCATCTCTTCAGAGTCCCTTCAGAGCATTCAAGGAATGAGGAGCAGGAACTCTGGTTGACCCCTTACCCAATATGGTGAAGAGGAAGGGGAAAAGGAGGTAAATCGTAAAACACACAATACTCCACCAATATGTGAAAGCTGTGAACAAAATTGCGAGCCCTATATCAACTGTTAGTAATGCCTCCTCTCATGAGGCCTCCTTAAATTTAAGTGATAGGACACCACCTCCCCATTCTGGTTTGATTAGTAGAGATGAATAGCTGTCTCTCTAGAGTCTGATTCAGCAGTCTTCTCTTATTGTGAACCCAGAGCAAAGTTTCCATGAGACTCCTGTTTTGAAAAATGGAGGACCTAGTGGGATTCCTCTTCTCTGAGTTATGCCACTCCCTTCTATTATGGGAGCTGTGTCTCAATAAAATGTTGACTTTGCTTCTTCAGATATTTCCTTAAAAGATAGATAGTTGATTGTTTCACGTAAGGAAGCATCACTGAAGGGGACTTTGACTCATCTGTGTAAATTTTCTAGTAAGACTGTTAGCAAACATTTGGAATATGATAGAATGATGAAAGGCATGAGAGAGAGATTGGGGAACATTAAGGCTCAGGTGACATTGATGCATTCTGTAGACTCAACTACTATTAAAGATAGTGTAGTTTTGCATACTAAAATTGAGCAAGTGGAAAATTTAACAAGGGCTGAACATTTAAGGTTGCTTAATTTCCCCAGGTCCCATCAGGTTTGAGTGGAGGAGTGGCCTAGTGGTTGGGGCAAGGTACTTCAGGCCAGAAGGTCAGGAGTTCAAATCCCACTAGAGGACAGCAACCTTGGGCTGAAAGGACTGGGGTTTCTAGTCCCACAGGTGCTACTTGTGGTCTTGATCAAGCCACTTAACCCTCCATAGCCCATGTTCCCTGTACAATAGTTATCTCCAAGTTATAATGCCCTGTTCAATGTCAAACTGCACTGATGCAGAATAGTGTGGTATATAAGAGAATGTAAATAAAATCTGTCTCCCTTATAGCTCCTTAGGAAATATTTAAAAGAAGTGTTAAGACACATTTCAGCAAAGGTTGAGGGGGACATATTCAGCGACAGTGGCCAGTGTGATTAAAATAGCTGGTGGTTGCCATTTTAAACTAACTCTGAATATTAAGTGCTGGGCCATATATGGCCAGTGGCACTGAATATCCAGAATGCCCGCATAGTAACTTAGCCATCTAGTACAGGGGTGGACAGTTCCGGTCCTGGAGGGTCGCAGACCAGTCAGGTTTTCATGATGTCCCTAATATGAGATCTATTTGCATCTACTGCCTTCCATTGTATGGAAATAGGTCCATGAATATTCATTAGGGACATCATGAAAACCTGACTGGTCTGCGGCCCTCCAGGACCAGAATTGCCCACCCCTGATCTAGTAAATATTCAGCTGCTGGCCAGATAGCTAAACCAGCTAAGGCTAGGTTTGTGGATTTCTGGCCTAATTTTAGCAGGTTTTGGTTAACAAGTTAGCAGCTATAACTGATGAATGGCCAACTTGTTGTTGCCCCTGGAACTCCCCGGTACTAAGTGGTTAGCGTTGGGGTGTTCAGCTGGGCTAAGAGGAGATATTCAATGGTACAAGCTAGGTATGTACCACTGAGTATCCCCCTCAACAAGATTAATGCAGTTAGTTATCCACGTTGATCCCTTTGAATATGCCCCCATATGTCTTTTGTTAATCTATATTATCTTCCTAGAGAGCTCAGGATCGAGGCAGGTGAGGAAGGATTAATAGCCCAGGAATTTCAATGGATAGTTTGGAGCTCACTGCCTTCCTGGAATCCTCCCAGGATAATATTGTTACTGAGTGGTTCTGATAACAAGTACAGTCAGGGTTCCCTTTGTTGTGTCGGAGTGATAGGGCTTGCTCTTGGCACCAGATGCCCAACATGCTTTCAAAGTAATTCACATCTTTTCAGTGTTGTTTAGTACTGAGAACAGCACTAAACTTCCCAGAAGTAGAGGCGAAGTGCACAATAATAAATGTAACAAGTAATATTTTATTTAAAATGAAGGTCCGTAAAAGCTATAAAATGTGGTCTGCTTCTGATTTAAGTATTACATTTTGACAGTTAACTGAACATAGTTTCTCAAGACAACAAAGAAATTGTCAGTTTGTTTCTATTACATTGCTAATGCCCACAGTTACTTTACAGGGGACATTTGCAAAGAGATACTTTTCTCAGCTTGAACAACAGTAGCTGTCAGAGAAGTATCCTTTTATATTCTTTCACTTAGTTTCCTATTAAATAAATGCAAAAATAAGTGCTGAAATGTTGTGTCTACTTTATTCCTATTGCTGAAGCTCAAGTCTGAAAATATCAGAAGCGCACTGCTCTGGTTTGTACTCACAACTCTGTGCACTGTTTGCCAACAAAAAGCCCCACAGAGACAAAAAATTGTCTTTAGAATAAATTCTCCTAGCTTTAGCTTCTTGTATAAAGAAGGTGTTTAATAAAAGGAATTTCTTTCTTTTTGGAAAGTGTAACCTCTGGCTCGACTATAGCAAGGCTTTTGACTGTGTAAACCATGAGAAACTCTAGGGCCACATTAAGAAGCATGGGTATACCAGAACACCTGATTGTTCTCTTGCACAATCTGTACATTGATCAAGAAGCAACAGTTTGAATGGAACAAGGAGAAACAGAATGGTTTAAAATAAGCAAAGGTGTAAGACAAGGCTGCATACTTTTCCCCTACCTGTTTAATTTATATGCAGAACAAATCATCAGAGAAGCAGGATTGTATGAAGACAACAGAGGTGTGAAGATTGATGGAAGACTCATCAACAACCTTCACTATGCTGATGATACCACATTAACTGGCTGAAAGTGAAGATGATCTGAAACATTTGCTTCTCACAATCAAAGAACATAGTCTCAAAATGGGCCTGCACCTTAATGTAAAGAAGACAAAGATCATGACAACTGGCATAATCAACAGGTTCATCGTTGAAGGAGAAGAAATTGAAATCGTGAATAACTTTAACCTACTTGGATCAACTGTCAATAAAGAAGCAACAAGTAGTCAAGAAATCAGATGACGCATTGCTCTTGGCAGAATGGCTATGAAAGACCTAGATAAGATTCTCAAGAGCAGAGATGTCTCTCTCCATACAAAGATTTGACTTGTTCAAGCCATGGTATTTTCAATAACATCACATGGATGTGAAAGCTGGACAGGAAGAAAATTGATGCCTTTGAATTATGGTGCTGGCGGTGAATACTGTGTATACCATGGAATGCCCGAAGAACAAACCAGTCGGTACTAGAGGAGATCAAACCTAAGCTTCCTTTAGAAGCTCAGATGACAGGACTTCAACTTTCATACTTTGGACACATCATGCAAAGAGAGAGATCATTAGAGAAAGACATCATGCTTGGCAAGATAGAAGGTCAGCGCAAAAGAGGAAGGCCAGCAATGAGATGGATCGATACAATAACAACAGCTACGGATATCAGTCTAACAATGAGCCGCCTGACTGAAGACCGAACACAATTTAGGATAGAAAACACCCACAAACAGGAAGAGAAGTGAGGGACATCTTGAACAATTTTCAGAAGACTATGTTCATGAGAAACTAGCTCAACTTAAAGTAGACAAAGCGATGGGACCGGATGGGATACACCCTAGAATACTGAGGGAACTTGGGGACATTCTAGTAGCTCCACTGACTGACCTTTTCAATGCCTCGTTGGAGTCAGAAGTGGTGTCAAAGGCCTGGAAAGAAGCTCATGTGGTGCCTTTACACAAAAGTGGAAGTAAGGATGTGAATGAAAACTATAGGCCGGTTAATTTAACTTTGGTAGTGAGTAAATTATTGGAACCGCTCCTGAAAGACAAAATAGTGAGGTTTCTGGAGTCCAGCGGATTACAGGATCTGAGGCAGCATGGATTCACCAGAGGCAGGTCTTGTCAGACAAATCTGATTGATTTCTTTGACTGGATGACCAGGGAGTTGGACCGAGGGAGAGCCCTAAATGTGGTGTATTTAGATTTCAGTAAAGCCTTTGACACTGTTCCTCACAGGTGACTTATAAACAAACTGAGCACCCTAGGGATGGACCCTAAAGTTACTGCTTGGGTTAGAAATTGGTTGGGTGGGAGGCAACAAAGAGTACAAGTAAATGGAGCTCACTCTGAGGAGAAGGATGTTACCAGCGGTGTGCTCCAGGGATCTGTCCTTGGTCCGATTCTTTTTAACATCTTGGTCCAATTCTTTTTAACACCAGAAGGGCTGTCGGGTAAGGTTTGTCTCTTTGCGGATGATACCAAAATCTTCAATAGAGTAGACACCCAGGAAGGTGTAGATAACATGAGGAGGGATCTAGCTAAGCTTGAAGAATGGTCTAGAATTTGGCAGCTGGGATTTAATGTTAAAAAATGTAAGGTCATGCATTTGGGCTGCAGCAATCCAAGGGAGCAATATAGTATAGGGAGTGAAGTACTTTTGTCCACTAACGAAGAGCGGGACCTAGGCGTGGTTGTGTCTGATGATCTTAAAGTAGCTAAACAGGTAGAAAAGGCAACGGCAAAAGCTAGAAGGATGCTTGGGTGCATACGGAGAGGAATGGCTAGCAGAAAAAAGGAGGTGATAATGCCTCTGTATAAGTCTTTGGTGCGACCTCATTTGGAGTATAGTGTGCAATTCTGGAGACCGCACCTTCAGGAGGATGTGAACAGGATGGAGTCAGTCCAGAGGGTGGCTACTAAAATGATTAGTGGTCTTCATCATAAAGCTTATGAGGACAGACTGCAGGATCTTAATATGTACACCTTAGAGGAAAGGCGGGATAGAGGTGATATGATTGAGATGTTTAAATACCTCCGTTGTACATAAACAAACTCAAACAGGTCAATATCAGAGCTAGAAATGGTATTCCATAGACAAAATGAAATAAAAAGCTCCACTACCTAATCACAAAGTAGCTTATACAACTTTAGCAATTAAAGGATCAGGGTTTAGACCTCAGTACGCCTACAAGAACCAACAACCATAAAAATGGCAATAATGGTTCGAACGAGGCGTGATCGCATCACCGGTCTAATCAACCCCCTCCATCCTCATATACAAATAACATAAGAGCATGGCGTGGAACAAATGTCTTCAACATACAACAGTCACATCATATTCACCACATTAATGATATTTTGAGGAACATTAGTAATATTTTAAAAACATTTTCAAATCAAACAAACTTCCCTAATGTCTCAGTAACCAAATTGAACTTTTCTCCTAATCCACGCCAAACTCATAAACAAAATTTTCCAGCTTCAACAGAGCCCCGACACCTCCTAGACGTCCTAGAGCATTTTGCAGATGCTGCCTCAGGGGAATATGCACTCAACCATGAACTTAACCACAAACAGGGACTATCAGTCTCCGACCAGCTGGATCTTCCAGCAGAATCCAATACTGCACATCTAAAAAGACCCGGCGTCTGATGTCATAACCACTCCCCACACAACTCCATACCCGGTATTTAAAGTTAAACAAACGCTTTCCAATCAATACTAAAATTCAACCCACCAGGAATGACCATGCCAAGCAAAAATATCCAACGCTGCTCTCTATACACTAAATATTGTTCCCAAGTCATATACTGAAAACCTCCAATAACCCATTCAATGCTAAAACACCGTAACTCAGCAAACTGATGTCCATACTGTAAACAGTGACCCACCAAAGGGGCCTCACGTTTTTACAGCGCAACCTACTTTTGTGCTTGCCCAAACAAATACGCAGAGACCGAATAGTCTTACCTACATAAAGTAATGAATAAGGGCAAAAAGTCCCATAAACAACAAAATCTGATATGCACGAAGTGCTGGATTTTAACAGATATTCTTTCCCCCTGTAACAAAAACGATCAGATTCAAAACATACATCACAAAAAGCACATTGTCCACATTTCACATGCCCCATGTTCTGCGCACGTACATCTTCAACCTGCCGTAACCGAGAGGGGCTCAAAATCTCTTTCAAATTTCGGTTTCTTTGCCAAACACATCTTAAACCCCTATCTTCAAGACCAGGGACCATCCTAATCACATTACTGTGCTTCTCAATAATCTTCTGTATCTTCACACTAAACGGAGAATATCGAGAGACAAAATTCACATGCCCATCATCCTTTACCGAACGATCCCGCGGACCAGGCCTTATCATTAAAGAGGGCTCGCTTATATGCACGTTCCACCACCCTAACGGGATAACCCCTTTTCAAAAAATCTTCCTTCAACGAAACCGCCTGAGCCTTAAAATCACTCATTGTAGAACAATTCCTACGGTACCGGATAAACTGTGAAAACGGTAAACCCCTAATCAAACTCTTCGGGTGGGCACTCGTATAATGCAAAAAGGTGTTTTTGTCAGTTAATTTTTTATGCACGATTATCCCCCAACCTTCAGCTAGCCTTTGAACTTGGACATCTAAAAACACAATCGTCTGAGCATCATAAGTAATCGTGAATTGCATATTAGAATCTACAGTATTTAACCAAGCATGAAACTGCATAAGAGATTCCACATCACCTTCCCATAACAAAAAAATATCATCAATGTAGCGCCGCCATAATCTAATTAGAGAAGAATACGGTGAACACTTCAACCAACGCTCCTCATAGAACCCAATAAAAAGATTGGCTACCGATGGGGCAAAGGAGGCTCCCATAGCAACTCCTTTTTTCTGCTGAAACATTTCCTCATTGAAACAGAAATAATTCTTACATAATGTCAACCGTGCTATCTGCATCAAAAATTCCAACTGTTCTACCCCACTATCACCCCGACGCTGCAACCCTAAACGAATAGCATCTATTGCTGCCCCCTGTGGGATGCTGGTGTACAAAGCATTCACGTCAAGGGTAACTAACAATATGGATCTCTCCCTTGCCCAATCAGCAGCCCCATTTAATATTTCCAAAAAATGCATGGTGTCCCTAATATAGGAAGGGATGGTCATCAACAAAGGTCATAAATAAGAATCAAGTAACCTAGACAATGGTTCAAGGACCGAGCCTCATGTTGATACAATCGGCCTACCCGGGGGTGGTATCACACCTTTATGAATCTTAGGGAGCAGATATAATTGGGGAATGGAGGGAGATTTAACGTTCAAAAACACCTTTTCCTTCTTAGAAATATAATGCATTGACAACGCTCGCGATGTTAATTGTTTAATCTCAATCTGCAACACCGCTGTGGGATCTTCAATTAGCTTAACATATACGGCAGTGTCAGACAACTGACGATATGCCTCAATAAGGTAATCGCTTTGATTAATGACCACTATGGCCCCTCCCTTGTCTGCACGTCTAAAATCTAAATCCAACCGTGCACTTAAGCCATCCAATGCCAGTTTTTCCTGCCTTGATAGCACACATTTAGATCTCCACAAAGTGGTGCCCGCCAGGGCCTCAATATCATGAAGCACCAAATCTCAAAACACCCCTAAATTCGGGTGTGGGGGACCCTGGGGGGCTCCAAGTGGATTTGAATGGAAGGGAAATATGCTTAAAAGAGGACCCATCCCCAACATCTTCAGACCCTATCCCCCCATCATCTAATGCTGCAAAATAATTCTTTAAGGCCAACTTCCTAATAAACCTCTCAAAATCAACCCTTTTTATGGTTGTTGGTTCTTGTAGGCATACTGAGGTCTAAACCCTGATCCTTTAATTGCTAAAGTTGTATAAGCTACTTTGTGGTTAGGTAGTGGAGTTTTTTATTTCATTTTGTCTATTAAATACCTCCGTGGCATAAATGTTCAGGGAGAGAGCATCTTTCAATTGAAAGCAAGTTCTGCTACGAGGGGACATGGGATGAGGGTGAAGGGAGATAGATTCAGGAGTGATATGCGGAAATATTTCTTTACGGAAAGAGTAGTGGATCTGTGGAATAGTCTCCCAGTGGAGGTGGTAGAGATGAGGACAGTAACTGAATTCAAAAAAGCATGGGACAAACACAGAGGATCTCTAAATGAAAAAAGGGACTGTTGTAGTTGTTCATATGGAAGGACAGACTAGATAGGCCATGTGGTCTTTTTCTGTCGTCGTATTTCTATGTTTCTATTCAGAGGGTCGCCATGAGTCGACTCCAACTCGACGGCACTTAACAACAACAACAATAACAACAACCTCTGGCCAGGGAAGTGCTTCTGTGTAGGTGTGTGCACACACTTATCTCAACTCCCAAGGTTTTACTCAGGTCCGGTCAGGTTAGTTGTTCTCATTCCATTGAATGTTACTCTTTGACCGGGAAATAGTTGTCCTCATATTTTTTTTCTTCACCCTTTCCCAGGGCAGGTGGCCCTATTTTCTTTTTTTACCCTTGCCAATATCCATATGTTAATTCTTAAAAATAAATTTTCCTTTTTGAAAATGTACTTTTCTCTTAAAACCTGATAAACAACTACTGAAGTCCCTATACAGACAGAGGTAATTCCATTCAGGGCACATCTGACCCGTCCAGACGTCCAGAATGTGGATGAGCCAGATGTGCACCTGATTTTGATCCCATGGGGGCTATATGCCCCGTGGGATCAGAATTGGGTGCAATCGGCCTGTATGGGCTGGCCATTCCCCGATTCTAAGCTGTAGGATGTCCAGCCCCCTCACCGCACAAGGTAGCCAGGGTTCCTGCATGGAGCATTGGAGCCCGCTCCTGGCCGCCTGCCCCTCTGCTCTATTCCCTGCCACCTGACCCCCTGATCAAGTCTTCTAAGGCTGGGGTCAGGCCCTGGAGGACCCCTGTACTCCCTCACCTCCTCTCCTGGATCCTCATGCACTGCCAGACGATGTCAGGGGAACCTATTGCACCTCTGAGGTGGAATAAATTCCCTGTGCTTCTGCACCTCCTTGGACATACAGGGCCTTCAATGGAATAAGCCCTATATGTCCGAGTTGGAGGTCATGCCTACATCCCGCCCTCACTCCTCCCTCGGCCTGCCCTTTCTGCCCTCTTGCAGAGCTCCCCGCACATCCCAGCAGTGTGTGCAGGAAGCTATTTGGTCAGAATCAGGTATGGGGGATTAGCGGTGGCTGGATGCCTATGTTGGACATCCAGCCCCTGCTATTTGTGATTGGAATGACCCCCCTCACTGTCTGTGTAAAAACAAAACAAAAGAATCTTCAACCCCCTCTATTTAAGAGATTGAAAATTTCACCCGCAGAAATCAAGTATGTATCAATCATTCTTTTCTCTTTCACACCACCATGTTACTGGTATCAGACAAATCTGTAGCTATCATTAAAATAGCCACTTTCTAGATTTGGTGCACTGCTTCAGTCTTTTGCGTCAACTGATTGCAGTCTTTTGGGTAATCTGTTCTTTCCCCTAAAGAATCAGCTCTTAGGCCATGCTCAAGGCAGTTAGGTACCACAAACTGATGAGTTTCTTGGTGTGCTTTTCAGTCATCACCTTTCCTTTTCATATCACATTTCTTGCACCATTCAATGGTGCTTCTTTTTCCTTCGGCAGATCCATTCTGTTCATAAATTCTTTGATCTGAAATCATCCCACTTGCTTCTTCTCTCCTTGTTCATCACTCATTTGGATTATGCTAATTTGCTTCTATCTTTGACCCGCAAATTCAACAGTACTACTACTCTCTTCCTCACCGAACATTGGCTTCCAGTTACTTGTCAAATCCATTTTCCATTCTGGTAATCTTTCTGGTATTCCTATATAAAACCCTTTGTTAATATACAACACAGGGTGAAAGGGGATAGATTCAGGAGTAATATATGGAAATATTTCTTTACGGAAAGAGTGCTGGATCTGTGGAATACTCTCCCAGTGGAGGTGGTAGAGATGAGGACAGTAACTGAATTCAAAAAAGCATGGGACAGACACAGAGGATCCCTAAAGAAAAAAAAGGGGACTGTTGTAGTTGTTGATATGGAAGGACAGACGAGATAGGTCATGTGGTCTTTTTCTGTCATTATTTTTCTGTTTCCACAGTATGTTTCTAACACCTTTTAAACACAGCAAAAAAAAAAAAAATCCTTAAAAAATCATCAAAACACCTTCTTATATTTTCCCAGTCCTACCAGTGACCCAGTTAACCCACCTATGAGTCCAACCCAGCCAATAGACTCCTGCAGACTTCAGTGAATTTAAACCTTCAAACCTCTTTTCTCCTTGGGGTTCAAGCCACTCTGTTCCTATCTTGATCACCATTACTGGCTCTAGCTTACCCCTTTCTAGCACCAGATATCATTTCCTTTACTTATTGAAGTCAGCTAGCATCACCTCTGAAATAAGGCACTGGCCCTTTATTTATTTTTTTTTTTTCAGTTTTAAACAATCTTTATTTAAAGTAAAGTAAGCATACAATCAAGTCCACATCAAGGAGACAGTCACCAAACACAAGCAAGGCAACAAGATCCAAAATAATTAAGCCCAATTTTACATGAGCGGAAAAAGCAACTCACGATAATTCCTTACTGATCAAAAATGCCTCAAACTGTCCAACATCGAGAAACACATATTTAATGCCTTCCAACACCAAAATACATTTGCAAGGATATTTCAGAAAGAAGGAAGCCCCAATGGCAAGGGTCTGATCTTTTAAAGCCAAAAACGCTTTCCTCCGGACCTGAGTAGCCCTACTCACGTCCGGGAATATTTGTATAGAGTCCCCACAAAAAACCTGATTTTTCTTTTTAAAATATAAACTCAAAATCAAATTTTTATCCTGTAAAGAAAAAAAAGAAACAATCAAAGTAGCACGTTGAGAAATTAAATCTATAGAAGATTCCAAAAACTGAGAGACATCTAAGGACTCTGTGCCATTGGGATGCCCTTCCTGTTCTACAACTGGAGAGGAAGCCTTAACCGGTGGAATCATAGGAATATAATAAATGGAGGAAAACTTAATAGAATACACATCTTCAATTAGCAAGACCTCCTTAAAATATTTTTGTAATAAAATCAATGGGGAAAGATAATGGGTACGAGGAAAATTGAGGAAACGCAAATTTTTTGAACGATTAGTATTCTCAAGGGCTTCTAACTGATGGTGGATTAATAGAAGAAGAAGCAGCAGCCTCTAATACAGTAAAGCAACCCTCCAATTTAGACAATAACGTCTTATTTTTAGACAACAAATTATCATGTTCTGAGAGCTTCTGTACCACTTCCCCAGAGAACCGTTCTACTTGGGAAAAGGAAGCACGAAAGGAACCTTCCATACGCGCTAACAATTCCCAAATATCTTTCAAAGAAACCTCAGCAGGTACAGTTACTTCCAGAGATCCAGAAGAAAATATCACCGGGGAAGGCAACTTAACTTTCTGTTCTCCCAAGGCGGTCAAGGATGAGAATTCCTGATCACACGGAGGGTTTTCACCGGGTATACCCTCCCAGACAGAAAGCACCTCCAGAACCTCTTTCTCCTCGGGTTGAGCAACCCCCAGCATAATAGAGGAAGAATCAGACACAGTACTCACGGACTCCCTCGACTGATCTTTCTCCGAAGCAGATGTTCCAGGACCCATAAGATGACGATCCATAGGTCCAACAATTTTGCCGGCTTTAGCAGAAATAGCAGGAAATACCTTCTTCCGCCGTCGACCCATGAGACCATGTGAAAAGCTCCTCAGAGCTCCGAAGGGGCTCCAAAGGGGCATGGCCTGCCCCTTTGGTCACGCCCCTTCGGGCACGCACCCACGGGTACGCGCCCGCGGGTCGTGTTCCGCGGTGGGCCGACGCTGAAATAGCGGCCCAGAGGGGGCGGGGTCACCAAGCTCCTCCTCTCCACAGCACCGCACCAGGATCTGGTCAGGTAACAGGCAAGCATCTCACCGGGCAGCAGCGGGCCAATGCTGAAATAGCGGCCAGGAGGGGGCGGGGTCACCAAGATCCTCCTCTCCACAGCACTGCACCAGGATCCGGTCAGGTAACAGGCAAGCATCTCACCGGGCAGCAGCGGGCCGATGCTGAAATAGCGGCCCAGAGGGGGCGGGGTCATCAAGCTCCTCCTCTCCACAGCACCGCACCAGGATCCGGTCAGGTAACAGGCAAGCGTCTCACCGGGCAGCAGCGGGCCGACGCTGAAATAGCGGCCCAGAGGGGGCGGGGTCACCAAGCTCCTCCTCTCCACAGCACCGCACCAGGATCCGGTCAGGTAACAGGCAAGCGTCTCCTGGCCCTTTATATTTTGAGCTGCTCAGCCATAGCCAGACTCTCAGTAGTCCTCTCCTCTCTCATCCAGGAATCTCTCATAGGCTCTGACAACCTCTAGACATCATCACTTAATTTTTGGGACGGTGGTACATTAAATTTTGGAACGTGAAAGTTGGCAACAAAGAAGAAGGCAAAGTGGTTGGAAAATATGGACTTGGCAATAGAAATGAAGCTGGAGAAAGACTGATAGAATTCTGCAAGACCAACGATCTATTCATCTCAAACACCTTCTTCCAGCAACACAAGTGGCGACTGTACACATGGACTTCACCCAACGGACTGTACAAAAATCAAATTGACTACATCTGTGGAAGTCCACAATGGAAAAGCTCTGTAACATCAACAAAGACAAAACCTGGAGCTGACTGTGGTACAGGTCAACAACTACTAGTATGCAAACTCAAGCTAAAGTTGAAAAAGAGCAAGTCACTCATGAATGTAGCAAAATATGACCTTGAGAATATATCACTGGAATTTAAAGACTGCCTGCAAAATCAATTTGTTGCTTTAGATACAAATGACAGAGCTCCAGAACAGTTATGGAATGTCATCAAGAAGGTTGTGTTGGAAGAAAGCGAGAAGTCTCTACAAAAGGTGAAAAAGCAAAAACAGCCAAAATGGATGATGGAAGAAACTCTGAAAATTGCCCAGAAATGCAGAGAAGCTAGAACCAGAGGAGAAAGAAAGGCAATCGCAGACCTCAAGAGGGATTTACAATGTGCAGCATGGCAGGACAAGAAAAAGTTCTACAATGATGCATGCAAGGAAATAGAAGCAGAAACTATTACAGGAGAAACAAGATCGGCTTTGCTAAAGTTAAGAGTTAAAGAAAAAAATCCAGCCTTAAATTAGAATGTTACAAGATGCTCAAGGTTCTATATTGAATGATGCTGAGAAGATCAAGAAAAGGTGGAAATAATATATAGAGTTTTTAAATGATAAAGATCAAGTGGACCAATAGCCATTTCAACCTGTACCTTATGATCCAGAACCATTGGTGATGAAAGAAGTCGAAGCAGCATTGAAAGCCTTATCAAAGAACAAAGCACCAGGCATTGATGGCACTCCCATAGAAGTATTATAAAATCTGATGCAGCTGTTACCATACTTACAAGGCTCTGCCAAGAAATCTGGAAGACAACATCAAGGCCAGCTGACTGAAAAAGATCTGTGATCCAACTGACTGTGGAAATTATCGCACAATTGCTCGGATCTGCCAGCAAGATTCTACTGAAAATTATTCAACAGAGACTACAACCGTTTAATGTATATCCAGTTTCATTACTATGTTTCATGCATAATCAATAGTCAAAGAACCAAATTTTGATCATACCTCTCAGCAGTGAGTAAGGGGTACTTGAAACTGCTGAGACAGTTTGCATAACTACAGAAAGATACTGGGAGATCAGGGAGGGGTTCTTCTTCTAGCAGATGAATGGAGACCCATTAGAGAGGACAAAAGGACAATTCACCTAGGAGTCTTTCTCCTAGCAAACAAATGGAAACCCATTAAAGAGAACAAAAAGAACAATTCACCTAGCCTCCAAACAATCCTCTTGTCATCAATTTTAATTGTAGAGTTTTTGAGCTTCTAAAACCATGGGGGGCATCTCCCTTGAGCATCCTCAGATGTCTGACCAGCATCTTGATTGTGTACTATGTGTATGTCACCTGAAGACTTGGAGCAAACAAAGGCTGGAGAAGGACTGGTCAGATTACTATTAGCAAAGATTTATGGGGTGGATTTATTCTGATCAGATAGGCTGTTAGGCATAAAGCACTTGTAAGCTTTGATTTGTCTTGTGTTTAAATGTTTGTTTGCAGTAAATACTGTTTTTCTTTCATTACTGGCTACTCCAGTAGATTTTATGGTCCCTGGATGCTGAAGTGACTAGATCAAACAAACAAGGCATGAAACTAAGGAAACTGTTTTTGTTTTTCTTTGACCTTCAAAGTAGAGGTTAAGAGCCCTGACAGGACAATGGGGCATCCTGAGCCAGTTTGCAAATGATTTAAATCCTGAGTAAATAAGAAGGTAATCCTGGTTAATCTTTATCATTAGTATGTTATGCATCTATTCTTTGTCTTTGACTGTATATGCTATCAAGCAAACTTAAAAGTTAAAAGGGGATTTTATATATTGTGGCAAGCACCTCAAAGAGGGCATAGTTATTGTTTATATTTTACAGAACCATAAACAGCTATAACTATTGGTTAATTGCTCAGCTACATAGTAATCTGCATTTGCCTGAAGGAATCTGGACACAAGAGAGACCTATTGTTTGTTCTGCTGTCTGTGTTGAAGATAACATTTCAGATCAGTTTGATACCAGTTTCAGGTATAAGGTTTTAATTTAAATGTGACAAAGCATGATTTTGAATTCACCTCTTTGCAGTTTCATGTCATTTGAGAATGCCTGTTTCCTCAACTGTAAGATTCAAGGTAATTATTTTTTATTGTTAAGCTCTGCACTGATGACTGATGAACAGGACAGTAACACCATACAATATTGGATTTTAGGATAATTTCACCTGTTTTTCTGTATTTGAATTTTATGTGCTGGTGTCCAGAGAAAAAGTGTACTTTGTTTTGAAAGTTTTTATTTCAGTTTCAGGAGTACAGTTCCTGAGAAAACAGATATATGTTGCAGCACTGTGAGATATTAGTTTTCTTTAGTTTATACACTTGCACTTATGTTACCAAATACACTTGTTGTAGTAGTACATTATGCAGAGGTCCAGTACACACACAGCAATTACAAGATGAGTAAATATTAATAAGTTTGCTGAAATTTTGGACAGGGGCTCATCTGAAATTGCTTTGTTCCCAAGCATATAGAGTAAAGATGGAACTGAGTTCCCAGAAAATATGAGAATATTTATAAAATTATTTACAGATAAAACAATAACATTAACTTGAGTTGATTGGACAAAACCAAATCTTGCTTGATAGCAATGATCCAGGAGAGGTTTGAGAAAAAGAATGAGAGAGAGAGAGAGAGAGGCAGAAAGGTGAGACCACAGCCTAGGAAAAGGCAATAAACGTGCTGCTTCAAGTGTGATGATCTGGGCCACCAGAATTCTGACTGCTCTAAGACTCCTCGAGGACCCACAAGGCCTGAAGAACATGAACCTTGTATATTTATGCCTCTGAAGAGACATGAATAGGCAGGGGAGAGTAGGCCAAGAAGAACCCAAGGAAGTATCATCATGAGGCCCAGCCACAAATGTCGTGCAGGCCAAGAAGAACCTGAAGAAGTATCGCCATGAGGCCAACCACCAGTGCCTTGTACCCTCTTAGATCTCTCACCTCAAAAGGATATCTTTTTGACACCATAATTAATGAGTAGCTTACACAAATCCTTGTGGACACTGCAATTTCAAGATCAACCCAACAGCACTCTCACTGAGAACAGTGTATACGATAGACTCAAGTCATATGTAAGAGATATGTGGCTGTCATGTTAGGAGCCATATTTCTTTCTATCGGGATTGATGTTATAACATGTTGCAAAATAATAGTTTTATATTTTAAGGACTTTACCTAAATTGTTCCTATTGAGAATGAGCACATATGTCCATTTAGAACTACACCAATTAAGATAGTGGGAAAGGGACACTGTTTACTCATACTGTTATGCTCATTGAGAAGAATCTAAAGTTATATCTTCTACCTACCATTTGTTTACAGCAATATTAAGTTATTAACAATTGTTTAATATTCTTAGCAGCCTTGCCAAATAAGGATACATTAGTATGGTATAAAAACATGAAAAGGACCTATGTATGTAGTTGGTGGAATGATGCAGGTGATGAAGGAGTTTGTGAGGGATGAAGTGGGATATTAAGAGGAGAGACTCTGATGGACAGTAAACTGATGAAGGTAATTTAATGATGTGAAGTGATGTATCTGGCTAATGAATATGTAAACGAACAAAAAAAATAATGAGCACTTTATTCAACTATGCCGTCTCCAGAATCTTCAATTTAGGAAGTCATCTAAGCCCCAACATATACTCAACAATTAGAAATAGACACCTGGAGACAGGCTAGGTGCACCTTGCACTCTGATGAGCTTTGGAAAACCTACACTGGCCATGTGGTACTTCCAGATGCTTTTTTGCCTCCTTTTTGCCTCTGTATGTCCTGGCCAGGCATGCATGGGCAAAGGGGGATGAATTGATGACAAATTCTCACAAAATTGGTATAACTCTAAAACTTGCCAAAATTGCAGAACACGTGTGTGCAACTTGTCTGATCTGTAAACATGTAAAGATCAGTCAAGGGCATAATGGAATATTTCCTATCAGCAAATGAATCTCCAGTGATAGAGAGACAAGGAGTTAATCAAACTGCGAGACAAAATTGACACCATACGAGATAGTTACTGGTAGACCATTGAAAGTTTATAAAGCAATATTTATAGGATATGATCTTAGTAAATATGGATGAAATTAAGTTTGTCACATTGCATTGTCTCATTGTGAAATCTAATCTAGAATATTTAGTCTTTTCACTTAACATTGGTGCTGCTTTTCTGAATGAGGCCTGGAGCCATGTCACCAATTGCAATCCAGAGAGTCCAGCAGAAGGAATTGGCCAGAGTCCAGATGGAACAGACCATCCCAAGAACTCAGAACTACACACCCCTGAAATGTGTGAAGGAGTCCCTATCTGGATCAATGTGTCTCATTGAAAAAAAGGGAGCAGGGGACATGGACATGGATGAGGACAAAGGGGGCCGAGGTTTTCCCTAGGCCCCAATCAGTGTGCATACTGTAAAGAGGAGGGACATTGGAAGAACGAGTGCCCAAATCGGAGGGGGCAATATCCATCCATGAGGGGCGCAAGGGTACCTGTGCACACTACACGAGGGCGAGGCCAACCTATGGTATATCCACATGATACCTTTCTGCCCCCTCCACCAGACCTTGAAGGCCTCGCAGCAGTGGAACATTATGACTCGGATGAAGACTAGGCCAGACCGGGCTCCAAGTTTCTGTTGGGACCCCAGGAGCCTATGGTCAAGATGAACTTAGGGGACCAAGAAATGCAGTATTTTACTATACTTGCTAGTCTGGACTGTAAACAACCTGGAGTGTACTTTTCTACCTTTTTCTATAGTATTGGAACCACTCAGCCCACCTCAGCCTTTAACCAAATTCCTTTCTCTTTGCAGGTAGTTTCTACCCTTAATGCTACTGATTGTTTTGTTTTTGTAAATGCCAAAGTGGGAGGGTTTAATGTGTCTAATACTGTCTTATCATGCGATTCTGTTACAAGGGTATCATATGCATACTCTGAAGTGTATCTCCCCTTAGGCTGGTTTTTGATATGTGGGAGGGTGACCTATACCTATGTCCCTGTAAATGCCACAGATGGCCCATGCAGTATCCCGATCCTCCACCGTTTTATCACCTCCACCCTCAACGCCCTGGTGGAATGTAAGATGGCTACCTCGGTCATGGCCCTGATCCAATATACCCCCTTGCGGCCTGCCTCTAGTACTGCTGCCCTCTACTGCCCTAGCGGTTGAGGTCCAACTAAAAAAGGGGGGAGTGAGGCAGCCAGGAAGGTAGCTGTGAGGGTAACCCCTCCCCTCTCAGCCTGAGTTACAGTGAAACAAAACTTAAACACATACCCTTTCGCCCAGAGTCCAGCAGACCAGAGCATACCAGTTTAGACAGGTCATTTAGGCATGCTATATGATAGCCCACAACCCCCCCCCCCCCCAGGGGCTACTGATTGGTGGAGAGGGGATACCTGAGACAAATAAGAAGCTAGTATGGGTTTGAAAACTTACTGTATATAAGACAGTGTGTGACGCCACTTGAACTCTCTCAGATCGTTTTGTTCAGGGTGCCGGCTCTGCCTGAGACTGTGCGCACAATAAACAGCATGTGTTTGCATACCGGTCTGTCTCTGTGTTTTCATCTGAGGGTTGGAGGGACAGACTTCGAATAGATAATAGATCTCCTGCTACACTGCATAGGCCATGAACCATAGCCTTTCCTGCCTTCTTGCCCCATGTAGACCATGGATGGTGCAGCAGCCTGGTTCCATACCCCCGACCCCAATTGGATTTTTTTAAAATTTCAAATGCTGCTGCAGCCAACTAGCAGAATGGCTTTTCCTCCAGCCTGGAAACCTTAGCTCATAGCCCCTTCACAGAATCCAGCACCCCAGGTTATTAAATAAAAAATATATTTCTTTCTTTTTAACCACTTAATTACAGTATTTCAATGTGGTCAACTTTTTTAATCACAATCCATTCACAATTAGATAAAATGCCTATTTTGAAACTGTATTTCAAGGTAATACAGATTCCTTTTTGGACAGAAGATCGCGATTTTCGCTGATGTCTCCCAGGTGACTGACAGAATTATGTTAAAAGGTTTTCCTGCAGCTGAAGCCACTGGTACTAGCTCTGCAAACTACTTTCTTTTTAAAATTTCCCTGTAAATGCCTTGTGACATTTGGAGGAAATTGTTATGTCTTTTATAATGCTATTTTATTGGAAAATTTTGTGAAGTTAAAAACTTCAGCTTGATTTTTCTTCTTTGGCTTAGTCTCATTTCAAATCAGATGGGGCACAGTTAAATAATCCTTGAATTGATTGATGTTCTCTCTTAGAACCTACGTGATCTCCTGATTTTGTATGAGGAGGTACTTTCTGTTGTCTCTTTGTCTCCTCCGTATGTGGACTAGTGACTAGGACTGATTGATTTTAATATTTAGGATTGCTTTCCTTATCCTGGTTGTTTAATTCTGACTTTTCCATTTATTGTACTTTGAAGTTGTGATGGTGTGTATAAGAAACTCCCCATCCCCCACAGGATACTCCCCAGCCAAGCTTAGCACAAGGGAGATATTGCTCTGATAAGAAACCCCTTTCCCTTTAAGAGGACAAGCTGGAGAATGCCTGGGAAGGGTGTGGCCCGACTCCAGGTTTTATAGAAACATAGAAACATGATGACAGAAAAAGACCATATGGCCTATCTAGTCTGTCCTTCCATAACAACAACTACAACAGTCCACTTTTTACCTTTAGAGATCCTCTGTGTTGGTCCCATGCTTTTTTGAATTCAGTTACTGTCCTCATCTCTACCACCTCCACTGGGAGACTATTCCATGGATCCACTACTCTTTCTGTAAATAAATATTTCCGCATATTACTCCTGAATCTATCTCTCTTCACCCTCATCCCATGTCCCCTCGTAGCAGAACTTGCTTTCAATTGAAAGAGGCTCTCTCCCTGAACATTTATGCCACGGAGGTATTTAAACATCTCAATCATATCACCTCTATCCCGCCTTTCCTCTGAGGTGTACATATTAAGATCCTTAAGTCTGTCCTCATATGCTTTATAATGAAGCCCATTAATCATTTTAGTAGCAACCCTCTGCACCGACTCCATCCTGTTCACATCCTTTTGAAGGTGCGGTCTCCAGAATTGCACACTATACTCCAAATGAGGTCGCACCAAAGACTTATACAGAGGCATTATCACCTCCTTTTTTCTGCTAGCCATTCCTCTCCGTATGCACCCAAGCATCCTTCTAGCTTTTGCCGTCGCCTTTTCTACCTTATCCCAGAAAGCAAGGGACCTGGAAGAGAGAGGAGCCCAGGGTTTTCTGGAATATGTAGTGACCAGTTACCTTTAAAAGTGAATTAACGATGAGAAGGTAGGAATTGTGGTTTAAATATACTGCTATATATTCAGTCTTACTGTTAGACGTCTACTCAGCTGAAGGACTCTTGTGCTATAGAGAGCTGCTGTTTATTTGTGGATATACCACCCTGCTGCTAAAAACTGAAAGAATACTACTGAGGTGTTGTACCCAGATTGAAGGAACTTTGGAGAAAAAGCAGTTTGTTTCTTACCTGAGGTTTGTCTGTGCTGGAACAGTATTCTCTCACCCAGCAGACAGGTGCTGCTAAGACTAATTAAGGAACAGTTACAGCTGAGGAAAGCCTAGAACAACAGTGTATCTGTATCCCTACGTGTACTGCAGGCCCAAGAAGAGCCAGGGCAGTTTGCTTGGGTGTTTATACTGAAAATAAAGTATATTTTCTTTAAACCTCCTACTGGCTGTAGAATCTGGTGTCATTGCTCAGCCGCAGTATACCACGGAAGTATATAACTAAGGGGTATGTTTACTAAACAGTGCTAACGTCGCAGTGGCAATGTTATTGCATGATAATGTTAAATTACCGTGCGATAATGTCACTTATCGCGCGATAACATCTCCGGCGGTGTTAAGACGCACAGAGGGTGGAGTAAGTCGTTCCAGAGGGTGGAGAGAAGGGGGTCAATGGGTGGAGAGTGGGCGGGGAGAGGCTCCAGACACAATAACGCCGTGAAATCGGGGTCTGAAAATTAACGCCAGTGAAAACCTCATGTTAGAGGCACATTTGCAGAAGAGAGAGAAACCATTTCAGTCAGCAATGTACAGCAAAGGCAGGGAAACCAAGAAACGTGATAGTAGTGATACATGTGCAGCAACAGCATAGTGCCCAAGTACGAAAGGGCATGACGGTGAGGTTGCATATGGGGTACAGGGGGCTGCAGGTGGGACATGCAGTGGGGCAGCTGGGGCACAGGGTGGACCAGGCAGATGCCTAGGTGGCACATAGGAACACAGAAACAGAAAAACAGCAAGCCAGCAACTGACCAAGGGCAAACATGTCCACGAGTGTGTGTCCCACAGTGTCCCAGGGGACAGTACCCAGCAAGTACCCCAAAGGGCACAAAACATTGGCAGTCGGTGCTGGGGGGAAGCGTGGATGTCTGTGCAGGCACCCCTACCCCATATCACGCACCATAGGCAGCCGCCTACCTGCACACTGGATGGCCTGAGACTGCATACCATCAGCACCACCGGCACAAGGGCATGTCAGCATGGTGACGGAGGGGTGCTGGTGGTGGAGGGGCAGTGGCATCTGCCCAAAGCAGACCAAGGCCGAGCCCAGTTTAGGTGGGTGCCATGCACTGCAACAGACAAGGTCTGTCTGACAAACAGTCATGGTATCCACAGAGAATAATCTGCCTCTGTGACAACAGTTTGGTGCAGTACACACAGCCAGTATATTCAGGGGCAGAAGATCACAGGTTCAAGTACCTGCTGTGGCTCCTGCAGACCACGTCCAAATGTTTTACCCAGTACTAAACCGTGGTAATAAAGACGGAACCTTTATTGCAGATAAAATAAACACGCCATAAACGCCTTTATTTTACCCTACAGAGCACATACACCATAAACATGTGCAATCCCTAGAGCAGAGTTTCCCAACTGCAGTCCTGGAGGGCAAAACACCATTCAGGTTTCCTGCTGTCCCTAATATATATGCCTGTGATGCATTTATATGCACCACCCCCATTGTATGCAAATGTATGTCATGCATATTCATTAGGGACAGCATGAAAACTTGAACAGTGTTTGGCTCACCAGGACCAGAGTTGGGAACCTCTGCCCTAGAGCAGCAGCCAACATAGGCACAAACACCCACACCCACAGGCTCCACTATCCAATGGCTCATGGAGAGTCAGGCTGTTGGGCCCTGCGTGGTGCAGCAACTACCAATACTAGCACCTGCATACCTTAGCAATGCTGTCTTAAACTTGGAACTAAAATTACAAATAATTCTCTGCAATGCAACTAGGAAAGTAAACAATGTATCCTCTTCAAGACTTGTAACTGTATCAACTAAAAATGACAATGAGTAGCTGTGTAGGTCTCAGAAAGACTCGGGCAGCCGTTGAGGAACAACTTCACCATCAATGGAACTTGAAGCCCTTCAAACATCAACGACCATATAAAAACAGTCACCAATTCGTCAATTTTTGAATTTTTCTCCATTTTTTAATTTCAAAATAATAGTTGTGCTTAGCTTTTAGAAGAGATGTCCAGCTCGTGATGAATATCCCGACGCTGTTAAGCGCGCTCTTCTGCGTTTCACCAATGTGGTTTCCTCAGGGGAATTTAACTTTGATATGATCCCTCTTCAAAGAAATCTTCCAAGCACAATGATTTTTGGTGCACTCTCTCACACAAAACAGAAGTCAATTCTCTTCGTTACGATTTCTTTTTGTGTGAGAGAGCGCACCAAAAATCATTGTGCTTTTCAGCTTATCCCCTTGCAGCTTCATGTTATGCCCTCTAGTTTTATAGCTTCCCCGTCTTTGGAAGAGGTTTGTTTGTTCATTAATACCTCCGTGGCGTAAATGCACAGGAGGAGAGCCTGTTTCAATCGAAAGTAAGCTCTGCAATGAGGGAACATAGGATGAGAGTGAAAGAGGATAGACTCAGGAGTAATATGCAGAAATATTTCTTTATGGAATGCGTGGAATAGTCTCCCAGGGGAGGTAGTAGAGATCAGGGCAATATCTGAATTCAAGAAATGAAAAAAAGGGACTATAGTATTTGGTACGGAAGGACAGACTGGATAGGCCATATGGTCTTTTTTTTCTGCCGTCATTTTTCTAGTTGCACCTGTGCTACCTGCGCTGAGCATGGGCTTGAGATGCTGAGATGCGAATGCCCAGATGCATGCTACCAAGGTAGTATGGGGGTCAATGGTGCCAGGTAGAGTGTTTTAGTAAACATGCCTCTAGGGCAGGAGTGGGCAAACTACGGCCTGGCGGACCTTTTAATCCGGCCCCTCCCAACATTCATAAGCCTGTATGGACGGCATGGTAGTGGCTGGGCCGGCCAGCAGCTAGTGGGGGGGGCGGGGCCGTGGGCAGAGTACGGATTGAGCCGTACGTGCAGGCGCAGGCAGGGAGTTGACGTCACGTCAGATGACGTCAACTGCCTTTCCGCGCGCCTGCTAGTGAGGAGCGATCCATGCGGCGCCCGGCAGTCATTTTGTGATGCAGCTAGAAGAGAAGAAAGCGCTAGTCAACATAACAAGCAGCCTATGTGCAGATGCGTCTTATAGGGTGAAAAATATGGTAATCTCCTGAGGCCTTCTGACTAGTGTCCGTGATGGTATCTGCTTCTTCTTCAATTGCACGCTATTATTTGCACTTGCTTATTTTAATTTTTATTATTCTTCTGTTGTGTTTAGTAATTTCTGTTTTAACTCCTATTTTATTTATAGATCTTTATTGCAGAATCCCAAAATTTATATTAATTCACACATACACACCGTCCATCTACTCTTGGTCCGGCCCCCGGGTCCAATATATGGACCCATTGCGGCCCTCGAGTCAAAAAGTTTGCCCACCCCTGCTCTAGGGTATAAGGATGGAACCTCGGAGAAAAGGCATGAACTAAATCCAGTTTTCACCCCCCACCAAAAGCATGTTATGAAATTTGCTATGTGAAGAGCCACACTAGCCTCCAGAAGGGTTTCTACATGCAAAACTAGTGGTCTCTGTATTTATGGGGCTTCACAGTATGGTTTTCATGACTTCTATGGCTTCAGTGTTTGGTGTCTAGTCTTAAGAATTGTAACAACTTCTTTAGAAGTTGACTTCCTTGTACTTTATAAGAACAAGGGAATTACTCTGAAATAAACTTGGCATGCACTATTTATCTGAAGCACAGGCACGTAAATTGCAGTATGTTCTCAGCTGTCCAACCTCATATCTATTAAGTTAGCAAAGCTGCATAATGTCACAGTGCCATCTATGATAGCAGTTCTTATACCAGTTTCAAAGCACTGTAATTTTCCAGAACAATTTAGATAGAGCAGTATACATTATCTATGTAACCGTGAACGTATTTATTTCTTACAAGAGACATACTGTACTAACAGGTTTACAATTCAAAAATTTCGAGAATCAGTTCTCATAAGGAAAATAGGTTTCAAACTTTTAATTTTCTTTAATTCCTCTAATTCTCTTTACTGGTTTGACAGCATATCATCACTTGAAGAGAAATGAGCAACTGAGATTTTCTACAGTGTTCTACTGACCTGATATCTCCCCTACGTTCTGCCCACTGATATTGAATTTTAATTGAATTTTAGATTTAATTACTCTCCTTTTCCAAATCTAAACTCAAGGTAGCTTACCCCAAAATGAATGAAAATAAAGGGGTCATCCCTTTGGAAGCCTTGTTGGGACTTGCTGGAAGTTGTTAGGAGAGAGGATGGGAATAATTGGCTGGTGAATGTATGACTTATTCATGGATTTTTGGCCCTTGTACAGATAATATTGACCATTCAGATGGATTTTCGGCTCTATGCTATCTTTATAGTAAAGAGGCAAAGGGAGGGTAGAATGAGGGTGGGCTGCAAAATTACTGTTACTACTTATTGACTTGAAGACCTAAATATGCTCACTCTGGAGGAGAGGAGGGACAGGGGAGCTATGATTCAGACCTTTAAATACTTAAAAGAGTATTAATGAACAAACAAACCTCTTCCAAAGACGGGGAAGCTGTAAAACTAGAGGGCATAACATGAAGCTGCAAGGGGATAAGCTGAAAGGCAATGTCAGGAAATACTTTTTCACTGAAAGGGTGGTGGATGCTTGGAATGCCCTCCGATGGAAGTGGTGGGGACAAATACAGTGACAGAATTCAAAATGGCATGGGACAGACACAGTGGATCCCTTTTATAGCAACAGGATAAAATCAAAACAAACATAACTATCTCTTATATCTCCACAAATAGGGGTGACCTACATGGAGCAGTGGGTACACCCCTAAACAAAGGCATGGGGAGGGGTGACCTGCACGGAGCAGCAGGTGCAACTACTCTTGCTGCCTTACTGGACAGACTAGATAGACCATGCTGGTCTTTATCTGCCATCATATACTATGGGATATGTTTACTAAATGGTGATCACGTTCCCGGCACTACATGCAGCGATAACGTGAGGAATGCCATATAAGAAAGTGGGTGTTCCGGCATCAAGGTAGCAATGGCTGTTTATCACTCAATAGAGGGCGCCTTGGCTTGTTATCGCGCGGTAACCTTAATTTTGAGCCAGAGCTTTGATAAAAGCTATAGAGGTGTAGCCCACTGGTTAACACAATGTCTGCTGATCAGAAGTCATGGGTTTGATCCCTCAGAGGTCTCATCTAATAAGGCTGTCTGAGGAAATCCCTTTTCCTGCCTGTAACAGTCAGACACATCTCTACAATCTGTGCTGCCAGCAAAAACACCCTCACGTCAGTGCCGTAACCTAAGGTACCCTATAAGGCGCCCCGTAGGGCACATTATAAAGTGCCTTGTCTGCCTTAAAGGGTGCCCTATAGGGCACATTATACAGTGCCTTGGCTGACAAGGCACTTTATTATGTGCCCTATAGGTTACGGCACTGAGGTAAGGGTGTTTCTGCTGGCAGCACAGATTGTAGAGATGTGTCTGACTGTTACAGGCAGGAAAAGGGATTGCCTCCAACAGCATTATTAGATGAGACTTCTGAGGGATCAAACCCATGACTTCTGGCTAGGCAGGCATTGCACTAATTAGTGGACTACACCTCTATAGCATGTATCACAGCACTGGCTGGCTACAGAAAGACTGCAGGGCACCACATGAAATGTCTGCTGTGGTTACCAGGATAGGGTAAACCCACCAGTACCCATGATGCAATGCACATGCAGAACAGCAGTCTACATCTGATCACAGGATGGGGTATGCTCCTCTACACCACCTCATCCTGGTAGGGGGAACTGACTGTGTGTTACTGGCACAGAGTAGCTACAGACCGTGACATTGTGCGGTTCCTATGCTCACCCTGAGGGTGAGGTGGGGCACCCAGCCCCAAGTCCGCACTACCCAGCTTAGCTGAGATAGGCTGTGCTACAGCTCCCCATCAGTGCCAGTGAATGACAGATAGTCCTTGCAAACACACCTAGGATACATCTGTGTTCCCCAGTCATGTCTAGCCCTTTTGGATTATAACACACCCAGCATAGTACATTTTCTGCATGGTTGCCATAGTCACATGTTATAAAAGCAGAGGGATGTCTGGTCCCACATTCAGATTATGTAGCACCACCTACCAAGCTGCCCTCTCTGGGTCAGGGTTGGGGACAGGATCTGCCACCAACAGAACCACACTCTACAGTGCATGATGAAGAGCAGTCCTGCTGGGGAAAGGGTGCCCTCACAGGCAGTCAATGCAGATCTGTACTTATCACAAAGGGCACTGGCAGTAAGCCTGGAAAGCTCAGCTGCCTCTCACCACAATCTGACATTCATCAGCAGAGAGCACAGCCATACACATGCTAACTGCAAACAGTTTGCTAGCCAGTAAATAGTGCATGTTCCTAGAGGAACTATGCGCACCCAGAAATGGGATGTAGGCACAAATACCAAGCAGGTATGTCAGTGATGGGGACCCCAGAAAAGAAAACTCACAGATATCACTTGAGAAAAACACTGCATAGCACTATGTGGGAACCTAGACATGCCATGGTCACCTCTCAGTCAGGGTGAGAGTGAACTCCCAGCATGATATGCTGTGGCCACCCTGTCCGTGCAGGTGGTGGTCGGGCACTACAATGTCCCAGCCATTGCCCTATGCCCTGTGCAGATGCATCCTGCCCAGACCGCCCTGACCGGGCCATACCCAGAATACCTTGCTCCTCATTATGCATATTGGCAGGCTAAAGCTGGAAACAGTGTAAGCACTATGTGCTCAGTAAGGTGTAGGCAGCCACAAAACACTGGATAGACATACACACACACTCCCACACCTATTTCAGCATTGTGCAAAGATAGAGGTGGTTGGCAGCGCTGCCTGCCACACCAGTCCTGAGCACAGTGCAGGCATTGCTAAGGTATTCAGTACTGTTAGAGTCACTCTCCGGGGTGGTAAACACTGTCAGAAAAAAAGGAAACACACTCCACATATATCAGAAAGGTTGCTATGATGAATCTCTGTTAACAAATTGTGTATGTCCCGCAGTGTCCCAGGGGACAGTACCCAGCAAATACCCCAAAGGTATAACATTGGCAGGTGGTGCCGGGGGGGAAGCGTGGATGTCTATGCAGACACCCCTACCCCAGATTACACACCATAGGCAGCTGCCTACCGGCACACTGGATGGCCTGGGACTGCGCACCATCAGCACCAACGGCACAAGGGCATGTCAGCATGGGGCCAGAGGGGTGCTGGTGGTGGAGGGGGCAGTGGCATCTTCCCACAGTAGACCAAGGCCAAGCCCTGTTTAGGTGGGTGCCGTGCACTGCAACAGAGAAGGTCTGTCTGACGAACAGTCATGGTATCCCCAGGGAATAGTCTGCCCCTGTGACAACAGTTTGGTGCAGTACCCACAGCCAGTATATTCAGGGGGCAGAAGGTCACAGGTTCAAGTTCCAGCTGTGGCTCCTGCAGACCATGTCCCTGTATTTTACCCAGTATTAAACCGTGGTAATAAAGATGGAACCTTTATTGCAGATAAAATAAACATTCCATGCAAAATGCAATGTGTGTCTTTGAGTCTGTCCTGACTCCTGGTGACCCAGAAGCTCCTGGGTTTTCTTGGCAGTGTCACTGGAAGCAGATTGCCAGGCCTTTCTTCTGAGGCAATGGAAGGTTAAGTGACTTGCCCAAGGCCACAAGGAATGCTAGTGGGAATTGAATCCTGGTTGCGTGGTTACCAAGCCAGTGTTCTAACCACTAGGTTACTCCTCCACTCCAAGCATGCCATAAATGTCTATATTTTACCCTACAGAGCACATACACCATAACCATGTGCAATCCCTATAGCAGAGTTTCCCAACTGCAGTCCTGGAGGGCCAAACACCATTCAGGTTTCATGCTGTCCCTAATAAATATGCCTGTGATGCATTTGTATGCACTGCCCCCATTGTATGCAAATGTAACCATGCATATTAATTAGGGACAGCATGAAAACCTGAACCGTGTTTGGCCCACCAGGACAGGAGTTGGGAACCTCAGCCCTAGAGCAGCAGCCAACATAGGACAAACACCCACACCCACAGGCTCCACCATCCAATGGCTCATGGAGAGTCAGGCTGTTGGGCCCTGCGCTGAGCAGCATCTACCAATACTAGCATCTGCATACCTTAGCAATGCCATCTTAAACTTTGAAACACGTTCCATATATATCAAAAGTTTGCTATGATTAATGTCAGATAACAAATCCTAAGTTAAACACAATTTGTTGACAGATTCATCATAGCAACCTTTCTGATATCTGTGGATTTTATGTATTTATATTCTCTTATATACTGTGCTATTCTGCATCAGTGCATTGAACAAACTGAAATTACATTGAACAGGGCATTATAACTTGGAGATAACTATTTTACAGGGAACATGGGCTATGGAGGGTTAAGTGGCTTGCCCAAGACCACAAGGAGCACCTGTGGGACTAGAAACCCCAGTCCTTCCAGCACAAGGTTGCTGTCCTCTAGTGGGATTTGAACCTCTGACCTTCTGGCCTGAAGTACTTTGCCCCAACCACTAGGCCACTCCTCCACCTCCTGGATGTGTTTCAGTTTTTATTTCTGACAGTGTTTACCACATTGGGGAGTGACCCTAACAGTATTGAGTACCATAACAATGCCTGCACTGTGCCCAGGACTGGTGTGGCGGCCAGGGCTGCCACAAACCTCTATATTTGCACAAGCTGAAATAGGTGTCGGAGTGTGTGTATGTCTATCCAGTGTTATGTGGCTGACTACACCTTACTGAGCCCACAATGCTTGCACTGTTTCCAGTGTTAGCCTGCCAATGTGCATAATGAGGAGCAAGGTACTGTGGGTATGGCCTGGACAGGGCAGTCTGGGCAGGATGCATCTGCATAGGGCAATGGCTGGGACATTGTAGTGCCCGGCCACCACCTGAATGCTGGGAGGGGGGGGTCACTCTCACCCTGACTGAGCTGTGACCATGGCATGGCTAGGTTCCCCCGTAGTTGAATATAGTAGTTTTCTCAAGTGATATCTGAGTTCTTTTTTTTGTGACCCAATCACTGATATGCCTGCTTGGTGTGTGTGCTCACATCCCTTTTTTGGGTGCACACAGTTTCTCCAGGAACATGCACTATGTACTAGCTAGCAGACTGTCTGCAGTTAGCATGTGTATGGCTGGAACACCTTGCAGGGTGGAGACTGACTGTGTCCTCTGCTGGTGACTGTCAGATAGTGGTGGGGTGCAGATGAGCTTTTCCAGGCCAACTGCCTGTTTGCCAATGCCCTATGTGTTGTGTACATATCTGCATTGACTACCCTGTAGGGTGCCTTTTCCCCAGCAGGACTGAGGTTGATGGTCCCCTCTACTGCCACCATTGCAGAGATGTAGATTGCGGATCTGTTGGTGTGTGATCCTGTCGCCCACCCTGACCCACAGAAGGTGGGTTGGGTGGTGCTACATAATCCGCTTTTGGGTCCAAACACCACCCTTCTCTTATAACATGTGATCATAGCAACCACACAGGATATGCACTATTCTGGGTGAATCACAGTCCACAAGAGCTAGACATGACTGGGAAATACAAATGGACACAGGAATATTCTAGGTGTGTCTGCAAGAACTACTTATCACACACTGGCACTGATTGGGATCTGCAGCACAGCCTATCTCAGCTAAGCCAGGTGCTGCGGACCTGGTGCTGGACGCCCCACCTCACCCTCAGGGTGAGCACAGGAACTACACAATGTCACGGTCTGTAGCTACTCTTTGCCAGTAACACACACGGTCAGTTCCCCTTCCAGGACGAGGTGCTATAGAGACACATACCCCATCTTGTGATCAGATGTAGGCAGCTGATCTGCATGTGCAGTGCATCATGGGTACGGGTGGGTTTACCCTATCCTGGTAACCACAGCAGACAGTTTGTGTGGTGACCTGCAGTCTTTCTGTAGCCAGTCAGCGGTATGTTAGATGTTATAGAGGTGTAGCCCACTGGTTACTTCAGTGACTGTAGAGGCAGAGGTCATGGGTTTGATCCCACAGTGGTGTTATTTAATAAGGCTGTCAGAGGCCTTTACTTTTCATTTAAATCAGTGCTGTCAGCAGAAACACCCTCACAGTGCCGTATCCTAAGGTGCCTCATAAGGCACCCTATAAAGAGCCCTACAGGGCACATTATAAGGTGCCTTGGCAGACACTTTATAATGTGCCCTATGGAGTGCCTTATAGGGCGACATATGCGGCACCTTAGGTTACGGCACTATGAGGGTATTTTTGCTGGCAGCACTGATTTAAATTAAAAAGAAATGCCTCAGTCAGCCTTCTTACATAACACCACTGCAGGATCAAACCCATGATCTCTACTTCCATGCAGTAGCCAGTGGGCTACATCTTTATAGCTTCTAACACTGCGTTGGCATGAACTTAGGGTTAACGCACGTTAACGTGCCATGGCGCCCACTATCGCACGATGCCGATTCCTTGCAAACTTCCCTCCGGACCGCCCACTACCTTATATGGCATTCTTCACATTAATGCTGCAACTAGCGCCGGTAACATTAAGACGGTTTAGTAAACATACCCCAAAGAGCACACAACGTTCCAACATGACAGATGAACATTTCCAGGATTCCCTGAGACTGGCCTTCATGCAATATTCACCCAACTTCAAAAAGATGGTGGATGAAATGCAGGCTCAGACGTCTCACTAATGAGCAAGAGCGAAATATTAAAGATTGTGCAAGATCAGCCTGGATCAATACTCAACCTAAATTTAACACAAATTACTCAGTAAAAGTTAAAGAAAGTTATTAAGACAGTTAAAGAAAGTTATTACTCAATAAAACTTTAAGAAAAAATGTACTTTCCATTTCCACTTGCAGTTCTTACTGGATCTTCGTCTCTCTGTTTTGTTTTTGCTTAATTTGCTTAACAGCTGATCACATCCAAGTAAATGACAGAAGGTTCATTAAAAATTGGGGGGGGGGGGGAATCCTCCTACTTTATTGGGTTAAAATTTAATTTGAAACTAATTTGAAGCTTAATTTTCATGGTGGTAGATCACCTTCAATTTTGGCCGGAAAAAGTAGATCACAACCTGTTCGAAGTTGGACATGCCTGCTCTAGGGAGTGCACATGCTTATGTTGTATGTGCTCTGTAGGGTAAAATATAGGGACACAGTCTGCAGGAGCCACAGCTGGGACTTGAACCTGTGATTTTCTGCCCCTGAACACACTGGCTGTGTGTACTGCACCAAACTGTTTTCACAGAGGCAGGTCATTCCCTGGGGATACTATTACTGTTCATCAGACAGATCTTGTCTGTTGCACTGCACGCCACCCACCTAAACAGGGTTTGGCCTTGGTCTGCTGTGGGCAGATGCCACTGCCCCCTAAACCACTAGCACCCCTCCACCACCATGCTGACATGCCCTTATGCCTGTGGTGCTGGTGGTGCAGAGTCCCAGGCCATCCAGTGCCAATAGGTGGCTGCCTGTGGTGTGGGGTCTGGGGTAGGGGTGCCTATATAGGCATCCACGCTTCCCCCCAGCACTGCCTGCCAATGTTATGTGCCCTTTGGGGTACCTGCTGGGTACTGTCCCCTGGGAAACTGTGGGACACACACTCGTGGGCATGTTTGACCTTGGTCAGTTGTTGTCTTGCTGATTTTCAGTTTCTGCCTTCCTATGTGCCACCTAGGCATCTTCCTAGTCCACCCTGTGCCCCAGCTGCCCCACTGCATGTCCCGCCTGCAGCCCCCTGTACCCCATTTACAGCATCACCATAGTGCCCTTTCATACTTGGGCACTATGCTGTTGCTGCAAATGTAGTACTACTATCACTATTCTTGGTCTCCCTGCCTTTGCTGTACATTGCTGACTGAAATGGTTTCTCTCTCCTGCAGTTGTGCTTCTAACAGCAGCTTTTCACTAGTAAACACATCCCTAAGTTTCAAGATACAAAAGCAGACTGAAAGAGTGAGTTCTTAGCCTGGATTTGAACAGGGCCACAGATGAAGTCTGACATGCCGACACAGGCAGGGGCAGCTCTACTATTAGGCGGCAGTTTCACGGGGGCGGCACTCCGACAGCAGCAGCACTCCGGCTCTGTTTTCATTTTTGATTTTGCCACCTCTGCCTTCCTGCTGTTTCTTTTTTTCTTGCTCGAGAATGCTTGAGTGAGGAAAAAAAAGGTGAGAGGAACGCAGAGGCAGGCCAGAGGCGGCAAAACCAAAAAATTAAAAAAGAGCCAGAGTGTCACCGCCAGATGAATCAACCTGATTGCTCGCAAGAACCAATAGCAGCTGTTTTCATTTTTGATTGAGTGAGAAAAAAATAAAACATCAGGGAGGCAAGAGGCAGCAAAACAATAAAAAAAAAAACCCACAGCCGCTATTGGTTCCTGCAAGCATTCAGCCCGATTCCTCAGAATTTGACCAATAATGGTAGATGGCAGTAGATTGTTGGGGGTGCAGAAGGGGATTGACATTGCAGCTGCTGTAGAGGTTCAGAGCGAGAGGCAGCAGTGCCAGCAAATACACTAAGAAAAGCACGGGGTCTTCTTGGCTGCAGGTGCTTTGAAGGCCCTGCCTGTCCCGTCCTCTTCTGCTCTTCTGACGCATAGCATACCTCAGAAAGGGATGGCACCTGCATGACTTTGAAGCGCGCTGAATTCGAAGACCCCACATTTTTTCTTTTCTTTTCTTTTTTTGAACTTGTAGCCTGCCACTTCCGCCGCTGCTGCTTCTTATTGGGTCCAAGTCAGTGGTGACAGCAGGAGGCGAGGTAATGTTGCTACTGTTGCAGACCCATGGTGGATGGCGGCACAGGGGAGAAGCAGATGCTGGGCATGGTGGAACATGGAGGTACACAGGGTGAAAATAGGTATAGATGCCCCTCTCACCTCATGGCTATCAGAGGGCAGATGCAGGCCACAGGGTGGGTATGGGGCGGTGAAAATGGGATGGGGTAGACAGCATATTCTGGACAGTGGCAGGGTAAGCATGGAGGCAGAGGGTAGATGCTAGACATGAAATAGGGGTGCAGATATATGCTATGCATAGGGCAGATGATGGCCACAGAGTGAGGAAGGTGGAGGACAGATGATGGACAAGAGATGTGGGTAGACGGCAGATGCTGGACATGGGATGGGGCATATGAGAATGGAGAGCAGATGCTGGACATGCGGCTAAGATAGGGGAGAAAGGAGAAATGTTGGACATGGGCTGAAGGGACAAAGGGCAGATGGTGGCCACAGGGTAGGGGTGGGGGAGGTGGAGGCAGATGGAGGATATGGAATGGGGTAGACAGTAGAAGCTGGGTGGAGGTAGATTCTTGACATAGGTTGGGGTGGGGACTGATGCTGGCCATGGGGTGTGGAGGGGAGAGGGGAGAAAGTAGACTCTGGACACGTTCTATCTTTATATTTTGCACAGTACATGGGCACATGCTTCTCTTTCTATTTCCCTGATGCTGTAATGCATGCAGGGGTATAATCAAGAGTGGTCCTAGGGTTGCCAACTGGCTCCAGATGCGTCCGACAAGCTTGATCCAGTCTTGGGTTTACCCCATTACATGCAGGAAGATGTATTCTGATTTCTCTATTGCACTCTATAAGAAAACCCAGACTACAAGTCTCTGCATGTAATGGGGTAAAACCCAGGACTGTTTCAAGCCTTTCAGATGCATCTGGAGCCAGTTGTCAACCATGTGCCGTGGACCCTACATTTTGGTATGAGGAAACAGATCAGTCGAATGAGAGAATAAATGGAGGCTGTGTCAGCATTCACATTGATTTGTATCCATCTGTATTAACCCCAGGCCCCACCAAAAAATTAGTCCTGGATAAGTCACTGATGCAGAGTCTGGCTTTGGGTTTCACTTTAATTTTTGTCTTCATGTGTCTATTTGTAGTTTGTGGTAATTTATTACCTATTTGGTGAACATCTATCTGTGTTCTGAGTGTGTGACCAAGGCCAAGTACAGTATTATGTTAGCATGGAATTTCTATGTTGGGATAGGTAATAATCAGTCTTGCTCATTTTTCTGAACAAGTCGTATAGATGTTCTAGGCCCCACTGCAATATTTACAATGCTGCTATTTTCTAGGTAGGCTTCTTGTGTGAGTTTTGGAAGTTGATGCTGTTACAATAAAGTAAATAAAAACAAGAGGGAAAGGAAACCTATTTGGTTTTCTAAAGTGTCTGCACAAATAAATGCAAAAAACACAGCTTTCACAAAATTCAGAAGTTTCCAAACAGAGGAATACATAAAAGAATACAGGATAAAGTTAAAAGACAAGAAGAGAAATAAGGATAGCAAAATCAAAGGCAGAAGAAAAGATGGCTAAAGATCTAAAGAGTAGTGATAAAACTTTTTTCAAGTATATTCGGAAGAAGAGGAAGATCAGAGGTGAAATTGCAAGACTTAAAAGTACTGAGAATGGATTCGTGGAAAGTGACATTGAAAAAGCAAAAATGCTAAACAAATATTTCTGTTTTTATTAAAGAAAATCCCTTTGACAGTGACAAATATACAAATGGAAATGGAGTAGATACTAGACACCATTCACAGAAGATGATATGCTTGAACAACTTGCAAAACTGAAAGTGGACAAAGCCATGTGACCAGATGGGATACATCCCAGGATCCTGAAAGAGCTCAGAGAGGTTCTTGCAGGGCCTTTAAAGGATGTCTTATTTATTTATTTAACATTTCTTATATGCTGCCTTTCATGATATCAAGGTGGTTTACCTTGAACCAACTGAAATTACATGTATGCCTCCCCACCCCAGATCCCGCTCCCTAGGCGACCGCCTACCTGCACAGTGGATGGCCTGGGACTGTGCACTACCAGCACCACCAGCATATGCCCAGGCAGCATGGCAGAGGGCATGTGCTGGTGACAAAGAGGGCAATGGCACCTGCCTGCAGTGCAATCAGGCAATACCCTGTACCAGTACGTGGTGTGTAGTACAACAGAAAAGGTCTGGCTGAAGAGATGCAAAGGTAGCCCCAGGGACTGCTGTGCATCTCTGGCAACAGTGTGGTGCAGTACACATAGCCAGCATGTTCCAAAGCAGAGGGTCACAAGTTCAGGTCCCAGCTGTGGCTCCTGCCAAGTACATGTGAGGATGTCCATGTATGCCTCCCCACCCCAGAAACCACTCCCTAGGCAACTGCCCACCTGTACAGTGGATGGCCTGGGACTGCACACTACCAGAACCGACAGCATATGCCCAGGGAGGCATGTGCTGAAGGGTGCAGGGGGCATATTTTTCCCCACAATGCAGATACAACAGCAACATGTTCACTCCCCAAAGCAGCTGCCAACAGGGGTGCAAACACCCACTCACACAGACTCCACTATCCAAAGCTCCATGGAGAGTCAGGATGTTGGTCTCAGCACGGAGCCGCAGTTATCATAAGAGCACTATTACTACCTCCTGCACAGTTTGTCAATGTCGGCACTGTGATCATGACCAGTGTGGCGGGCAGGGTTGCCAACCACCCCTATCTTTGCACAATGCTGCAGTAGGTGTGTGCGTGTGTATGTCTATCCATTGTTTCGTGGCTGCCTACACCTCTCTGGGCCCACAATGTCCCACTATTAACAGCGTTGGCCTGGGAATGTGCATAATGAGGAGCAAGGTATTGTGGGTATGGCCCGGGCAGGGCAGACTGGGCAGGATGCATCTGCAGATGGTATAGGGCACTGGCTGGGACATTGTAGTGCCCAACCACCACCTGCATGGACAAGGTGGCCACATCACGTCATGCTGTTGGACACTCTCACACTGACCGAATAGTGACCATGGCACGGCTATGTTCCCACATAGTGCTACATGGCATCTGTCTCAAGTGATATATGTGTGCCCCTTTTCTGGAGGGCATGCACAGTTCCACTGTGAACATGCAGGACAGACTGGCTAGCAGAGTGCCCATGGTTAGTTTGTGCATGGCTGGGACACCTGGCATGGTGCAGCAGGTACAGACTGCCTGTGCCTGCTGCTGGTGAATGTCAGACCATGGTTGGGGGCTAGGGTGCAGCTATAGTCCTAGAACTTTATCTTTATCTTTATTCAAAGTATTTGATAGACCGCCCTGTACCGAGGCGTTAGGGCGGTGTACAACATAATAGACTGCTGGAAAATAAAGAGAGAAAGGAACGCCAAAAATGATAGGAAAGAAGAGGGAGATAAAGGAGGAAGGATAGAACAGGACAGATATCGACACAGACAGGAGAAGAGAGGTAAAGGAGAGTGGGTGAAATGGGGGGTGAAGGGGTGGGGGGGTAGGTAAGGGCTGAATGGTTGGAGTAGAAGATATCCAGGAGCCATAGAAGATTACGGGGGGTAGGGGATCAAGGACCTTGTAGTTGATGGGGAGTAGCGGAAGGCCTGGTTGACGATATGAGGATGACAAGTTGATGGCATGTGAATTACTAGGAGGGGTCGGGGAGGTTGAAAGCCTGGTGAAAAAGATAGATCTCAAGGAGGGTCTTGAAACGGGGGAAGGACATTTCAGTACGGAAGGAGTGCGGGGCTTGCAAAAAAGAAGGCGGCACGGCGGGTTAACTCAAGATGTGCATTGATGGGGGAGGGCAAGAAGAGACGATTGCCATGAGAGGAATGAAGAAGGCGAGGTACGGGTTGAAGATAGATGAGATCGGATAGGTACTGGGGTGTGCTAGTATGAAGGGCCCTGTGTGTAAGAGTAAGGAGTTTATAGAGGTAGCGAGCTTTGATAGGGAGCCAGTGAAGGGAAAGAAGGTAGGGGGTGATATGATCCCGAGGCGAAGAAAAAGTAAGAAGACGGGCAGCAGTATTTTGAACGAGTTGTAATCTCCGGAGTTGATAGTGGGGAAGGCCGGCGAGGAGGGAGTTACAGTAATCGAGTCGGGTGATCACCAAGGAAAGCACAAGAGTAGTGAGGGAAGTGACTGAAAGCAGTGGTCGGACAGCCCTGATCCTACAGAGATGAAAAAGAGAGCTGCGCACCACACCAGAGATATGCTGATGGAACGAGAGAAATGGGGGCACAGGGGAGGGGCAATGGACAGGTGGTTTACTGTAGTGCACAGTATTGTAACATACGTGTGTTGCATCTTACATCTGTTGCAGCGCACACTATAGCACATGTGTTGTCTGTTTGGGACGTACATTGTTACGCCCTATAAGCTGACCACGTATGCTAAGGTGCCTAGTCATATCTTATATGGCATGTAGGATGCCCTGTATGGTCATGTGTGTCTGATGCTCTGCTATGCACGTTCTCCGCAATATACGTAGGATGCACTACTGCGTGATAATCTAGCAGACATGATGTCCACTTGGTGGAACATATTTGCATTGTGCTCATTGTGGTTTTTTGGGATAGTGGTTGCAGCCATGCGTGGCGCCAACGTAGGATGTGGGTTTGGGTTCCACAGGTTCCTTTTCCTTTCTTTTCATTTGTTCTGCTCTCCTTACCATACAATGGCTCCAGCTTTGTCCCTTATCCACACACCCTTCCCTCTCTTCACTGTACACTGCGGTGTCTCCTCCATGCTGCCTATCCGGCACATGCTAGCTGTTACATATGCTCCCTTTCCTTTGGCTGTCTGGGTGGGCAGGTGGATCAGTGGTTTGGTATTGGTGTCAATGAGCTGTGTTTGGACTCTTCAGTTTACCAGTTCAATTAACTATTGCTCCTTTTTGGATTCCCTGCCCATTTTGCCCTTATACACACACTATCCGCACAGCTGGCCCTTCAGACAGACCCCTGATGCCCTTTCCATTATATTTGTTTACTCTTCTGCATGCTGTTTCACAACACACCATTTCATGGTGTGTGTGCCTGTGTTACTTGTGGCTCATGTCCCCATTCCAGACTGCATTATCAGCTGCCTGTAGTCTATGGCCTTACATCTACAGCTCCTTTTCTCATGTGGCACCATGACTGCACATCCCTCAGTGCATCTTCTACTGTCAGCGTGCCTTAGATTGCAACCCCTTCGGACGTGCTTCTGCTTCCCGTCCGCTGTGGTGTTCAAGCGGTGAGTACATGATACACTGTACCACGCACTGTACCGCGCGTTAGCACCTTCTAACGCACGTTTCCTGACACAGCTTGCTTTAACGATGCACCGCCTACTCCTTTATATGGGCATCCGTACCATTACCTCAGAATCTACCGTGGGTACCATTACCACAGTTTAGTAAACATACCCCTATATCTCACAAAAGATATTAAAAAACTGGAAATGGTTCAGAGTAAGACGACCAAAATTATTTTCAGCCTGCACCAGAAGACGTATGAAAAGAGACTCCAAGACCTAAATATGTATAGGACAGGGGAGATATGATACAGACCTTTATATACTTAAAGAGTATTAATGAACAAACAAACCTTTGTCAAAGACCTAGAGGGCATAACATGAAGCTGCAAGGGAGTAAACTGAAAGGCAATGTCAGGAAATACTTTTTCACTGAAAGGGTGGTAGATGCTTGGAATGTCCTCTCATGGAAGTGATGGGGGCAAATACAGTGACAGAATTCAAAATGACTTGGCACAGACACAGTGGAACCCTTTATAGAAACAGGATAAAATTAAAATAAACTTAACTGTCTCTGATTTCTCAGCAAGTAGAGGTGACCTGCACGGTGCAGTGGGTATATCCCTAAACAACGGCATGGGGAGGGCTTGCTGGGCAGACTAGATTGCCCATGCTGGTCTTTATCTGCCATCATATACTTTATAACATAGTATATTTTCTTTATAGGTCTTGAGTAATTTTTGTAAGGTTTGTATTGCTTTGCAATATGCCCAATACTGATGAGGGTTTATATTGCTGCTGAGATGACATCAGACTCATAAATTATTTTTTGGTATGTTGAGTTCTGATTTGAAATGTTCTAGTTTGGTTCTGCACCCATTGTTGGGAGAGGGGTTTCTTGGGACGAAGAAAATATGTTCAAAAAGAAAAAGCAAGAACCACAGCACTGTTTAAAGCACCAAATAAAAATAGAACATAAGATATACCATACTGGTCCATCAAGCCCTGTATCCTGCTTCTAACAATAGCCAATCCAGGTCACAGGTACAAGTGAAGAAAGCACTCCATCCTTTGTGCTAATTACTATGTCAGCAGTCAATGTCAATAGCAGAGGGATTTGAATCCTGGCTGCCCTCTTTCTAACCGACTATTAGTTATAATCTGTGCTATGCTTCTTGCTTTATCCTTTGTGCTCCTCAGTGTGTTATCACCCTGCATCTCCTTTGCCTTTTGCAGAGTATGTATTTACATTAAATACCACGCCAGTCCAGTGTGCAGTGTCAAGTCTGTTTTATATTAGATTCCTAGGCTATATAATTAAACTTCTACAATTTTTGTTGAACATAAACATCACACAGTTTAAAAATAAATTATATAGATTGTGAATATGTTGCTTTCTTTATTCATAAGGCAGTTACTACCTGACTAAAGCTCCGAGGAGGCCCTTCCATTTTGGCGGCCGGGGAGGGGGGGAGGCACGTACCAGCTCATCGGTCGCCTCAGGTAGCAGATTGTCTCTTGAGCTGCCCCTGGACACAGGTAGTTTGTTTCAGGCATAAGGAGCAGAAAGGTAGAAAGACCGAAGTCTGGAGTTAGCAGTGGAAGAGAAGGGCACACGTAGAAGGGATCTGCCAGAAGAGCAGAGTTCCCGAGGAAGGGTGCAGGGAGAGATAGAGTAGCAATTATACCATTGCTGTCTGAAGAAATTTAATGAAAAAAGCATCTAAACTGCACCAGTGCAGTGACAACATACATATATTCAGTAGTATTGGATAAAGTTATTATCAATTTAAATACTGGAGTCAGCATTTAAATTATTATGGTTGCCCCTGCTGAATATTGACCCCAATAAAGGCATGAGTTGACCTGCGAACTGGGTAGGTTGGATGGACCATTTTGGTCTTTACCTATTATCTTCTGTGGAATCGATATTCAAATGATCTATGCAACTAACTTTAGAATTAACCACATAAATTTCTGGGTTTGAAAATTCAGGACTGATGACCATTTAACTTTTAATTGGAACATTCATTTTCCTGTTAAAAGTTATCTAATATGAAAGTGGGAAGGCCTTAAGACTGCCGAGGGCTTAAAGTTAACCAGAAAGCACTGATATTCAGCATTATTCAGTTAATGTATGTAGTCTGACTTAAATGCATAATGTTAAGTGTCCTAAAGCTAACCAGATAATTATGTGTGTGAATATTCAGCTGAGTAAATATGGTGACAATCTACTTAAAGTTAATTGGATAATGGGTTTCTACTACCAAATGTCAGCCCCACAGTGATTATGTGACTATAACAGCCATTATAGAAGCCTTATGTGTGATTTGGATGTCTGAAAACGAGCATGTGGACTTGCAAATCACGAAGATGTCTCCGGGGCCATTTTACAAATGATGTTTGAAGACGTGTCCAGTGCGTGGACATCCAAGTAGGTAGGGAGTGTGGTGGAGGCAGGACTGGCTCAAGAGGTTGTAGCACCCTGAGCCATCTTTTGCTTTTGTGCTCCCTCCCTCCTTGCGTCTGATTTTGTAGTTTAAGCTTCACAAACAGGGGTAAATTTTCAACCCACTGGCTTCTTAAAGGCTACCCTTCCATTTAACCGAATCTGTGTATTCTGTGTACTATCCATATAGATAGCGGTGCTGAATATACAGATAGTGATTGTGTGGTCATTGTATTATCTCTTTAGGCTAGGCCTGATATTCCGCAAGCCTAAAGTAAATGTGTAACTTATCTGAATATTGCCACTATCTGGATTATTTTTTGGCCTACCCTTGTTCCTCCCCTAACATGCCCCACAAGTATACAGTCAAAGCTTGGTTTTCGTATGCCCTAGTTTTCGTACGATTCGGTTTTCGTTGACTTTTTTCGTCAAGATTTTGTCCCAGTTTTAATACATTGTCTCAGTTTTCGTACCGTTGAAAATGGAGCACCATCTTGTGGCCAGAAGTGGGATTTTCTTTATTTTGATTCTCTTGCAGATTGACTGTCTTCCATATGCCAACAAGAGTCTTCAATAAAGGTAAAAGTGATGTTAAATGTTCATTTATCCATTTCATTAGTCATTTATATTTATTTCTCATTGCTTTCTGTATGTAAAAATATAGTTATTATCTATAAAATGTATTTTTTGTTAATATTTTTGGGTGTCTGGAACAGATTAATTGGATTTACATTATTTCTTATGGGAAATATTGCTTCAGTTTTCATACATTCGGTTTTAGTCAGACTTTTTTTGAACGGATTAATCACGAAAACCGAGGTTCCACTGTACAGATAATATTTTGCTATTTGCAATCTGAACAGCCTGATATTATCTGCATATTTTCTGAAAATACATGGTTAGGCTAATTATGTATTTGCCAGCAAATGCCTAATTGCCTTTGAAAATCAGTCTGATAGGGCATAATTATTCATTCATATGGAATACTCCCAGACTCACCAATAAAACTCTCCCAGCAATAGATGCAGGATAGAAATAGTGTTTCACTTTACAACTCAATATTCAAAACAATTATAATCAAATTTTAATCTCACATCAGTGACAACACCATTGTCTCCCTCCATTGCTAGATACTGAGCATCAAAACACAAAACTCTACAAATGGACACTCAACACCAGCATCAAGAACTCAAATTGCACCGACCTTACCTATGGAAAATCAGCACAACAAATATTCTAGAACCCCCGTAACCTCAGCTGGAAAAAGAACAAGCTGAACTACTACAGATTCCTAAAGAGAACCAACATATTAACAGAATCTCTTATCTCGGCTACACATGGAAAACACAGATCATCACCAATTGAAGAATAAGAAACTACAAAATTTGAAACAAAGATATAGACATAAATTTAAATGAAAAACTTTCCAAACTGACACCGAGATGTGAAACATGGAAGAGAAACGGAAATGCATTTCCTCTTGTAATGAACTAAAAAATGCACATTTTCAAAGCTAACATATTTCATGCTCTAAAAACTGACAGTCTTTTGTACCTTTCTTACTTTAAACCACCTTGACCCAGTGAAAGACAGTATATAAATATAGCTAAATAAATAAATAAATCATCTTATTTTTCCAGTTGGGTTGGTCCTGGTCTCTTTTTTACACTTTGGGGTATGTTTACTAAACTGCGGTAATCGTACATAACGCGCATTATGTAATGTTAACGATCGTAAGCGCAGCATGTGCTTACAATCGTTAACGTTACATAACGCGCATTATGATGCGCTAACGATCGTAATGCCCCGCGGCGCGGTAAAACACCGCAGAAGGTGGAGAGAGGGCGGAGAGAAGGGGTAAATGGGCGGAGAGTGGGCGGGGAGAGGCTCCCTTCACACTAACGCGCTGATCTGAAGAGCTCAATTCCAACGCGAATGAAAACTTGCCGTTAAATGCACATTACAGGGGAGAGAAACCATTTCAGTGTCAGCAATGTACAGCCCAGGCAGGGAAACCTAAAAAAAGTGATAAGTGTGATACATGTGCACAGAACAAAAGGGCACATAAACACTGAAAATGACCCCAACAAACTGGAAAAAAAACATAACCAAGCTGGCCAATAGTGGTATCAATGAGAAACATCAACCCCTCCCCCCCCCCCGAGTAAGCTCCATAGAACAGATATAAATCGTGGAAGGGTCTATAATCCGTCCCCATACAAGGTGAATGAGCCCACAGTGAAATAGCGCTGCTCAGGGTTTTCCCCACCATCGGACAGGGTTCCTATGGCATGCACATGTCCTGCAACATCAGGGCGGGCATGTCAGAATGGCAACTGGACAGATGCCGGAGAAGGGGATACAGAGGGCCGCAGGCGGCACATGCTGTGGTGCAGCTGGGCCACAGTGCAGACTAGGGCAATGCCTAGGTGGCCCATACGAATGCTGAAGCAGCAGAGCAGCCAGACAGCAACTGCTGAAGGCCCAACATGGGCACGACTGTGTTTCCCACAGTGTCACAGGGGATAGTACCCAGCAGCTACCCCCAAGGGCACGGAAAATTGGCAGGCGGTGCTGGGGGGAAGCGTGGACACCTATGCAGGCACCCCTACCCCAGAACCCACACCATAGGCATCCGCCTACCTGCACACTGGATGGCCTGAGACTGCACAACACCAGCACCACCAGCACCACCAGCAGAAGGGCATGTCAGCATGGTGGCTGAGGGATACTGGTGGTGGAGGGGGCAGTGGCAGCTGCCCAGAGCAGACCGTGGCCTAGCCCTGTGTATGTGGGTGCCATGTACTGCAACAGATGGGCCCTGTCTGATGAACAGTCATGGTATCACCAAGGAATGTACTGACTCTGTGACAACAAGGTGGTGCAGTGCACAAAACCAGTGTATTCAGAAGCAGAGGGTCACAGGTTTAAGTCCCAGCTGTGGTTCCTGCCAACCCAGTCCCCATATTTTACCCACTAATACAATGTGCTAATACAGACAGCACCTTTATTGAAGATGACGTAAACATGCCCAAGACACCTACATTTTACCCTACAAAGCACAGACACCATAAACATGCACATTACCTAGAGCAGAGGCTCCCAAATGCAGTCCTGGAGGGCCAAACACCATTCCGGTTCCATGCTGCCTCTGATAAAGATGCCTGTGCTGCATTTCTATGCACCACCCCCATGGTATGCAGATGTATCTCATGCATATTCATGAGGGACAGCATGAAAACCCAAACAGTGTTTGGCACCGCAGGACTGGAGTTGGGAACCTCTGCCGTAAAGCAGCAGCCAACAGGGGCAGACACACCCGCACCCACAGGCCCCATTATCCAAAGCCTCCTGGAGAGGCAGGACATTGGGCTCTGCGTGCATCTCCCAATACTAGCACTTGCATACCTTAGTAATGCCACCCTAAACCTGGGAATATGATGCACAGCTTTAAAGAGGTTGCTATGAGTACTGGCAGATAGCAATTCCTAGGTTAAGTACACTTCTCTGAGTGAGTTGCATCATAGCAACCTTTCTGATGTCTGTGGAGTGTGCTACAGGTCTTGCGTCTGACAGTGTTTACCAACCTGGGGAGTGACTCCTACAGTATTGCGTACCATAGCCATGCCTGCACTGTGCCCAGGACTGGTGTGGTGGCCTGGGCTGCCCAACACCTCTATAGTTGCACAATGCTGGCATAGGTGTGGGGAGTGTGTGTCTTTCTATCCAGTGTGTGGTGGCTGCCAACACCCTCCACAGCCCACACTGCTAGCACTGTTGCCAGTATTGGCCTGCCAATGTGCATAATGAGGAGCAAGGTACCGTGGGAATAGCCTGGATCGGGGGCCTGGCCTGGATGCATCTGCACACGGCATAGGGCAATGGCTCAGACATTGTAGTGCCTGGCCACCACCTGCACGGACAGGGTGGCCATAGCATGTCCTGCTGGGAGGTCACTCTCACCCTGACTGAGCAGTGACCATGGCATGGCTAGGTTCCCCCATAGTGCTATATAGCATTTTTATCATGTGATATTTATGGGTTTTCTTTTGGGGCCCATTCACTGATTTATCTGCTTGGTGTGTATGCTGACGTCCCCGTTCTGGGTACATGCATCTCCTCCAGGACCATGCACTATGGACTAGCTGGCGGACTGTCTGCAGCTAGTATGCGTCTTGCTGGAACATCTCGCAGGGTGCAGCGGCTGGAGAATGTCAGATAATGGTGGGGGGGCAGCTGAGCATTTCCAGGCCTGCTGTCTGTCTGCTATTGCGTTATGGATGTGTACCGCTCTGTCTGTTCCCCAGCAGGACTGGGGTTGCTGGTCCCCTCTACTGCTGCCATTGCAGGGAGGTAGACTGTGGATCTATTGGTGGGTGATCCTGTTTCCCACCCTGAGCCCCAGAGGGTGGGTTGTGTGGTGGTACATAATCTGCCTATGGGTCCATACACCCCCCCAAGCAGGTAACGATGGCACCAGCACAGGATATGCACTATTCTGGGTGCAGCATCGCCCATAGGGACTAGACATGACCGAGACATACAGCAGGACACAGATGTATCCTAGGTGTGTCTAACTGAACTACATATCACACACTGATGGGGATCTGCAGCATGGCGTGTTTCAGCCATGAAAGGTGCTGTGGACCTGGTGCTGGGCGCCCCACCTCAACCTCAGGGTGGGCACAGTACCCGCACAATGTGACTGTCTGTGGCTATTCTGTGGCAGTGCCACACATGGTCTGTTCCCCCTACAAGGCCGAGGTGCTGTGGGGGTGCATACCCAATCTTGTGCCCATCTCTCGTCTGCTGATTTGCATGTGCAGTGCATCATGGGTACGGGTGGGTTACCCCTATCCTGGTAACCACAGCAGACAGTTTGTGTGGTGACGTGCAGTTCTTCTGCAGCCAGCCAGGGCTTTGTTCACAGCCTTATAAGGTGTCCTATAGGAGACATTATAGGGTACCTTGGCGGACAGTACACTTTATAATGTGCCCTATGGAATGCGTTATGGGGTGCCTTATGCGGCACCTTAGATTATGCCACCGTGAGGGTGTGTTTGCTGGCAGCACTAATTAAAATACACGTCACATGCCTCAACAATCACTACTTAAATGTAAAGGGTGCTGTCTCAGCCAGCCTTATACATTAAGCTCACTGGGGAATCGAACCCATGACCCCTGTACCATCAGTCAGTGTTGTAACCATTCTGCTACAGCTCTGTTACTGTGCTTGTATGCCTGCGCGCCTTCTTAAGATTAACGCGCGGTAACGTGCCCTGTAGCTCTCGTTCATTTATGGCACCTTGTAACGCGCGTTCTCGGAAACGATGTACTGCCCATGTCCTTATTTGGGGTTTCTGTCTCTACCGCGGCTCCTAACGCTCATCGCACTAACGCAGTTTAGTAAACATACCCCTTTGTCTTCTTGGTTTTCTTCTAAGCCTTTTTCAGTATCCCATTTCCACTTTCTGTTTCTTCATGCTCCCTGTCTTCGTCCTTTCCTTTGCTACATCTCTCTCTGACATCAATCCTTCTATTTCTCTCATTTGCCTTATACCTAACTATAGCTTTATTCTATTCCTCATTCTCCTTCCTTCAGTCTTCAGTCTCCTTCATTTCACCGTTCACCTTAACAGCTTTCTATTTTCTAACCTTACTTCACTAGTACTTACATTCCACATCTGTCTCATTCTTTGCCAGCATCCTATCCTTCCCTCCATCTTTCATCCACTTTCTAATCTCTTATTTCCTCCCTCTGTACTCTTGTCCTCCCCAGTCTCATTTACCACCACCTGCTTTTCCCCCTTAATCCAGCCCAGGTCATTCCCTAGCACTCATCCTTTTTTTACCTACAGGCACTTTCTTATGTCTTACTCCAATCTAGGCTTTTCACATCTCCCATTTCTACCCTCTTTTACATCCTTCAAAGAAATCCCATCCCTTCCTATAGCTCTCATCCATCCATAGCATTCTGTCCTGTTCAACTGTCCCCCAACACCTCCAGGACCTTCAAACCTTTTTCCCCTCTCCATATTTCTGCTCTTGGTCTCACTGCCCTACTCTTATCTCTTACCCAATCACCTTGTCCCCACTGTCCATCTAATCTCTGGTCAATTTCTTAATCCCCACTATCCTCCCCCAAGCAACTCTACCCCACTCACAATCCCACCCAAGCCCGGAGTCCCCGATTAAACTCCCAATACCCAGCATATCTTAGAGCCTTTCTTCTCTTAGAGTCTCTACCTGTCAGAGTCCCTGCTTTTCTACATCTCATGTCCCTAGTACCTGACCTCCTGCCTCCTACTCCCCTTTCCCCAGTACCAGCCTATTTACGTCCTTCTCCAATATTCATTAACCTTTATCTTTCTTCCTTTTCACCCCAGCATGCATCCTTTTACCCTGGTTGACTTTGTTTCTTCTCCGCTCCCCATAATATCTGTCTTCCTCTCCCTTCTCACTCCCCCAAGATCTCTCTCTTTTTCCCACTCTGACCCTAGCTTTTGCCAACATCAGCCCCCTTTCAATCCTAGAATCCCAGCCCTAGAATTAGCTCCCTTCCAGTCCCAGATCCACACAGAGAGTCCCCTTCCAGTCCTAGCCCTTTTCCAGCCCCATCTCCCCAGACCTAATATCAGCCCATTTCTAGTCCCAGCCTCCCTAGCCCCAGTATCAGCCCAGCCCCAGTATCAGCCCATTGCCAGTACAAGCCCCCTCTCCATGCTTAGTATCATTCATTCCCTGTTCTACACACACTCCAGTCCTTGTTCTACCCATATCTAGTCCCATACCTCAGCCCCATATCAACCCATTTCCAGTCCCCACAGCCCCAATATCATTCCATTTCTAGTACCAGCATCCCACAGCCCCGGTATCATCCCATTTCCAGTACCAACCCCAGTATCAGCCCATTTCCAGTATCAGTCATCACCACAGCCCCGGAATAAACCCATTTCCAGACCCTCCCAACCCCAGGGTCAGCCCATTGCCTGTCCAAGTCACTCCCCCATGTCCAGTATCTGTCCATTTCCAGTTCCATATCTCCTCCAGTCCCTGTATCATCCCATTAAAGTCCCATACCCCCAGCCCTATATCAGCCCATTTCCAGTCCCCCAATCCCCAATAGGAGCCCATTTCCAGTATCAGCCCATTGTTAGTTTCAGTCATCACACCAGCCCCTATATCAGCCAATTTCCAGTCCCTCCTGCCCCAGTATTAGCCCATTGTCGGTACTAGTCCCCTCTCCCATGTCCATTATCAGCCCATTTCCAATCCTAGTCCCCCCAGTCCCTGTATCTGCCTATATTCAGCCCCATAGCCCAGTTCCAGCCCACCCAGCCCCCAACATCAGTCCATTGCCGGTCCCAGACCCCCAGTCCTAGCATCTGGCCATTCCCAGCCCCTCAGCCCAGTTCCAAAAGATTTCCAGTCCCAGGTACCCCCCTCCCTCCATTCAGCTGTGAGAGCATTTGCTTTTGTTCCTGTGGCTGTATTGAACAATGCCCCTCAGTACAGCCACCAGAGAAAAGCAAATGCTCCTGTGGCTGTTCTGAGCATTAATACAGTCAGAGGAGCAAAAAAATAATCCTGTGGCTGTACTAAACAATAATACAGCCACAGGAGCATTTGCTTTTGCTCCAATGCTGTGCTATACTCGAGCTGCCAGCACCATGGCATGAGTTGAGCAGTCACAAGAACAAAAGCAATGTTCCCATGGCTGTGCTGAGCATTAATTCAGCCACTGGAGCAAAATCAAATCCTCCTGCAGCTGTATTAATTTTTAAAATAGCTGTGGCTCCAGGAGGCAGAGGGCAGCATGGGAGTAAGCCAGTAAGACAGGCTTCCTACGCCTTCTACACAAAATAAAGACTTTTTCAAGAACATTCATAGCAAAAGGCCTGTGAGAGAGTCATTTGGACCATTAGATGATAGAGGGGTAAAAGGGGCAAAAAGAGGAGACAAGGCTATAGCGGAGAGACTGAATGAATTCTTTGCTTCGGTCTTTACTGAGGAAGATGTAGCGATGTTACCCAAGACTGAAGTGGTATTTAAAGGTGATACTGCAGAGGAATTGAGAGAAATATCGCTACACCGGGAAGATGTATTACAACTATTTGATAAACTGAATAGTAGCAAATCACCTGGACCAGATGGTATACATCCAAGAGTGTTGAAAGAACTGAGATATGAGACTGCAGACCTGCTATTAGTAATCTGTGAACTTTCATTAAAATCATCTGTAATACCTGAAGATTGGAGGATCGCCAATGTAACGACAATTTTTAAAAAGGGTTCCGGGGTGATCCTGGAAATTACAGACCGGTGAGCCTGATGTCAGTACCGGGGAAAATGGTAGAAACCATCATAAAGAACAAAATTACACAGCATGAAGATAGTCATGGCCTAATGGGAGATAGCCAACATGGCTTTAGACAAGGAAGATCTTGTCTTACTAACCTGTTATGTTTTTTTCAAGGTGTGAATAAACAGGTGGACAAAGGTGAATCGGTTGATATAGTGTATCTGGACTTTCAGAAAGCCTTTGACAAGGTCCCTCATCAGAGACTTTTGGCAAAACTAAAAAGTCATGGGATAGGAGGCAGTGTACTAATGTGGATCGGGAACTGATTAAAAGATAGAAAGCAGAGGGTTGGGCTAAATGGCCAATTTTCCCAATGGAAAAAGTTGAATAGTGGAGTACCCCAGGGATCTTTACTGGGTCCGCTACTTTTTGACATATTCATAAATGACCTGGAAAAGGGAATAACTAGTGAGGTTATCAAATTTGCAGATGACACAAAACTTTCACCGCTTTGACCCGGTGAAAAGCGGGATATAAATGCAGTTAAATAAATAAATAAATAAATAAATAAAACTGTTTAAAGTTGTTAAAACCCAAGAGGACTGTGGAAAACTGAAAGAGGATCTGGATAAATTGGAAGACTGGGCATCCAAATGGCAGATGAAATTTAATGTGGACAAGTGCAAAGTTATGCACCTAGGAAAGAACAACCCACACTATGGTTACACAATGCAAGGTTCCACATTGGGAACCACCACCCAGGAAAAAGATTTAGGGGTCTTCGTGGATAACATGTTAAAACCCTCTGCCCAGTGTGCAGCGGCGGCCAAGAAAGCAAATAGAATGCTAGGTATCATAAGCAGGGGCGGCCCAAGGGGGGTGCGGGGCCATGTGCGGAGACTCGGTGCGGGGCCTCATTTGCATAAGTGGCCTTATTTGCATAAATATTTGCATAATGTTACCATACACTAACTTTTAGTAAACATGTCTCTTAATGAGTGTATGGATAAAGAAAGACTAAAAGATTTCTATATTACTATAATCCAGTGCCAACCGCCAGGCACATTAGGAACTACTACAAACGCTGCCCATTTAGAACCCATAGCAAACCCGCCGTTTCCTGACAGCATTACCAGGACTCACAAAGTACCATACTCTACCTATCAAAAGGCAACACTGCAAATATTAAACCAGTACATTTCAGAGAATACTGGGGAAAGAGAACAAGTGGCAATGTCAAATAGGAATTACATAAATAGAATACCTCAGCTCAGTTACACATGCAGAACATAGACCATCACCAAACAAGGAATCACAATTTAGAAACAGGAAGGCAAATTAAACTGGGAACCCCAAAAGCCAAACTTGGAATGTACAACAACACTGTAGAAATAAAACTATAAATTAATTTCCTCTTGTACCAAACAAAGCGCAGACGTTAATGATGCACATTTCCCAGAGCTTTCATATTCCAGTTAATAAATTCAAAATAAAGAGATAGCTTTCTACCTTTTGTGCATTTTTTTCAGTTGCAATTGCTCCAGCCACTTTCTTCTGGTTTCTTCATGTTTTCTGCTAACTGTCCATCATCTGCTGTCCATTTGTTCTTTCTTCTCTCTTCTAGTTTTTTTTTCCATTCTCTCTCTCTACATCTGCTTTAACATACTAATCTTTCTCCTTTTGCTCTTTCCTCATTCCTATTTCATCCACACAAATTTTACCCCTCCATCCTCAATCCCCACTTACTCTCCCAATACCCGGCCAATTGTAGATTTTTCATCCCTCCCACACAAAATATTTTTCCCCTCTCCATTTTACTCTCCCAGCCCCATCCCATTCTAATCCTCCCACAACATCAGCTCCCTTCTAGTTCCAGTCTCACCCAGCATCCATTCCCTTCTAGTCCCTGCATCAGCCCATTTCCAGTCCTAGCCCCCCATCAACCCATTTCCAGTCCTAGCTCCCCCATCCATTTTCAGTCTGAGTCCCTTCATCAGCTCATTTCCAATCCTAGCCCCCATCAGCCCATTTCTAGTCATTTCCTAGCCCCACCATCAGCCCATGTCAAATCCTAGCTCCCCTCCACTCAGCCCAATTCCAGTCCAAGCCCCCCATGAGCCTACTTCCAGTTCTAGCCCCTCCATGAGTCCATTTCAATTCAAGCCCCCACCACAGCCCATTTCCAATCTTAGCTCCCCCAACAGCCCATTTCCAGTCCTATCCTAGCTGCTCCATCAGCCCATTTTCAGTCCTAGCTCCCTTCCCTCACAGCCCATTTCCATTCCAAGCTCCCTCCCCATCAGCTATTTGCAGTTCAAGCCTCCCCTTCCACTCAGCCCATTTCCAGTCATAGCAACCCCCCAACCCATTACCAGTCCTAGCCCCCCATCAACCCACTTCCAGTCCTAACCCCCCATCACTCCATTTTCAGTTTAAGCCCCCCTATAACCCATTACCAGTCCTAACCCCCCATCAGCCCACTTCCCGTCTTAACCCCATCAGCCCATTTCCAGTCAGCCCCCCATAGCTCATTGCCAGTCCTAACCCCCCCATCAGCCCACAGCCCATTACCAGTCCTAACCACATCAGTCCACCTCAAATCCTAACCCCTCCCCATCAGCCCATTTCCTGTCCTAGCCCCCCATAGCCCATTATCAGTCCTAACCCCCCCATAGCCCATTAGCAGTCCTAACCCCCCATCACCTCATTTCCAGACAGCCCCCATCAGCCCACAGCTCATTACCATCTTAACCCCCCCCAGCAGCCCACAGCCCATTACGTCCTAACCCCTCCCCATCAGCCCATTTCCTGTCCTAGCCCCCCCCATAGCCCATTATCAGTCCTAACCCCCCATAGCCCCATTTCCAGACAGCCCCCAGCCCATTGCCAGTCTTAACCCCCCCCAGCCCAGCCCAGCCCAGCCCATTGCCAGTCTTAACCCCCCCCAGCCCAGCCCAGCCCAGTGCAGTCTTAACCCCCCCCCCGCCCAGCCCAGCGCATCAGATTGACAGTATTAACCCCCCCCAGCCCAGCCCAGCCCAGGCCATTGCCAGTCTTACCCCCCCCAGCCCAGCCCAGCCCATTGCCAGTCTTAACCCCCCCCCAGCCCAGCCCAGCCCAGCCCAGCCCATTGCCAGTCTTAACCCCCCCCCAGCCCAGCCCAGCCCATCCCATTGCCAGTCTTAACCCCCCCCCCCCGCCCAGCCCATCCCATCCCATTGCCAGTCTTAACCCCCCCCCGCCCAGCCCACCCCAGCCCATTGCAGTCTTAACCCCCCCCCGCCCAGCCCAGCCCAGCCCCTTGCCAGTCTTAACCCCCCCCCCCCGCCCAGCCCAGCCCAGCCCAGCCCATTGCCAGTCTTAACCCCGCCAGCCCAGCCCAGCCCAGCCCAGTCCAGCCCATTGCCAGTCTTAACCCCCCCAGCCCAGCCCAGCCCAGCACCAGTCTTAACCCCCCCCAGCCCAGCCCAGCCCAGACCAGCACCAGTCTTAACCCCCCCCAGCCCAGCCCAGCCCAGCCCAGCCCATTGCCAGTCTTAACCCCCCCCCAGCCCAGCCCAGCCCATTACCACTCTTAACCCCCCCCAGCCCAGCCCAGCCCAGCCCATTGCCAGTCTTATCCCCCCCCAGCCCAGCCCTGCCCAGCCCAGCCCAGCGCCTGTCGTAACCCCCCTCCTTGCCAGTCTTAACCTCCCCCAGCCCCCCATAGCCCATCAGAACTCCTAACCCCCCCCCCCCCGCCCATCAGCACTCCTAACCCCCCAGCCCCCCCATAGCCCATCAGCACTCCTAACCCCCCCAGCCCATCAGCATTCCTACCCCCCCAGCCCCCCCCCATAGCCCATCAGCATTCCTAACCCCCCCCTCCCCCCCCCGCCCCTCAGCATTCCTCCCCCCCCCCCGCCCCCCGCCCATCAGCATTCCTAAGCCCCCAGCCCAGTCCCGCCGAGGGAATTTTTTTTCTTTATACAGCTGACTTCTCCGCTGCCGGGGCCGCCGCGGCAGAATCGAGTGTGCCGCGGGGCCCCCCCAGCCCAGCACAGCCTGCCCGCCCCCTCTATCCGTTCTCTCGTGAAGCGCACAGTCACCCCACGCCGGCTTTCAGAGCGCGAGGGAAGAGTTTCTCCCTCGCTGCTCTGTTGAGCCCGCGGGGGCTGATGGGAAGTTCCCATCAGCCCCCGCGGGCTTAACAGAGCTGCGAAAGGGAAACTAGTCCCTTCGCGCTCTGAAAGCCGGCGCGGGGTGACTGTGAGCTGAACGAGAGAACGGATAGAGGGGGAGGGCAGGCTGTGCTGGGCAGGGGGGGCCCCGCGGCACACTCGATTCTGCCGCGGCGGCCCCGGCAGCGGAGAAGACAGTTTTGTTTTGTTTTTTAATTTTACTTTAGTAGGATCAGAATGTTTTTTGCGCGGGGCCCCCTGAAACGCGGGGCCCTGTGCAAAACACATTCTCGCTCAATGGACGGGCCGGCCCTGATCATAAGGAAAGGAATGGAAAATAAAACAAAGGATATTATAATGCTTCTGTATCGCTCCATGGTATGACCGCACCTTGAATATTGTGTGCAATTCTGGCCGCACAAATTGGGGTTGCACAAATCAGATATTCAGTGGCAGCCACTATTCGGGTATTTTTATGGCCACAGAGGGTGGCGTTTAAAAAACTGCTAATTGCCACAGGCTGAATATTTCACATTTGACATTACTCATTTATTTGATATACCTCAAACCAGAAAATCACAGCAGTGCACAATTATAAATTAAGTAAGAGAGTAGTATAATAAAAACGTAAGTTATATAAAATCAACACGGATACACATGGAATTATTAGACTATTGCACTATATATTCTGCTATTTGGGCAAATAGAAGTTTGCAAAATTTTTAAATATTCGGGCTAATTTTTAGCAGTAGCAGGTAGCAATAACTTCTCAAAAGATATGTATATTCAGCGCTGCTATATGAATAGTCCATGGTACTGACAGGGCCGTCCTGTCCACTAGTGTGAGCCCCGCCCCTGTGCCAGATAGCTTGACCAGCAGGAGGCGCTGCACCTTAACCTTGAGGTTGTATAAGAATTTGTAGTTGAGCCGTTGGTTAAAGATCACAGATTTTTATTTGGGTTCTCAGAGACTCACAACAGGTAATGTCCACAGGAAAACAAAAGTAGGGATACTCCTCCCAAAGAAAATATATGCAAACTTTGCCAGGTCAAAAATAAAGTCTTTTAAACAAGCTTTTCTTCTTAGCTCTTACAAAAGGTATTTTCCCTCCTAACATTTATTCACATACAGTGCAACAATCACATTCCATGTCAGTGACTGAAGGATCTGAATCCCCTTTGAAAGAGTCAATTTCCATGCTCTCTGGAGGACTCTCAGGTAGTGGTTCTGGACTCTTAACTGGAATGGTATTAGTCCCATACATTAACAGTTTCTTCAGTCTTGGCCACCTAATAGGTTTCTCCCCTTTAAGTAAAAGCTCATGGGGTTTCAAAAGCCGTGGTTTAAAAGTTCCTTTCCTTTCATGTAAATGTCTACAGGTAATCTCCTCCTCATCTGAAGAACTATCCCTGTGTTCAGTTTTGGGCCTAGGCTTTCTCCTGGTTTGATGCTTAACTTGCACAGGTTTATATACAGGCCTTCTATCAAAAAAACCCTCTTCTGAGCTGTAATCAGAGGACAGGTCAGACCTCCTTCGGGCTCTATAAAAAGTTCTTGCTTTGGAAGCTTCCCTAGCAGAGCAATGCCTGCATCTAGGTTCCAGCAAGGGTTTTGCCTGGGTAAAAGTTCTGCCTTCTTGTGGCTTCTTTAAGCTTCTTTCAAATACAGGGTTTAGCTTGCCCACTAACCTGCATTGTGGTTTCACTGCACTAGCAGTGTATCTCTGGGCCTCGCAACAGCAGCTGCCTGGCCTGTGAGTATTTCTTCCTGGAGAGCAGCAGTATTTCTCTTTCTCCTGGGGAGCGAATCTGGCTTCAGGTCTTCCCTTCCTCTCAGCATAGAGCCTGGGAGCCTTGTTCCAGTCAGGTTCAGAATCCTCGTGCTGGTAAGACAGGTGATTCTCTTCCTCTGCTCTCCTCTCTCTCTCCCTTCTCCCTTCCGTTTCTGTCTGCCCTTTTTTTACAAGCAGCTACGTGACAAGGGCACTCCCTTGCAGGCTCCTCCCCCGAGTACCTGCTTCTCTGATTCCTATCTGGTGTGTAACGTGGGAATGACTCAACACTAGTTTTGGCCCACTGACTATCAACCCTGGGGTTTTTCTGCTGTGAACTTCTAACCCTGGGTTTTCTCTGACAAGTGTTTTCTAATGTGCCCATCCCCCCAGCCAAGGTAAAACCTTCAATGTTTCCTGCTTTTCTAGGTGGCACTACTCTCTCCTTGCCACATATCCCCCCCCCTTAGACTATTGCCGGCTGGCGAGACACTTCGCGCACAGCTGGCAATACTGGAAGCGGGTCTATGTCGCGTACCTAGTTTTTGGGCCAATTGTACATTTTCTGTTCGGTTCGGTCAAACCACTTTCTTAAGAGGTTGATGTGGTAAACTTGACGTTTGCCTGGGCCAGTTTCCAAAGCATAGGAAGCTGGACCAACTCTGTTTACTACCTTATATGGACCTTTCCAAGTATTTTCGAATTTGGAATTCGCTGCGGCCACCATCACGATCACAGAATCGCCAATTTCGAAATGGCGCGCCTTGGCCTTTCGGTCATGGTACCGCTTCTGCTTCCCCTGGCTCCGCTCCAAATTTTCTTCCGCCAAGCGCCCTATCCTTTCTAAACGCTGTTTCAAGTTTGTCAAAAACCGGGGGACATCTTGGAGCTCCCTTGTGGGGGCTACCCACTGTTCCCTCAAAATGTCTAGCACGCCTCGCGGGGCCCGGCCATACATCAATTCGTAGGGCGAAATGCCGGTGGAAGCCTGTTTCCTTTCCCTGGAAGCATACAGAACAAAGGGGAGCACGTTGTCCCACTCCTGAAACTGACCGCCCAAACTCCTGCGTAAGAGGTTTTTAAGGGTTTGGTTGAACCTCTCTACCAGGCCATTGGTCTGGGGGTGGTACGCTGCTGTTCGGACATGCTGTATCCCGAATGCATCCCAAAGTTGGGCTAAGTGTCGGGACATAAAGTTAGTTCCCCTATCTGTAAGGACCTCCCGGGGAAAACCTACCTCACAGAACAGTTTTACTAGCTCCGCTGCTATCAGCCGCGCGGAGGTATTCCTCATAGGGACAGCCCACGGAAACCGGGTGGCATGGTCCATAATGACCAATATATATTGATGGCCTCGGGGCGTTTTTACCAATGGGCCTACTATATCCAGGGCTAAACGATATACTGGTTTACTAATAACAGGCAAGGGAATTAAAGGCGCTTCCGGAGGATACGTGCCGGATACTCGCTGGCAATCAGGGCATGATGCACAGAATTTTACTGTCTCTGTGTATACCCCCGGCCAATAAAATCGGGCAAGAACCTGATCTAGCGTCCCTTGCGCCCCCTTATGTCCTGCGATGGGATGATCGTGTGCTAATTTTAACACGATGTCTCTGAATGAGGCAGGTATTACCAACTGCCTTTTAACCTCTTTTGTCTTCGGGTCCATGCTTTCCCTATAAAGCAACTCTTTATCCCATATAAATTTTGGTAAGACTCGTGAGCCTCTTCGGGCGAACTCGCAGGCTCGGACTAAAGCAGGGTCTGCTTTCTGTTCATCAGGAAAAGTGGGGAATTTTTACATCAGGTCCTCTGGGACCCATGGTAATTCTACTCCAGCCAACAATTCCCTCCTACCTTTTCCCCTATGAGCCCTCTCCTTGCGTTTTTCCGCCTTACTCTTTTTATGGCCCTCCTTTTGTGGGGTTATTAAATCCTCGTGGAAAGAAGTGCCTGGTATCGGCTCCTCCTGTGGGTCCACTTCTTCTGGCGGCGTAGGGTGGGCCCGTGTAGAGACTAGGTTTTTCTTCTCGTGCAGCCTATTCTCTATCCCTTTTCTAAAGTGTGCCCAGTCCCGCCCCAACACTATTTCATAGGGAAGCCTGGGCATAACTGCTACTGCAACTGCCTTGCCACTACTTAGCCCTTTTATGCGCACTACATGCACTGGGTAGGTGGATGCAGCACCGTGCACGCACCTAATTCTAACATGGTGGTCAGGGGACTCGGATGGGGATTCTCGCTGGGCCTCTATCTTACCCCAGAGGGACCTAGAGATCATTGATTGATCTGCCCCTGAGTCTAGGAGCGCTTCTGCGGATATCCCCTCTACCTCGACGGTTAAGAGAAAACCCTCACCAGTGTTCTTAACTCGGGCAGCTATCAAGGCATCCCTACCGATGCAGTCCTTTCTAAAATGTCCCACCTCCCCACAGGTAAAACATTTTCTAGACAGGGAGTCTGCTCTCGTGATAACTTTCCCTTTCGCTGTTTTTCCGGTAACATACGTGGCTCTCTGTTCTGGGAATACTGATTCGTGTTTCTTGAACAGGCCTTCTTTCTTGGAGCCTACCTTGTTGGCTTCAAGGAAGCGGTCCGCTAAAGCAACAGCTTCATAAGCAGTGTTACAATTCTGTAAAACCAACCAGCTCTGTAACTCTTTTGGAACCGCCTCAGTAAACTGTTCTAGAATTATAGTGTCAAGAATGGTATCAATAGTTTTACCCTCAGGCATTAACCATTTGTGAACTAAACTTTTAATTCTATAATACAACCCTTGAGGCGTCTCGCCTTCCTTAATTGTGCAAGACCGTAATAGTCTCCTATAAACAGAGGGATTTAAGCCCATCCTGTTCCGGATAGCAGTTTTCACTTTTAAATAATCAGATATCTGATCTAAAGGTAGTGCTCTATATGCGGCTAATGGCTCCCCGGATAATGTGGTGGCAAATCTGACCGCCCATTGATCCACAGGCCATTTTGCTAGCACAGCCACACGCTCAAAAGCTTCGATGAAATCATCTATATCATCACCCTTTACATATCGTCCATATGACAAAGTCCCAGTATTGGTATTTTCCCACCCTGGAATCAGGTTGGGTGTTACCAGTCCGGTAGTGGTGCTTTGCTTTAACATGTCCTCCTGGGTCTGAATCATCTTCGCCAAGAGGTCCAGGAGAGGTTGCTGTTGCTCCTGTAGCATCGACGCCGCCTTCTCCTGGTTCCTCGCTGCCAGTTCCTGTTGCTGGGCAAACTGGTTTGCTACCCATGTCGGGAAATCGGAGCTCTGCATCCTTGCACTGGAGCTGAAAGAAAAACACAAAAACAAACGACCGAGTGCGGTACCTTTTTTTTTTTTTTTTTTTTTTCAAAAGTGCCCACTATAGCTTATGGTGACCACCCTTCTGCACTTGGATCCAGGCCTAACCCTCTTTGTCACGGGTTACCTGATATCGGTGCAGGTCTTAGCTCTGCCACCAGATAAGCTCTCCGTCAGGTCTGCAATGCGTCTGCTCCTCTGGATACGTTGGATGCGTCCTTGGATTTCCGGTCAACCTTTCTGTTCCTGTTGGACTTGGCTGCCGGACCTCTGGAACCGCGAAATCCTAAATACTACGCCACTGTGAGCCCCGCCCCTGTGCCAGATAGCTTGACCAGCAGGAGGCGCTGCACCTTAACCTTGAGGTTGTATAAGAATTTGTAGTTGAGCCGTTGGTTAAAGATCACAGATTTTTATTTGGGTTCTCAGAGACTCACAACAGGTAATGTCCACAGGAAAACAAAAGTAGGGATACTCCTCCCAAAGAAAATATATGCAAACTTTGCCAGGTCAAAAATAAAGTCTTTTAAACAAGCTTTTCTTCTTAGCTCTTACAAAAGGTATTTTCCCTCCTAACATTTATTCACATACAGTGCAACAATCACATTCCATGTCAGTGACTGAAGGATCTGAATCCCCTTTGAAAGAGTCAATTTCCATGCTCTCTGGAGGACTCTCAGGTAGTGGTTCTGGACTCTTAACTGGAATGGTATTAGTCCCATACATTAACAGTTTCTTCAGTCTTGGCCACCTAATAGGTTTCTCCCCTTTTTTTTTTTTTTTTTTTTTAAATTATTTATTTAACTTTTGACACACAAAGAAAATATCCATACAGCAAGTACAACAGAGAGGAAAACCACACAGCAAATACAACAAAAAAAGTAAATAAGAAACCCACCCCTCCCACCCTCCCACCCTCACCACCACCCCGTCTCCATGTGAGTCAGTATTAAGAGTTCATACACAGTTAGACAAAAGGGCCCAAGCCTGCACTAAGGAAGAAGCACAGACCAGAGAAGGACAAGGTACAAAAGGCCAGCCAACTCCCCAGGGTGGTTAGGACCGCAGCCTAGCAGTTGCAGTATATCTATCCAACCACAACCACTTATCCGAGGAAGAGACCTGCCCCAGAGCGCTCCCCCCCCTCCCAGGATTGCTCAAGTGATCCTGCGCCTTCTCATAGCTGGCATACAGACATACCATGCTCCACCATTGATGAATATCCAGCTTGCTGGAGTCCTTCCAGCATACCAGAATAAGCTTCAGAGCTATGGCGACTAGAAAGTCCAGCAAAAAGTGCTTTTCTTTCATGTCCGGAAGATCGCCCAGAGAAGACCGCAAGATCACCACCTGCCAAGTAAGGGGAGCCTGAAAGCTCAAAATCTTTTGTACCCTCTCCCAAACTAAAACCCAGAAAAATTGAACGTGAAGGCAATCAAAAAACATATGCTTATAAGTACCAGGACTAAGGTTGCAGGACCAGCATAAATCACCCACTCCCACCTGCCAACGTGCAAGCCGAGCGGGCGTAATAAATGCACGGTGTAGCAAGAAGAATAGGGATTGAGTCATACCCGCAGCTCTAGAGACCCTACTGACCTTGGAGCATAAACGCAGCCAAGTATGAGAGGAAATAGGGACACCTAAATCTACCTCCCAGCCTCTGCGACTGCCAGTGAGGGCTGTACCCTCTTCTCCCATGTAGGCATAAAATTTAGACGCAGCTCCGGGTTTACAGGAGTACGCAAGGACCAACTCCTGCACATCCCAGATCTGAGATACCACTGGATTAGAAACCCCCGCTGCTGAAAGACAGCTGACTAATTGAAGCCACTGGAAAAAACAAACTGCTGGTAACGAGAATTCCTGCTTCAGCCATGCCCAGGGTTTCCACGCCCCGTCTAGGAGTAATTGACCTACAGTCCAGATACCCTGCGTTTGCCAGCGCCGCCATCCAAAGGTCTTGTGTCCAATCTTGAAAAGAGGGTTATACCAAAGTGGCAGTGGGAGGGACACAGAGGGAACAGGACTCATAACTCTCGCCAGAGATTGAAAAGCTGCTTGCGTGGCCCTTACCACAGCAAGGGCTGCAGAGGAAGCCTTGCACTGCATGCCAATCAGTAGATGCAATGGGATCGGATCTACCAGGCGCTGTTCTACCTCTACCCATACCGGCGCCACCCCCCCGCTCTGCCTGGGGCACCATAGTGCCCCTTGCTTAAGCAGGAAGGCTAGGTGATACCTACGAAAATCAGGGAACTTAACCCCACCATTGTCCTTGGACGCTTTGAGTTTCCTAACCGCAATTCTAGAGGGCTTTCCGAGCCACAAAAAGGCCGTGAGTGATCTCTCCCACTCTTTGTAAACCTTCCGCGGGAAGGAGAGCGGCAACATCTCAAGAATATAATTTATCTTCGGGGCTAAAGTCATCTTGATAGACTCCAGGTTTCTCCCCTTTAAGTAAAAGCTTATGGGGTTTCAAAAGCCGTGGTTTAAAAGTTCCTTTCCTTTCATGTAAATGTCTACAGGTAATCTCCTCCTCATCTGAAGAACTATCCCTGTGTTCAGTTTTGGGCCTAGGCTTTCTCCTGGTTTGATGCTTAACTTGCACAGGTTTATATACAGGCCTTCTATCAAAAAAACCCTCTTCTGAGCTGTAATCAGAGGACAGGTCAGACCTCCTTCGGGCTCTATAAAAAGTTCTTGCTTTGGAAGCTTCCCTAGCAGAGCAATGCCTGCATCTAGGTTCCAGCAAGGGTTTTGCCTGGGTAAAAGTTCTGCCTTCTTGTGGCTTCTTTAAGCTTCTTTCAAATACAGGGTTTAGCTTGCCCACTAACCTGCATTGTGGTTTCACTGCACTAGCAGTGTATCTCTGGGCCTCGCAACAGCAGCTGCCTGGCCTGTGAGTATTTCTTCCTGGAGAGCAGCAGTATTTCTCTTTCTCCTGGGGAGCGAATCTGGCTTCAGGTCTTCCCTTCCTCTCAGCATAGAGCCTGGGAGCCTTGTTCCAGTCAGGTTCAGAATCCTCGTGCTGGTAAGACAGGTGATTCTCTTCCTCTGCTCTCCTCTCTCTCTCCCTTCTCCCTTCCGTTTCTGTCTGCCCTTTTTTTACAAGCAGCTACGTGACAAGGGCACTCCCTTGCAGGCTCCTCCCCCGAGTACCTGCTTCTCTGATTCCTATCTGGTGTGTAACGTGGGAATGACTCAACACTAGTTTTGGCCCACTGACTATCAACCCTGGGGTTTTTCTGCTGTGAACTTCTAACCCTGGGTTTTCTCTGACAAGTGTTTTCTAATGTGCCCATCCCCCCAGCCAAGGTAAAACCTTCAATGTTTCCTGCTTTTCTAGGTGGCACTACTCTCTCCTTGCCACACTAGGCAAGCTTAGGATACTGCCTAGGGTGGCTGGCCCAGGTGGGTGGCGGTAGCAGCAGCACACATGGGTGGCCAGACCGCTTCCCCAGCTGCCACCAATTCTGTTTGGAGGGGGGAGGCAGGTAGCGGCAGAATTTCCAAATAGTGGCAAAAAGCTGTTGCTTTTGAAAATACTGCCACTACCGCTGCCAGCCTCCCCCTTCCGAGATGGAATTGGCATCAGCTGAGGGGGGGCAGTGGCATCAGCTGAGGTGGAGTGACATCAGCTGGGGGCATCAGCTGTGGGGGGCATCAGCTGGGAGGGCGGCAAAGCCGGGGTTTCTGCCTAAAGCAGCAGAAACCTTTGGGCCGGCTCTGGGTACTGAAATACATATTCACTGTTAATCGCTTCCACCATCGCCACCATATATTTGGTTTGGGCCTGCCTTTCAGCAAGCTGGATATTGCTGCTCTATGGATTGTTTGGTTGCTGCCCTCACTCTGCCGTAATTAGAGCCTTCCACTGTGGCAGAGCAGTTCAATGCATTTCATAAGGGGCTACAAAATTGTGCGCTAAGCAGTTAACGTGAGAATTAGAATGCAATAGTGTTAGCTAAGGACCATGGTAACTGTTACCATGCTGGCATGACAGCACATGCTAATTCCCCTGTTAACTGCTCATCATGCAATCAGTGGGGACTGGGCAAGTTATGAGCAGAAAATAGATATGGTCTACACATTGTAATCAGCATGTGAGAATTAGCACACAATGTCACTTTTGCAGTTAGCTCACATTGCATTGCAAGGAACTCTTAATGCTACTTCAAGAGGTGGCGTTAAGTGCCCCTACCTTAATTGCAAATGAATCTAACATGCGGTAATGGACTTTTCTGTATGGTAACTGCAGGGGACATGCTGGCCATGCCCCTGACAGTTTCTACATCCCTTTGTACTTACTGCATGTTGATTTTCACTCCTAATTCACAGGAAGTGCAAAAACTCACTGGACTTTTATAAAAGGAGCCTGCTATACATTTATTGCCACCAGTAAACCTGTAGGGCCCGATACTCAGCAGTGGTGGCTGGTCAATGTAATGCAGCTAGCCGATGCTACTAAACTCTAGGGGGCTTGTTTACAAAGCCCCCTAGAGCCGCGGCCCCATTGAATTCATGGGGCCACGGCTCCGATATCGGGCGGAAGCCGCTACCGCGGCTTTGTAAACAAGCCCCTAAATCTGGATATTCAATGCTGAGGCCCTATCCAGGCTCTGACATTGAATATCCGGGTTGGCTGGATACTGGAAAGCTAACTGGGCAGCGGCAATATTCAGCCATTGCCCGGTTAGATTCTGCAGTGAAAGTTAGGCCAGCCTTTACTACTCCTGGCTTTTGCCGCATGTCAGTAACTAGGCAGCAGCTCAATATTGCCGCTGCCCATTTATCAATGGGTGCCACCCCGGAATTCCCCCAGCAGGTCTCAATGCTAACCAGTTAGTATCAGGGCACATAGTAGCGGCACCCATGGATATTCATTGGCACTAACCACGATAGTGCCGCTGAATATCCCCCTGAGCGGCATTTACAGAGTTTACAGGTCTGCAACCGTGTAAATGCCTTTGAATACTCCCCCCATAAATTCTTTTGAAAACAGAACCATTTGCCTTTGAATTTTAGGATTTTTAATTCTTTTGCGAGAATTCTCCCAAAAGTAATCGCGTAAGAGGAAGAGTGCTGTTTGGTACTCCCTTTTCCTGCTGTTTGGTACTCCCTTTTCCTGCCACCACTACCTTACTACATGTTGAAATCCTCTGCCCAGTGTGCAGCGGCTGCCAAGAGAGTGAATAGAATGCTAGGTATCATAAGGAAGGAATGGAGAATAAAACCAGGGATATTATAATGCCTCTGTATCATTCCATGGTGCAACTGCACCTTTAATATTGTGTGCAATTCTGGTCGCCATATCTTAAAAAAGGATATAGTATTATTAGAAAAGGTACAGAGAAAAGCCACCAAAATGGTGGAGGGGATGGAAGGATACCCCTATGAAGAGAGGCTAAAAAGGTTACGGATCTTCAACCTGGAAGAGACGGCTCAGGGGAGATATGATAGAGGTCTATAAATTAATGAATGGAGTGGAACAGGTAAATATAGATCGATTGTTTATGCTATCAAAGTATAGAAAGATTAGGGGATATGCATTGAAGCTATAGGATAAGCTATTTAAGACTAATAAGAGAAAATATTTTTTCACTCAATGTGTAATCAAACTCTGGAATTTGTTACTGGAGGGTGTAGTAAAAGCTGTTAGTGTAGCTGGGTTTATAAAAGGTTTGGATAAGTTCCTGGAGAAAAGGTCCATAAACCATTATTAAACAGGACCTGGGATATCCACTCCTTGATCTAATACAAGCATTGTGGAACCTGTGTCTTTTGGGGAAACTGCTAGGTACTAGGGACCTAGATTGGCCACTGTTGGAAACAGGATACTGGGCTTGATGGACCTTGGTCTGAGCCAGTATGGCATATCTTATGTTCTTAAACTCTGCTGCATCAGGAGTGTGTTCACTGTATCATACTCAGGGTGTAATCTATACTGAATGGAGGCTCACCACGATTACTCCCCCATGCAACAAGTAATGATGGTGAGCCTACCTTCAATATAGATTGCACCCTGCGTGCGATGATACAGTTGAACACATTCATGATGCAGCAGAGTTGACGAAACACAGGCCTCGTTGAGTGTGCTGTACAATAAATGACAGGACAAACAAGATATTGGTTAAGGGTGAAACTTTTAAAGACAGGTTATAGCAATTTAAGAAAGAGTGGTTTTATCCCACAGCAAAGGGTATAAGAAACACAGAGGTGTTGTTTCTTGACCCATGAGGAGCAGGTCCCAAGAGCCAGTTGAAGGCTCTGAGAAAGGCATTTTTTATTGTAATTTATTTTTTATTCTTATTTTTCAATCTTTACAAATACATTCATCAACCTTTACAACCATATTCATACACCATCTCTTCCCTCCTCCTCCCCTTCCAACACTGATCATGAATTCACACTTCAACATTTATCCCCTTCTTGGTCTTCCCCCTTCCATTTTGATACTTCTTTATGCTCTTTACTCTATATCTAATATCACACTAATACATTAATTCTTTAATACATTAACACAATTCTATAAATCTAACCTCCTACACCTTGTTACTGTTTATTTACATCATGCACATTCATATACTACTACTGTACCCATCGTTTTATGTAAACATAAACATTTCCTATAACTCCCCCCTTTGCACCTCCGCCATCCCCTTTGCTTCCCCCCCCCCCCACTACTTTAATGTGGTCCTCTCCTCCCACACCCCGTCCCCTCCTCCCTAATTCTCCATCCCCCCTCCTTCCTACCCTCCCCTCCTATCCTTATTCCCATCCCCCAACCCCTCAGACAACTCCCTCATCCCCCTCTTTACCTCCCTCGCTTTGCCATACTCGCTCAACCCCCTCCCCCCCCCCCCCCCCAGTTTTCGTACCATTGCCACACTTTTTTGTGCTTTCCTACCTGGTGCCTTCTATGCGCTCCCATCATGCACAACCCCCACAACTGTCCAACTTACTCACTACCTCCCTCATCGGAGGTACCTCAACATTCTTCCATCATCTCAAAAGACTCATACGGGCTGCTATAATTCTGTACCCCAGAAAATTTGCCATATCTCCCTCTCCCTCATGCACCCCTTCATTAAGCACGACCATCTCTCGTGTTAGTTTGGTTGGCACTCCCATGATCTCCTCATATAACCTTCCCACCTTCCCCCAATACTCCTGCACCTTTGGGCACTGCCATATCATATGTATTAATTCTCCCTCTCCGCCACCTTCTTCCAGAACCCACTTGAGCTATCTGGATATATTGCTAGGATCTGCACTGGCATCCAGTACATCCTAAACCGCAATCTCTAACTATTTTCTAGCACTGGAGTTCCCCTGGCCAACCTATAAGTTCTCACATATATTTCTGCCCACCGGCTATCTTCCCAAGATCCCAGAATATCCTCTTCCCACTGCTGCTGCCATCTCCCCTTCTCCCTCCCCTTTAGCAAAAGCATTTTGTATATTTTTGATATAACACCTCTCTGTGACCACTGTTTCTCCATCATCTCCTCAAATTGTGTAGGCTTTTGTTCCAAATCTGATTTCACCTCCCGTGTATTCATAAAGTACCACAATTGTACATAGGCATATTGGTCCTTTTTATCTATCTGAAACTCGTGCTGAAGTTCCTCAAAGGTTTTAATTCCCCCCCCCCTTTTGTAACAATTGTCCTAGCCTCTTGAGCCCTTTTCCCCTCCACCCCTTAAATACCTTAGCGTTCCCTCCTATCCCAGTATCACCTACCGCTCTAATAATACCTCTATGGTTTTCGAAGGAAGTAGCTGAAAAAGTGAAGAAAAAGAGGGAGGCCTTCATGAAATACAAGAGATCACAGAGAGAGGAAGACAGGCATCTGTATTTGGAAAAACTTAGAGAAGCTAGCAAAGTAGTCAAGAAGGCAAAGATTCAAAAGGAGGAGGAAATAGCCAATGCAATAAAATGAGGGGAAGGGGGGGAATAAGACATTTTTCAGATATATTAGTGAGAAGAGGAAGGGCAAAAGTGGTATTGTCAGACTCAAGGGTGCAGGGGGGGAATATGTAGAAGCTGATAAGGATAAAGCGGAATTGCTTTACAAATATTTTTGTTCTGTGTTCACAGATGAAGAACCAGGAGCAGGACCTCAGAAAACACCCACAAATAAGAACAGAAGCGAGGGACATCTTGAACAATTTTCAGAAGACTGTGTTTGTGAGAAACTAGCTCAACTTAAAGTAGACAAAGCGATGGGACCGGATGGGATACACCCTAGAATACTGAGGGAACTTGGGGACGTTCTAGCAACTCCACTGACTGACCTTTTCAATGCCTCATTGGAGTCGGGAGTGGTGCCAAAGGACTGGAGAGAGGCTCATGTGGTGCCTTTACACAAAAGCGGAAGTAAGGATGTGGTTGAAAACTACAGGCCAGTTAGTTTAACTTCGGTGGTGAGTAAATTATTGGAAACGCTGCTGAAAGAGAAAATAGTGAGGTTTCTGGAGTCCAGCAGATTACAGGATCCGAGGCAGCATGGATTCACCAGAGGCAGGTCTTGTCAGACAAATCTGATTGATTTCTTTGACTGGGTGACCAGGGAGTTGGACCGAGGGAGAGCTCTAGATGTGGTGTATTTAGATTTCAGTAAAGCCTTTGACACTGTTCCTCACAGGTGACTTATAAACAAACTGAGCACCCTAGGGATGGACCCTAAAGTTACTGCTTGGGTTAGAAATTGGTTGGGTGGGAGGCGACAAAGAGTACAAGTAAATGGAGCTCACTCTGAGGAGAAGGATGTTACCAGTGGTGTGCCCCAGGGATCTGTCCTTGGTCCGATTCTTTTTAACATCTTTGTTAGTGATATAGCGGAAGGGCTGTCGGGTAAGGTTTGCCTCTTTGTGGATGATACCAAAATCTGCAATAGAGTAGACACCCAGGAAGGTGTAGATAACATGAGGAGGGATCTAGCTGAGCTTGAAGAATGGTATAGAATTTGGCAGCTGGGATTTAATGTTAAAAAATGTAAGGTCATGCATTTGGGCTGCAGCAATCCAAGGGAGCAATACAGTATAGGAGGTGAAGTACTTTTGTCCACTAAAGAAGAGCGGGACCTAGGCGTTGTTGTGTCTGATGATCTTAAAGTAGCTAAACAGGTAGAAAAGGCGACGGCAAAAGCTAGAAGGATGCTTGGGTGCATACGGAGAAGAATGGCTAGCAGAAAACAGGAGGTGATAATGCCTTTGTATAAGTCTTTGGTGCAACCTCATTTGGAGTATAGTGTGCAATTCTGGAGACCACACCTTCAAAAGGATGTGAACAGGATGGAGTCGGTGCAGAGGGTGGCTACTAAAATGATTAGTGGGCTTCATTATAAAGCATATGAGGACAGACTTAAGGATCTTAATATATACACCTTAGAGGAAAGGCGGGATAGAGGTGATATGATTGAGATGTTTAAATACCTCCGTGGCATAAATGTTCAGGGAGAGAGCCTCTTTCAATTGAAAGCAAGTTCTGCTACGAGGGGACATGGGATGAGGATGAAGGGAGATAGATTCAGGAGTGATATGCGGAAATATTTATTTATGGAAAGAGTAGTGGATCCATGGAATAGTCTCCCAGTGGAGGTGGTAGAGATGAGGACAGTAACTGAATTCAAAAAAGCATGGGACCAACACAGAGGATCTCTAAAGGTAAAACGTGGACTGTTGTAGTTGTTGATATGGAAGGACAGACTAGATAGGCCATGTGGTCTTTTTCTGTCATCATGTTTCTAATAAATGTATACCGGGAATACGCTTTCCCTTCCAAAAGATACCCCCTCCATTTTTTCCACACCTGAAACATAAGCTCCCTAAATGGATTATCCTTTCCTTCATTTTCTCTCCATCCCCCGGGTCCCATATTCTCCTCTCCTTTGATTCTTCACCCCCTGACTCAATTTGTACCCAACTTAGTATATCTGCCCCCTCTCGCCATGCTAACAGTGCCCTCAATTGTGCCGCTTCAAAATATTTCATCAGGCATGGCACCCCCAGCCCCCCTTCCATCCTCATTTGATACAAGGTCCCCCTTGCAACCTTGGGATGCTTCCCCTCCCAAATAAACAACATTATCATATTCTGCAACTTCCTTATCTCCTTCTTAGTCACCCTACATGGTAAGGATGTGAACAGAAACAGCAGTCTCGGCAGGACATTCATTTTCACTGCCGCTATACGGCCCAGCCATGACAATCGTCGTAAACCCCCCCCCCCGCCACTTTTCCAAGTCTCCTCTTATAGTTTCTGTCAAAACCTGATAATTCTACTGTTTAATCCTCTCTATTGGTTTCCCCAATTGTATCCCCAAGTACCGAAACTGCTGCTTTACCCATTTAAAACTAAAATGCGACTTTAACCTTTCCTCTAGTCCTCCTTGTAGATTAAACCCAAGGACCTCTGTTTTCCCCAAATTGATTTTATAGCCAGCTATACTACTAAACCCCTTTATAATTTTCATCAGTACTGGCAATGTCGTCAAGGGCTACGTCAATGAGAATATCACATCATCTGCGAACAACGCTATCTTCTCCTCCCTCCCTCCTACTACCACCCCTTTTACATCAGCTTCCCTCCTTACCACTTCAGCCAAGAGCTCAATGGCTAGTGCAAACAAAAGTGGTGATAGAGGACACCTTGCCTGGTACCCCTCCCCAGAGTAAATTGCTCAGAGTATCCTCCATTTGTCATTCAACTTGGTCGAACGCTTTCTCTGCGTCTACCGTAACTAATACTGCCTGCTCTCCATTGCCCTGAAGATGCCAAGCAATGTTCATCACTTTCCTTATGTTATCACTCCCTTGCCTCCCCTTTTCAAACCCAGTCTGATCTCTTTGTATGATCTTAGGCAAAATCCCTTGGATCCTATTCGCCAATACCTTAGCAAAGATTTTAGCATCCAGATTTATCAACGATATGGGCCTGTAAGAGCCACACTCCCCCTTGTCCTTACCAAGTTTTGGTAATACTGTGATACCCGCTTCCCCCATCGTCTGGGGAATCCCTTCCCCTTCCAGGACCCTATTAAGTACCCTAGTCAATATCGGTGTAACCTGCTCCACCATTTTCTTATAGAACCGCGCTGTATACCCATCCAACCCCGGGGACTTTCCCATTTTCAGGGACTTTATAGCTTCCTTCACTTCCTCCTCCTTTATTTCCTCTCCTATTCTTTCCCTATCCTCTGGATCAACCTCATACAACCCGCACTCCTGCAAGTATCTCTTTATCTCCTCCTGTCCCTTTTGTAACTCATTTTGATACAGCTTTCGGTAATATTCTCTAAATTTATTTATTTTATTTTATTTACATTCTCTTATATACCATGCTATTCTGCATCAGTGCAGTTTACATTGCACAAACTGAAATTACATTGAACAGGGCATTATAACTTGGAGATAACTATTTTACAGGGAACATGGGCTATGGAGGGTTAAGTGGCTTGCCCAAGACCACAAGGAGCACCTGTGGGACTAGAAACCCCAGTCCTTCTGGCCCAAGGTTGCTGTCCTCTAGTGAGATTTGAACACCTGACCTTCCAGCCTGAAGTACCTTGCCCCAACCACTAGGCCACTCCTCCACTAAAAACCTGACTTATCTCCTTCGTGTAATGTACCATCCTCCCCCTATTATCCCTAATTCCTTCTATATAGGCTGCCTGCCGTTGGGCCCCATCCTACTTGCCAATAGCCTCCTTGCTTTATTTCCCCCTTCAAAATATTGTTGCTTTAATACACTTAGGGGCATGTTTACTAAAATCCGCAAAATAGCGCGCCGCAAAATAGCGCACGGCAACACGGCACTGAAACGCGCAGAAACGCGTTTAAACGCCCCGCACACGTGCGTGTCACCCCCGCACAGGTACGCGGCTCACTAACGGGCCCCGTACAAGTGCGGGCCCGCAAATGTCCGATAGAGGCGTGGAACGGCGAAAGGAGGGCGGAGGAAGGCTCCGGAGGGGCGGAGGGACGGGGTCAATGGGTGTATAGTGGGAGGGGAGAGGCTCCCCGCACAGTATCGGGCCCGAATTTCCATGTAAAAACTACCGCGAGTGAAACACTCGCGGTAGAAAGCATTTAAAGGGAAGAGAAACCATTTCCGTCAGCAATGTACAGGAAAACCGGGGAAACCAGCAAAACGTGAGCAGTGTGATACATGTGCACAGCACAAAAGTGAAAATAAATATAGAAAATGACCACAACAGAACTATTAAAAATAGTAATTCAGCTGGGGAACAGTTATAGTGATGGGCAAATACAGAAATCACACCCAGCAAAGCTCCAGAAACAAGAAATGAATTTTGGAAGGGTCTACTGAGAGGAGACTCTTCCAAAAAACATTTCCACGTTTTGGAGCTTTCCTGGGAGTGTTTGCTATGGTTGCCCATTAATATCACTGTTGCCCAGCGTGGTGATATTTTGTCCCACATTTCCCGTGGTCAGTTCCGGGGTTTATGTGCACGTTTGTCACCAGACAGGGTGCATATGCCCACAGTAGACTTGCGTAGAGCAGGGTTTGTGACTCCATCCTGCCAGGCTTACTGCCTCCAGGGGCTGCACTGTCACTGTGGCCAAGTGTGGTACATCAGACAGAGTCATTACCTCTAGGACCAGAGGGCAGAGGTTCAAAACCCAGCTGGGGCACCTGCCAGCCCAGTCCCTATATTTTACCCACCACTAAATAAAGATAGCGCAGACACCCCTGTATGCATGGGGAAAACACCCATATTTTACCCAACACCGCACACACACCACAACAATGGGCATTACCTACAGCCAAGTCCCCCAAATGCAGTCCCATACTGCCACAGTGCAATCAGGTCAACTGCTTTTTTCTGAGAGAAGGTCATGCCAGCATGTTGGCGGACAAGTACATGTGGTGCAGGGGGCAGTGGCTGCTAACCACAGAAGACAGAGGCCTAGCCATGTGCAGGCTGGCACAGTCCACTGCAACAGACAGGTCCTGCCGGATCCACAGTCATGGACAGTCCAGGGAATCCAACCAATCTGTGGCTACACAGTGGTGCAGTGCACACAGACAGTGCATACAAGAACAGAAGGTCACAGGTTCAAAGCCCAGCTGGGGCTACTGCCAATCCTGTCCACATATTTTTCCCACAACTAAACAGTGATAGTAAGGACACACCTTTCATGGCGGGGACATATGCAATGGTAAGACATCTATCTTTTACCCCACTGAGCACAGACACCATGAACAGGGGCAGTACCTAGAGCAGAATCACCCAAATGCAGTCCTGGTGGGCCACACACCAGTCAGGTTCCATGCTGACACTCATACAAATGCCTGTGCTGTATATCTATGCACCACCCCCATGGCATGTAGATGTAGTCCATGCATATTCATGAGGGATAGCAGGAAAACCCGAACAGTGTGATGCACACCTGGACTGGAGTTGGGAATCTGTGCCGTAAAGCAGCAGCCATCAAGGGCAGACACACCCACACCCACAGGCCCCATTGGCCAATGTCTCCTGGAAAGGCAGAACATTGGACCGTGCATGCAGCACCCAAAACGAGCACTTGCATAACTTACCAATGTCACCCTACACCTGAGGTATACGGTACACAGCTCGGAGACGTTTGCTAGGAGCACAGGCAGGCAGTTATCCATACGTTACGTACATACTGCTAGTTGGCCCCATCCAAACAATCTGTTAGGTGTTTGCGGGGCATGTTCCAGGCCTGGCCTCTGACGGTGCTTACCACCCTGGGGAGTGACCACCAGCTGTAATGCGTACCATATCCATGCCTTGCCGTGCTCAGGACCGGTTTGGTGGGCAAGGCTACTTACCCCCTCAATCGTAGCACCATGATGGCAGAGGTGTGGAAGTGTGTGTCTGTCTATACAGTGGGTGTTGGCTGCAAGCCCCTTCAACAGCCCGCACTGCCAGCACTGTTGCCAGTATTGGCCAGTCAATGTGCATAATGAGGTGCAAGGTACCATGGGTATAGCCAGGGCAGGGTGGCGTGGCCAGGATGCATCTGCACTGGGCATAGGGCCCTGGCAGGGACATTGGCTGGGATATTGTAGTGTCCGGCCACCACCTACACAGACAGGGTGGCCAAAGCATGTCCATCTGGGGGATCACGCTCACCCTGACTGTGCAGTGACCACAGCATGGCTAGGCCCCCCCCATAGTGCTGTATAGTAGTTCTCTCATGTGATAGATATGGGTTTCTCTTTGGGGCCCAGTCACTGATCTATCTGCTTGTTGTGTATGCAGACAGCCCAATTCTGGGTGCATGCATCTCCATTGGGAACATGCACTATGGACTAACCAGCAGACTGTTTGTAGCTGGTAAATGTCTTGCAGGGTGCAGTGGCTGTTGGCTTGCTGCAGGGGAATATCTGGTGGTGGAGTGCAGCTTACCATACCCTGGGCTTATGTCTGCCTGCTATTGTGTTATGGCGCTAGCTGCCTGCCTGCCGGGGTGGTGGGGGTGGGTGGTGGTGTTCCTCAGCAGGACTGGGGTTGATGTTGCCCTCTACTGCCACCTTTGCAGGGAGTGGATCCCTTGATGGGGACCATGTTTGCCACGGGGGGGGGGGTGCCTGATGGCAGCAGACAGGGATATCCATGGTGTTTGTGCAGAAACTAGCTATCTTACACATTAACACTGCTTTGGAATGCCCGCTTGGCCTCCATCAGCCATGGCAGGTGTTGTTGACCTGGTCCTGGCCACCTCATTGCACACTCAGGGTGAGCACAGTACCCGCACGATGTAACGGTGTGTGGCTACTCTGTGCCAGTAAAACACCCGGTCAGTGCCCCCTACTAGGCCAAGGTGCTGTGTGGGTGCACCCGGTCACTTCCCCCAACAGGGCCGAGGTGCTGTGGGGGTGCATTCCCCATCTTGTGTCCATCTGCGGACAGCTAATTTGCATGTGCAGTGCATCATGGGTACGGGTGGCCTAACCCATCCTGTTGACACCAGCAGACTGTCTGTGAGGTGACGTGTAGGCTATCTGCAGCCAGCCAGGGGCTTGCTTACAGCTATGGAGCTGTAGCGCAATGGTTACATCACTGCCTGTGCAGCCAGAGGTCATGGGTTCAAACCCACAGTGGGGCCCTTTGGTAGGGCTGTCCACAGCTTTATTTTTATTTACTGTACATATGTCTATGCCGGCAAGACCACCCTCAGCTTACTATACCCATTAGATGCCTCTGAGGGTGCTTCATAGGGCGCCCTGTAGGCCACCTTATGGTTGCCATCCCTATAGGGTGCACTATACATTATCCTGTGTCGCAACATACATGCTGCCCTATAGGGGTCATTCAAGGGTGCCTTGGCGAACAGTGCACTGTAACATGTGCCTTATGGGCCGCCGTATGTTAACATGCTGGGAGAGTGCGTTTGCTAGTAGTGATAACAAAATAAAATTATACAGCCTCCTACAGCACTCCAGAACATAATACATACTGCCTCAGCAGGCATTTTTCACTGGGCATTGTAAGGAGTTGAACCCCTGATCCCTGCACCATTGGTCAGTGTTTTAACCATTGTGCTGTGGCTCTGTTCTTGTGCTTGTGCATCAGCGCGCCGCCTTGTGCCTATCAGCGCGCCGTCTTCTGCCACCCAAGGGGACCAGTGCGCCGCCTTCTGCTGCCCAAAAATAACTGTGCGCCGCCTTATGCCGCCCAAAAAGCACTGTGCGCCGCCTTATGCCGTTCCAAATTAATTTGCCTCCTAAAACAATGTTAATCATTACAGTTACTGCCTCAGCTGACCTTTGTCGTTGCGCACACTGGGGGATTGAACCCATGGCCCCTGCACCATTGGTCAGTGTCTTCACCATTGTACCACGGCTCTGTTGTTTTGTATACTCAGCAGCGCGCCACTTTGCCTTTCCACGTGCTAATGTCGACCCCCGCACATTAGCGCGACGCACACACGTCCGGTTGCTTACTACCGTTTTTTTTCTATTTTCTGCCTGAACCGCCCACTCCTTATATGGCACAGGCACACTAGCGCGGCCCCGCACGTTAGGAATGTTTAGTAAACATGCCCCTTAGTTTAAACGCTATTTCTTGTCCTCTCAGCCTTCTGAGTTCCTCTCTTGATTTTATCCGTTTAGCCATTACCCCAATTAGCCTTTGTCCTCTGATGCTGAGCCTCCAGCTGCTTTATCTGCCCTAACAAGTCCTCTTCCGCTTTCTTCTTCTCCCTTTTCACTCGCGCTGCTATACTTATTAGTTTCCCCCTAATTACTGTCTTTAACCCATCCCAAATGGTTTTCAACTGGACCTCACCTGTCTCATTAAGAGCCAAGTACTCTTTAATAGCAGCTCTCACCACCCCCACATGTGCCTCATCATCCAACAATGAGTCATTTAGTTTCCAGAACTTGATCCCCTTATCCTCCACTCCCATATCAAAAATCACACTTACTGGAGCATGGTCTGTCCAAGTAATTTCCCCGTGTTCTACCTCTTTTACTTTTGATGACCATTTGCCACTTCCCCATACCATGTCCATTCTACTGTATCTACACTCCCCTGGATGTCTAGCCCTCCATAAATCTATCATCCCTAATCTCTCCTGCATCCTCTTCATGCTTAGTCTATCTTTCTTCCCTCCACTACCCTGCCCTCCATTATTATCCAGCCTTAGGTTACTAGTTAAGTTAAAACCTCCCCCCAGTATCAGCTGAGTATCGCCCAATTCTTCCAATTCCATTGTTATCTTGTCATATGCTTCCCCATGCCTCTCATTTGGACCGTATATGCTTACCACCCACACCTCCTCCTCCCCCACTCGCAACTTCACTCCCACCCATCTCCCCTCTTTCCTTCTCCTCTCACTTACTACAAAATGTCTATATGCTTCCCCCACCAGAATTCCTACCCCCCCCCCCCTTTTCGAGGATTTGCCCTCTGCCCTGCTAACACCACCTACGGATACTTTTTTGATTGCAGCAAATATTCCTGCCCCACCCGTAAATGCGTCTTCTGTATACATATGATGGCTGCATTCATACGCCTACCCTCCCACTCTAACATCCTTCGCTTTTGCCATGTTCGTAGCCCTTTTACATTAATGGTAGTCACTCCTATTTGCTTAGTTTTCCCTCCACACTTATGCCCTCTTTCCACCTTTCCCCTTCCCTCCCCGTACCCCCCCCCCCCCGGATCCCCTCCTCTGCCCCTTTTTCACCTCCTCTTTGTCTTCTGCTTCCTCCCTCCGCCCTCTCCCCCTCCCTTCCTCCACCCCATCCCCCTAGCCCTCCTCCCACAGTCTCAATCCCCCCTCCTTTCCCCCTCCCTCCCCAAACCCTCCCTCCTTATCCAGGAGTAGTTAGATTAGTGTGTCTCCTGCTCCTCCACCTGCCCCACCTCCCCACCTCCCCACCTGACACCTTCCCTCCTCCCCCTACCTTAATGTCCCCCTATTGCCTTCCATCCCTTCCCTCCCCGCCCCATCCCATTATTCAAAAACAACATGTAAGAACTATTAACCTTTCTACCAGCCTTCTTGTATATTGTACAATCGTTATACATTGTACTTAACACAGCTATGTTATCTCTTCTATTTCCCTATCTTTGCCTTCTCTTCCTCTCCCACCATGTCCAACTATAAATACTCCACCACCTTAGCTGATCATTGTTTAGTTCTTTCTTTCCTCTCCTTGCGCTGTCCCTTCCTCAGATCTTGCTGTTCTTCAGCAACTTGGTTCTTCTCCGCCTCTTTCCCCATTTTGTCCATATCATTTTGGCTATTAGTTTTCTCAGTCCTCATCCCCTCTTCTTGTAGTGCTGCTTTCGCCTCTTCTGTTTGTACTCTCCAACTTTTCCCTTTTAATGTGAAGGACAATCCGAAAGAATGCAGCCACCTGTATTTGATGTCTCCATTTCTCAATGCCTGTGTAACTGGTTGCATGGCTCTCCTTCTCTACAGTGTTCCAATGGACAAGTCCTCATATATAGTTACCGGGTATCCTTGCCAATTTATGGCCCCGAAGCTCCCTATTTTTGTTGCAATCCTTTCCTTCATTTTGTATCCAGTGAGACATATTATGATATCTCTAGGCCTATTCACTCTCACCGCTCCCAGTTCTCTGTGTGCTCTGTCCAGTGCAATCTCCTCAGAGCCCACATCCTCCCCCCCCCCCCCTTTCTTAATATTTCTGAACATATTGATGCCGCCACTTTCGCGCTGTCTTGAAATTCCTTCTCCTCCGGTACTCCTCGGATTCTCAAATTATTCCTGCGTGACCTATTTTCCAAATCTTCCAGTTTATATTGCATCTCCTTTTGCCATTGTTGAATTTCCTGCACCCCCTGCTGCTGCTCCTCTTGCTGCAGCTCCAGACTTTGCAGCCGATTCTCGTGGTCTCCTGCTGTGTGTGTCAGCTCCTCTTATGTCTTCCTTCAAATTTCCTATAAGATCACTGAGCTCTAATTTTACTGCTTGCACCTCTTTCTTTATTTCAGTGAACCACTCCTTCATTTCTGCTCTGGAAATATCTTTGAAGGTTTCTTTTCCTTGTTCCAAAGGAATTCTCTTTGCAGACCCGTCAGCTGCCTCCATCTGTTCATTATTCTTATTTTTATTCTCCAAGGCATTATGTTCTGCGGGCCCCCCCCCCCCCCCCATTCTGATGCGCATATTCTCTCAAGTCCATAGTTTCCCGCCTCATAGTCATGATACACTGATTAACTCTCTGTCATCCCCTGCAGCTACTGCGCACCGCAGTAATTTTTGGCTTTAGTTCAGTTCCTGTGATACTCACAAATCCCGGATTTCTTCTAGAGTATCCTTGTTGTTACCCCCTGTCTGCACTGTTTCAATTTACACCACTTTCTTTTTTCTTCTTCTTCCCTCTCCTCCACCATATCTCTTGATCTGTCCACTTTGCTGCTGTCCCCCATCAATGCTCTCCTCACTGTTGTTTCTGGAGGGCTTTAACAGCCGCTCATTCTTTGTAATCTTCTTTTCTTGTCCCCCCTGCTCCTCTATTCTCCTCCTTCACTTTGGCATTCACCTTTTCTTGCCTTTACTGTGCTCTTCACCTTCTTCCTGGGCATTTCCACTCCTCACAAATCCATCTTGTGTGCCACGTGGCTGCCGATCGCCATTTTCGCTGCTTCTCCCCTTGGTGTCTTTTTTGCTCTGCACGCTCCCATTCTCCTTTTCCTCCACTGCAGTACACTCTCGCTCGCGTTCTGCACCCTGCTGTGTTGCAGCTTATTCCTCTGCCTCTCCCGGCGCTGTCTGCCTGTTTTTCGGGCTTTCTTTTTGCCGCCGATCGCGCAGCACTCTCTTCTGTTGCTCCCGGAGCTTACCGCCGCTGCCGCTCACTCCTCCTTCGCTTCCCTCTCAATCGCTTAGCTCCGATCCAGCATGTCTCCTCCCGACTACTACAGGGGGTTCTCCTCTTCTGTTTTAACTTTTATTTTCCCCCCACGAGGGTTCTTTCTTTTCCTTTTTGGCAGGGTTAGCCCGGAGCAGTGCCCTTACACTGCCATCAGTCTCGGTGACGTCACTTCCTCCCCTGAGAAAGGCATTTTATGACAAAAAGAGGAAGGGACACAGTCTGGGGAATTTTTCTCATCTTTTAAGTTAACTTATTTTTTAATATATTTATGAACAATAGCGTGAAGTGGCTTTTGACAGTGGGTTTTTCAATACAAGATATGAGTATGTACCACTGAAGTCTATCTTTAGTTGTTAAAATAATTAAAATAATTTTATAAGCACCATTTTATGCACACACTGATATTGTCACACATGCGCAAAAATGACTATAAAATTTCCTCCAGAAAGGCTGAGATTTTCCAGATAATGCCTTTTGAATATTGACCTGAATATTTCCTGTGAATTTTGACTGTTTATGACTGGTAAATGAGACATTTCAAATTCTGAAAAGTAGTTATGAAAGGCTGAGATCTACCAGAAATTGAGTTCAGTTGTGAAGTCTCCTTTAGTTGCCAACAAATCAAAATTCTGATTTCAGATTTTAATCCTCCATCCAAGAAAAAGCCCACTATGTAAGTTTAGTCTAAGTCCTTTCAAGAAAAATTACACAAGTTTGACTGTCAATAATTCCCTTATAAATTAAAACAATTTTATTTTTAAACTTTCTAGTTAGTTTCAATACTTGGGGCCATGTTCACTAAACATTAGTGTACGCTATTGCAACCATACCCATAGGAATAACATGGGTGCTACAGTAGATAGTGCACATTAATGTTTAGTAGACATGGCCATCAGATTACTGTAGTGTGAAAAATCAGCTTCCTACCTGGCTAGAATGCACTCTTACTCCTAAATTCTCCAAGAAACTGTTTTGAAAGTGATGAAACCATATGTTTAATACTCCTTATGCAGAGGGAAAGCATGCTAAGATGCTCCTAATTTCATTTTGCATAATTTTAATGTGTAATGAACCACAAAATATTAACATTTTGGCACATAATTCCCATTATTGAGTGCTTCAGAGAATCTGATTTGTTGAAGTATCAATCTATGCTGGTTCATGGTCACCATTTGCTACTTAATGGAGGAACTTAGGGCTAATTAGGTGGAATGAAATTGCAGGACCTTGTGTTTAGTGTAAATGAGCTGCAAAGTAGGTTCATTGTAAACCTGGAAACATACCTTAACAGCTATTACATAGCTGAAACACAGAAACATAGAAAAGGTTGGCAGATAGGTTATATGATTTTTATCTAGTTTACCCATCCATGAAAACCATTAAGTTCTACAATCCCTTCCTCCCTCTCTGAGATCCTCGGTATATCTCCCATGCTTTCTTGAATCCAGATCCAGTTCTCGTCTTCAGCACCTCTACTGGGAGACTGTTCCATGCATTCACCACCATTTTCCATAACAATGTTTCCTCAGATTACTTCTGAATCTATCCCCTTTCCAGGGCCAGTGCTATGATTAGGCAAACTAAGCAGTTGTCTAGAGAACCGGCCCTCTAGGGATGCCCATTGCTGCCCCTCTTGGGACTTGAAGCAGCGGTAATGGCTACAAGCACCCAATGGTGCTTACTTTGAAACTTCAGTACCTTCAGGAGCTGTTTGCTTCTGTCCCCTCCAATGCCCAAGACCGACTTTGTGTTTGCAAATAGGACATTGTTATTGGGTGGTCTGAGGAGGCAGAAGCAAACAGCCCCTCAGTGCCAAAGTTTTAAGGTAAGAGCTGTGGGACTGTTAGCAGCCATTACTGCTGCTACACATCCCGGAGAGGGGCGGCCAGGCAGCAATGAGCACTGGAGGGAGAGAGGGCATTAGGGATGAGGTTTGCCTAAGGTGCCTCATCTCCTTGCGCTGGCCCTGCCCCTTTCACCTTTACGTTACGACCCCTAAATTCAAAACTTCTTTTCAGTGGGAAGAGGGCTACCTCCTGTGTAATTATGCCATGGAGGTATCTAAATGTCTCTATCATATCTTCCCTTTCCCGACTTTCCTCCAAAGTATGTATAATGAGATCTTTAAGTCTATCTCCATATACCTTATGACAAACACCACTGACCATTTTAGAAGCCACCCTCAGGACTGACTCCATCCTGTTTATATCCACTTGAAGGTGTGATCTTCAGAACTGTTATAGTACTTCAAATGAGGTCTCACTGGAAGCTTATACATAGAAAGGCACTATCATCTCCTTTTTTCTGTTGGTCATTCCTCTTCCTATGCACCCACAGAGCCTTCTGGAGTTTGCCATCACCTTTTTTGACCTGTTTGGCCATTTTAAGATCATCTCATATGATCACCCCCAGGGTCTTGCTCCTCTTTCATGCACTGAAGTACTTCACCCCCAATACTGTTCTGCTCTCTTGGGTTTTTGCAGCCAAAATATTTGACCTTGCATTTTTTTAGCATTAAATCTTAGCTCTGTGGGTTCTGTTACCAGTTGCCAGAGCAGTTCTTCCTGTAGAGAATCCAGGATCTCCCTCTGCTCAATGACATTGAAATCTCCTGCCAAAGTACTAAAGCAACACCATTATACAAATTACTCAAAGAACATTACAAGGCTCTTAAAACTATTCTTCTTTCTTAATCAAATTTTTGAAGTCTGGCTGTCGTATGTTGGCCTGCGCAGATACATTTGTTAATGCTCATGAAGCATTACCAGGTGACAGACATGCATTAAGTTACAGATTAATTGTTTACCCAGAACGCCTCAGCCATTTCCCTTGCAGTTGGTTAAAGAGGGGATGTTTTATAATTTCAATATTGTTAAAGAGGAATCAGATGGTTTATAAACCCTTAGAAATCTTAGCAATCCAAACTCTAAAACTCAGCGTGCAATAACTGCAAAATCTGTGCAGCAAACACTGAGGGCATGCCCAGCATGTCCCCTTGCAATTACAGCACAGAAAAGCTCTTTGCTAAGCATTAATAGTAATCACATTTAGCATGGCGCACTTAAGATTTTCTTTTGGGGAGGCAGTAAGTAGTAATTGCTGAAGTCGCAGCATGTGGTAAGGTATCACATGCTAATAAAAAGTGAAATCATGCTAGTTCTCCACTCCTAACCCACCCAGCTACCATCCTATAACACAACATGCAGTTAATGCAGGAATTTTAACATGCTAATTGTTTTTAGCACTGTTTCCATGTGGTTAGCATATGCCAAATCTAGCATTAACGGCTTAATGCACTCAGTTTCTTTGTAATTTGGGGGTAACAGGTACAGTTAAATTCTACATTTCAACTGTCTGGGCTGCTCATCCAGGGCAATCACTTCTCCAGTGCAACATGCTACCATAGTCAAGATTGCCTGTCTTTTGCTCTGGGAAAGTGATGTAGACCACCACCCCATCTGCTCCATGGTGACTTGCCGCTGATGTTGGGGTGGAAACTACTGGACTGGCACCTCACTGGGGGAAGAGTTCAGGGGTGTCAGCATGGGAAATGGACTTCTCTTTTTCTTTAGTTTTCCTGCTTTTGCTGATGCTTCAAGTAAAGAAAAGGTTACCTAAAGTAGTATCAGCCTCCCCTGAATCCAAGTCACTATCGAAGTCGATATCTTTCCTCTGTTTATGTTCTTATTGCAGTTCTAGAAAAGAGCTAGACTTTGGTTCCTTTTACTTTTTCATGATCCTTTTCACTGTTGGATAGACATTGCCCCTATTATTAGAAATCTACAAGTATGTTTGTTTTTTTCTAAACAAGCACATCCTAGTTGTTGTTCATCTATCTTTAAGAGAAAATCAAGACAGACGCCTCCGGGCAATGTGGATTCTCATATAGCTACATTCAAGGAATTAGTGCTGCATGATATAGTGGAATTGGAATTTATAAGGCTGCAGGGTCCCGTACCTGGCCGGCCAGTGGTAACCGGGCCATCAGCGCGTGGCGATTCTCCCCTTCAGCAGGCCGCGGGGGTCGGAGGCATCATGTGAGGCCCAGGCGGCGTCCTTTAAATTGATTGGCTCCAGCTGGTGAGCGGCGGCGGCGGGAGTCAATCAGGAGTGAAGAGAAGCGAGGGGGAGGGAGGAAGGGCGGACAAGCCAGCGAGCCCTGCATTCGGGTGCGCAAGGGGGAAGAAGACAGCATATGTGGATTGGATGTCCAGAGATTGCGGGTCCGGTGCGAGTGACGGGGAGCGTCTGCGGACATCAAGGAGAGGACGAAATCAGAGGCAGCCTGCTGGAGCCTAGTGGAGCACGTGGGGGGCCGAGTGTGGAGACAATGTGGAGCGGGTGAGTCCGAGAAGTATGGACAAGGCGCGGCACACAAGGACAGCAGCAGCATGCTGGCTCGCAGAAGTCAGGCGGGGAGAGGGAAAGGGGCAGGGAGGAGTGGTTGTATGGGTCAGCGCCCGGATGGCCCTCCACGGAAGGAGGGGGGTAATTTGTGCAGTGAGGACAGGAGGAGGAGGGGTAGAGGGAGGCGTGCTTCGGCGGCCTTGTCAGGTGGGGCTGCTAGGTCTGGGGGATCCAGGGGGTGGAAAGGTGCAGGTTCAAGGGAGCCCACAAGGAGCAGGGGTCAGGTGGGTGCTGTGGTGCCCCAGGGTTCTGGGCAAGTTGGGCCCACGGATGGGTCACCTGGAAGGGTGGGCAGTGCAACTGAGGGGGCAGTACAGCTAGGGGAGCTGGCGGTCAGGTTCGGCAAGGGGTATGGCCTTCTCTGGGGTGGGGTAGTGATACAGGAGGGGGTGGGGGAGCATGCAGGCTAGCCCTGTAGGGCAGAGTAACCATGGCCTGGGGTTCGGGTCAATGAGACAGGTGGGATATTTCCCGGCGGGTGGACCCACGGTTTGGGATTATTGGAGGGGTGGGGGGCAAGGTACATCCAGAGAAGACTGGATGGGAGTCTGGCAACCTGCCTGGCCAGCGGCAGCCTCCCCCCCCCCTGTGCCCCCTTTTTACCTCCACAGAATCCTACGGTGTGGCAGCAACCTGGTGAGTTTGGAGCTGACAGTGCAGGAAAAGTGGAGAATGGGGCGATGAGACGGCACCGAGGATGGCTACAGTGGTTGAGCAAGCTGGGGGGCCACGGAGCGACCAGGAGCCTGAGCTGCCAACAGAACCGATGGATGGTGCACTGGCTGCTGGGATGTGGCGGAGTGGGCAGGTGAGTTAACGGCAGGGTGTGATGGGACAGAAAAAGGGGAAGGGTCGAGTGTGGGGGTGGGGGGCAAGGTGCGGAAGAAGTGGAAGCATGCTTGTCGGCTTCACCGCAGCGATGAGACTTCATTGTCTTCGTCCGGTGAGTCATCGACGGATACCTTGGGGGAGGATTCGGTGCGGCGGGTGGCGGTTTCGATGGCCGAGGGGGTTGGGGGGAGTGGGGGTACCCTGACGCTAGCATCCTTTTCGGAATTGTGGGAAGGGGTCCCGCAGGCTTTATGGCGGAAGATCCAAAAGAGGAGGTACATCGACATCTTCTGGTTGTTGGAGGGGAGGCGTCGGTCGGGCGAGAGCCATAAGAAGAGAAAGGAAGATGAGAAGGCGGGAAGGATCAAACGAGTTGCCCGTAACGTGGTAAATTGGACTAGGGCTTTTTTGAGGTTGGCAAGCGTGTGGGGTCACCAGTATCCAGAGCAATATGGAATGCTGCTCACATATGCGGATTCTATATTGGAAGCCGCTCAGATGCATGAAGGTTGGGCTTGGCTCAACTACGATGAGAAGTTCCGGGACAAGATGGAAGAAAATAACCTGTTGTCCTGGGGGACACAAGATATTAGTTTGTGGTTGACCCAAATGTCTGCCAGAACCGGAGGGTCAGGGGGGTCAGGGGGACCTGGGGGTGTGAAATGGGGGCAGGAGTATTGGGGAGGGGAAGATCCTTTCGGGCCGAAGGGGCGTCCGTGTCGCAGAGAGCTGGGGGTGAGGGAACGGGAGATTTGTGTTGGCGATTCAACAAGTCTTCGTGTCCATTTCCCGACTGTAAGTTTCGGCATGCCTGTTCCATCTGCGGGAGAGGGGCATTCTGCCCTCAAATGCGCAAAACGTGGTGCCCCGCCCCTCCCCTTTCAGCTCCCAAGTAGTATAGACTTGGGGGAGCGGGCTTCCATGCCGATACAGTTGGAAGCTTTGTGGCCTTGGCTTCAGCGTCACCCGAGGCGGCGGGACCGGATAACGCTCGAGGAAGGCTTTAGTTATGGGTTTCATATCTGGTGGTAGGGACGGTAGAGTCGGTGTAGGCAGATAATGCGGTCTCGGTTAGACGGTTATCCCATATTGTACAGGATAAATTGCGTAAGGAGCGGGAATTGGGCAGAATTTCCGGTCCTTTTGAAAGCCGGCCGTTCGTGAATTTGGTGGTGTCCCCTTTGGGTATAGTACCGAAGAAGGAACCAGGGAAGTACAGGCCGATTCACAACCTGTCCTTCCCCGTAGGGTTGTCAGTCAATGATCGGATTCTGAAGGAGCGGTGTTCGGTGCGTTACGCGCCCTTTGATGCAGCGGTGGACTTGGAGCGCCGATGCGGCTCGGGAAGTTTGATGGCAAAAGTGGACATCAAATCGGCCTTCTGACTACTGCCGGTCCACCCGTCGGCCTTTCCGTTGTTGGGATTTTGTTTTGAAGGGGGCTGGTATTTTGATAAATGTATGCCAATGGGCTGCTTGGTTTCGTGTGCATACTTTGAGATGTTTAGCACGTTTTTGCATTGGGCATTGGTTCAAATGGTGGGATGCGCGAATGTGGTGCACTATTTGGATGACTTCCTATTCGTGGGTGAGGCTCAGTCGTTGCAGTGCCAGGCGCTTCTGGATGGATTTGTGGCGTTATCGCAGGAGTGGGGGGTACCATTGGCGGGGGAAAAACAGAGGGTCCGGCTACGAGCATCACCTTTTTGGGCATACAGCTGGATACAGTGGCAATGGTGGTGCGCTTGCCAGGCAAAAAGATAGGGCGATTGCAAATGTTGGTGGCCAATGCATTGGGATCACGCAAGATCACGTTGAGGGAGTTGCAGGCCTTAATCGGCTCTCTGAATTTTGCTTGCAAGGTGATACCAATGGGCAGAGTGTTTTTACGGCGCTTAGCAGCGACTACGTCGGGAGTGACGAGGCCACATCACCGTATCAGGCTGTCACAGAGTAATCACGCAGATTTAGGAGTATGGGATTTGTTCTTGTGGGAGTTCAACGGCACATCGGTATTGATGGAGACGGCGATCTCTACTGTCAATCTGCAACTTTTTACGGATGCGGCGGGTAGCGGGGGTTTGGGTATTTACTTTGGTGGTGCGTGGTGTGCGGCGGCCTGGCCACAGTCTTGGCGGGGTGAAGGGTTGACAACGAATATCACATTCTTGGAGTTCTTCCCGTTCTTAGTGGTATTGGAACTCTGGCCAGACAGGTTGTGCAATAGCAGGGTGGTGTGGTGGTGTGACAATGAGGCAGTGGTTAGCGTGATTAATAATTATACGCCGTGTTTTCTGCAGGTAGCAGCCTTAATGAGAGCAGTAGTTTTAACCTGCTTGCATCTGAATGCGTCAGTTAGGGCCCGCCATATTCCAGGTAGCACTAACAGTATTGCGGATGCTCTTTTCTCGTTTTAAGTGGGAGCAGTTCCGGATGTTGGCACCAGAAGCAGACGCCGAGGGAGCGAAGGTCTCGGAGCACTTATGGCAGCATGGCCGGAGGAGATGTTGAGGCTGCTGTGACGGTCGGTGGCGCCGGCGACATGGACGAAGTATCAGCGTGATTGTGACAGAGTGGTCAGCTTTCTGGTGACTCGGGGGTGGCGGGAGGGGCAGGTGCCTGATCAGTTGATGGTGGAATATGTAGTTGCGGTGAAGGCTGACGGAGTGTCAAAAGCGACAGTGCGGGTGCACCTGGCAGGGTTTACCTTTTTTGCGCAGGCGGTGGGTTGGGGCTTCCAGGTTGGGCGGTTCTTAACATGGAGGCTATTGCAAGGGTGGGAGCGGTCCCAGCCGACACCGCGGGATGGGCAGCAGCCAATCACGCATGAGCTGCTAACACGGATCTGTGCGGCACTGCCATGAGTCACGTCCTCCCCTTACGAAACTCGGCTGTTTCAGGCAGTCTTCTGCCTAGCGTTTTTTTGGCGCATTTTGGGTGGGGGAGTTAGTGGCAGATTCACGCCGGTTATCTCAAGGGACTGGGATAGGGAGGCGTCAGGTGCATCTCTGGGAAGGGGAGATGCGCATATTGCTCGCAAGCTCTAAGACAGATCAGCTGGGGCATGGTCAGTGGGTAGTGTTAAGGGCGATCGGAAATTCCCCGACCTGCCCAGTGGCATCGTTAAGGGACTACTTGAGGGTGCAGCCAGCGGTGGAGGGACAGTTATTCTTGCACAAGGATTCTAGTCTGCTGACGCGTTTTCAGCTTGCGGTGGTGCTGCGGTTGGCTCTGAGATGGCTAGTTGTGGAGCCTTTGGAGTTTGCCCCGCATTCCTTCCGGATTGGTGCTGCAACTAGTGCGGCGGCAGAGGAGTTGCCGCAAGGAGAGATCCAACGGATAGGTCAATGGCATTCACATGCATTTCAGGATTATGTGCGGTTGTGAGGGGGCTGAAGGGTTTTGGGGGGGGGGCTGCTAACTCTTGTTTTGCCTTGCAGATGGGGAAAGGAATCCTGGTACTTGTTGGTTGATCGGTCACTCCTTTGTGCACTGGGCAGAGCAACGGGCAGCGGTATGGCTGGTGGCGCCTAATCTTGGAATGGACCCAGCAGAGGTGGTGGTCTTATGGCTGGGTGAGCGGGGGCTGCGTTGGGTGCAGCTCTTGCCTTTGCTGCGACACCACAGGCGAATGAAGGAGTGGCCGGATCTGATTCTTATACATCTGGGAGGCAATGACCTTGGTTCGTGGACCTGTAAACAGTTGATACGGGCGGCAAAACAGGATATGGGCGAAGTGTTGAGGATGTTTCCTGATGTCATGTTGTTATGGTCGGATATCATTCCACGGCCTGCCTGTGGGTAGCAGTGGCAATGGTCTAGGGGTTTAACGAAGATCAATCGCCAGATCGGGCACTGGGTGGTGGAGCAAGGAGGTTACCAGATACGGCATCCCTGGGTAGAGGTTACCTGCGCAGGTTTATACTGGCAGGATGGGGTGCATTTATCCCCGGTCGGGCTAGACTTGCTCCTTAACGCAGGAGGCCGTGGAACCGGTGGTAGGCAGGATGTTCACTGGTTGCAGCTTTGTGGGGGGAGGCGGTTCAGGGATCTGGGATCGCCTGAACTGGTGGTGGGATCCCGGAGGTTTCCGGGGTCCGGAGCCTTAGCTATTAGTAGGACGGGGGTGGGGTACCCCTGACCCAGATAACCCCGGTGGGGCTTTTGCTAGTAATATGGTGAAGCCGGAGGAAGGGGTGGTAGGTTGGTAGCCGTAGACTCTCTGTGGTGGCAACGGCAATGACTTCACTTTGCTACCCACATGGCCGGTGAGTCATTACTGTTGAGGTGGTAGTTTAAATTGTTTGTTTGGAATTATTGTTGACTATGTTTAAAAGTTAATAAAGCTGCGACCGGTGTTATGCCAATATTGGAGTTGTGTGATTATTACGGGGTGAGGGTGGGGTGTGAGGAGGAGAGCGCCATGTCCGCTGTGCCTCGGTTATTTATAAGTCCGCAGGGTCCCGTACCTTGCCAGCCAGCGGTAACCGGGCTGGCGGCGTCTGGTGATTCTCCCCTTCAGCGGGCCGCGGGGGTCGGAGGCATCATGGGAGGCCCAGGTGGCATCCTTTAAATTGATTGGCTGCTGCGGGTGATTGGTGGCAGCGGGAGCCAATCAGGAGTGAAGAGAAGTGAGGGGGAGGGAGGAAGAGAGGGCAAGCCGGTGAGCTCTGCATTCGGGCGCGCAAGGGGGAAGAAGACAGCATACGTCACGCCTTCCCGCCCACTATCTGGGGCAGGGAATGGGTAATTGGGGGTGTTGCAGCTGGGGAGGGGGTGGTGGGATCACGGAGGTTTCCGGGGTCAGGAGCCTTAGCTATTAGTAGGGCGGGGGTAGGGTACCCCCGACCCGGATAACCCCGGTGGGGCTTTTGCTAGTAATATGGCAAAGCCGGAGGAAGGGGTGGTAGGTTGGTAGCCGTAGACTCTCTGCGGTGGCAACGGCAATGACTTCACTTTGCTACCCACATGGCTGGTGAGTTATTACTGTTGAGGTGGTGGTTTAAATTGTTTGTTTGGAATTATTGTTGACTATGGTTAAAAGTTAATAAAGCTGCGACCGGTGTTATGCCAATATTGGAGATGTGTGATTATTATGGGGTGAGGGGGGGGGGGTGTGAGGAGGAGAGCGCCGCGTCCTCTGTGCCTCGGTTACAGCAAGCTTCTTCCTTTAAATATTCTACTAGTTTGACAAGAAATGAGAAGATAGCTTTGAAGGAATTGCCTCATAACTTAGACTTGGTGATTCACCCCATTATAAGAGGGTCTCTTGCTGTATGGAATCGACAGCAGTGTCTTCAGGAAGCAGCACATCTTTTGAATATTATTGTACCATGCATAACTGTCTTTTGTCAGAAGACCCTACCCTTGATTTCAGCAGATAAGTTCCTTTTTAGGATGTTGTTAATAATATTAACAGCAGTTTTCCTCAAATGTGTGCCAACGTATCAGTAACACGGAGAAGTTTTCCATTGGAGAGATTGATAGCATATCAAATGCAGGGTTTCACGCAACTGATATAGATTCTTCTCAATTACAACTTCATTGTGATACGCTGTTGAATATTGGAAGGGAGCAGAAAATTTAACTTTCAGTTCTGCAGGATGAGGTGGATCTTCTAAGTGGACACAGGAAAAACATTTGTTGCAGCTACTGCCAAAATTGACAAAGCTGATTAAAATCAATTTTACTACATCTGTTTCACATAACTTATAAAATACTATAATTTAGGTGCATTCTTTACATATCTAGGTACAAGCATTTACACCAGCCCCTATTTTGTAAAGTAAAGTATGTGTGCCTTACTTTATAAAAAAGGCATGAAATACATGTGTTATGACATTCCTTAACTGCAAGAGAGGAATTTCATAAACTCCTGTGGAATGAGCATATTTGAGACCTATTTTATCAATTTTATGTACTTTATAAAATAGGGGTGTAATTGGGGTAAAGATACATGTAATCTAGGCATGAAAATTTAGGCCTGCTCTAAGGCAGATGTAAATGCCCACGCCGAGTTTTTTCAAGCATATGCATCAGTTCTACTATTTTATAATTTACGCATTTAAATTTGTGCTCTGCCCAAACTCCACCCCTGTGTATGCCCACACTGAAAGTACACACGATTCGACTTATGTGCACACTTACAGAGTAGCGATCACCTTGAAAGATGGCACATACCTTTATGCGGCTCCTTAGGAAATCAGCCCAAAAGAAGGTCATTTTATAAGGAAGTGCCTGCTTTAAGCTATTTTATAAAAAAAAAGGTAGGTGTCTACTTTTCTTTATAATACACTAGTGCATGTGGCAGAGATCTAGTTTGACGTTAAGGCACTGACATTTACACCAGCCCTAAATTTGGTGTAAATGTCGGCACCTACTTTTCAAGTATGTGTTTATTTATTTAACTTTTTTATATACCACTTTATCTAAAAGTCAAAGCGGTTTGCAGCTTAAATTAACTATATGTTTTTACATAGAACATAGGATAATTTAACTGTATACTTTTATACAGAACACAACTTCGAGTGAACTTCTGAATTCCTACATAGTATCAGGAGCAGGGAAAACACTGTGGCTTTCTAAGTTCTTACATAGTGTTAGTAATAGGAATAAGATTGAGGAAACAGTTCAACAATAGTGAGAAATTTTGCTGTGTAATGATATGTATGGGTCATAGACTACTACTATTACTGAGCATTTGTATAGCACTACAAGACGTATGCAGCGCTGCACAGACATGTAAGAGACAGTCCCTGCTGATCAGAGCTTACAATCTAGTCAAAACAGACAACACAGTAGGTGTAGACAGAGATACATCTAGGGGGAATGGTAAAGAAACAAAAAAGGAGATCAGGTGAGTCAAGATCCGAAAGCGGCAGCGAAGAGGTGATTTTTCAGCCTGGATTTGAAAAGGGGTCAAAGAAGGCGCCTGATGTACAGACTCAGGTAACTTGTTCCAGGCATAAGGAGTAGCAAGGAAGGAAGTCTGGAGTTAGCAATAGAACAGATGGGCACAGATAGAAGCAATTTGCCAGAAGAGCGGAGTTCTCGAGGAGGGGTGTAGGGAAAGATAAGAGAGGAAAGGTAGTGAGGAGCTGCAGAGTGAATGCACTTATAGGTCAGCAGGAGAAGTTTGAACTGGATACGGAAACAGATAGGGAGCCAATGAAGTGACTTGAGAAGAAGTGAGGGGTAAAATGAGACTGATTTGCCTCTCGCTATCAAAGCGCTCCAATAAGATATGGGTCTTCAGTTTCTTGTGGAACTGTCAGGTCAGTGATAGCTTGTATGTCATCAGGAAGTGAATTTGATGTGTTCGGTGCGTAGAGTGAGAAGGCTCAGTTTGAAGCTGTTTGGTGCTTTTCAGTTTTTGAGTAGGGATGGTGAATGTGTGTAAATTATAGTATTTTATGATCTACATGCATACTTGTGCATTCTGGCCATGCTCTGTCCAAACTCCACCCATGTGCCCGCCCACAAGCAAAGTACATGCCATCAGATCAACATACATACTTTTATGCTGCGTGCTATTTTATAAGAGGAGAGTTACACATGCATGTGGCCACATGCGCACGCAAATTATGAAAATTGCCCTTTTTTCTGAGCCTTACTTGACTGCCTACAATAGCCACTTCTTTATAAAATTACCCCAAAGAGGATAATTTTATAAAGCATTTTCCACATGTAAAACCTGTTTTACAAAATTGCACAATCACATGTAAAAAGTACATCCAAAGAAACTGCTTAATTTTGCACAATGTGGGGTACATTTACTAAAAGGCATGTTGCTGAGACATGAGTGTCCCCAAAAACAAACACAGGGTACTGCTTGACCTGTTTTAGTGCACACATTATAAGCATGTAAAAACCTTTTTACCTGTGGAAACTGATTGTATGCACATTGATTCATGGGTGTACTGTACATGTGTACAAGCAATTGGTATCCACTAAAATATGTTTAGGCACCCAAATGAGCCAAATGTGCACTCATAAATGCATATCACCAGTACACACACATTCTTTTTCAGAACAGGTGCAAATTTGTGTGCCAGCATTTGTGCACTATTGGGGTTGGTTCAGAGAGTCTATTCTACAAAGGCACATAGGTGCTCTAACCACTCGGCTCCTCCTCCAGTCCAGTAGATGTGATATAGATGTTTAAAGATCTCCATAGCATACTTGCGCAAGAGGAGAGCCTCCGCTGTCACCTCTTTCTAAGACTGACAGCCACGGCAATGGCTTGAAACAGCCCCGCAGTGCTTACCTTCAAGCTTTAGTGCCACAAGGCTGTTTGCTTCTGCCCCTCTCTGATTCTGGATGCTGACTTCCTGTTCATACAGGAAGTCAGCATCAAGCAGCAGAAGCAAACAGCCCCATGGTACCAAAGCGTCATGGGGCTTTTTGTGGTTATTGCTGTGGCTGTCGATCCCAGAGAGGGGCGTCAGTGGTGGCAATGGGCACCACGGGGAGGAGTGGGGCAAAGAGATGAGGTTCACCTAAGGCACCTCATCTCCTTGTGCCAGCCCTGCTCTCATCTATCAAATGTCTTCAATTAATTCAAAATACAGTTATAAAACATATTACATTCTCTCATAAATTTGGCCATGTCACACCTATTTTAAAAGATGAACACTGGCTCCCTGTTTCTTGCCACATAAAAGTGAAGATACTGTTACTTACAATAAATCATATTCTGACCTGCCCAGCCATTTATCATATCTTCTCATTCCATGCACACCCTCCAGATCTTTACGATCTCAAGGTCAGAATTTTCTAGTCATCCCCACCAACAATTCAGCAATCTATGAATCCATTTTATTTGCTAGCTTGAGCTCTTTGGAGCTCATTGCCAACATTTATTAGGATAGCATTTCACAGAAAAAAGTTCAAAAGGGCTCTAAAAGATTACTTTTTTGACTTGACTTTTGGACAAGATTAGATTGGCACCCGCACCCCCTACAACCATTTGTTTTGTCTTCTTCTTGTCTAGTTGTGTTTATTGGACCCAATACTCAGTTGAGCAGGCTATGCGCCACTACAGTGCATAGCCATGCCTGCCAACCCTTAACCCCGAATATTCAATGCTGTGATGATGGCATTGAATATCCGGGTCTGCTGCACAGAAGAAATCGTCGCAGAACCTAACTGGGTAGCAGTGATATTACACCACTACCAGGTTAGCTCCCGCAGGTAAAACTAGGCATAGCAAAAGCTGGCCCGCAGGTGGCTAACCAGGTAGCGATGCAATATCGCCACTACCTGGTAAGCGACTGGCTCCGCCTTCGCTCTGCCCTGGAATGCACACAACATGCCCTGATGCTAACCATGTAGCATCGGGGCATGTAGCAGGGCTAGAAGGGGATATTCAATGGCACTAACCATGTAAGTGCCATTGAATATTTTATTTATTTTATTTATTTATTTAAGTTCTCTTCTATACTGCGCTATTCAAATCAGTGTGGTTTACATATAACAGAACCATATACAATGCAGTCGGGCTGTATTGTATTTACAATGAACAGGAACTAAAACTTGGACATAACTGGGGTAACTATCTACAATTTATATACACTAGAAACACTAGTAACAATCTGAGCCTACTAGTATTTACATGGAGTGATGTTGGTGGGGTTAGCAGCAGGAGAGTGTGCTAGGTGTGTTGTTGGAGAGGTCCTGTATCTTGGGGTGTCTGTTTGTGAGCTGTCTTCTGAGTAGTACTGCAGGAATAGGTGGTGCTTCAGCGCCTTCCTAAATTGGGACAGGTCAGTGCTTGCTCTAATAGCTATAGGGAGGGCATTCCAACATCTGGGTGCATAAAGCATGAACGCCCTCTTGGATGTTGTGTGGTTGCATTCCTTTATTGCGTTGGGTGTTGTCAGTTTATTGACAGCTGTGAATCTTCTGGATCTGGTCTGTGGTGTGGGGTGGATTAGCCCAGTGATGGAGGTGGTAGGTTGGTTATTTATGGCCTTAAAGGTCATTACTAGGATTTTGAAAGCTAGTCTGCTGTGGATTGGTAACCAGTGGAGTTGTTTCAGGATTGGTGTAATGTGTTCTATTCTTGAGCTCCGTATAGAATTCTGGCGGCTGAATTCATTGCCAGCTGGAGTGGGTTCAGTGCTGCCTGTGAGAGTCCATGTAGAATTGCAATAGCATAGTCGAAATGTGGGATTACGAGAGCTTGGTAGATTGTGCGGAAGTCATCTGGGTCCAATAGAGGTCGCAGATGCTGTAGTGTCCGTATTTTATGGTATATTGCCTTGACTGTGTTTTCTATGTGGATTTTCAAGTCCAGCCGTTGGTCCAACGTGACTCCTAGGTAGCAAATCGTGGGTTTGGCAGCCAGCTTGGCATTCTTCACCTTTAAGGAAACTGGAGGGGTGAAACTTGGTTTCTCATGATGAAGAGAACATCTGTCTTGTTGTGGTTTATTCGTAGATTTTGGGTATGGAGCCAGTCAGCAACAGCGTCGAAACAGCTTGTTAGTTGGGAGAAGTCGAGCTGGTCCGTTGAGAATGGCATGAATAGCAGTACATCATCTGCGTATACCAGGCAGGCGACGTTAAAAGAGCGGATCAGGGCACAGATGGGTTGCATGTATATGTTGAACATCAGTGCCGATAGCGAGGAACCCTGTGGCACACCCTGTTTTTGTTGGAAGGGTTCCGAGGTTGAGGTGCTGGTTCTTACGTGCTGCTATCTGTCGGTCAGGTAGGATTTGCACCAGCTTAGAGCTGCGTCCTGTATTTCCTTTCTTTGAGAAATCCCAATAGCAGCTTGTGGCTCACAGAGTTGAAGGCCACTGCGATATCCAAGAAGATAAGGGCAAACCCTTGTCGGATGTCGTCAATTCCTAGTACTATCGTATTGAAGAGGGTGGTAAGGAGGGTTTCGACGTCATGTGCTTCTCTGAATCCTCGCTGACATGGATCTAGCGGTGCGGCCGTCTTGATATGGTGTTGAATTTGGCGTTGGACTACCTTTTCTATTATCTTGGCAAGAAGTGGGATGCTTTTGATTGGCCGGAAGGATTTGACCTTCAGGGGATCCAGTTTGCTGTTTTTCAGCAGTGGCCTGATGGAGGTGTGTTTCAGCTTTTGTGGGAATGAACCTGATGAGAATGAATGATCCATGAGCTTGGTCAGGAACTGGCTGAGATCACTGCGTAGTTCTTTTATCCAGAACGCTGGACAAGGGTCATTTGGTGAGGTGGTGGTGTTGATGGAGGCGATGGTGTCTTTGATGTCCCTTTTTGATAGGGTGGTGAATTTGGTCAGTGGCGTTGGGTGGGGGGGTTTGTGTAAGGTGGTGGGGCTTGTAGTCTTATTGGTTTGCTGAGATTTTGAGTGGAGATAGTCAGCATATTCCTGTGGTTGAGGCATGCTAGGTTGGTCTGGAGATGGTTCTTTTGTTAGGGACTTCACTATATTGAAGAGGTCATGTGGTTTACTCAATGAACGTTTCAGAAGGTCCGTGTGGAATTGCTTCCTCCTTTCCATTGTTGCTTCTCGGTGCTTTCTTAGGTGTAGGTTATATGTACTCTGGGCTTCCACGGAGCTTGACCGGCACCATCGTCTCTCTAGCTTACGTAGGTGGAGTAGTGACGACCTCAGTTCCGTGGCATACCACAGGGCAGACTCTCGTCTCCTTGGTGTTTTGTTCATGGGTGGTTGCTGAGTGATGGCACTGAGGCTGTTGTCCCAGCTGGAGATCATTTCTTCCAAGCTAGGGGCTGTTGCGTTGAGAAGTGGAAGGGCTTTTTCGAGGATTTCTTCTTTGTGAAAGGGGCAGAAACGTCTCGCTACTGTTTTTGGGGGGGGGGGGGACGGTAGGCCTGCTAGTGATGTTATGGTTGTGGCATTGAACAGGCATTTGAAATCTTATTAGGCTATGGTCTGACCAGGGAACTGGGGTTATGACCATTACAAAGTTGTGGGTTGTTTCCATGGCCATTTGTGGGGCAAAGACCAGGTCCAGTTTGTTTCCTTTGGCATGGGTGGGTGCGTTGACTAGCTGCTTGTATCCAAGCTCCTTGAGAGCTTCGAGGAAGGCTGTGGCATGGGTGTCCTGTAGGGCGGGCAGGTTGAAGTCGCCTAATAACCAGTTTGGGGAGCGTTGGCTACCGGAGTTGCAGGCGAGGTCAATTATAGTTGAGAGGTCATCTGATGATGCCACCGGTGCTCAATATAGTAGGTTGATGGAGCAATGATTGTTGGCTATACTAATTGTGTCAAGGTGGGCTGTGCTGGTGGCGTTGGTGGAGCTCTATTTTGGAGATGACAAGCACTCCTCCACCTCTCCGATTCGCTCTGTGGCAGGTGTGGATTGAGAATTTGGGGGGTAGCATCTGGTGGAGAAGGACCGGGTCGTCGTCAGATAGTCATGTCTCTGTGATCATTAGAATGTCCAAATCATGGAGGGTTCTCATATCTGAGGCAACTGTCCATTTTTGCGGAGTGAGCGGGCATTAATGAGGGCACATTTCAAATTTTGCGGGTGAGGATGTTTCTCTAGGTGAGGCTTTGTGGAGTGTTGTAGTGAGATGTAGAGTATGTGGGGGTGGAGCTTGTGCTTGGCTTCAGTATGGGAGTGGTGAGGGCTACCTGTCCATCTCCTCCCTGTGCTCCGTAAGACTGATATATGGTTGCCGCCTGGGTTAAGGGCCAGTGTTCTGTTGGGTAATCCAGCGAGGAAGTAGAGGATGGCTATTGCTAGGATTGGGTGCACCATTCTGGGTGTTCTTCCCGTGATTGGGTAGGTCTGGCACGCTGTCTGCTCTAATAAGGGCGGGTAAGCACAGATTAGCTGTCAGCTCTGATGGAGGTAGGTAAGTACTGCTAGTTATCTGATCTAGTGTGGCAAGTAAGTTGGCATACTGTCAGGTCTATTGCAGGCAGGTAATACAGGCACGCTCACAGGTCTAGTACAGCATCTAAATCCGGTGCCTATCAGCATGTAAATCCGGTACCATGTAAATACAGGCACGCTCTCAGGTCTAGTACAGCATGTAAATCCGGTACCTATCAGGTCTATTGCAAGCAGGTAATACAGGCACTTTCTTGGTCTAGTGCTGCACGTAACTCAGTCATCTATCAGGACTAGTACAGTCAGGTATACCGGGTGCGCTGTTCGTTCTTTCGGGGTTCGCTCTCTGTTAGTAGGCTCGAGCTTAACACCCTTTGGTCAATATAGTTTTAATAATATTTAATAAATATTCCGATTAAAGGCATTTACATGGTTTACTGGGCTGTAAACCATGTAAATGCCTTTTGAATATCGGGCCCATTGTTTATTGTAGTCTCATCTAGTTACTCCTGTCATTTCAAAATGCTTTTACCCCATTATCATTTTAAGTATTAATCATTTGTTCTTTCTCTTTTCTATTCTATATGAATTGCATGTAATACGTATAGCTGCTTATCCATTATATGTTCCGTGTATTTTTTATATTTTTTGTAAAACATTTTGCTGTATCATGAGAGGTGGTATATCAAACTTTTAATAAACTGTAAACTGTAAATTTTGCAGGCTGAACTTCTTAAGGGCAAGTTCATTTTACATTGGAGGTTGGAATACTTGAATAATGGTGCTCAGATTTTGAACTTAAGAGCCCTTAATTTTCCAAGGATCTCAATGGTCTTTCCAGCAGCTCTGTTTAAGAAGTATATGAAGGAGATTTTGTCTATTCCAAAAGCAGCCCTCCTTCCCTTACCTAAAGCCTGTTCTATTAAGTCACCAAAAGTAGTGGTGAAAGATGTTGATGGACAAAAGGAGGAAATATCAGTTGATAGTTTGGATTTATACAACTATATGGAGAAGTCCATCGTTGGGGAACATCAAAGAGAAACATCGGGGCATGTTTACTAAAATGCCACAAGTAGCGCGGGACAAACATGCAGTTAGTGTGTGTTTCTAACGCAGCAGGGGTGGAGCAGCACAGAAAATGCAGGGGGTGTGGTCATAGTAGGGCAGTAATGTCATGCTAGGATACCTCCAACAACATATCATGACTCTCCCCATCCTCTAACCCCAAATACTTACCTGGTGTTCCAGGGTATCCCTGGTATTCTGGTGTATGGAACAGTTGCTCCTTATTTGACAGATTGAGCCCTAGTGGTAGTAACATAAGATTACTGTTAGGAGCCACAGCTGCCAATTTTAACCCAGGCAGCTCTAATATCCCAGGATAAGTCCTGGGGGGGATCTAGGAGTAGGGGGGGGGGGATATTCTGGTGGGGAGAGGTCTGTTCAGAGAAGGTTATTTGCTGGTGGAGATGGAGCTTGAGTCGGAGAGGGGGATTAAATGCAGGGGGTTTGCAGTGAGCCAAGCTAAGTTTTTTTTAGGGTTAGCACTGAGGCCCACATTGCATGTCTCAATAGATAGCGCAGGTGCAGCTTATGTGGTAAATATCTGCCCTGTGCAGTAAATACAGGCACATGTTGGCCATGCCCCCAACATTCCTGCACAGGCTTTACATTTACTGCACTTTACATGTTTTGCATTTATAGTGTGATAAGTGCAAACGCTTAATACACTTTAGTAAACATGTCTCTAAGTCATCATTGTTATATGAAGATATTGGCAATATTTCCTACATAAAGACTTGCTAGGAAATGGACAAAAAATGGTGACAAAAGATAGAGATGGGTATCTTAAAGGGCTAGCTCAGTATCATGATGTAGGTTTTACAAAAGTAAAGATACTGAGGTACTATTTGCCATGTATATTTATCAATGCATAAATCTATATAAACACATATCCAATTAGGCACTCTAAAATCTTCTTTTGACCTTTTTGCTTCATAACATAATCAATGAAAAAGCACTCAAGCATTTCAGATAGTTATACCTTTCAAAACAAACTTAAATCGATTCAACGGCAGACAACGTTTAAAATAATTATTTTAGTCCCAGGTTTTAAACTCTGATATTAAAAAGCCTGTTTTAGAGGTCATTGAGAACAGAAATGAGACATCCAGATCAGGACATCCTCAATTCCTCCTTGCATTTTTCAAATGCCTCTGCTGAAACTGGAGCTTCTTCTAAAATATGTCTAAGGACATGCAGAAGTGCACATGTATTTGTTGCCTGGCACATACAGTGGAAGCTTCACTTTTGCAAATGTGCTTGTATATATATATATATATCCATTATTGTTTCCTTCGGTCTTTTATATTCTTAAATTTGTCTCTAAGTAATCTTTGTTTAGTAAGTATCTCATTTTGTTTCTAAGTATATATTAACAATATCAGTCTAAACAGCTTAAACACCTTGAACTATATCCATTATCTAAGTATATTGCACTACAACTACTATTGTTCAAGTTTCATCATGATCACATCTACACTAACCTGTATATTCCTCTACACCCTTTCTAGTATCCTCCATAACAGTAATGCTCTCACAACTAGTTCCAAGCCTATCCCTATATATCAAGGCAGGAACAAGAAATCTTATCAAGATCATTACCAACCTCCATATAACTCATACCACAGGAGACAGTCACACTTACTCTATGTATCCCTTGACTCAATGAAAACCAAAAAGTCTAACAATTCAAACTCTAGACAAGACCTAAAATGTGCTCTCATTAATGCACGTTCAGTCCGCAATAAATGGCCAGCCATCACAGATCTAATAACCAACCATAAACTTGACATGCTTATGATTACAGAAACCTGGTTATCTGATACTGATAATGTTCTATTAAACCACCTTACCCCACCTAACTTTTCCATTTATACATGTAACAGAGAAAATAAGAGAGGAGGAGGTGTCTGTATAATAGCAAGAACTCTATTACAATACCAGATTACTCTAACCAGGACAACACACCTCCTTAATACACTAACAATTTCCAATAAATTCAATATTATCAATCTTATTTACAGAGCACCAAATGCCCCTACTGATGATCTCTCAGACATAATTGATCTTGCTTGCAATCCTGATTCCCCCAACAAACCTAACTTACTTCTTGGTGACTTCAACCTTGCATCCTCACAACCCTTCTTATCTAACACCTTCCTTGAAGCAATGAATAATCTACATTATAGACAAATTGTAAATCTCCCCACCCACCAACGAGGTAACCTACTTGATCTCATTTTTGTCCCAGCCATAGATACCTATACGACAAGTCAACTTGATTTTACAATAACTCCTGTTCCCTGGTCAGACCACAACCTTATAACATTTTCAATTCCATCTACAGATAATTCAAAAAAATCACACAATTATCTCCTCGCCCATTAAAAAATCCTCATGTTTTAAACCATTTGATAAAGATGAGATCATTTCCCAAGTTATCCCAAACCTTTCTAAACCAGCTGGAACTATCAATGAAATGGTATTAAACTGGAATGACACCTTCAGTCTTTATGCCTATAAATCCACCACATCCAATCAATCTTCATTCAACAAGAAGACATCAAGAAAGCAGAATGCACCATGGTACACCCCTGATTTACGAGCCTCTTTGCTTCAACTGAGGAAACTAGAGAGAAAATGGAGACGTGCTATAAATCCCTCCAATCAAGACGCTTACCTAGTTCAATTAAAATCCTACTGTGAACTAACCTTTGCAAAGAGAAAAGAATTCCATTCGTCACTACTTAATCGTTCTCTTAACAAGCCACGTGAACTCTTCCAACTAGTAAAATCCTTATCCAGAGAACCTTTCATACCTCAACAAGAACAAATACAGCCTCAATTATATGCTAATTATATTCAATCAAAGGCAATCAAAGTTACATTATTGTCAAAAGAAATCTCTCATCCTCCCAGCATTCAGTTACCATTAAACAAATTTACATCTCCTCCAAGTACCATTGAAGACATTTTAGCCACTATTAATACCACCACAGCTCCAAATGATCATTGGATCAGAACTTTGAAAGTGGAGCTGAGCTCATACATAGCATCTATAGCAGACAAATCATTCACCACCGGTGTTTTCCCATCAATCCTCAAGCAGACATCAATTCGACCATTGTTGAAAAAAAACAAACTTGACCCAAAGAAGGAGGACTCTTATTGTCCAATTTCTAGTATTCTCCTAATAGCTAAAATTCTAGAAAAGGTGACCTTGAGACAGATCCAACAACATATCGATACTGAAGCCCCTTTAGACTCAAGCCAACATGGTTTTAGGGAAGCACATGGAGTTGAGACTCTTCTTGCCTCTTTAATGAATTCCCTTATCATTGCTATAGATAATATCAAGACCGGAGTTGCATTGATCTTCCTAGATATTGCAGCAGCATTTGATTCAGTTAATCATGAACAACTTCTAGTCTGCCTCCATGAGAAGGGAATACAAGGAATTGCATGGGACTGGTGCAAGTCTTATCTAGAAGACCGATGGCAACAAGTTCGAATTGATAACAATACATCTTATTCATTCCAACAGAAACAAGGTGTTCCACAGGGTTCCTCACTATCAGCATTGCTTTTTAACATCTATATGCAACCAATCTGTAATATTGCCCGTACCTTTGGTATATCTTTTCTTATTTATGCTGATGATGTGCTGTTGTTCACACCTATTAATGTGATTAGCCCTGATTATACAGTTTTAATTAACTGTTTCAATTCAATAACTGATTGGCTGCTCACTCAGAACCTTCAAATAAATTAAAAAAAAACTGAAGTCCTTATCGTTACAAGAAACAATGACTTCTCTTCACCACCTTCATTAAGAGTACGAGACGCTGATTTACCTATTAAATCCACCATTCGATACTTAGGTGTCATTCTCGACCAGCGACTTGAATTTAATGAGCATATAAAGTCCACAGTAAAATCCATTTATCACAAGATTAATACTCTACGACACCTAAAACCCATGAGTATAAGTGCCACCAACTAACTATTGAAGCCACAATTATTTACTGAAATTTGCAGTGGGGAATAAAAAATGGGGATATTAAGGAAAATTACTCCCTAAATCCTTCATGTAAACCCTAGCCCAAAGGAGCGCTTTTTAAAAAAATCTATGCATGCCTCTATTCTTATGGAAAAGTCAGCGGGGGATTTATTTAAATACTGAAGTACATTCACAGCACCTTCTTAGACTTTAAAATGCTCTCATAGTTATTCTGTTCCTTAACTGTTGCTTTACTTTTAATGATCTAAGAAAGTAGTGTTCACAGATGAAGGACCAGGAGCAGGACCTCAGAAAACACCCACAAACAGGATTAGAAGTAAAGGGGATCTTGAGCAATTTTCAGAAGACTGTGTTCATGAGGAACTAGCTAAACTAAAAGTAGACAAAGTGATGGGGCCGGATGGGATACAACGGAGAATATTAAAGGAACTTGGGGACATTCTAGCAGCTCCACTGACTGACCTTTTCAATGCTTCTTCAGGGACAGGAGTGGTCCTAGAGGACTGGAGAAAGGTACATGTAGTCCATCTACACAAAAGTTGAAGTAAGGATGAGGTTGAGAACAACAGGCTGGTTAGTCTGACCTCTATGGTAAGTAAATTAATGGACACGCTGCTAAAACAGGATAGTGAGGTTTTTGGAGCCCAATGAATTGCAGGATCCAAGGCTGCATGGTTTTACAAGGGGTGGGTCTTGTCAGACAAATCTAATTAATTTCTTTGACTAGGTGACCAGAGAGTTGAACTGAGGGAGACCTCTAGATATGGTGTACTTAGATTTCAGTAAAGCCTTTGACATCGTCCCGCACAGGCAACTTATAAATAAATTAAGCATCCTAGGGATGGATCCTAAAGTGACTGACAGGGTTAAAAATTGGTTAAGTGGGAGGCAACAAAGCGTACAGGTAAATGGAGCTCACTCTGAAGAGAAGGATGTTACCAGTGGTATGCCTCAGGGATCTTTCCTTGGTCCAATTCTTTTTAACGTCTTTGTTAGTGATATTGTGGAAGGGCTGTTGGGTACCAAAATCTGCAATAGAGTAGACACCCAGGAAAGAGTAAATAACATGAGGAGGGATCTAGCTAAGCTTGAAAAATGGTCAAGAATTTGGCAGCTGAAATTGAATGCTAAAAAAAGAAGGGTCATGCATTAGGGCTGCAAAAATCCAAATGAGCGGTACAGCGTAGGGATGAGGTACCTCTGTCCACGAAACAAGAGCGGGACCTGGGCGTGATTGATTCTGATGGTCTTAAAGTGGCTAAGCAGGTAAAAATGGTGATGGAAAAAGTCAGAAGGATGCTTGGGTGCATAGGAAGAGGAATGGTCAGCAGAAAAAAGGAGGCGATAGAGCCTTGTATAAGTTTTTGGTGCAACCTCATTTGGAGTATTGTGTGCAATTCTGGAGACCACACCTTCAAAAGAATATAAACAGGATGGAGTCCGGTGCAGAGGATAGCTACTAAAATGGTTAATGGTCTTCATTATAAATCATATTGGGACAGATTTAAAGATCTTAATATGTATATGTTAGAGGAAAGGGGGCTAGAGAAGATATGATAGACGTTTAGACACCTCCATGGAATAAATGCACGAGAACCTCTTTCGATTGAAAGTAGCTCTGCAACAAGGGTGCATAGGATGAGGATGAAAGGGGATAGACTCAGGAGTAATATACGACTTATTTCTTTATGCAAAGAGTGGTAAATGTGTGGAATAGTCTCCCAGTGGAGGTAGTAGAGACAAGAACAGTATCTGAATTCATGAAAGCATGGGACAAACATAGAAGATCTCTAAAGGAAAAAAGGGACTATAGTATTTGATATGAAAGGGCATATTAGATAGGCCATATGGTCTTTTTCTGCTGACATCTTTCTATATTTCTAATTTGTCTTGGCTTAATATCTTTTGTTTGTGCCGTCTCACAATTTTGGACTCTTGTTGAACTGGGCAAAGTGAATATTCTTACTTTGGATTTGATTTTCAGAATTTGATTTTCATTGGTTCAGCTTTTCAGTACAATTTTTGGTTCAGTTTGTAATATTTGAGAATTTTCATAGAATAGACAGTATTCCCAATGGAAGATGAGGATTGGGCATATAAATTTCAGCCCACCCTGTCTATATCATGCCCCCTTGAATATCTGCATCCAGGGATGTAAAAGAGCTTTTATGAAATTTATCCTAGAGTTTACATGTATAAAACTAAGTGCAGTGACAAGAAAGTGCATACTATTATGTGACACAACTGTGTGCGTGCTCTGGAGTGGAGTTTGGACTACAAGTGCATTTTATAAAATACCCTTGTCTGTGTATGCTTATGCACTAACATTTATTGTATACTAGCTCTCGAGCAGACCTAAATGTCAATGGCTTCAATCTAACCAAAATCTCTGCCCTCACTTGGTTTGCAGCTTGTCGTGTTGTGAGGGCTTGTGTGCACCAGTGATGCTGAGAGCTAAACTATCGGTAGTTTAACTACTGGCAGGGTCTCCCAAGATGGACAGGTCTCAGCTGAGGTACCAGACCAAGACAAACCACTCATCTGGGCAGCAGCAGAATGGGATAGTGTTGACTGCGGAGGATCACATTTCTGTGACATCGGCAACAACACCAAACTTAAAATGCACGGAATAATGGCCCGGCAATCTACTTCTGTATCTTGCCATGAAAAATCAATGGATAGTTACAACAAAACAAATTGTGCTATAGTGCTGGAAGATGAGACCCCCAGGTTGGAAGGCACTCAACTAGTTACTGGGGAAGAGCTGAAGACTTTTCAGAGTAAAGCCAGCATTTATGATGTGGTTGGATCAAAGCCCTTGGGACGTCTGACTGCCGATGTAGCTGCACATGAAATGAGAGTCAGAAGCCGTAAAGATGTCTTACACATTGGAACATGGAACGTACGAAGCATGAACCAAGGGAAGTTGGAGGTGGTCAAGAATGAAATGGAACATGTACAACTTGATCTGTTGGATGTCAGCGAACTGAAATGGACTGGCATCGGGCACTTTGCATCAGATGATCACAAGGTCTACTATGCTGGAAATGAAAGACAAAAAAGAAATGGTGTTACATTTATAATAAAGAAGAAACTTGCAAGAACTGTAATGAAATAAAATGCAGTCAGCGAATGCTTAATCTCTATTTGTCTACGAAGAATGCCTATCAACACAACTATAATTCAAGTATATGCCCCAACAACAGCTGCAGAAGAGAATGAAATTGAAGAGTTCTATGAACAAGTACAAGCTGAAATTGACAGAACATGCAAACAGGATATCCTGATAGTCATGGGTGACTGGAACGCAAAAGTTGGCAACAAAGAAGAAGGCAAAGTAGTTGGAAAATATAGACTTGGCAACAGAAATGAAGCTGGAGAAAGACTCATAGAATTCTGCAACACCTTCTTCCAGCAACACAAGCGGCGACTGGACACATGGACTTCACCCAATGGATTGTATAAAAATCAAATTGATTACATCTGTGGAAGTCAATGATGGAAAAGCTCTATAACATCAATAAAGACAAAACCTGTAGCTGACTGTGGTACAGATCATCAACTATTAGTATGCAAACTCAAGCTAAAGTTAAAAAAGAGCAAACCACTCATGAATGCAGCAAAATATGACCTTGAGAATATACCACTGGAATTTAAAGACTGCCTGCAAAATCGATTTGCTGCTTTAGATACAAATGACAGAGCTCCAGAAGACTTATGGAATGACATCAAGAAGATTGTGTTGGAAGAAAGCGAGAAGTCTCTACAAAAGGTGAAAAAAAAACCCAGCCAAAATGGATGATGGAAGAAACTCTGAAAATTGCCCAGAAACGCAGAGAAGCTAAAGCCAGAGGAGAAAGAAATACAATCACAGAACTCAACAGAGATTTCCAACGTTCAGCAAGACAGGACAAGGAAAACTACTACAATGATGCATACAAGGAAATAGAAGCAGAAACTATTAGAGGAAGAATAAGATCGGCTTTCCTAAAGCTACGAGAGTTAAAGAAAAAATTCCAGCCTCAAACTGGAATGTTACAAGATGCTCAAGGTTCTATGTTGAATGATGCTGAGTAGATCAAAAAGAGGTGGAAAGAATAGACAGAGTTTTTATATGATAAAGATCAAGTGAACCAACAGCCATTTCAACATGTACCTTATGATCGGGAACTATTGGTGATGAAAGAAGAAGTTGAAGCAGCATTGAAAGCCTTGTCAAAGAACAAAGCACCAGGCATTGATAGCATTCCAATAGAAGTATTACAGCAATCTGATGCAGCTGTTACCGTACTTACAAGGCTCTGCCAAGAAATATGGAAGACAACATCACGGCCAACTGACTGGAAAAGATCTGTGTTTATACCAATACTAAAGAAAGGTGATCCAACTGACTGTGGAAATTATCGCACAATTGCTCTGATCCCACATGCCAGCAAGATTCTACTGAAGATTATTCAAAAGAGACTACAACCATATCTGGTACAAGAACTACCTGAAGTGCAAGCAGGGTTCAGGAAAGAGCGAGGAACGCGAGACATCATTGCAGATGTGAGATGGATCCTTGAAAAGACTAAAGATTACCAAAAGGATATCTATTTGTGCTTTATTGACTATAGCAAGGCTTTTGACTGTGTAAACCATGAGAAATTCTGGGCCACATTAAGAAGCATGGGCATACCAGAACACCTGATCGTACTCTTGCACAATCTGTACATTGATCAAGAAGCAATAGTTTGAATGGAACAAAGAGAAACAGAATGGTTTAAAATAAGCAAAGGTGTAAGACAAGGCTGCATACTTTCCCCCAACCTGTTTAATTTATATGCAGAACAAATCATCAGAGAAGCAGGATTGTATGAAGACAACAGAGGTGTGAAGATTGGTGGAAGACTCATCAACAACCTTCACTATGCTGATGATACCACATTACTGGCTGAAAGTGAAGATGATCTGAAACATTTGCTTCTCACAATCAAAGAACATAGTCTCAAAATGGGCCTGCGCCTTAATGTAAAGAAGACAAAGATCATGACAACTGGCATAATCAACAGGTTCATCGTTGAAGGAGAAGAAATTGAAATTGTGAAGAACTTTAACCTACTTGGATCAACTATCAATAAAGAAGCAACAAGCAGTAAAGAAATCAGATGACGTATTGCTCTTGGCAGAATGGCTATGAAAGACCTAGATAAGATTCTCAAGAGCAGAGATGTCGCTCTCCATACAAAGATGCGACTTGTTCAAGCCATGGCATTTTCAATAACATCATATGGATGTGAAAGCTGGACAGTGAAAAAGATAGACAGGAAGAAAATTGATGCCTTTGAATTATGGTGCTGGCGGCAAAATACTGTGTATACCATGGACTGCCCGAAGAACAAACCAGTCGGTACTAGAGGAGATCAAACCTAAGCTTTCTTTTGAAGCTCAGATGACAAGACTTTGACTTTGATACTTTCGACACATCATGCGAAGAGAGAGATCATTAGAGAAATACATTATGCTTGGCAAGATAGAAGGTCAACGCAAAAAAGGAAGGCCAGCAATGAGATGGATCGATACAATAACAGCAGCTACGGGTACCAGTCTGTCAACAATGAGCCGCCTGACTGAAGACCGAACACAATTTAGGATAGCTATCCAGAGGGTTGCCATGAGTCGACTCCGACTCGACGGCACTTAACAACAACCTCTAGTATTTTATAAAGGCATATAGACATCCATAAAGTAGGCTACAAGTAGGCACCTACTTGTCCTCTCATCCTAGGTGACCTATTCTCAATGGCATGGTTTAGGGGGGTGGGGGGAATGCTCTCTCAAATGCTGCAGGGTAATTCCCTCTCCTCAAACTCTGCAGGGCCATTTGTAAATGTTGGTTCTACTTTTGGCAGTGACATTAGAAGAGCTCTGACACCCTTGAATGGTAAGGGCTTTCTCCTTCATTGCCTGCCACGCTTTCTCAGCCAGCTGCCTCAAGTGCTACTACATTCGCAAACATGAAGGCACTTTTCTGTCTTGGCTCAGAGGGGAACAAAGGGGGATGCTCTTTTCTTATCACTGAACAGAGCTATCAGCTGAAGGTAGATAAAAGAAGGGGACAGATACTGAAAGATGCTGGAAGAGAAGTTGGGAAAAGGGGGCTAATATTGTTAAATTGTTTGACCCGGTGAAAAGCGGGATATAAATACAGTTAAATAAATAAATGCTGGAAATGAGGGGATGCTGCTGGAAAATGCAAGGTTTGGAGAGAATGATGCCAGGGACATGTGGAGAAAAAGATGCAGGGGATGGGACTGAGAGGAAAGGAGTGATACAGAATCATCTATCGTTAATCTCCTTCTCCTAACCTCATCACTAGCATCTTCAAGCATCAGTCCCCTTCTCCCACACTGTCCTAAAAGATGCTGGAAATGGGGTAGGAAAAGGGGATTGAAGATGGAAGATGCTGGGGGTTGGAGGTTGGAGAAGGGGGCTGATGCTAGAAAAAGCTGTGGATGAGGATGGTGATATAAAAAAGTGAGCTGAAACTGGAAAGTACTGGGGATGGGGGGGGGGTAATGCTGGAGAATGATGGAGATGGGGTGAGATAAGGGAACTATTCTAGGGATGGGTAGAAAAAGGGGGCTAATGCTGACTATAAAGCTAGAAGAAGGGTCTGTTGCTGGGGCTGAAAGAAAAGATATGGGAGCTGATGTGGAAGTTTAGGCTCATAGAAGGTCATTGGAGGCTGGTGTGGGGACTGGAGCTGGGAGAAGGGGCAGATGCTGGGGATGGCATAAGGGGGCTGGGGACTCACACAGAAGCTGGGGTTGGCACTGGCAGATACTAATGCTGGGGCTAGGAGAGAGGCTGATGCTAGCAGATGGTGGGGGTGGGAGAAGGGGCTGACACTTGTAGCTGCTTATAGTGGAGATGAGGGCAGAAGAAGCAGCTGATGCTAAGGGAGTTAGAAGAGGAGGAACAGGCAGAGCAAGAGACGGAAGTAGGTTTGGACCAGACTGCTTTATTAAAGAATATTCCTACGCGTTTCGGCTTGCGCCTTCTTCGGGGGACATACAGCTACCATGGATAAAACAAACAATGTTATAACAATAGATATATAACATACAAATCCAATAAATAATATGATGTATAAATTAAAAATTAAAAACAAATAAATAAATGTATAAAAAATATATTAAGACAATAAAATGACTAATATATGATATCTAAAAAATGCTTAAAAAATATTACATTTAAACCAACCAGAGGACAGAGCAGAGAGTAAAAAATAAAATAATAAAATAATAAGATCAATGCAATAGAATTGAAATACATTCAATTAAATGAATTAAATTAAATAAACGAGGGCCGAGACAGAGGACTAAGATATTGTGAAAAGCAAATTAAATTTAAAAAAGTTGATAAACCACATGAATACAATTCTATACATGTATACATATAGATAGCAGAAATAAAATTGTATATTGAACAAATAAATATAAAAATGATAATAATAATGAGGCAAATAAATAAATATATAAAATATGTAAAAAAATATATATATACAAATGAATATAGTAGAATGGTAACATACCAGTATTGTACAGATTGAGATGTCTCATAAAGACAATTGGGTAAAAAAAGCACTATGTGTTGATAGCGCCGTAATAGATGAGGTTGTCTCTTAAAGACAGTTGAGTCGTAGCACTGTATAATGGCTATAAAAAGAAACTATATAATCACTAATTGGAACAAATAATACACGAAAGACAAAACATCAAATGTACCAAAATAATAAATAAATAAATGATTACATAAAAATAGATAAAATGGGAAGTAAAATAAATGATAATAATAATAATAATAAATGTATCTATAAATAAGATAATATTTGAATACTTACATATAAGTTTACAAATCGTAAGATGTTAAACAAACTTAAGACATACAACCAAAATAAAATACTTATAAAACAATAATATATTAAAAATATATTAAAAATAAAATTATTATACAATAATGAATGCAGGGAAATAATATAATAAAAATAAAAATTAAAAATATATTAATATTAAATATTAAATAAAAAAGAACTCTAAGTGAGTGAATCTATAAACAGAACATGTATACTATCAATTGGGGCTGCAAAGAAGACCAAGATAATGATATAATCAGCTACGAATATATAGTGAATATAAGTCTTATGCTATCAATAGGGAGGAGAGGAAGGGTTACGATAATCTCAGTGAACGTGTAACCATGAAAAGAAAGCACGGAGGGGAGATCAATTATTTCAAAAATAAATTAAGGTGCTGAATATTGGACATGAATTTAGAGCAATAATCTAACATGACAACATATTCTGCTATTGTGTGTGCTTGTGTAAGATAAAGGGTATGCATGAGGAAGTATTCTATGTGCTAATTACATCAATATATTAAATGTGATGGTTGAACTGATTTTACGCGTATTTATTGAATGCAGTTGACATTTGACAATATTAAATAAAAAAGAGCTATGAATAAACCGATCTATGGGAAAGCATTCATATATTATGTCAATTAAAACTGCAAGGGAGGGGGGCGGAGCCAGCTCGAAACCGGCATGGAAGCGTAAGTCCTCTTCTCCTAGGCCTCGTGTTAAAATCCTGTGACCTACCCAATCATAAACATACCCCGGTAGCTGAATTTGCTAGGGCTGCTGCAGGAGAATGTCGGGGAGTAAACAAACGCGTCTTGACTTTCCCCCAACATTGCCAGCGTCGGGATCTAAAAGATCTAAATCTGACCTGCTGTCCCCGCACAAATCTGGGCCTCAACATGAATCAGCGGAGGATTTCAGACAACTCCTACAGGAAGTTCGGGCCATAAGAAGTCGAGTGGACTCCAACGGAGAGACTCTTTCAGCCCTTCAGGACGATATAAAAGATCTGGGCTCTCAATTTCAAACCCTTTCTGTTCGGGTGGAAAAAGTGGAACAAACGCTAGTGGAGCACGGAGACAAGCTTAAGACTGCTTCCTCCTTGGCGCGCAAGATCGACCGACTCGAGCAACACATGGACGATATGAGTAACAGAGCCCGACGAAATAATATTCGCATCGTCGGCTTGGGTGAAGGGGCGGAGGGGACGGACCCCATCTGCTTTATGGAGTCCTTCTTACCTAAGATATTAAAAATAAACTTTGACCCCCCGCTAGAAATTGAGCAGGCTCACAGGATTCCAGCGTCTCCTTCAGCCTCCAGCCCCCATGGAACGCGACCTCGTCTCTTCATCATGTGCCTTTTAAGGCACCAACAGGTTATGCAGATATTCGCCGCGGCCAAAGCTGGCCAGCCGCTTCAACATGAGGGCCGAAAGATTTTCTTCTACCCGGACTATTGTAAGCGCACAGTAGAGAAGCGGAAGCAGTTTTTGGACCTTAGGCCCAGGCTCCGCAACCTGCAGGCCCGTTTTGGACTATTCAGCCCAGCGCGCTTTAAGGTAACTTTGGACAACCGTACTAGGTCTTTTGAGGACCCGAATTTGCTGCGCCAGTACATTGAAGAACACGAGGAGCTTCGAATGCAGCAAAGTTGAAATAGCGGCTCACCTGGTGATTTGTGTTGTTGGACAGAGCCCTGTATCGGGCAGCTAACGCCTTGGTCTGCATTTTCAAATAATGGGCATGTTTGCTCCTGGGGGATGTTATAACATCTGTATTGCTAGCCAGGCGGGTGGTCGGGTTACGGCTAATGGATACTTAAAAGGGGCTGCTTCATGCAGTTAATGTGTTTCTGCTGTCTTACCCTACTTGATCTTTTTTCTTATTTGTTTGGGGGGGGTTCCGGCTCACTGAGAATCAAAGTACTATGGTCAATTGGAAAGGTCCCACAGAGTTTTGTCTGATTATAGTTGTAAAAAAATGGTTAATAACCTGAGACTGTTATCCCTTAATGTGAAGGGGCTTCGGTCACCTATTAAACGCAAGAAAATCTTATTGTACTGTAAGCGCCAATCTGCAGATATTATTTTGCTCCAGGAGACGCATATATCTGCGCTGGAAGCAAGTAAATTGGCAGACAAATTATATGTGGTGGCTGGCTGCTCCCCTGCTGTGCATAGAAAAAACGGTGTTGTCACTTTAATAAAGAACACCTTAGATCCTCAATTGATTAATTCATCGCATGATGAAGCTGGGAGATGGGCAAAGTCCATAATGAAAATTGGGCGCGGTTTATTGTCCATCGTAAATATCTATGGACCTAATATAGATGACCCCATTTTTTTCTCTACTCTCAGTGGGATGCTACATGAGGAACCAGAAGCTAAGATAATTGTGGGGGGGGACTTTAACTTGGTTACTGAACCCTTATTGGATAGAAGTCCTGGCAGGGTTGAACGTCCTTCTCGTGCACGTCTCGCGCTCTCCTCTCTGATTGATTCCTGTGATCTTGTAGACGTATGGCGTTTGTTTCATCCCAAAGAGAAGGATTTCTCTTTCTTTTCTCCGGTCCATAACTCTCTCTCCCGCATAGACTTTTTCTTGATTTCTAGGTCTTTGGTCTCCGGTTGTAGTGATACTTCTATCTTGAGCAGATCGGTTTCAGATCATGCAGCCATAACAATCAATGTAGCTGTAGAGGACGTTGTGTGTCCCAATCAGACATGGTCTTTCAATAGGTCATGGTTGGCAGACCCTGCCTTTCAGGAGGTCATTCGCCGAGCCATCACCTCCTTTTTTACTTGGAATAAGAGAGGAGTTACTGCTGATTGGGCTTGGTGGGAGGCCTTTAAGGCCTCTATTCGCGCAGAGATCATCAGCTTTAAGATAAAGGAGACTAAACGTCAGCAGGCACAATTACGTACTCTGGAAGCGCAAATCCGTGCCGGAGAGAGACTCTGGATTCGCCAACCTCGGCCGGAATTACTTCTCCGTTTGCAGAGACTTCGGTTTCAATACAATGAAGTTTTAAGTACTGAAGTCGAGCAAATCATGTTAAAACAGTCTGCCCGGTTTCATGTAGAAAGGAATAGAGCTGGTAGGCTATTAGCTCACACCCTAAGGGGACAGCAGAGCAAACCCAGAATCGCCTCTATCTTATCTAACAAGCAAGAGAATCTAATTAAAGATGCGCAGATAGCGGCTGAATTTTCCAAATTTTACAGCCTACTCTATTCCTCAGAGACAGCTGCTGAGATGAGCTCTTTTTCTGATTTTGTCAAAGATCTTAACTACCCAGTTTTGGAGGCGGAACAGGCCTCTGTTCTCGGCAGGCCTTTCCTTCATGATGAGCTCATTTCAGCTCTCCAAACTATGCCTTCTGGAAAGGCGGTCGGTCCAGACGGCCTTCCTGCCGAATTTTATAAGGTTTTCAGCACTGAATTGGCTCCGTTCCTGTTAGAATTTTACGATGGGCTTGCCAAGGAAGGAGGCCCTACGGGTAGATTTTCAGAAGCTACCATTGTTGTATTGCCAAAACCGGGCAGGGATCCAACTCTTGTTGCGAATTATCGGCCTATTTCTCTTTTAAATGCCGACTACAAAATTTATGCGAGTATTTTAGCGCGTAGACTAGCCCTGGTGATTGGGGACTTGGTCCATCCGGACCAATGTGGGTTTGTTCCTGGGAGGTCAACCTCTGACAATGCTCGTCTCTTATGTAACCTGCTCGAGAAGACCTCCTCCGCTACCTGCCCATATCTCGCTCTGGCCTTAGATGCTGAAAAAGCATTCGATAGGTTGGAGTGGCCGTTCATGTTCTTTATCCTACAGTGGTTTGGCTTGGGGGAAGGTTTTATCCATAAGGTCAAGGCGCTTTATTCCCATGCATCAGCCAATATCTTAGTGAATGGTTTGTTTTCCAGTCCTTTTTCTCTCCACCGGGGGACTCGGCAGGGGTGCCCCCTCTCCCCTCTTTTATTTAATCTCGCCCTGGAACCCCTGGCTATAGCAATCAGAGAGCGGGCGGACCTTCAGGGAATTCAAATCGGGACGTCATGTGTGAAGCTCTCCGCTTATGCTGACGATTTACTTCTCTTTACGCAACTGGGGGAGGTTCGCTCCATATTGGCTTTATTTGATAGATACTCCAAAGTATCAGGATATAAGATCAATTGGTCAAAGTCTGTGGCGTTTCCCCTTAATCATCTCACAACTTCAATAGACATGGCGGAATTTCCTTTTAAATGGGAGGCGGGTAGTATTAAATATCTAGGGGCATGGTACAACGCCTCGGTGGACGACATGATAGTGAAAAACATGGAAGATCTCCTTCTTTTCCTACGGTCTAAAGTAGTAGCCTGGTCTCCTCTTTATCTTTCGTGGTGGGGCCGCTTAGAGGTAATTAAGATGACCCTTACCCCTAAGATCAATTACATTCTCGGTATGCTCCCTTTCTCCATCCCATCGGCTTGGTATCATAAGATAGAGCGTGTTCTTATTTCCTTTCTGTGGAACGGGAAGCAACCGCGTATTGCTACTAAGAAACTGAAGGCTGCCAGGGATGGAGGAGGAGTGCACTTCCCTGATTTCTATCAATATCATCAAGCGCTGCTAATTAAGCAGGGTTCACTCTGGTTGGTCGCAGATGATAGTGAGCATAGGCCGACTTGGTTAGCGGTGGAATCCAACTTGGCCGCCCCCACTCCTCTTCAATATCTATTAGGGGCGCTGCATCCTGAGTGGTCCCCGGTTGGCAGAGTTATCAGGTCCACGCAAGCTGCTTACCTCGCGTTGCTGAGGCTTACTGGCCAGGTCTCTGTCTCCCCGGCGCAGATACCAGTGTGGTGGAATCCCCGATTTCGGATTCGTGGACGTAGGTTTGCCTGGAGAGCTTGGCAAGATCGGGGTGTTTGGTCTTTGGGACAATTAGTTGATACCAATGGCTGGAAGGACTTTGCGGTGTTACAAAGGACGTTCTCATTGCCAGGCTCCTGTCTGTTCAGGTGGCTCCAGCTGAAACATAGTGTCGTGGCTTCTGGTTTCTCACTACAAACCACTGGGTCAGATACGAGTGACACGTTACCTTGCTGGTTGACAGCTACGGCGATGCAGAGAGGGGCTACTTCCAAGATTTATGCATTTTGGAGGAGGAATGTCTCCAGCACACCCGTTGGGTTGGCTCGAGTCTGGGAATCCGATATATCTCGAGATATTACACTATCTGAGTGGTCAGCCTTATGGGGTCCAGTCTCCCGTGTATCCAGATCAGCTGCACTCACTCAGTCACTTTTTTTTTTATGCACAGGGCCTTTATTACTCCGTCTAAGTTGGCCAGGTGGGGTTCTAACGACTTGGGATTATGCTGGTCTTGCTCCGCAGCTAAAGGAACTTTTATGCACATGTTTTTCGAGTGTCCCTATGTCCAAAATTTTTGGAGACAGATATGGTCCAGGATACAGTTGATCCTGTCCTTTGCTGCGGAGTTAGACTGGAGATGGATCTTTTTGCGGTCCGCTAATTTACCTTCTGTAGTGCCCCGGGATCACTCCTTCCTACTCAATTTTATGGTGGATGTCGCCCTCAAGATGATTCTGTGGAAATGGAAGAACTTTAGTAGCTTAAGCCCGGACGGATGGTGGAACTTGGTTTGTCATTATTCAAAACTGGAGAAACTCTACAGCAAACTTCACCATCCGGAAAGGACTGATCTCAATGTGCGTAGGTGGATACCCCTGGATACTTATGTGGCTCGTTCTCGGGTTCATTAGACCTGGTGGGTACCTCCAACAACTGTATCTACCCTTTCCTTTTTATAGACCTAGTAATCTATTAATTTGGTGTGTCTCTCAGTGAGCTAAGGGGGGGGGGAGGGTAGTGTGGGGCGGGGGGACCTTTTTGTAAGTCTATTTTTAATTCTACTTTTTATTTTGTATTTGGTATTGTGTAGGCTAATTTGTGTTGTGGGTTTGCTTGTGTTGTAGCTGTTTGATAAAAACTTAAATAAAGAGTATTAAAAAAAAACTGCAAGGGAAAACACAGAGCATAATGAAATGAGCTGCGAATATATAGTGAGTCAAAAACTTTATAATTCGTAAAGGGAAGAGGGAAAGTTAGATGGTATCATAGCTCTTTTTTATTTAATATTGTTCTTATTATTTATTTTTTATTGTATTACATTTCCACTGCATTTTTTATTCATTATATTATATACAACATTTTTATTTAGTTTATTATGAGACTATATCTTTGTAAAGGCAGGGATATTCTTCAATAAAGCAGTCTGGTCAAATGTCAACTGCATTCAATAAATACGCGTAAAATCAGTTCAACCATCACATTTAATATATTGATGTAATTAGCACATAGAATACTTCCTCATGCATACCCTTTATCTTACACAAGCACACACAATAGCAGAATATGTTGTCATGTTAGATTATTGCTCTAAATTCATGTCCAATATTCAGCACCTTAATTTATTTTTGAAATAATTGATCTCCCCTCCGTGCTTTCTTTTCATGGTTACACGTTCACTGAGATTATCGTAACCCTTCCTCTCCTCCCTATTGATAGCATAAGACTTATATTCACTATATATTCGTAGCTGATTATATCATTATCTTGGTCTTCTTTGCAGCCCCAATTGATAGTATACATGTTCTGTTTATAGATTCACTCACTTAGAGTTCTTTTTTATTTAATATTTAATATTAATATATTTTTAATTTTTATTTTTATTATATTATTTCCCTGCATTCATTATTGTATAATAATTTTATTTTTAATATATTTTTAATATATTATTGTTTTATAAGTATTTTATTTTGGTTGTATGTCTTAAGTTTGTTTAACATCTTACGATTTGTAAACTTATATGTAAGTATTCAAATATTATCTTATTTATAGATACATTTATTATTATTATTATTATTATCATTTATTTTACTTCCCATTTTATCTATTTTTATGTAATCATTTATTTATTTATTATTTTTGGTACATTTGATGTTTTGTCTTTCGTGTATTATTTGTTCCAATTAGTGATTATATAGTTTCTTTTTATAGCCATTATACAGTGCTACGACTCAACTGTCTTTAAGAGACAACCTCATCTATTACGGCGCTATCAACACATAGTGCTTTTTTTACCCAATTGTCTTTATGAGACATCTCAATCTGTACAATACTGGTATGTTACCATTCTACTATATTCATTTGTATATATATATATTTTTACATATTTTATATATTTATTTATTTGCCTCATTATTATTATCATTTTTATATTTATTTGTTCAATATACAATTTTATTTCTGCTATCTATATGTATACATGCATAGAATTGTATTCATGTGGTTTATCAACTTTTTTAAATTTAATTTGCTTTTCACAATATCTTAGTCCTCTGTCTCGGCCCTCGTTTATTTAATTTAATTCATTTAATTGAATGTATTTCAATTCTATTGCATTGATCTTATTATTTTATTATTTTATTTTTTACTCTCTGCTCTGTCCTCTGGTTGGTTTAAATGTAATATTTTTTAAGCATTTTTTAGATATCATATATTAGTCATTTTATTGTCTTAATATATTTTTTATACATTTATTTATTTGTTTTTAATTTTTAATTTATACATCATATTATTTATTGGATTTGTATGTTATATATCTATTGTTATAACATTGTTTGTTTTATCCATGGTAGCTGTATGTCCCCCGAAGAAGGCGCAAGCCGAAACGCGTAGGGATATTCTTTAATAAAGCAGTCTGGTCCAAACCTACTTCCGTCTCTTGCTCTGCCTGTTCCCCTGTGTATCTGCAAGAGTTACGCTCCTCCTTTGTTTCTCAAGGGAGTTAGAAGAGACAGGATTGCCTAGGGATGGTGTGAGACAGTGCCTGGGAAAGGTCAGGAAGATAGAGTGTGCCAAGAGGGTAAAGGAAGGATAGGATGGAGGGGAAGAGGAAGAGAATATGCTTTGAATAAGGAGAAGGTAAGAAAGGGGGAGGAAGAGAAAAAGAGAGAATGCTAAGAGGTAAAGGAAAAGAGAAATGTGAAGTGTGTGCATGGAGGAGGAGAAGGGGAGGGGGGGGAGAGAGAAGCCTAGGGAGAAGTGCCAGGAGGATAGGAAGTGAGAGAAACAGAGTGCCTGAAGGGGCAGCAAGGAAGGAAGGGATGGTAGGGTGGATCTAGTTGTGACAAAGGAGGAGGAAGGAGATGGATAAGGGGGAGGGCGTGAGAAGGAGGAAGAAAGAAAGAGTTGGGGTAGAGGAGATAAAGGAGGGATAGAAGGTGGAGGGGGGAGATGGAAAAAGGCAAGAGGAGAGGGAGAGTTGGGAAAGAGGAAAGGAGAAATAAGGGGGGAGGAAGAAAATCTGAGAGAAAGGTGGGGTGAGATGAGTGGGAGGGCAGACGTGGAGAAAGAAAGAAGATAGCAGTGATGTGGAGGATAGTGATGCAAGGAGGGGGGAGTGGAAGAAAGATGAGGGAGAAGTGAAGGATGATGGAGTTTGAAGGAAGAAAGAAGAATGTGTGTGGTGATGGAGAGCAGCAAGGAATGTGTGTGAGAGGGCAGGATAGGGGAAGGAGAGGAGAATTGAAGAGATAGTGTAATAGTGAAGGGCCCGCAACCCCAATAATACCCGGAGTCAATGGATGAGGATTCAACTCCCTTTTATTGTATATACAGTCTCAGCACTGGCATACAAAATGTCTGAACCCAGAGCTCAGAAAAATGACAGTTTATATACCTTTCTTCTCCAGTCTAATACAGGCAAAACTTCTCATTGGTCCTGGTCTTGGTAGACATAACACTAAACATAATACTTCTGCTAAAGTATACAGTATATTTCGCTACTCTTGCAAGGTCAGTTAGCTTGCAAAGATAGTAGAAGGCATATCAGAAGCATTCTCATCAAAAGCACATCAAAAGCAAAACAAAGCAAGGCCAAACAAAGCAAGGCTAAGACGTATCTCTAGCCCTGGCTCAAAACACTAAACAATCTTCATAATGCTAGACAAAATATTCTTACACTGTTCAGCTTCTCTGCTATATTTTCACCCTAATTACAAGGTCAGTGTACATCTAGCAAAGATACAGTGGAGGACATTCCTACTAAAGCAGACATCTGGCTTACCTAAACAATAAACAAGAAAGTTTTAATTCTCTTATCTCCAGGAGAGCAGAACATGTTATCAAACCAGAATAGAACAGTATTTCTTTCTAACAGCTAACAGCATTCTGTAAGTTTCCAAAATCAGCAATAACATTTTAAAGCAGGAGAAAAAGGGCTTCAGCAATAACATTTTAAAGCAGGAGAAAAAGGGCTTCAGACCTAGCTCTGCTACATGCTAGGCCATCGCCTATCACAATAGTATGATAAAGAAAACACAAGGGGCCTTTTACTAAAGGTTAGCACTCCTTAATGAGGACGAAAAAGAGAAAACAAAAGAAATGGAATCTAGGAATGATACAAGTAAAAGAAAGTTGACAATGGGGTGGAAACATCTGGAGGAAATGCTGAGAGAATCTAATGACTAACAGGAGAAGAGGTAGTTTTCAAAAGATTGGATATTTAAATGACAACGGATATTCAGCGGCAGTATCCGGATGACTGCCACTGAATAGCTGGATTGTGCAGCCACTATCAGGATAATGGTGGCCCTTTTCCAGATAGTGGTGATTTTCTGTTGCCCTGGTAGCAGTGTTAGCTAGCTTTCTCTACAGCCCAAGCTATCTGGATTATTTTCGCCGATAGTGACTGAAAATTGCCACTATATGAATAAGTGCAGCCCTTAGCTGGATCATGCCTAGGCCGTCTGTGAAGATATTCAGTGGCCTGTTACCTGTGCTATTTAATACTTATCCTCAACCATTAAGTAGATTGGTACAGATTTATGGGGTTGAGATATTTATTTCTGCAGATGATATTCAACTGTTACTCCCATCGGAGAGCAATAGGAGATAAATTTGGAAAAAATTCAATATATATTTGGAACAGATAAGAATTTAGTTAAATCAGAGTGGTTTAATATTAAATGTTGAAAAAACAGTTTGTGTATGGGAGGTGTAGAGATGGTTTATTTTGATATTTTATCCATTTCCTGGGTACAAGCAGTTTGCTCCTTGGAAGTGATTATTGAAAAAGAGGGGATAGAACATGATCAGTTTACCAATATAATTAGATCAATTTCTTATAAATTGAAGTTAGCTTGCCCGCTGAAACCATTTTTAGGGGAAAAAGAGAAATGTATAGTTGCTCGCAATTTTGGGGTCATCTTTGACTCCTCCCTTTTCTTCTCCACACACAACCAACTGAGAGTGTGACTTACATCAAGCTTGGGTGTTGTTGAAAAATACTATCTTGGCAGCCCAGACCAGCTGTATTCTACGCTTTAAGAAAAGTGGAAGGAAGTCCAAAAAACTGCCAGCATGGTTTAAAGGTGAGGTCAGAGAGGCTGTTGTTGCAAAAAAGTATCTTTCAGGAAATGGAAAAAAGAGCCAAACGACGAAACCTGGAAACAGCACAAGCACTGGCAAGTCAAATGCAAGGCATTGATAAAGCAGGCAAAGGGAGAATTTGAGAAGAAGCTTGCTGTGGAAGCAGAAACGCGAAATAAAGATTTTTTCTAGTACATTCATAGCAAAAAACCTGTGAGGGAGTCAGTTGGTCCATTAGATGATAGAGGAGTTAAAGGGGCACTAAGAGGTGACAAGGCGATAGCGGAGAGACTGAATGAATTATTTGCTTCGGTCTTTACTGAGGAAGATGTAGGGATGTTACCCATGACTGAAGTGGTATTTAAAGGTGCGGAAGAATTGAAGGAAATATCGATACATCAAGAAGATGTATTACAACTATTAGATAATCTGAAGAGTAGCAAATCACCTGGGCCGGATGGTATACATCCAAGGGTGTTGAAAGAACTGAAATATGAGATTGCAGACCTGCTATTAGTAATCTGTGAACTATCATTAAAATCATCTCTAATACCTGAAGATTGTAGGATCGCCAATGTAACACCAATTTTTAAAAAGGGTTCCAGGGGTGATCCAGGAAACTACAGACCGGTGAGCCTCACGTCAGTACTGGGAAAAATGGTAAAAACCATCATAAAGAATAAAATTACTCAGCATGTAGATAGTCATGGCCTAATGGGAGATAGCCAACATGGCTTTAGACAAGGAAGATCTTGTCTTACTAATCTGTTGTGTTTTTTTTTAAAGTGTGAATAAACAGGTGGACAAAGGTGAGTCTGTTGATATAGTGTATCTGGACTTTCCGAAAGCCTTTGACAAGGTCCCTCATCAGAGACGTTTGGCAAAACTAAAGAGTCATGGGATAGGAGGCAGTGTACTACTGTGGATCAAGAACTGGTTAAAAGATAGAAAGCAGAGGGTTGGGCTAAATGGCCAATTTTTCCAATGGAGAAAAGTGAATAGTGGTGTACCCCAGGGATCTGTGCTGGGTCCGCTGCTTTTTGACATATTCATAAATGACATGGAAAGTGGAATAACGAGTGAGATTATCAAATTTGCAGATGACACAAAACTATTTAAAGTTGTTAAAACCCAAGAGGATTGTGGAAAATTGCAAGAGGATCTTGATAAATTAGAAGACTCGGCATCAAAATGGCAGATGAAATTTAATGTGGACAAGTGCAAAGTTATGCACCTAGGGAAGAACAACCCAAACTATGGTTACACGATGCAAGGTTCCACATTAGGAACCACCACCCAGGAAAAAGATTTAGGCGAAATTGTGGATAACATGTTAAAACCCTCGGCCCAGTGTGCAGCGGCAGCCAAGAGAGCAAATAGAATGCTAGCTATCATAAGGAAAGGAATGGAAAATAAAACAAAAGATATTATAATGCCTCCATATCGTTCCATGGTGAGACCGCACCTTGAATATTGTGTGCAATTCTGGTCGCCGTATCTTAAAAAGGATATAGAGTTATTAGAAAAGGTTCAGAGAAGAGCCACCAAAATGGTAAAGGGGATGGAAGGATACTCCTATGAAGAAAGGCTAAAAAGGTTAGGGCTCTTTAACCGGGAAAAGAGACGGCTGAGAGGAGATATGATAGAAGTCTATAAATTAATGAATGGAGTGGAACGGGTAAACGTAGATCGATTGTTTACGTTATCAGAATATAGAAAGACTTGGGGACATGCAATGAAGCTACAGGGTAAACTATTTAAGACTAATAAAAGAAAATATTTTTTCACTCAACGTGTAATCAAACTCTGGAATTTGTTACCGGAGGATGTAGTAAAGGCTGTAGGGTAGTTGTGGGAGCATTTTATTAGGGGTGGACGAATTTGCAAGGTCGGGGAAATTATAAGGAGGTGGTTTTTTTAGTTGAGTTAGGTTGTGGGACAGTAGGGCAGTTGAGGCAGAGTATTTTTTTTGGAAGTGGGGTAGTGTGTGGGCGATGGAGCAGTTGGGGTGAGATCATTTTTTGGGGTGGTCATAGTTTGTGGGGTGGTAGGTCATTTGGGGAGGAGTAGTTTTTGGGGATGGGGAGTTTGTGAGGTAGTGGGACACTTGTGGGGAGGCAATTTTTGGGATGGGGTAGTTTGTGGGATTTTGAGGTATTTGGGGTAAGGTATTTTTTGGAATAGGTAGTAAGGCAGTTGGGCTGGGGAAGTTTTTGGAGGTGAGGATAGTTGACAGGGTCTTGAGGCTGTGGTAGAAGGGGTTAGGGAATGCCAGTGTGACATTTTGCAGGGAGGCAGGGCAATTGGGGTTGTTTTTGAGGGTGTACCAGTTTGCAGGGTGGTGAGGCAGTTGTGTGGGGATATTTTTGGAATGGGAGCATTTAGCAGGATAATAGGGCAATTGAGATACTATTTTTTGAGGGGTGGGGACATTGTGTGTAGTGGTGGGCCAGTTGTGAGGAGGGGCAGTTTTTGGTGGGAGTAGAAAACAGGGAGAGGGAGCTTGAAAGGAAGAATCTCCTAACTGCTATGCTTCACTCTGTGTAAATATCTATGCAAAAAAAGCTGAAACTCCTTCTCCTAGAGAAATGCATTGGGTTAGTATTTTGGTAGCTTATTTTTCTGGAATCTCCAGTCCAATATGGTCCATTTTCAAACTTGATATGTTTTTTTAATCAGTTTTTCCCATGTGCCAATTTTCATCTCATTCCATTAAATTTTTAGATAGTTATTTTGCCTTCGGACGGATAGAAAGACAGACATTTTCAGCCCTTTTTATAAAATTCTTTCCAAGTTCTGTTGGACTGGAAAGAATAACAATATCACAATGAAATACAGAAAGCTAAAAAAGACTATTACTCATAATTTTTCTCCTCCTTCAGCTCCTCAAGAAAATGTTTTCATTTATTTTCTCAAATAAATAAAAACCCAACCACTAGCAATCCTGTCCTCCAAATTTGATTGCTTCTTTTTTCACATAGAAAATCATTGACCTTAAGGCATCCATGAAATGTTCACATCCCCAAAAAGCAGCAGCTCTAGCAAACATGCCAGTACACACCCCTCTGAACCACAAAGTGACCAAATTACTCATACCTACAGTACATGCAGACCTGGTCGTCTTTCAACACTGCCACTCATTTTATACCCTTCAAAGTACTTTCTTTAATTACAAGCCGTCCCACAATAGCCAATAAATTTTCATCATCACTCATAAAAAAACATTCTACTTGCCTTATTCCACTTCTGTTGGCAATCAATGACAGTTTATTCTCTTGACATTTCCCTTTCCTCTACAAGCATGCCATTGTACCAGCAATTATTAAAAAATCCTCCTTAGACCTCTTGTAGAATTGAATTACTGCCCAGTCTTTTTGTTTCTAAAGTTTTGGAAAAAGTCGTCCATCCACAGCTTAATACCTTTCTGGAACAGGACACACTTCATCCCAGGCAAACTGGTTATAGACCTAATCACTGAACAGAATCCCTTCTTCTGTGCCTCTAAAATGAAATCAAATTCAAGCTTGAAACAAGCCAAGTAACCCTTCATTAGACCTTACCGCAGCCTTTGACTTAATAGACTCAACACTTCTTTTAAACCAACACTTCAATATTGGGATAAAAGATACTCCTGTTCTTCATCCTAAACTGCACATACATAGTAAAGACAAATATTGCAGCATCCAAAACACACCCATTTATTGCAGCACTTCTCCAGTTCTATTCAGCTTCTTTCGCTTACCACTTGATACACTTTTACAGTCCTTCCACCTTAGCAGTTATTTCTTAAGAACATAAGATATGCCATACTGGGTCAGACCAAGGTCCATCAAGCCCAGTATCCTGTATCCAACAGTGGTCATAAGTATCTAGCAGTTTCCCCAAAAGACACAGGTTCCACAATGCTTGTACTGGGGCAAACAGTGGATATCCAGGCTCCCCTTTAATAATGGTTTATGGACCGTTCCTCCAAGATCTTGTACAAACCCTTTTTAAAGCCAGCTAAACTAACAGCTTGTATTACATCTTCTGGTAACGAATTCCAGAATTTGATTACACGTTAAGTGAAAAAATATTTTTTCTTATTAATCTTAAATAGGTTACACTGTATGTCTTCATTGTATGTTCCCTAGTCTTTCTAGATTTTGATGGCGCAATCAATCTAAGTTCCACTCCATTCATTAATTTATAGCTCTTTATCATATCTCCCCTCAGCCGTCTCTTTTCAAGGTTGAAGAACTCTAAAGTTTTTTAGCCTCTCTTCATAGGAGTATCCTTCCATCCCCTTTACCATTTTGGTGGCTCTTCTCTGTATCTTTTCTAATAATGCTATATCCTTTTTAAGATACCGTGACCAGACTTACACACAATATTCAAGGTGCAGTCGCAGCATGGAACAATACAGAGGCATTATAATATCCTTTGTTTTATTCTCCATTCCTTTCCTTATGATTCCTATTTACTTTCTTGGCCGCCGCTGCACACTGGACAGAGGGTTTCATCATGTTATCCATGATGACGCTTAAATCTTTTTCTTGGGTGGTGGTTCCTAATGTAGAACCTTGCATCGTGTAACCATAGTTTGGGTTATTCTTTTCTAGGTGCATAACTCTGCACTTGTCCACATTAAATTTCATCTGCCATTTGGATGCCCAGTCTTCCAATGTATCAAGGTCCTCTTGCAATTTTTCACAATCCTCTTGGGTTTTAACAACTTTGAAAAATTTTGTGTCATCTGCAAATTTGATTATCTCACTCGTTATTCCCATTTCCAGGTCATCTACAAATATGTTAAAAATCAGCGGACCCTGTACAGATCCCTGGGGTACTCCACTATTCACCTTTCTCCACTGGGAAAATTGGTCATTTAGCCCTACTCTCTGCTTTCTATCTTTTAACCAATTCTTGATGCACAATAGTACACTGCCTCCTATCCCAAGACTTTTTAAATTTGCCAAGAGTCTCTCATGAGGGACCTTGTCAAAGGCTTTCTGAAAATCCAGATACACTATATCAACCGACTGACCTTTATCTACCTGTTCATTCGCACCTTCAAAAAAATATAACAGATTAGTAAGACTAGACTTTCCTTGGCTAAAGCCTTGTTGGCTGCCTCTCATTAAGCCATGACTATCTACATGTTCAGTAATTGTGTTCTTTATAATGGTTTCTACTATTTTTCCCAGTACTGACGTCAGGCTCACCAATCTGTAGTTTCCAAGATCACCCCTGGAACCTTTTTAAAAACTGGCATTATATTGGCCATCCTCCAATCTTCAGGTATTATAGATGATTTTAATGATACTTCACAGATTACTAATAGTAGATCTGCAATCTCATTTTTCAGTTCTTCCAACATCCTTGGATATATGCTATCCAGTCCAGGTGATTAGCTACTCTTCAGTTATCAAATAGTTGTAATACATCTTCACGGTGTATCTATTTCTTTCATTTCTTCTGCGGCATCACCTTTAAATACCATTTCAGTCATGGATAGCATCTCTACGTATTCCTCAGTAAAGACTGAAGGAAAGAATTCATTCAGTTTCTCCGCTATGGCCTTGTCCCCTCTAAGTGCCCCTTTTACCCCTCTATCATCTAATGGTCCAATTGACTCTCTCAGAGGCCTTTTGCTATGAATGTACTTGAAAAAGTCTTTATTACGTGTTTTTGCTTCCACAGCAAGCTTCTTCTCAAATTCTCTCCTTACCTGCCTTATCAATGCCTTGCATCTAACTTACCAGTGCTTATGTCGTTTCCAGTTTTCGTAATTTGGCTCCTTTTTCCATTTCCTGAAAGATACTTTTTTGGCAACAGCCTCTCTGACCTCACTTTTAAACCATGCTGTCAGTTTTTAGGACTTCCTTCCACTTTTCTTAAAGCATGGAATACATCTGATCTGGGCTTCCAAGATAGTATTTTTAAACAACACCCATGCTTGATATAAATCTTTAACCTTTGCAACTGCTCCTTTTAGTTTTTTCTTAACTATATTTCTCATTTTATCATAGTCTCCCTTTTGAAAGTTAAAAGGTAGTACTATGGATTTCCTTACCATCCTTCCTCCATTTATTAAATCAAACGTGATTATGCTATGATCACTATTGCCAAGTGGCCCTAACACCCTTATCTCTTGCACCAGATCTTGTGATCCACTAAGAACTAGGTCCAAAATGGCTTCCCCTCTGGTTGGCTCATGAACCAGCTGCTCCAAGAAGCAGTCATGTATTTCATCTAGAAACTTTATCTCCCTAGCATGTCCTGCTATGACACTGATCCAGTCAATACCAGGGTAATTGAAATCACCTATTATTATTACTGTGCTGTAACTTTTGTTAGCTTCCCTGATTTCTTTGAGCATTTCATCATCCATTTGTTCATTCTGGCCAGGCGGTCGATAGTACACCCCCACTGCCATTGTCTTCCTCTTCCCCTCTTTACAGGGAATTTTAATCCATAGAGATTTTACAGTGAATTTTGTTTTCTACAAAACCTTAATCCTTTGTGAATCAATGCCCTCTCCAACATAGAGTGCAACCCCTCCATCAATTTGATCTACTCTATCATTACGATATAGTTTGTACCCAGGTATCACAGTATCTCATTGGTTGTCCTCCTACCACCAAGAATCTGAGATACCAATCATATCGAACCTCTCATTTAGTGCTATATATTCTAACTCTCCCATCTTATTTTTTAGACTTCTAGCATTTGCATACAAGCATTTTAGAAACTGTATTTTATTCACATTAATCTGGCTATTGGTTGGCAGGGGTAATTTGGAATCTTTAAGCTCTGTCTGCTCTGTACGCAAGGGCATTTTGGTTACTTTTGTCTTTATTGGAACCTCTCTGTTGATATGCCCTTTCTTCAGTCTTTTGCTAATATCCTTCAAGGATACATTGTTCCAAACCATGCGCCCTTTGGCAACTGCCAGCTTTCCCCTATTATCTAGTTTAAAAGCTGCTCTATCTCCTTTTTAAAAGTTATTTGCCAATGATATTCAGAAAGTTTTCTTTACAGACTATAACAACCCAAATCTTACCCACTTGAACACCTACTTCAGTATATGGTCATAATGGCTCACTGATCACTGCATAAAATGAACCTCCTCTAAACATAAGCAATATGGATTGCTCATCACTTCCTCCATCTCATCTTTATCGCCCATCATAGATCACAACCCAGTTCCACTAACTATGTGCATCAACATACTAGGATTCAAAATTGGCCCTCTCCTTACATTCCAACCACAACTTTCTGCTGTTGTTAAATCTCCCGTCTTTGTTCTATAACAGACTTATTCTGTTACATCAATTTTTAACTAGCACAATCTGAAAATTCTTGCTTTTGCCTCAATTTTATCATGGCTAAACTACTGTAATTCACTATATAATGGCCTCCCACAATCCAGATCCACAGACTGCAGCTCCTCCAAAATGCTACTGCTAGGCTCATCTATTGGACACAAAAGGAAGATCACATAACACCAGCTTTGAAAATTTTGCACTGGCTTTTAAACACCTTTAAGATTCCTTACAAGATCCTTATCACAATACACAAGGTACTCCATACTGAATTGCTACTTTACCTTTATCTTAATACTACTAATTTGTATAAAACTGCAATATGTATACAGTGCTATACATATACAAGTAAGAGACAGTCCCTGCTCATTAGAGCTTACATTCTAATCAAGATAGATCACAAAATTGTGGATTAGAGTAAATCTATGGGAATAGCAATGATATAGATAGGTGATAAACAGGAAAATAAGGGGATATGGATCCAAAGGTAGCCTCAAAGAGGTGAGTATTTAGCTTTGATTTGAATAGGGTCAGAGATAGATTCTGATGTACTAACTCAAGTAGTTTATTTATTCCACCTTGTTCCTCTATATGCATGAAACAAAGTCTGGAGTTGGCAATGGTAGAGAAGGAAGATAAAAGTGATCTTCCAGAAGAGTGGAGTTCTCAAGGAGAGGTGTAGGGAGAGATAAGAGAGGAAAAATAGTGAGTAACAACAGAATGAATGGACATAGGTCAGATGGAGAAATTTGAACTGGATACGGAAATGGATATGGAGCCAATGAAGTGACTTGAGAAGAGGGATTACATGAGCATAGCAAGACTGGTGGAAGATTAGCTGTGCAGCTGAATTTTGAACAGATTGAAGGGGAGGGAGATGATTCCGAGGGAGAGCAGAAAGCAGTAGGTTGCAATAGTCTGGACGAAAAGTGACTAGATAGTGGATAAGGATCTTAGTAGTGTGTTCAGAAAGGAAGGGATGCATTTTGCTGATTTTATAGAGAAAGAAACAACAGATTTTAGCTATCTGTTGGATGTGTGGAGAGGAGAGAGAATAGTCAAAAATGACCCCAAGGTAATGAGCCAAGCAAACAGGGAGTAGAGTCTTATCCAAAGAGATAAAGAAATGGAGATGCCACAAGTCCAACACACTACAAATGCACTACATGAGTGTACATGTTAAAAAAAAAATAGATATATATATTTCAAACCTATCACGACATAATCAACAATAGGAAAAAAGAATATTACTTAAACATCCTAAATAATTCTCTCAATCACCCCCATGAACTCTTTCAAATTATAAAATCACTTACAGGCAATAAATCCAATGATTACTCCTCAAACCTTACCATTGATCCTCAAATCCTAGCAAACCTCTACAAGGATAAGCTAAATCAACAAAAGACCCTCCTAGCCCCTACACAATCAAATACTCCCCCTCAATCAACCTCAAGGTCAACCTTCTCCAGGAGAGGTAAGGATACCCTCAACAACATACTATCTAAACCAGGGGTCTCAAACTCAAATTGCTTTGAGGACCAAATGAGGACTTGTAAAGTAACCCGGGGAACGCATAAGACGCGGGGCCTCATTTGCATAAGGGGCCTCATTTGCATAAATATTTGCATAATGTTACCATACACTAACTTTTAGTAAACATGCCTCTTTAATGAGTACGGATAAAGAAAGACTAAAAGATTTAGAAACAGGAAGACAATAATTAAACTGGGAACCCCAAAAGCCAAACTTGGAATGTACAACAACTCTGTAGAAATAAAACTATAAATTAATTTCCTCTTGTACTAAACAAAGCGCAAACATTAATGATGCACATTTCCCAGAGCTGACATATTCCAGTTAATAAATTCAAAATAAAGAGATATTTTTCTACCTTTTGTGCATTTTTTTCAGTTGCAATTGTTCCAGCCACTTTCTTCTGGTTTCTTCATGTCTTCTGCTAACTCTCCATCGTCTGCTGTCCATTTGCCCTTTCTTCTCTCTCCTAGTTTTTTTTCCATTCTCTCTCTACATCTGCTTTAACATACTAATCTTTCTCCTTTTTCTCTTTCCTCATTCCTATTTCATCCACTCAAATTTTACCCCTCCATCCTCAATCCCCACTTACTCTCCCATTACCTGGCCAATTGTAGATTTGTCTTCTCTCCCAGACAAAATATTTTTCCCCTCTCCATTTCACTTTCCCAGCTCCATCCCATTCTAATCCTCCCCCCAACATCAGCTCCCTTCTAGTTCCAGCCCCACCCAGCATCCGCTCCCTTCTAGTCCCTGCATCAGTCCATTTCCAGTCCTATCCTAGCCTCACCATCAGCCCATTTCCAATCCTAGCCCCCCATCAGCCCATTTCCAATTCTAGCTCCCTCCCCTCACAGCCCATTTCCATTCCAAGCCCCCCTCCCCATCAGCCATTTGCAGTTCAAGCCCCCCTTCCACTCAGCCCATTTCCAGTCCTAGCATCCCCCCCAGCCCATTACCAGTCCTAGACCCCCCATAGCCCATTACCAGTCCTAACCTCCCCATAGCGCACTTCCAGTTTTACCCCCCATCACCCCATTTTCAGTCTTACACCCCCATAGCCCATTACCAGTCCTAGTTCCCCCCATAGCCCACTTGCAGTCTTATCCCCCATCACCCCATTTTCAGTCTTACCTCCCCTCATAGGCCATTACCAGTCCTAACCCCCCAATCAGCCCACCTCCAGTCCTAACCCCCATCTGCCCATTTCCAGTCCTAGCCCCCACCATAGCCCATTACCAGTCATAACCCCCCCTGCCAATAGCCCACTTCCAGCCCTAACCCCCATTACCCCATTTCAGTCAGCCCCTCCAGAGCTCATTACCAGTCCTAACTCCCCCCATCAGCCCACCTCCAGTCCTTCCTAACCCCCACCTGCCCATTTCCAGTCCTAGCCCCCACCATAGCCCATTACCAGTCATAACCCCCCCTGCTAATAGCCCATTACCAGTCATAACCCCCCTGCTAATAGCCCATTTCCAGTCATAACCCCCCCTGCCAATAGCCCATTTCCAGTCATAACCCCCCCTGCCAATAGCCCATTTCCAGTCATAACCCCCCTGCCAATAGCCCATTTCCATCATAACCCCCCCTGCCAATAGCCCATTTCCAGTCCTAACCCCCCCCCCTGCCAATAGCCCATTTCCAGTCCTACCCCCCCCTGCCAATAGCCCATTTCCAGTCATAACCCCCCCTGCCAATAGCCCATTTCCAGTCCTACCCCCCCCCCATCAACCCAGGTAAATAAAAAAAAAACCTGGCTTCTGCTGCTGCAGCAGAAAATCAGCTGTCCCGCGGCCCCTTCCCCTCTGCGCGGAGAGCCCTGAGTGTGCTTCATCAGCGGGTGCTTTTTAAGCCGCGAAGAGAGTATTTCCCTCTCGCGCGGCTAAAGCCTATTCACTTTTCAAGCCTCGCGAGAGGGGAATACTCTCTTCGCGGCTTGAAAAGCACCCGCTGATGGAGCACACACTCAGGGATCTACGGGCAGAGGGGAAGGGGCCGCAGGACAGCTGATTTTGCTGCTTGAGCAGCAGAAGCCAGTTTTTTTTTTTTTAAATTTGACAGTCGATTCTGCCGCTGCCACGGCGGCAACGGCAGCAGCAGAAGCCAGGCTTTTTTGTTTCCCTCCGTCGCGGGCCGCACAACGTTCTCTCGTGGGCCGCATACGGCCCGCGGGCCGCGTGTTTGAGACCCCTGATCTAAACTGAACACAACCACATCCAGCCTCAACCCTTTCCCTGTCAACTGGTTAAAAGCCACCAAATCAGAATTATCCCCACACAAACTTAAAATAATTACCTACTCCCTTGAACAAGGATACATGCTACCCTCACTAAAACATGCAATAATCCATCCTATCCTAAAAAACAAAACTCTAGATATCAACAACCCATCAGCATACAGACCAATATCCAGCCTCCCCTTCCTGGCTAAAGCAATCGAAAAGATAGCCCAAATCCAACTCCAGAATCATATTCAAACTAATGCTCGACTCGATGATCATCATATGGATGCAGAATACATTATAAAACAATTATGACAACCTTGTCCCATCACATCTTTCATCCCTAATTTCTTTACAGGAATAATCTCAACCACAACGAGTGAATCACAAAAATTTATTTATTTATTTATTTACATTCTCTTATATACCGCGCTATTCTGCATCAGTGCGGTTTACATTGAACAAGCTGAAATTACATTGAACAGGGCATTATAACTTGGAGATAACTATTTTACAGGGAACATGGGCTATGGAGGGTTAAGTGGCTTGCCCAAGACCACAATAAATTAAGACCACCGCCGGAATTCATTTCAATACTTCATTTCAATACTTTTACTTCTCCCTCACACAATGTCCATTAAGACCAAAATAAATTAAGACCACCGCCGGACTTCTGTAAATCTAACAAAGCGACCAATAATAGAGCTTTTTCCCATTACGCGCCCATAATCTAGAACAGGGGTCTCAAACTCAAATTGCTTTGAGGGCCGAATGAGGACTTGTAAAGTAACCCGGGGGCCGCATAAGACGCGGGGCCTCATTTGCATAAGGGGCCTCATTTGCATAAATATTTGCATAATGTTACCATGCACTAACTTTTAGTAAACATGCCTCTTTAATGAGTGCATGGATAAAGAAAGACTAAAAGATTTAGAAACAGGAAGACAATAATTAAACTGGGAACCCCAAAAGCCAAACTTGGAATGTACAACAACACTGTAGAAATAAAACTATAAATTAATTTCCTCTTGTACTAAACAAAGCGCAAACATTAATGATGCACATTTCCCAGAGCTGACATATTCCAGTTAATAAATTCAAAATAAAGAGATATTTTTCTACCTTTTGTGCATTTTTTTTCAGTTGCAATTGTTCCAGCCACTTTCTTCTGGTTTCTTCATGTCTTCTGCTAACTCTCCATCGTCTGCTGTCCATTTGCCCTTTCTTCTCTCCTAGTTTTTTTTCCATTCTCTCTCTACATCTGCTTTAACATACTAATCTTTCTCCTTTTTCTCTTTCCTCATTCCTATTTCATCCACTCAAATTTTACCCCTCCATCCTCAATCCCCACTTACTCTCCCAATACCTGGCCAATTGTAGATTTGTCTTCTCTCCCAGACAAAATATTTTTCCCCTCTCCATTTCACTTTCCCAGCTCCATCCCATTCTAATCCTCCCCCAACATCAGCTCCCTTCTAGTTCCAGCCCCACCCAGCATACGCTCCCTTCTAGTCCCTGCATCAGTCCATTTCCAATCCTAGCCCCCCATCAGCCCATTTCCAATCCTAGCCCCCCATCAGCCCATTTCCAATCCTAGCTCCCTCCCCTCACAGCCCATTTCCATTCCAAGCCCCCTCCCCATCAGCCATTTGCAGTTCAAGCCCCCTTCCAATCAGCCCACCTCCAGTCCTAACCCCCATCTGCCCATTTCCAGTCCTAGCCCCCACCATAGCCCATTACCAGTCATAACCCCCCCCCTGCCAATAGCCCACTTCCAGCCCTAACCCCCATTACCCCATTTCAGTCAGCCCCTCCATAGCTCATTACCAGTCCTAACGCCCCCCCTCATCCATCTTCCAGTCCTTCCTAACCCCCACCTGCCCATTTCCAGTCCTAGCCCCCACCATAGCCCATTACCAGTCATACCCCCCCTGCCAATAGCCCATTTCCAGTCATAACCCCCCCCCCCCCGCCACTAGCCCATTTCCAGTCATAACCCCCCCTGCCAATAGCCCATTTCCAGTCATAACCCCCCCCTGCCAATAGCCCATTTCCAGTCATAACCCCCCCTGCCAATAGCCCATTTCCAGTCATAACCCCCCCCCCTGCCAATAGCCCATTTCCAGTCCTACACGCCCCCTGCCAATAGCCCGGTTCCAGTCCTACACCCCCCTGCCAATAGCCCACTTCCAGTCATAACCCCCCTTGCCAATAGCCCATTTCCAGTCCTACACCCCCCCCTGCCAATAGCCCATTTCCAGTCCTACCCCCCCCTGCCAATAGCCCATTTCCAGTCCTACACCCCCCCCCCTGCCAATAGCCCATTACCCGTCCTACCCCCCCCCCCCCGGGTAAATAAAAAAAACACCTGGCTTCTTCTGCTGCTGCTGCAGCAGAAAATCAGCTGTCCCACGGCCCCTTCCTCTCTGCCCGGAGATCCCTCATTGTGCTTCATCAGCGTGTGCTTCTTAAGCCGCGAAGAGAGTATTTCCCTCTCGCGCGGCTTAAGCCTATTCACTTGTCAAGCCTCGCGAGAGGGGAATACTCTCTTCGCGGCTTGAAAAGCACACGCTGATGGAGCACAATGAAGGATCTCCGGGCAGAGAGGAAGGTACCGCAGCACAGCTGATTTTGCTGCTTGAGCAGCAGAAGCCCGTTTTAAAAAAAAAATTGACAGTCGATTCTGCCGCTGCCACGGCGGCAACGGCAGAAGCAAGGCTTTTTTTATTTCCCTCCGTCGCGGGCCGCACAACCTTCTCTCGCGGGCCGCATGCGGCCCGCGGGCCGCGTGTTTGAGACCCCTGATCTAGAATGACCTACAGACTGAGTTAAGAGAATCCACTGACCTCATCACCTTCCGCAAAAAATTAAAACTGCATGTCTTCAGGAAACATTTCAGTACTTTTACTTCTCCCCCACACAATGTCCATGGCCAATATTCACATAAACCCCTCCTCCCTCCCCGGATCCCTCTGACTTACTACTTTAGTTTCTCTCCCTGAACATAACCCTTTTTAAAGGAGCAAATTGTATTTTGTAATATAGTTATGTCTTTGACTCTCTGTACAAAGTTATCTGCTATATTTGTACATAGTTAAACTATTACATGTATCTAATTTGTTCTATGTAAACCACCTTTGATCTACTGGAAAATGTGGCATATAAATGCAAATAAATAAATAAAAGAAAGAAAGGAAGAAAGGGGGAAGTGGATTTATGGTGAAAGATAAAGAGCTCAGTTTTGACCATGTTCAGTTTCAGATGGCAGTGGGACATCCAGGCAGTAATGTCAGATAAGGTGAATGAGATACAAGCCTGGATTCCTGGAGAGATTTCAGGTGCAGAGAGATAGATCTGAGATCAGCATAAGGATGAAACTGAAAATCATGGAAGGAGATAAGTAGGGACTGGATGTAGAGATAAAGGAGAGGTCCCAAGGCAGAGTCCTGAGGTATACCAATTAAAATAAGGATGGGAGTAGAGGAGAAGAGTGTGACGGGAGAGATAAGAACACTAGGACAAAAGAGCTCTTTAATTCAAGGGAGAGCAGGATATAAAAAATAAGGTGGTAATCAACAGTGTCAAATGCAGCAAAAGATCAAGTAGGATGAGGATGAATAAAGGCCCTTGGATTTGGTAAGGAACAAGTCACAGAAGACTTTGGTAAGAGCCGTTTCTGCATAATGTAGATGATGAAAGCCAGATTGCAGTGGATCCAAAAGAGCTTGAGAGGACAAAAATTCCAGACAATGGTGGTGGACTACATGTTAGAGTTAAGAAGCAAAGTGGAAGGGGGAGATGAGCCAATACTTAGAAGGACAGGTAGGTCTAGTGAAGGTTTTTGGGGCAGGTGTAACCACAGCATGCTTGAAGGCAGCAGGAACAGTTACAGTAGAAAGCGTTATGTTGACAGATAGAAGGAATGGTGGTGGCAGAGATAGAGCTTACAGCTTAGTAGATGGGTGGGAATGAGAGCAGAGGAACGGGGTAGTGAGTTTGGTGGAGGACAGAAGATGAGCGGTTTCCTCCTCGGTGATTTTAGAAAACGAAGAAAGTGTGACAACTTGAGGGAAGGATTTGGGAGTGCACAAAAGGAAAGGCGGGGGGGGGGGGAGTGACCTTTGGAAAACTGAAGACTAACCTTGTGGAATTTATCATGGAAATAGTCAGCCAGAGTCTGGGAAGAAAGGGAAGAAGGGGCAGAGATGGAGGCGCTTTGAAGAGAGAGTTGAGTGTAGCAAAGAGGTGGTGAAAGTCAGAGGCAAAAGAATTAGTCACGTGGATTTAGTACTATTGCTTAGTAAGTGCTATGGCTGAATGGAATGAGGTTAGCATGAATTTGAAATGCAGGAAGTCAGTAAGTGTATGGGATTTAAGCCAAAGGTACTGTGGTGAGGAATGCCCTCCAGAAGAGATGGAAATAGGGGAAAATCCTGGTAGAAGTAATGAAACAGCACTAGCACACAGGATTTCCAATGCAGAGTTGAAAAAAACACAGCTCTCTGCTGAGCACAGGACATGCCCCAGCTCAGGGGAGGAGACAGGCTTCTGCACTGATTGGGCATGCTCAGGGGAAGGTCAGGGCGTGCCGCAAAATGAAGCCATTTTAAATCCCCAAGCAGTGAGGGAAGAGGAGAGGAGGAAAAGAGAAAAGGAGGAAAGAGAAAAAGAGGGAAAAGGAAGGAGGAAAACACTAGAACCCTGGAGCAAGGCAGAACCTTGGAGCAGTAAACCTTGGAGCCAAGCACACTCTGAGAAAGAACCTTACTACAAGGTAGAGCCTGGGCGGGGGAAGGCTAGCAAATTCAGCACATGGAAAGAAGGTATCTGGTCTGGTAGCAAACAAGGCTACAGAAGCAAGGAAGTGAAGCAGGAAGAAAGCTTTTCAAAGAGAAATTCACAGAGCAGAGGAAATAGCAGTAAGGCTGCTGAGTTCTTGAACCAGAGAGACTTCTGGAGGAAAGGTGCCAGTTCTTATTCAAACCCTGCTAAAGGTAAAGCTGACTTTTCTACTTTTAATGCTTTACTAGAGAAACCTTTTATTTGTGCTAACCTTCACAAGGTAAACCCAGCTGCAGAAGCTGATAGCAAGTGGGGGAAGGGTGTCACCCTTACCAAAGACTTTCACACGGATAAAGAGCAGTTACAGGCTGAATTGCTTTTAAAACAGTTTCAAGAGTTTCTGGAACTGAGGTCAGGGAAGCTTAGCAGGCCTGACAGAGACAGCGATAGCCTTAGCTCTGATGAATGCATGCAAGTGGATAATTACCTGCCTGCCTTAGAAGCGGACCCTTCTCCAATAGATTGCTCAATCTGCCTCAAAGAAGACAGCAACGTAAGAAACCCTTGAACACTGTATGAAAAGAATGCAGGGAGTTGGCTGTACTTGCTGCCAAGCTAAAACGTTTACAAATTGTTTTCATTTGTTGTTTTGAGAAGCCACACTGTGGAAGGAACAGCTGTTTGTTTGGTGCTGCAATAATTCTGAAAGACCACATGAGGCACTGCTGAATTAAGCTGCTGTGATTGTGAAGAGCCAAGTAGAAGCTGACTTAATTTCAGTTGTACTTCCTATGTTCCTGGTTTCAGCTGTTTGGGTTGAAGTTGCACCTTTTGCATTATGTACCATTGAATTTTGATGCGCTGGAAAATATCCCCACAACAATAAAATTCTTGCAGCCTTAACATTCGTGTCACGACTACAATTTAATCCTGAAGGAAATACAAGCCCACTACAAGTCCCAGAATTCCCAGGGGCCAGTACAAGCTTCATTCCTCAGGGACATTACAAGGCCACTCCTGCCTGTAAGCTCTCGGGCCCGGGCAGGAGCGTCGCAGTACTCAGCTACTCTCCTTGTGCAATATTCACAGGAATAGCTGAATCAGCTTGCCCTCCCTCCCCTTTCAAAAATCCAATTTGGAAAAACTAGACAAACTGCCTTCTGCTATTTTGGTCTTTTCCAATGGAATGCCTCACCCCCAGACTTAAGGGGTGAAACAAAGAGAAATAAATTTAAGGCTAACATTAAAACATACCTTTTCACTGAAACTTTTGGAATCTAAAGACAGAAATCTTGTGGAAGGGCACCATCTTTTCCTTCTTATATACATTAAACTCCCTCACTTGGTTTGCAGCTTGTCGTGCTGTGAGGGCTTGTGTGCATCAGTGATGTTGAGAGCTAAACTATCGGTAGATTAAGTACTGGCAGGGTCTCCCAAGATGGACAGGTCTCAGCTGAGGTGCCAGACCAAGACAAACCATCCATCTGGGCAGCAGCAGAATGGGATAGTGTTGACGGCAGAGGATCACATTTCTGTGACAACGGCAACAACACCAAACTTAAACTGCGCGGAAGAAAGGCCCGGCAATCTACTTCTGTATCTTGCCATGAAAACCCAATGGATAGTTACAACAAAACAAATTGTGCTATAGTGCTGGAAGATGAGACCCCCAGGTCGGAAGGCACTCACTAGCTACTGGGGAAGAGCTGAAGACTTCTCAGAGTAAAGCCAGCATTTATGATGTGGTTGGATCAAAGCCCTCGGGACGTCTGACTGCTGATGTAGCTGCGCATGAAATGAGAGTCAGAAGCTGTAAAGATGTCTTACTCATTGGAACATGGAATGTACGAAGCATGAACCAAGGGAAGTTGGAGGTGGTCAAGAATGAAATGGAACGTGTACAACTTGATCTGTTGGGTGTCAGCGAACTGAAATGGATTGGCATCAGGCACTTTGCATCAGATGATCACATGGTCTACTATGCTGGAAATGAAAGACAAAGAAGAAATGGTGTTGCATTTATATAAAGAAGAAACTTGCAAGAACTGTAATGAAATAGAATGCAGTCAGCGAACACTTAATCTATATTCATCTATGAGGAATGCCTATCAACACAACTATAATTCAAGTATATGCCCCAACAACAGCTGCAGAAGAGAATGAAATTGAAGAGTTCTATGAACAAGTACAAGCTGAAATTGACAGAACATGCAAACAGGATATCCTGATAGTCATGGGTGACTGGAACGCAAAAGTTGGCAACAAAGAAGACGGCAAAGTAGTTGGAAAATATGGACTTGGAAACAGAAATGAAGCTGGAGAAAGACTGATAGAATTCTGCAAGACCAACAATCTATTCATCTCAAACACCTTCTTCCAGCAAAACAAGCAGCGACTGTACACATGGACTTCACCCAATGGATTGTATAAAAATAAAATTGACTACATCTGTGGAAGTCAATGATGGAAAAGCTCTACAACATCAACAAAGACAAAACCTGGAGCTGACTGTGGTACAGATCATCAACTACTAGTATGCAAACTCAAGCTAAAGTTGAAAAAGAGCAAACCACTCATAAATGCAGCAAAATATGACCTTGAGAATATACCCTGGAATTTAAAGACTGCCTGCAAAATCGATTTGCTGCTTTAGATACAAATGGCAGAGCTCCAGAAGAGTTATGGAATGACATCAAGAAGGTTGTGTTGGAAGAAAGCGAGAAGTCTACAAAAGTGAAAAAACAAAAACGGCCAAAATGGATGACGGAAGAAGCTCTGAAAATTGCCCAGAAACGCAGAGAAGCTAAAGCCAGGGGAGAAAGAAAGACAATAACAGAACTCAACAGAGATTTCCAACGTGCAGCAAGACAGGACAAGGAAAAGTACTACAACGACGCATGCAAGGAAATAGAAGCAGAAACTATTAGAGGAAGAACAAGATTGGCTTTCCTAAAGCTACGAGAGTTAAAGAAAAAGTTCCAGCCTCGAATTGGAATGTTACAAGATGCTCAAGGTTCTATGTTGAATGATGCTGAGAAGATCAAGAAAAGGTGGAAGGAATATACAGAGTTTTTATATGATAAAGATCAAGTGGACCAACAGCCGTTTCAACCTGTACCTTATGATCGGGAACCATTGGTGATGAAAGAAGAAGTTAAAGCAGCATTGAAAGCCTTATCAAAGAACAAAGCACCAGGCATTGATAGCATTCCCATAGAAGTATTACAGCAATCTGATGCAGCTGTTACCGTACTTACAAGGCTCTACCAAGAAATATGGAAGACAACATCATGGCCAACTGACTGGAAAAGATCTTTGTTTATACCAATACTAAAAAAAGGTGATCCAACTGACTGTGGAAATTATCGCACAATCGCTCTGATCCCACATGCCAGCAAGATTCTACTGAAGATTATTCAAAAGAGACTACAATCATACCTGGAACAAGAACTACCTGAAGTGCAAGCAGGGTTCAGGAAAGGGCGAGGCACGAGAGACATCATTGCGGATGTGAGATAGATCCTTGAAAAAACTAAAGAAAACCAAAAGGATATCTATTTGTGCTTTATCGACTATAGCAAGGCTTTTGACTGTGTAAACCATGAGAAACTCTGGGCCATATTAAGAAGCATGGGTATACCAGAACACCTGATCGTACTCTTGCACAATCTGTATATTGATCAAGAAGCAGCAGTTCAAACGGAACAAGGAGAAACAGAATGGTTTAAAATAAGCAAAGGTGTAAAACAAGGCTGCATACTTTCCCCCTACCTGTTTAATTTATATGCAGAACAAATAATCAGAGAAGCAGGATTGTATGAAGACAACAGAGGTGTGAAGATTGGTGGAAGACTCATCAACAACCTTCGCTATGTTGATGATACCACATAACTGGCTGAAAGTGAAGATGATCTGAAACTTTTGCTACTCACAATCAAAGAACATAGTCTCAAAATGGGCCTGCGCCTTAATGTAAAGAAGACAAAGATCATGACAACTGGCATAATCAACAGGTTCATTGTTGAAGGAGAAGAAATTGAAATTGTGAACAACTTTAACCTACTTGGATCAACTATCAATAAAGAAGCAACAAGCAGTCAAGAAATCAGACGACGCATTGCTCTTGGCAGAATGGCTATGAAAGACCTAGATAAGATTCTCAAGAGCAGAGATGTCTCTCTCCATACAAAGATTCGACTTGTTCAAGCCATGGTATTTTCAATAAAATCATATGGATGTGAAAGCTGGACAGTGAAAAAGATAGACAGGAAGAAAATTGATGCCTTTGAATTATGGTGCTGGCAGCGAATAATGTGTATACCATGGACTGCCCAAAGAACAGACCAGTCGGTACTAGAGGAGATCAAACCTAAGCTTTCTTTAGAAGCTCAGATGACAAGACTTCGACTTTCATACTTTGGACACATAATGAGAAGAGAGAGATCATTAGAGAAAGACATCATTCTTGGCAAGATAGAAGGTCAGCGCAAAAGAGGAAGGCCAGCAATGAGATGGATCGATACAATAACAGCAGCTACGGGTACCAGTCTGTCAACAATGAGCCGCCTGACTCAAGACCGAACACAGTTTAGGATAGCTATCCAGAGGGTCACCATGAGTCGACTCCGACTCGACGGCACTTAACAACAACAACATACATTAAACTATTCCACCAGCTTTTATTAGCTATGTTTTTTTTGTGTACCTTTCATGAACACATTGTAAGGCGTGTTTTAGATAGGACGTGGAGATCAGACTTGAGACGATGAGGTCAAGATATACTCAATTCTGATGGTGTTTTAGGAACAGCTGTGTTAAAATAAACATCCATGTGTAGTGGGAGAAGCCATTTCAGAAATATACAGATAAAAAATTGACAGGGGAAACTTGAATGCACTGGTGCTGGCCTTTCACAGCGAGCACGTGTAAATGTCTCTGGACCATTGTGCAAACCTAGATGTGCAGATTCTCTTACTTCATTACAGAGGGCTCTATCGTGAGCCCATTTCAATTTGGAGAAGGAAATAAACATTGGGGAATTCAGGGGATATCCCTTTTAATCTCTCTTGCAAAAAGAGAGCCAAAAGGAGCACTTTTTAAATTCCTATCCATGTTATGGAGCAGGTATAAATCCAGATGTGAGCAATTTTGGGCTTTATGTGCATTCCCAGTGCAGATTTTTGTCCTGCCCAGGCCATGCCCCTGACATTCCCCTCCGCCCCCCGCCCCCCCCCCCCCATAACTTCAGCATACTAAGAGCCTCCATATGTAATTCAGACTCTTTCTAAAATGACCACTTATAGGTTAATGTGATTTTTACATGTGAAACACTGATTTTATAAGTGAAAATCACAATTGGTACTTCTAAAATAATCCCCTTTATGTAAACCACTTCGCTGGGCTCTAACAAGCTCCAGAGGTGGTATATCAAGAAACCAAATGAACTAAACTAAATTGTGACTCTGCTTAACTCCACCCAAACTCTGACCAATGAAGCACACACTGGCCTGCACTATTTCTACTTTTAGCATAAACTCATTTTATAAGGTCCTATTTATGTAAAACAGTGTTTTAGACATGAAAATGATGACAGTAATTTTATAACTGAATGCCTAGTTCAAGACTGTTCAAAATGCACCTGTTTGAAGCCTATTTTATAAAGAAAAGTAGGTGCCTACTTTTCTTTATGAAATACTAGCATAATTAGCTGAATACATGTCTTATTTTAAGGTGCAATCACTTAATCTAGCTGGGGTAAATGCCCACACCTAGATTCAAAAAGAATGTGTGCAAATTTGAAGTTTTTATAATTTACTTGCATATTTGTTTAGTCTACCTATGCTGCTATTACTACTACTATTAATCATTCACATAGAGCTAAAAGACATATGCAGCGCTGCATAGACACATATAAAGACGGTCGCTCATCAGAGCTTACAATCTAATCAAGACAGACAAGACAACAGAAAAGAATAAGGGTAGAATAAGGAGGGTAAGGAGACACAAGGGATTAGGATCCAAAAGCAGCCTCAAAGAGGTGAGCCTTTAGCATGCATTTGAAGAGGGGTAGAGATGAAGCCTGTCATACAGACTCATGGAGTTTTTTCCAGGCATAAGGAGCAGTGAGGTGAAAGGACTGAAGTCTGGAGTTAGCAGAGGAAGGAAAGGGCAAAGAAAGGAGCAAGCCAGTAGAAGAGCGAAGTTCACGAGGAGGGGTGTAGAGGAAGAGGAGAGAGGAGAGAAAGTAAGAAGCAGCAGAATGAATATACTTGAAGGTTGGAAGGAGGAGTTTGAATTGGATAAAGAAATGGAAGGGAAGCCAATGAAGTGAATATCAGGAGAGGAGATATAGATTTGACAATCATCAGCATAAAAATGGTACTCAAAACGCATGGGAGGAGATGAAAGAACCAAGGGACTAGGTGTAGAGAGAGAAAAGAAGGCCCAAAACAGACCCATGGGAGAACACCCACTGAAAGTAGTATAGGGGAAGAGGAAGAAACATTAGCACAAACATAGTAAGAGCGTTTGGAGAGAGAAGAAGAAAACTAGGACAGGACAGAGCCTCTATAACCAAGTGATGACAAAGTGTCAAGGAGGAGGTGGTGGTCAACAGTATCAAAAGTGGATGAAAGATCAAGAAGAATAAGGATGGAATAGAGGCCCTTAGATTTAGCCAGGATCAATGTTTCAGGAGGCTTCGGTCTCAAATATATTTTATTTGCCTCATAGCACTTCCTTAAGCTCTCCAGGTGAGGAAATAGATGAGCTGGTAAATGTTGATAATATGGAACTGACACAGTTTTTAGAATCCTCCTTGGACAATGTTCCACACAGGGCAACTCGACTTGTTTCTTTTAGTTCTGCGGCTATTATTTTGAATTCTTGGCTCTTCAGCTTTGAATTCTGATGTTTGGGGGAACTTGGCTTTTGAAATTTCCTGTTTTGTGCTATGTTAGTTTTGAGGGCAAAAATTATTCCTTTTCTGACCCTAAACAGCTCCTTGACCTCATAACTTCATTAAAAGGGAAGCCTGGGGCTATGTTAGGGGATACATACAGCCCGATTCTCAGAGGGGTACGTCCAGCCGTCCGGATGTCCCCGATGAAGACAGGCCTGTTTGGACCACAGGATGGTGCACAAAATTGGGCCCATGGACATTCTGACATACCCCTGCTGCCTGCAGGGACGTCCTTCCCGCAGGTGCCCCTGACTCCTACGGCTTAGGCCACCCTCATCCCTGCCGCATGACCCACAGCTGGCCTATTTGGGCCTGGATCAGGCGGCGGGGACCTCCCACACCCGGGCCCAATCGCTGTGTCGGTGATGCTTATTCAACCTTTGAGGCTGAATAAGCAGCACATCCCCTTTGATCTGGCAGGAAATACAGGGCTGTGACCTGAATTGGCCCTGGCCTGCCCCCACTCTGCCCAGATCCCGCCCCCTACTGTTTCTTCCTGTCCTGCTGCTCCGAACATATGGGGAGAGCTGGAGGGGGACTCAGGCCTGGATAGCTTACAGGGCTGCACATCCCACCAGGACGTGCAGCCCCACAACCCACATCCCAGAATCGGGCCCTTAGTGTGCATATCCACTGGTAGTCTATGTTCCATAGCTCTCACTATGTTGGAGGTATATTTCTTGTTTATTTATTTTTCTTGCCTCAACATGTTTTTGTGGTTGTAGTGGTAATGATATGTTTATTTTCTTTGTTTTGGTTTCTTGCTTGTACTGATAGTGTTAATCAAATTGCCTGTGTTATCTTGAAAATTTGCATAAATAATATATATATTTTTAAACATTTTTATTTTGAAGCTTTATTTGTCTAGGAAGGCAGTGCCGTTCTGTAGTCAGCCTTTACTGGCTTTTCCAGATATGGCTTATGCTACACAACTTTGGCATAAAGCCTTTTTACAATTGAAGCCTACTGTTCTTGGCATTGGTGGAACTTTTTATTTAAAATTTATTTATTTTATTTATTTATTTAACATATATTTATAACCCGCAACTTCCAGAGTTCAGTTGCAGTTCACAATAAAACAACAATCCACAAAGCAAAAGCTTAGTTTTACATCGAACATTTTGTAACAATAAACGTAATAGTTAACAGCATGAACTAATGCAAAATAGCAAAACTGGCTTGTAAACTATGTACAAAAAACTATATACAAATACATGTTGTGGGTACTTTGGAATTGGATCATAGTGTTTTTATAATTGTGTATTGTCTGTTAAATTGTTGGGATTAGTATTACTCTGTCATAATTTTTAACCTTTATCTGAGTGTATCCAGGGGTTATCTATGTTGCCGTAGTGCATGGAGAATAAATAGGTTTCTAGTTTTTTACGGAGTTCCATAATTTCAGTTATAGTTCGTAGGTCCTCCGGAAGGGAATTCCAAATAGATGGGGCAGCATGAGAAAAAGCTCTTTTGTTAGTTAATTTATTTGCTTTTATGAAATCATTAGAAGTATTTAGTTTATTTGAGTATCCTTTTCTGTGCGTGGTTTTTTGAGATTCCATGCTAATTAGTTTGCTTAATGGGATTGGGGCCATGTTGTTTAAAGCTTTATATGTAGTTATTATGGTTTTATATATTATCCTACTTTGAATTGGCAGCCAGTGTAGGGACGCTAGTATTGGTGTTATGTGCTGGATTGAGTGTGCTTTCATTATAATTCTTGCTGCTGCGTTTTGTGCTAATTGGATTCTTTTTATGTTTTGTTTCGTTATACCTAAAAGAATTAGGTTGGCAAAATCAAAGTGCGGTGTTATTGTAGCCTGGATTATATTAATGAAGTCTAGTTGGTGTACTAACGGGCGTAATTGTTTAAGAATTTTAAGTTTAAAGTATATTTTCTTTATGGTGTTTCTGATGTGAGTGTTCATCGTAAGATGAGTATCTAGAATAACACCTAGGTATCTTATTTCATTTTTTATTTTAATGTCATGGTTTTGTAATGTTATATGGGTTGGGTGGATATATGATTGATTTTTTGTTACAATTAGGACTTCTGTTTTTGAATGATTAATGTGAAGGTTTTGAGCTTTTAGCCATGTAGTAATTTCATTGAAGCAGTCTGATAGTAGTTTTATTGGTAAATTAGGAATCGTGAATGGGATGTACATCATAATATCATCTGCGTATAGATGATAGTATACTCCGAATTTTTTAAAGATATCACTGACAGGTTTTATGTAAATGTTAAACAGGAGGGCTGATAGTGCAGAGCCTTGTGGGAGACCAATTTCTTGTTTATATATGGTTGATGTTTGGTTACCAATTCTTACGTTTTGTGTTCTATTATTTAAGTAAGAGGTAAACCATTTATGTACAGTGTCTTTTATTCCTATTTGTTTCAGGTTATTAAGCATTATAGTGTGGTGAACACTATCGAATGCTGCCGAAATATCAATAAATAAGAGTATAAATGCTTGTTTATGATTATCGATTCCTTTGAGTAGTACATCAGTTAAGACTGTTAAAAGTGTTTCAACTCCATGTTGAGGCCTAAATCCATATTGGTGGTCATCAAGTGGGTAGGATGAATCTAGGTATTCTTGTGTCTGAATTTGTACCACTTTTTCTATTATTTTAGCTAAAAAAGGGATACTTGATATAGGTCTGTATGATTTTGGTGATGTTTTATCAAGCGTGTTGTTTTTGAGAATTGGGCGGATTTGTGCATGTTTGAGCGTAGAAGGGAGGTGTCCTTGAAGCAATGAGAGGTTGACTATAGGGAGGATGTATGATAGTAGTATTGGGAGTGTACTTTTTATCCATGATACTGGGCATGGATCAAGAAAGGAGGTTGTGGTGTTGAGATTAGAAATGATGTTCTTTAGTGCGTCTTTTGATATGGGGTGAAATTTTGACCATTCATCTGAGCAGTGATGAACTGTATTTATATTGTTTAGTGTCATTATAGGTTGCATAGATTTGTTTTGATAATGGATGGCTAAAGTTTGTACCGATATTTCAGTGATATCCGTGTTCGATGTTTGAGGATTATTAGTAAGATTTCTAACAATGGAGAATAGTTCTCGTGGTCTGTTGTAAGATTTTGATAAGATTGCTGCGAAATAAGATTTTTTTGTATTATCTAATGTATCTTTGTATTTTGTGAGATGGTTGTTATATATTTCCTTGTTGATGGTTGATTTGGTTTTGCGCCATTTATGTTCTAATTTTCTTAGTTCTTTTTTCATTTGTTTTAGCGTGTTGTTAAACCATGGAGTTCTGTTTATTTTTAAATTAGGGGGCTTTTTGATTCGTTGATCAAGTTTAGCTGCATTATTGATTGTTACATGCCAGGATATTACAGCTTCGTCTAGATTCATTTTCATTCAAATTTCCTTGCAAGTCTTTGGTAACATATTCTAATAACAAGTATGTGTTTACAGAGTTGTTTTATCTTGAAAAATTTCTCTTAGATAAAAATCCTGCGACTTAGCTTTTGTGGACTTGTTTGAGGATGTAAAAGGGGTATATAGTTGATATGGCCCTCTCCTTCCTATTTGTCTTTCCGTGATGTGGACTAATGTTAGTTTGTGCATTATTATTTTTTTGAAATTGTTTTCCTTGAATTGTTTGACTGTAATGAGTTTGCTTTCCTGATTTAGGAGGTTGTTTTGTAGCAAGTGTATAAAATGTTAATAAAAATAAAACAGAATTTTGCTCGGGTAAGTGGTTGTAAATACATGTGCATGTTGTACGATCGGCACGTACACATGTAGTTACTGGTACTTTCATGTGCTTTTTTTAAACTTATTTTTTTGTGAAATAGTGGTTGTAAAACCCCCTCTGAGGCACCTATTTTCCTTTATAAAACAGGCTAAAAATAAGTACTTATTGCTCTCTTAACCTAGGTGCCGTCTTGTAAAATTACTGCAATTCTGTCTTTGAGGGTCTAAAAATAGCATATAAATAGGATTTCTTTTAAATTATGTATTTTAGTGATTTGCCTGGGTTGTTTTTCTTTTCTTTTCTCTATAACTCTGCAGAGCTGTCCTGTACAATAAAAACAAATACTTTATATTGATTTTATTAATCAGAAAAGTACTGTGAATAGGATATAGTGGTGGCATTTGAAAAATGCCTACTGTGTTGACAATATGTAATTACCAGCAATCTTCTGTTCTGCCACAGAAATCCTCTATGTCTCCAATGATTTCAAAGGAGCAAAGTGAAAACCTGACATTTACACCATGATGCACAGTAAGGTAGTAAATGTTTGAAGATAAAGGCCATTTGTTCCACAGTTACCCCTGTCTGCACTGTGGATCTATCTCACCTCTTAAATGTACAAGCTTAACTGCCTATAGGGGTAGTGTTATAAGGGCTTTTTCTCTGTGCTTATGCCAGTATATGCACATAAAATGTATCTTATGCCCCCATGTAGGAGTATGCATGATAACAAGAACATGTATACTATATTTATTTATTTTATTTATTTAACAGGTTTTATATACCACTTTATCATGTCAATCAAAGCGGTTTACATTGAAACTTAAACTTGGTAATATACATATACAGGGACATTGATAACTTGGATTTTTCTGAGGCAATGGAGGGTTAAGTGACTTGTCCAAGGCCATATAACATTAATTCCCCTCCCCTTTTTCATCCTTAGAGCCCCCTCCCACCATCTGCATCCCTCCTCCCTTCCCACTATCAACAGTTCCGCAGTACAACAATAAAATGTGTCATCACAGCCCCCAAGTCAGAGTTTGAAATATGTAGCAAAGGGCCCCCACCAACCCCATGCCATAAAAAGAACACCATCACATTCATCCATTTTCGCCTTACAAAACATAAATCACATGCTGACATGTATATCATCCTTTCCTCAATTCAAACTGACAACCTCACTTGCATACCTCTCCAGAACCCCCCCCCCCCCCGCCCCCATCTATCACCTGCGTGCTTTAAAATGAAATAAGTATAGGCGTGTTCAAGGGAGCATTTTTGGCAGAACATGGGCTGAGTCATAAGTTAAGTATATTGGTGGGCATATGCCAAGGGATTCATTGCTGATCAGGATATTCAGCAGCACACATTTGATTTGTGCTGTTGAATATACTCTCCGAAGCCATCTGAATGCCCTGATAATAACCATTTAATGTCAGGGTGTTCCGGGGGCAGAGCAGGGATAACACCCAAGGTTAGCCGGTCAGCATCAGTAGTGAGCCACTAAGATGTACTGGCTAAGGCAGAAAAAAAGCTGGCCTAACTTTAGTCGGCTTAGCTATCCGGTCAGTGGCTGAATATTGCCACTAACTGAATAGCTAAATCATTATCTTTGCGAATTGGATATTTAGTGCCACATAGCTCCAGTACTGAATATCCGGGCATTAATTAAAATGGTGATGACCAGCCGCTTCAATCACTCTGGCTGCCATCACTGAATATGTGCCCTGCTACCTATAAAATGTGTGTGCAGGTATGTACTTCCCATTTACATCTTCTCCCTTGCAGATTAGATAGATAGATAGATAGATAGATGTTAATTTTACCCGTGATTTCTGTAGAATTTGTGCTGATATTTTATATAAACACTTAAGTAACTAGCGGGTATGTTTACTAAAGAGCATTAAGGGCACACCGGTTAGCAAGCTTTAACAGCGGTGATAAGAGTGTTATTGTGCAGTAAGGGGCGGGGAGTAGGCATTCCAGTGGTAAGAGCGCTTGGCTCCACATATCTGTTGCTAAACAGGATACTGGGCGATAAGGTGTCCAGCGTGCACCTTAACACCTGAAAATGGTAATAACCTTATCTCAGGATAATAGAGCCCTTGTGAAAGTCATATTTCAGATGATGGATGGAAGGAAGCTTAAGAGCTGATGGACATGTTGTATCCATACGTATCCTACATTTTAGACAGTAGAGTGATAATGTGGGAGGCATTTGTACTGTATCAGTGAGGGATGCTCACGTAATCGGCTGTAATGTCATTGTGTGGCAGAGAATTGGGAAGGAGGGTGCTCTGTAGGTGCCAGTATGGCCACGATGTGGCCATCAAAAGGATGACTGGGCAGGAGTGGTGACGTGCAGATCTCAGTCACAGGAGAGACATGAGTGATACATCCTAATGATTAAAATGTTCCTGTGTGGGCCATGGTGTAGCAGCTGGCAGGAGAAAACATCACTGTACATGATGGGTATATGCTGATGGATGGGCTGAAGGATGGATGGTGGTAGATGAGAATGCGGTATGACCTTGCTGCCCCAATGTACTTGATGTGACCACACAGATGCAGTTGTAGTGTGTGTGAAAAAATATTAGCTGTGCCACAGGGAAGTTCCAATACCAGCTATGTGGCTGTGGCAGCTGTCTCAGACTTTCTAACCACCACACAATCCTCATGACACATGTGCATATAACAGCTGGACAAGTGTCTCTCATACTGGCCATATGGAGCAAGAAGGGCATGTGATGATCTCTGCAGGTTGTGCTGCAGACATGTGATGGACCCAAAGATGTTCAGTCACAGTTATGATGAAATAGTTCAATTATGTGCAACTCATGTGTCAGACATCTGCTGGGTGAACATGTCCAACCCATTGCAATGTACCACAGCAGAGCCAATAAAGTCATGCTGACAGATGGGCATGATTGGGTCTGCAAACATGCACATTGCAATGTGCTATTGTAACACATCAAAAAGAATAATAATGTGTGCCGTACTGTCAATGCAGACTCCAGACTGTTTCTGGCACTATACTGAAGTGAATCTCCTACAGCCACAAAGAGAATAAGTGGGATTCAAACCCTGGTTTGTTACTTATGAAAGCAATGCCCTGCCCACTAGGCTACACCTCTACACTCTTTGCCATAGTAGTGTCTAGAATCAAAGAGACTGCAGGTCTCTGACTGCAATGGCCTAACCCAGGACATGAAACAACGTGGCTGGCACATTCTGAGAGTGGTAAACCACACCTAGGGCCTGCCTGCAGTGTCATACATGTAATACAGACTGCACTGGACACTGAGTACTGCATCTCCATTATAGACACACAGCTGCAGAATAAAGCCATTTTCATAGGTTACAAACTGCACATGAATCACACTGTGGTGCATGCAGTGTGCACCACCCAGACCCAGCCAATAAATGAGTGCTAGGTGTGGCCTACTCCCTGTCACAACAGAGGTACTGCTACAATGGAGTGTCAGCAGGGTCCTCTATAATGGCTAGGTGGCTGCCTAGGGTGGCATCTGTGGCTGGGCAGCTCTGACTGTACAATGGGTGCTGCACTAGGTACGTTTGCACATGCCCTGCAGAACATGGAGAAGACTATGGAGCAGCTGCAGATCTATGTGGCAAGGGTGGCAGATGATCTCCACTCACAGGAGGAGATAAGGCAGCTTCGGGCTGTCTGCCACCCTCATCCAGGAGGGAGGAGCCACATCCATGAAGCCATTGGCCCCAGTCTCCATATTGACTTCTCTGCAGCCAGGGATCATGTGGCATCCGCCGACTCCGTCCATTCTCTCTTCCTCACACACATATACAGTGATGCATGTTTGCCTGTTTTTATTGTGTGATGAAAATTGTTGAAATATATGAGTTATTCCGCCTCATATGTGTGTGGGTTTTTTTGTGTAGCGATATATGCAATGGTTCCATAACATGACAGTAAGTGTATAGTTGACATATGTCTACTCATTTCACACACATCTCCAGGTGCCCCATCAACATGCCTCTTAGTAGCTAGCTGCATATTGCTGGTTCCAGCAGTCTCTGTGATCCAAGTACAGGCATGGTGACATATTCCAGTGGGAGTGAGTGACCCCTATCAGACCAGCCCTGCTCATGTTGTGCCTATATTAACTCCTGCACCCAACATTCATACACCATGTGGAGGAGCATTACCTAAGTACTAAGCAGGCCACTTTTCTCATGAAAGTGCATCATATCCATCACAGCCTTTTACCTATCCCTCAGGTGGACACATGGGCAGCACATAACCTTTCAGTACTAGATAGCTGTCATCTGCACAAGGGCCTCACAATGTGTAACTTCAACTAGGCATCCCTTGCATAGTGGTCCAGGAACTTGACCCTTACACACACCATATCACTTTGGCTAATGCGTCCTGCCAGTACAGATGAACACAAGACAACATGTTTTATATTATAGAGAGGAGATGCTTTATGGTGACTTCCTACATTACACTCCAGCACGTGCCCTCCTATTGACTATCATGGCAGTATTCGTTACACATGTAGACATCAGCCTCCCCGATTAAACTGTGTTGAATACTGCTTTATGAGCAAATTTAACCTCAACCCATTGGGATGCTGCTTCCATCACTGTCAACAGCAAGACTGAGTATGTAGGAAGGCTTGATTTGTCTCACCCATCAGCAATGCTATGCGATTGTAGGCGTTGGGGATACCCTCTGCGTGTTTTTGCCAGGAATGTGTTTTGATGTAACAGTGCATGGGAAGATGTGATATTTGCCACATACCTCAGCAGGGAGATCATGATCAACCACAACATCTGTGCATAGTGCATTCTAAGCACAGAGGTGCAGATTTTGGGGGAGCTGAGCTATGGTGGTGAATATAAGATGGGGACATGTGGCATCAGTAAGATACATGGTTGACCAACAGCTTTCCTATGTTTCATCATGGAAATGTGTACAACAATTTCTTTATATATACCAACAATATCCAAATATGTCACACCATGTCAAGGCATTGCACACAGTAATCCACTTGATGGTCCATTTCATGAAGCCTAGCACTCTTCGGAACGCCTAACACTTATCTGAATAACAACTTCACAGTTGCAAGTGAGACTCTCTCCACTTCACAATTCCAAGTGAAACTCGCTCCAGCTCAGTGCTGATTTTGAACCTAGGGTAATAGTCCCATTGTGCATCAGGGAGATGACTTTTCTGGCTGCATAGAGATATTTCTTTTCACAAGACGTATTACTTGAAACTTCAATGCAAGTATACAAGTCATCTCCCCGAAACAGAAACAGGTTATCACCTATGTTGGAAACCCTGCACTGAATTGAAGCACATTCTCCTTGTAACTGGGAAGTGGATAGAGTCTAATTTTGAAATGTGAAGTCGTTAATCAGAGATGTGTTTTGCATTTTTGAGACTACAGTTTGAAAGCTATATGCTGCTGATTGCTATGCTTCATGAAATAGACCATCATGTGAATTACATTGTGTAATATACTTGGTCCTACAGATATCTCTATTGGTCAGTGCTATCATATGAGGTGGAGGAGTAGCCTAGTGGTTTGGGCACCAGCCTACTACCTCCAGGCATTTGTGTTCAATTCCTACTAGTATGCCTTGGGCAATACACTCTATTCTCCATTGCATAGGAAGAAAAGGCCTGGCAATCTACTTCCAGTCATATCTTGCCAAGAAAACTTAGGGGCTGTGTGGTTGCCAAGAGTCAGCATTGGCTTGAAAGCCCTCTTTAAAAAAAGAAAAGGTAAATGTAAACAGTTTGGGTACTGGTTTCCCTCTTAATACATTTGTGGCTTCTCATGAGGCCCTGTGAACCTGATATTATTATATTAGTCTGCTTTCATATGGCACTCACAGAACATATGTCCATGCAATTGTTTGGAGTGCACCCTTCCATATCGCATCAGCTATGTGTGGACATGACCTGGTGTCCTCTGTCACTTCATAGTAGCTGGCTAGAGTGATTAGCTGTGGTTGCCATCACAGACTACAGAGATGGTGCTGGTGTGGTGCTCCAGTGAGATGCTATGTGCTTACATATCTATTGACCTTGTGGTGCTGATCAGACCTATAAGACCTACCAGACTTCAGCTAGCAGGTTGTTTCATGGAAGGGACTGCTACTGATGAGACAGTTGTGAGAAGCCCCCACTGCTGCAAGACTGGACATGCCACGAGAAGAGGTTTGCACACCTCCACCAGCAGATTGTCAGCCTTGGCCCATATGGTACAGAGCTCCAATCCTGGCAGCAGGGTCACATGACATGCCCATCTCATACCCCCAATGTGCAGGTATGTACGCAGCTTTCCTAGGCCAGGGGTTAAGACTGAGCAATCTCACACACCTAGGCCCCATGTGGTTGTGTCCCAATGTTTCATAGAGCTGCTGGTAACCATTACATGACAGTTGTATGTAGCAATGCCATGTGTCATATACATGCTATTGCATGGCAGGGGTGTCCCACAAACAGTTCATATGTAAGGTACACACATAGCTCATGTCTGCTCCATATGCATTCTGTAGGTATTAGAGTGACATGCTAACAGTGCATGACAGTGCATGTCCTAGACAACAGCTATGTATGTGCTCACAGCAAGTGAATTGTAGAATGGAGTCAGGCAAGCAATGTATTTACATGTGTGAAGGGGATGTGTGGAGCTGAGAGGAGGGGTGTGCTTTAACAGTGTGTATCCCTCTGTGTCATTTCTGAGAGGCACATGGACATGAGGGTGATGGGGGCTATATACAAGGAAAAAAAATGAGCCAGATCACCCATATCAGCAGGACAGAATGTGTACACCTTTGTGGCAAATCTGATCTGCATCATACAGTGACACATATGGATTGACATACTGTCTTTTCATAGTACATTTGGTCTGCAAGTGCACACATTACAATCAGACCTGTTTGACCGCATTACTTTATTGGCTCTGCTGCAACACATCATCAAGGATCCTACAACTACATCCAGCAGATGCATGACAAATGAGTTTGGCATGACTGTGAACTTTATTGATAACCTTGAATGCACATCTGTTGCTCCATTGCATATTATATGCAGTACATGAAACCAAGCCACACTCCTGGGATAACAACCTGCACAGGTCATCACACTTTCGTACATGCTCCATATTGGCAATATGAGACCCACATCAATTCAGAGATGTGAGTGGATGACAGGCGTATTATATCATGTGTGTGGACCTGTCAGAGGAACATCCCAATGTGCCCATAGCCTTATCTGAACAGATGCACTTTCTGGTTCAATGCAGCTTATAGAAATGTGTGGCTCTTATGTCCTTGGATCATAGACAAGTTACCTATTCAGTTGTTATATGCATATGTGTCAGGATAATGGTAGGGTCTTTATGGCATATAAGAGAGCTGTGAAACAAATATAGATGTTCTTGGACATTTTCTGTGGTATTACAACTATTTCTCACAGGCACTACAGCAGACACTACAACAGAAGTTATCTGCATTTGGATGCTCAAATCAGGGACAAACGAGCAGGGCAGAGCTGGACTGCAAAGAGGCCGAAGTCCTGCCTTGTTGAGGAAGTTTACACATGGTGAGGTCACGTCATGCACAGTGTAAATGGCAAGCATTGATTCAAGAGATTAGCAAACGATTGTAGCAGCCTTTGGAGTCAGACAGATAAATAGCACAATTGATGCTTTAACCTGTTGAAGATTTCCCTTTGTTTTGCTACTTGCTTCTCTTTTTCAACCTGCAACATGTTAGACTTCCTGCAAAGAACATTTGATGGGTTTGCAGTAGACAGAGGGGTCTTTGCCTCATTCCACACTACACATACATGACGGGTTGTAGGCCTCTTACATGATATCAGGGATCCCCCCTGGGGACATCTGGTAACCTCACATAGAACTGATATAAGAACATAAGAACATAAGATATGCCATACTGGGTCAGACCAAGGTCCATCAAGCCCAGTATTCTGTTTCCAACAGTGGCCAATCTAGGTCATATGTACCTAGCAGTTTCCCCAAGAGACACAAGTTCCACAATGCTTGTACTGGGTCAAGCATTGATATCTTCGGTCACTTCTTAATAATGGTTTATGGACCTCTCCTCCAGGAACTTGTCCAATCCTTTTTTAAACCCAGCTACACTAACAGCCTTTACTACATCCTCCGGTAACAAATTCCAGAGTTTGATTACACGTTGAGTGAAAAAATATTTTCTTTTATTAGTCTTAAATAGTTTACCCTGTAGCTTCATTGCATGTCCCCTAGTCTTTCTATATTCTGATAAGATAAACAATCGATCTATGTTTACCCGTTCCACTCCGTTCATTAATTTATAGACTTCTATCATATCTCCCCTCAGCTGTCTCTTTTCCAGGTTAAAGAGCACTAACCTTTTTAGCCTTTCTTCATAGGCGTATCCTTCCATCCCCTTTACCATTTTGGTGGCTCTTCTCTGTAACTTTTCTAAAATCGCTATATCCTTTTTAAGATACGGCAACCAGAATTGCACACATTATTCAAGGTGCGGTCTCACCATGGAACGATATAGAGGCATTATAATATCTTTTGTTTTATTTTCCATTCCTTTCCTTATCATACCTAGCATTCTATTTGCTCTCTTGGCCGCCGCTGCACATTGGGCTGAGGGTTTTAACATGGTATCCACAATGATGCCTAAATCTTTTTCCTGGGTTGTGGTTCCTAATGTGGAACCTTGCAACGTGTAACCATAGTTTGGGTTGTTCTTCCCTAGGTGCATAACCTTGCACTTGTCCACATTAAATTTCATCTGCCATTTTGATGCCTAGTCTTCTAATTTATCAAGATCCTCTTGCAATTTTCCACAATCCTCTTGGGTTTTAACAACTTTAAATAGTTTTGTGTCATCTGCAAATTTGATAACCTCACTCGTTATTCCACTTTCCAGGTCATTTATGAATATGTCAAAAAGCAGCGGACCCAGCACAGATCCCTGGGGTACACCACTATTCACCTTTCTCCATTGGGAAAATTGGCCATTTAGCCCTACCCTCTGCTTGATGAGGGACCTTGTCAAAGGCTTTCTGAAAGTCCAGATACACAATATCAACCGACTCACCTTTGTCCACCTGTTTATTCACTCCTTCAAAAAAACATAACAGATTAGTAAGACAAGATCTTCCTTGTCTAAAGCCATGTTGGCTGTCTCCCATTAGGTTGTGACTATCTACATGCTGAGTAATTTTATTTTTTATGATGGTTTCTACCGCTGAGCTTCTGAAAGATCTCTCATTTCGAGAGTCGATTTTTACAGTCGAGACGGCGGCTGGCTGCGGTATATTGGTATATAGTGATACTACATCCATAGTCACTAGCAGAGTGGTTGGATCTACTGCCCACTCTGCCATGCTATCTACCAATCTCAAAAATTGCGCGGTATCACGTAAATAGGATGGTATAGTGTCCAACAGCGGTCGAAGGAACGAGTCTAAATATATTGAGAGTGGTTCTAATATGGTTCTAGTGATGGACCGTATAGAATATCTGAGGGAAGCAGAGCGTCATCTATCGGATGGTGCAACATATACCCCTTTATCTGCAGATCCACAACAAGATGATTATAAAGCACTTGACACAGGAAGCTCTAGCGAATAAGTTGATCTCCAAAAAAGAATTTCAATTTTTGAACACTCCAAGTCCGAATACAGCGAAATTGTACATGGTTCCCAAGATTCATAAAGATCTGTTACACCCCCCAGTAAGGCCTATAGTTTCGACAAAGGGGAGTATATTAGAACCACTTTCAATATATTTAGACTCGTTCCTTTGACCGCTGTTGGACACTATACCATCCTATTTACGTGATACCACGCAATTTTTGAGATTGGTAGATAGCATGGCAGAGTGGGCAGTAGATCCAACCACTCTGCTAGTGACTATGGATGTAGTATCACTATATACCAATATACCGTAGCCAGCCGCCATCTCGACTGTAAAATCGACTCTCGAAATGAGAGAAGATCTTTCAGAAGCTCAGCGGAAGTTCTTGATGGAGTTGGCTCATTTAGCCATTTGTTGTAATTACTTTGAATTTGAGGGACAACTGTATAAACAAACAGCGGGAGTTGCCATGGGCGCGACATGCGCGCCCTCTGTAGCCAATTTCTATATGGCCAATTTTGAGTTTCAATGGTTAACTACTTCATCATATTCCGATAATCTGCTCATTTGGAAGAGATATATAGACGACGTTTTTCTGCTGTGGAGAGGCACAAAGGAAACATTTCTACAATTTGTAAACTGGCTTAACGAGTGTGACTTGAATATAAAATTTACATATGTTTGTTGTTGTTGTTGTTGTTAAGTGCCGTCGAGTCGGAGTCGACTCATGGCGACCCTCTGGATAGCTATCCTAAATTGTGTTCGGTCTTCAGTCAGGCGGCTCATTGTTGACAGGCTGGTACCCGTAGCTGCTGTTATTGTAGCGATCCATCTCATTGCTGGCCTTCCTCTTTTGCGTTGACCTTCTATCTTGCCAAGCATGATGTCTTTCTCTAATGATCTCTCTCTTCGCATGATGTGTCCGAAGTATGAAAGTCGAAGTCTTGTCATCTGAGCTTCTAAAGAAAGCTTAGGTTTGATCTCCTCTAGTACCGACTGGTTTGTTCTTCGGGCAGTCCATGGTATACACAGTATTCGCCGCCAGCACCATAATTCAAAGGCATCAATTTTCTTCCTGTCTGTCTTTTTCACTGTCCAGCTTTCACATCCATATGATGTTATTGAAAATACCATGGCTTGAACAAGTCGAATCTTTGTATGGAGAGAGACATCTCTGCTCTTGAGAATCTTATCTAGGTCTTTCATAGCCATTCTGCCAAGAGCAATGCGTCGTATGATTTCTTGACTGCTTGTTGCTTCTTTATTGATAGTTGATCCAAGTAGGTTAAAGTTGTTCACGATTTCAATTTCTTCTCCTTCAACGATGAACCTGTTGATTTTGCCAGTTGTCATGATCTTTGTCTTCTTTACATTAAGGTGCAGGCCCATTTTGAGACTATGTTCTTTGATTGTGAGAAGCAAATGTTTCAGATCATCTTCACTTTCAGCCAGTAATGTGGTATCATCAGCATAGCGAAGGTTGTTGATGAGTCTTCCACCAATCTTCACACCTCTGTTGTCTTCATACAGTCCTGCTTCTCTGATGATTTGTTCTGCATATAAATTAAACAGGCAGGGGGAAAGTATGCAGCCTTGTCTTACACCCTTGCTTATTTTAAACCATTCTGTTTCTCCTTGTTCCGTTCGAACTGTTGCTTCTTGATCAATGTACAGATTGCGCAAGAGAACGATCAGGTGTTCTGGTATACCCATTCTTCTTAATGTGGTCCAGAGTTTCTCATGGTTTACACAGTCAAAAGCCTTGCTATAGTCGATAAAGCACAAATAGATATCCTTTTGGTATTCTTTAGTCTTTTCAAGGATCCATCTCACATCCGCAATGATGTCTCTCGTTCCTCGCCCTTTCCTGAACCCTGCTTGCACTTCAGGTAGTTCTTGTTCTAGGTATGGCTGTAGTCTCTTTTGAATAATCTTCAGTAGAATCTTGCTGGCATGTGGGATCAGAGCGATTGTGCGATAATTTCCACAGTCAGTTGGATCACCTTTCTTTAGTATTGGTATAAACACAGATCTTTTCCAGTCAGTTGGACATGATGTTGTCTTCCATATTTCTTGGCAGAGCCGTGTAAGTACGGTAACAGCTGCATCAGATTGCTGCAATACTTCTATGGGAATGCTATCAATGCCTGGTGCTTTGTTCTTTGATAAGGCTTTCAATGCTGCTTCAACTTCTTCTTTCATCACCAATGGTTCCTGATCATAAGGTATAGGTTGAAACGGCTGTTGGTCCACTTGATCTTTATCATATAAAAACTCTGTATACTCCTTCCACCTTTTCTTGATCTTCTCAGCATCATTCAACATAGAACCTTGAGCATCTTGTAACATTCCAATTCGAGGCTGGAACTTTTTCTTTAACTCTCGCAGCTTTAGGAAAGCCGATCTTGTTCTTCCTCTAATAGTTTCTGCTTCTATTTCCTTGCAAGTGTCATTGTAGTACTTTTCCTTGTCCTGTCTTGCTGCACGTTGGAAATCTCTGTTGAGTTCTACGATTGTCTTTCTTTCTCCTTTGGCTTTAGCTTCTCTGCGTTTCTGGGCAATTTTCAGAGTTTCTTCTTCCGTCATCCATTTTGGCCGTTTTTGCTTTTTCACCTTTTGTAGAGACTTCTCGCTTTCTTTTAGCACAACCTTCTTGATGTCATTCCATAACTCTTCCGGAGCTCTGTCATTTGTATCTAAAGCAGCAAATCGATTTTGCAGGCAGTCTTTAAATTCCAGTGGTATATTCTCAAGGTCATATTTTGCTGCATTCATGAGTGGTTTGCTCTTTTTCAACTTTAGCTTGAGTTTGCATACTAGTAGTTGATGATCTGTACCACAGTCAGCTCCAGGTTTTGTCTTGGTTGATGTTACAGAGCTTTTCCATCGTTGACTTCCACAGATGTAGTCAATTTGATTTTTATACAATCCATTGGGTGAAGTCCATGTGTACAGTCGCCGCTTGTGTTGCTGGAAGAAGGTGTTTGAGATGAATAGATCATTGGTCTTGCAGAATTCTATCAATCTTTCTCCAGCTTCATTTCTGTTGCCAAGTCCATATTTTCCAACTACTTTGCCTTCTTCTTTGTTGCCAACTTTTGCGTTCCAGTCACCCATGACTATCAGGATATCCTGTTTGCATGTTCTGTCAATTTCAGCTTGTACTTGTTCATAGAACTCTTCAATTTCATTCTCTTCTGCAGCTGTTGTTGGGGCATATACTTGAATTATAGTTGTGTTGATAGGCAATCCTCGTAGACGAATAGAGATTAAGCGTTCGCTGACTGCATTGTATTTCATTACAGTTCTTGCAAGTTTCTTCTTTATTATAAACGCAACACCATTTCTTCTTTGTCTTTCATTTCCAGCATAGTAGACCATGTGATCATCTGATGCAACGTGCCCGATGCCAGTCCATTTCAGTTCGCTGACACCCAACAGATCAAGTTGTACACGTTCCATTTCATTCTTGACCACCTCCAACTTCCCTTGGTTCATGCTTCGTACGTTCCATGTTCCAATGTGTAAGACATCTTTACAGCTTCTGACTCTCATTTCATGCGCAGCTACATCAGCAGTCAGACTTCCCGAGGGCTTTGATCCAACCACATCATAAATGCTGGCTTTACTCTGAAAAGTCTTCAGCTCTTCCCCAGTAGCTAGTTGAGTGCCTTCCGACCTGGGAGTCTCATCTTCCAGCACCATAGCACAATTTGTTTTGTTGTAACTATCCATTGGGTTTTCATGGCAAGATACAGAAGTAGATTGCCGGGCCTTCCTTCCGTGCAGTTTAAGTTTGGTGTTGTTGCCGTTGTCACAGAAATGTGATCCTCCGCCGTCAACACTATCCCATTCTGCTGCTGCCCAGATGGGTGGTTTGTCTTCGTCTGGCACCTCAGCTGAGACCTGTCCATCTTGGGAGACCCTGCCAGTAGTTAAACTACGGATAGCTTAGCTCTCAGCATCACTGATGCACGCAAGCCCTCACAGCACGACAAGCTGCAAACCAAGTGAGAGACATATGTTTACCATCCGGAAAGAATAACTTACTTAGATGTGCAGGTGGAAAGAACCCATGATAAATGGGCAACCACAGTTTTTCAAAAAACAATAGATCGAAATGCCCTGCTTTATTTCACTAGCAAACACCCTAGGAAATTAAAGGAAGGGCTACCATTCTCACAATTCCTACGATATCGTAGGAATTGCTCAGACATAGTGGAATTTAAAAGGCAAGCGTTACATCTACGAAGAGATTTTTTGGATAGAGGCTATCCTACACAAGTGGTATCAAGAGCGTATAAAAGGGCACTTTATAATCATAGGCCTTTATTGTTACGAGAAACACCACGCTCTAATCGCAGCCAAGTAGATAGCTCAGCAGTCAATCTAGTAACTAGATACTCCCCGCTGAGTAACTCGATACAGAAGATTTTGAACAAACATAGGAATGTACTTAGTACTACTCCGGGAGTGCTGGATAAACGCATTAGGTGCGTCTGGCGGAGAGGCCGTACGCTGAAGGATTGGCTGAGTCCGACAAAACTTCCTTTACTTACATCAGAGCCAGTTAAAGGTATCCACCAAAAATGCGGGCGATGTGATGTATGTTCTATAATGATGGAGACAACTGTATTGATTTACAAACAGAAACAATATCCCCTGCGATCGTATACCAACTGTGAATCCAGTAATGTGTTGTATGGTATATTATGTCCGTGTGGGCTCTGGTACATAGGTAAAACAACACGCCCCTTAAAAGTACGTTTGAGATAACATCGAAGCCGTTTGAGATGCGGCAGAATGGAGGCGCCTATGGTAGCCCACAGTGTGGAATTACAACATACGTTTGATCAAATGAGATGTCAAGTTATTGAACAGGTTATGGAAGGCCGAGATGGCAGATCGCTAGACAGAACTCTAGTGAAGAGAGAACAATACTGGATTTATCATCTTAACACAGTTACACTGGCAGGTCTCAACATAGCCATAGACTGGAATCTATGTACATGAAGAGCTAGTTAGAAGGGGAAGTATAACATTGATATAGGAGGAAGAGATCAGGGATTCCGAAATAATAGCTTCACAAAAATAGGTCATTAAAACCATTTTTGAAAATTTCAATTAATCAATCCATAAGAATTTAAAAAGTTTATATTTTTGAACTAATTTTGGAACAATTTTTCGATGAAAGACATACAAAGTCACTAGGTGTCAAGTCCTGGAGGAGTTAGATGGAACATAGGGTCAGCATTGTTCAGGATCCCTCCTTAAACGGGTATGAGGTTGGGCTATAAAGCTATAGTCATTTTAGTACTCCGCATGCGCAGAGTTTTTTGGTGCAGCCTGGCTGTTACCGGACTGCTTTTTAGAAGGACAATAGATGCGGGCAGCATTGGTAAGCAGGAAGTGTCGAGTATGAGAATATATATAGAGTGAAAGATATCACAATAGTAGAAAATGGATTTGGGCACATAGTTTATTAGTTAAGCACTGTTTTGGTTTTGTAATTTAGAGCACTAACAGCAGATCCCCTGAAGAAACTGGCGACTGTGAAACACCGCAGCGGTACCCCGTGGGAGCGTTGGGATCAAAGATTGCAAGTGTCCAGCCAGAGCCGTGAACTTCAGGATACGTTGAAGAAATTTTCAGCTAAGTGCAGCTTTAAAGTATATTAAACTAGTTGGATTCATCTTAGAAAAAAGACACTAGTATGATCTGTGAGCTCACACTCACTGATATCCTGTTTGAAAAAGAACGTTTGGCTGGGACATTTTGAAAAATTACAAAAAGATTTCCTTTGATGAAAGGTCATTGATGTGATCAAGGCTTTAGTCAGTAGACGGGAGTCTTAAGGTTTAGCCACAAGACAACTGAGACCTATGGAAACCGTGAGTGCCAGATAATAACACAAAACAAAAAATACCAAAAGTTATTTTGTTGTAATTGAACGCATCCCTATTATATAGTATCCTGTTTCAGTATGACAGTGCTTTAAACAGGAAGTGTTGCTTCTCTGCCCCCCTCCCCCTTTGGATATTTCCTGTCACTGAGGGATATGTGGCTTAATATCAGATGCTTTCAAGTCATCAAAAGTGGTAGCAGTGCTTTGTAGTACTGCACCACAATGAGTGGCAGCTGTAATGTCTGCTTATGTCACCTGGGTGAGTCTACACAGAGTTTCAGTGGGATTCAAATTATCATCTTTTTGATGATCAAACTGTTTCTCAGACCATGAAGCTACTACAGCTGCCCATACAGAGGTGGTTCCCGCTATCCAACATGTTTTTGTCTTTCAGTTTTTGTGGCCCATACTTGCTGCCATGCACATTGGTGCCGAGATGGTCACAAGCCATTCCCAGAGCAGTCAGGTGTAGACACTTTCTTTGGTGCACTTTCTAGGGTGGCCTACTGCATCTGTCAAGCCATGATTACTGTCCATTCTTTCTATGATCATGATGAAGGGATTACTGTGACATTCTCCATTTCCTACTACTGGGATTCAGAGAACAAACTTCAGACATCAGTGTCACAGACCTGAATAATGCATTACCATGCATACTTGGTTTGTCACACTGACAAAGCATATTGGGCCCGATATTCTTCTAGGCAGGCTATGTGCCATCTCGGTGCATAGCCCTGCCCGCTGACCCTTAAACCCGTATATGCAATACCGGGGTCATCTGCGACCCCGGCATTGAATATCCGGGTATTGCCGCACAACCCAGAAGCCACTGAAGCTAACCGGGCAGCAGCAATATTGCATGCTGCCTGGTTAGCGCCTGTGCCGTAAAGTTAAGTGAGCGTTTTCCTCGCATATCTTTTTGACATAGAGCACTAACCAGGCAACATGCAATATCGCTGCTGCCTGGTTATCTCTCGTTCTCTCCTCCGCTGTGCCCAAGAACGCTCCTGACAAGTCCCGATGTTAGCCAGATAACATCGGGGCACATAGGGGACATAGATGGGAATATTCAATGGCTTTACCCATGTATGTGCTGTTGAATATCCCCATCTAAGGCATTTACATGGTTTACTAGGCTGTAAATCGTGTAAATGCCCGTCGAATATCGGGTCCATTGTTTTCGAGAGATGCTTAATGTAAGATACAATACTAAAATGATTTGTCCCACAAAAGCATCCATGTGCACACTATCGACTGCCACATTCCAGCAGGGAGTACATTGGGGCAGCAAGGCCTTACAGTACTCTCTTCCAACTCCATGCATTGTTCAGCACATCCATCTCCATATAGGTATCATGTTCACTCATGTATTCTCCTGACAGCTGGTAGACCCTGGCCCACACTGTGGCACTTTGCTCCTTAGGATGTATCACACACACATCACCTGCAGAGGATGTGCAGATCACTTCTTACTATGCTTCTCCTTGGCACACTTAAATCCACTTCTGTTCCACCCACTGACATCAGAGCAGATTATGTGAGCACTCCTCACTGGTACAGTCCAACTGCCTCTCACATTATCCGCCCACTCACTTTCTATCACATATTGGAAAAGTGGATTTATTCTATGGGTCCTGTACTGTGGGTTCTTGGTGTTTAGTCAACTATAGGCTGTTGGTTGGGAGGTAGTGGAATATGGATTGTTTTTGAGATTTGCAGTTTTGCATTCTTGATACTGCCAGTCTGAAATTTAAAATATTTTGCCAGTTTAGAATCAAGGAAATCTCAAATTGTAAGGGAACGTCTCAGTTTAATTTTGTTTAGTAGCCTGATATCTTCACAGCTGTTGATTTCTCGGCTTTACCAGTTCTAGCATAGTCCAATCCAGCCTGGGCAGTATGATCTTGAATTTATGGCTACAAGGATTTGTTTTTCTCAGTTTACACATTCCCTCCTTATCAATATGATGGTCATAACAAAAGAAATCCTGTATACAGATATTTGTAATGGTTTTTTTTTCTATAAATGTGTGAAAATGGTTTCAAGTTAAATTTGATTAATGATGTTGTTATGTTTATTTTATGATAGCATCTGTTTTAATAAATTGTGTATATATGTTTGGAAGCCACCTAGGATTTTAGATGGGTAGCATATATATTTTTAAATAAAGTAAATTAAATTTATGCAAATGAAACCCAATAGATATGTAAATATTTATACAAATGAAGCCTTTTAATGCGTTTCTGCATATAGGCCCGCACGACACTTGGGCCACTCTTGCATGATGGGCACAAAGCGCATATTTTCAGAATAGCAGCCACATGACATATGAGCATGAATATCCATTTGTGCACATATATGACTAAAATACCTAGATTTGTGTGCCTTTTTCACATGCAAATCTAGGCACCTTTTTAAAAAATTACCCTCCTAATGTGGAAGTGTATAATGCAAGGATGGGATAGGAAAGGAGTAAAGAATTCTACTTAATATGTGCTACCCACACACATTTGTTGCAGCAGTTAATGGAGGGGGGGGGGGTTTGTGCCATTGAGTCAGTGTTGACTCATATTGACCCAGCTACCTCTGGATTTTCTTGGCAATGTATCACAGTCTTTTCTTCTGAGGCAATGGAGGGTAAAGTGACTTGCCCAAGGTCACAAGGAATGTCAGTGGGAATTGAAACCTTAATCTTCTGGGTACTAGGTAGTTGCTCTACCACTAGGCTACTCCTCCAATGGAACATTGGTGGAACAAATAAAGGAACACTAATGAAACTGTTAACCACACCTGTGGAAGATAATTTTATCGCCTTTGTATGAAGGGCGAATAGGTGTAAAGTACATATGTACAAGTATATTTTATCACAACTCTGCCCCTCAATCTAGACCCCTTGGGAACATATGTGCATGGGTCATGTAAAAGAAGCCATGTTCTTATCACCGTGTGTAAGTCTATGCATGTTAACTGGTGAGCTCATTGCATGAAAATTCATTTGTAAAATTATCCTTAAAGATGTAGTTAAATATCATGTCATATGTAAATGCCAAAAATGACTTCTCTCAAATGCTGTCCACTTCCTGAACTTCAGTGGAAGTTTTGCATTTAAAGCAAATTCAAAATTAGCTTAATGTCCATTCAGTTAAAAACCTTACTGATCTTTACCAAGCAGGTCATGGTCTTTTGGAGGGCAATTTTTATACTATCTGCATTGCTACAAAAACTAGATGTACTTTTCATCTGATGATTTTGCATCTTTGAAAACTGCCTAAGGAAACAGCCATAGACACTTTCATCAGCTCTTTCTGTATGTTCCTTTTCTGAAAAAAAAATCTATCAGGTCAATGTTTAACAGTGGCAGTCGGCATTTTATTTAAATGGCAGTCATCATATTCAAATATAATCGAAATTCAGGGCCAGCCCAACGATTAGACAAGACTAGGCGGTCGCCTAGGTTATCGACATCCGAGGGGCAGCGAAGAGCAACAGCAGTCAAAACAAAACAATAGACCCTAACAGCCACAAAAATGCGAAGAGACATCAGCACCTTCTTTCACCTGCAGGGGGAGTGGGTAGTAAATATGTACAGAATATATTAAACAAAGTTTAATATTTAAAATATTTTGCAGTACTGCTGTGAGAAGGGTGGTGTTTGAATGATCTCGGGGATAGGCATATCAGACTAAGGGGGTCATCCGAACTGCAAATAGTGAGGATGGACGTCTGGCTTGGACGTCCAACCCCCACTATTCGCTTGGACCCGATTCTGGCACTAGAGCTCCCTGCATGTACTAGGCCTTTGCGGGGGGGGGGGGGGGGGGGGCTCTGGAGGGGGGCCGGGGGGGGGACTGGAGGAGGAACATGGACGAGGTGGAGACATGCCCATGACCCAGATGTACAGAGCTGATTCCGTTCATGGCCATGTACGTCCAGGGTGCAAGGATGGACGAGCATCTTATTCCATCTCTGAGGTGAAATATGTCCTACCGCCCAATCCTGGCCTTGGCAGGCCCTTCTGGGGGTTGGATAGCAGGGAAAAATATGTTTGATGTGCAGTTGGGAATTAGGGCTCCTGCATGGCATCCCAGTGCCATAGTGCTGGGACCCCACGGCACCAAGGCTCCATGCAGGAGCATTGGGAGGGTTAGATGGGGCCTTGGCTGGACTTGCAGGGCAGCTGAATTGGGGCTCATCTGGCCAATCCAAGCCCTTTGCCCCGATTCTGCTCCCACAGGAACATCTAGCTCCCGTGGATGCAGAATCGGGTGCAAATCCGGCCCATTCAGATTTTGGACGTCTGGACAGGCCGGATGTGTCCCAATAAGAATGGGCCTCTAAATGTTCACCTAGGAGTGTCCCATGCCCTGCCCCAATATTCAGCATTGGTATTTGGATCTTTGCAACTAATAGATATCTGCATTTAGTACTCAGCTTTGACACTATCTGGATAGGGTTGCCAACTGACTCCAGATGCGCCTGACAAGCTTGTTCCAGTCCTGGGTTTACCCCATTGTATGCAGGGACATGTAGTTCTGATTTCTCCATTGCACTCCATAAGAAAAGCAAGACTACATGTCCCTGCATGGAATGGAGTAAACCAAGGACTGGATCAAACCTGTCGGGCGCATCTGGAGCCAGTTGGCAACCCTATTTCCGGATAGGGGTAATAAGCAGCTACTGGCCCTTAGGCGGTTGGCCCCAACCTACAGCTACTCACTCGCTTCAGCGAAAGAGACCTGAAGTCTCCCTCGACTCTGTTTAGCCCGCCCCCTGCAGCCACCTCAACAGCAGCTACAGCAAGATCTACACGAAATCCATGATGCTAATAACTCTGTCTCGGCACCTCATGAGTACTATTTATCTACATCTGAGATTCAGGCCTGCCCACTAGTGAGCAGCACCAGACCATCTGAACCCTATCAGTCAGAAGGTACCATCAGCCTTACTCCATACCCCACTGGTTTTGAACAACAACTGTCACCAAACTTATATCACCTGGACTCTAGCTCTGCAAATGTTAATCAACCGTTTAATGTAATCCCTTTCACTGCTTACATGTGTTAAATGTAGGTACTATAAGTTATAATATACTCTTACTGCCAGTATGTATTAAGGTACTGTACTGTATGCAATAGTATACTGCTAATAGCTATCTAACTGCCATACTCTCCTCAAGAAATCCCACTCCACTTCTGACACACTGATATTATTATTAGAACATACGCTGCACAAGCAATTATCTGCTGCATTAAGACTCACATATATACCAGTAAAATGTCCTCGCTCAGCATAATCCTATGCACAATTTACTTACTCAGTAATACCCTCAATAAGTCCCTAATTGAAGCAGCCAACATCAACACAATCAGGGTCATAAGAGGACATGGAAGGAGAGAGCACAGTAACACACACTACCCACCACTTGACAGCCCTCAGATAACCCACCCTCACTTAATTCACATACCACTTCTGCGCACCACAAAATCTAAACAGCCACAGAACCTACATAACTTATGGTGTGCCCTCATAAACGCACGCTCTGTGCGAAAAAAGTGGCCAGCCATCCCTGCACTCATTTCAGAGCTCAACCTAGATATGTTACTAGTGACGGAATCATGGCTCAATAGCTCAGACTCTATCCTCATCAACCACCTCACTCCCCCAGACTTTTCAATTCGCACATGCCATAGAACCGATCGCAGGGGAGGTGGCACATTCATTCTCGCTAAATCTGACCTACACTATCAGACAATCAGCTCTAACAGTTCAACGCACCTAGACACTATCACTATAGCAAACAACTACAATACAATCAACTTAATCTAAAGATCCCCATCTCCATCCACCGACGATCTTGCAACCATAATTGAGCTAGCATCTAACCCCTTAAACCCACGTAAACCCAACTGGATACTTGGTGATTTTAATTTACCAGCCCTTCAGACCACCCAGTCCATAGCCTTCCTCGAAGCACTCCACAACCTACAGTATGATCAGATAATCGACGCACCCACGCACCAAAAAGGAAACACGCTAGACCTTATCTTTAGCCCCTGGCCTGTGACCAAGACAGACCATAGGTTTAATCTAACAACCTCCCCCATACCTTGGTCGGACCACAATTTAATCACCTTCCAGCTACCCTTCCAAAAAGAGAGAGCACAAGTCGTAAATCCAACTGAAAAAGGACGAGCATACGCCAGACGTTTCAGAGCCTTTGACAGCGAAGAAATTATAAAAAAACGTTCTTCCCAACATCAAGACTACATCATTGAACATCGATGAGGTGCTGGACTCTTGGAATAGCAACCTGAATGCCAGTGCACAGGTACCTACCCAGAGGAATCCACATATTACGGACAAGCAACCAAATAAGAAGTCTCCTGCATACTGGTACACGGCCGAACTCAAGACTTCTTTACAAACTCTGAGAAAACTAGAAAGGAAATGGCGATGCACCCGGACTGCAGCAGACCTGACACTCTATAACTTCCACTTGCAAGCCCATCGAGGTCTAATATCAGCCAAAATTAAAGAATATCACTCGGTGCTGTTAAGCCGTTCTCTAAACAAGCCACACAAATTATTCAATATTGTGAAGACACTAACGAAGGAGACATCATCATCTCAAGCAACTGCGATACTTCCCCAGGATTATGCGGACTACATTAAAGCTAAAACCAATATGGTCAACAAAGGAACATTATGCAGTCCTACTAAAAGCCCACCTAAGCAACTCACCACCTTCAGAAGCAAGCATTGAGCACATTATAGCAAATATCAATGCCACCACCCTTGTCCAGCCTTCTGGATAAGGTCACTATTTATTTTATTTACATTCTCTTATATACCGTGCTATTCTGCATCTGTGTGGTTTACATTGAACAAACTGAAATTACATTGAACAGGGCATTATAACTTGGAGATAACTATTTTACAGGGAACATGGGCTATGGAGGGTTAAGTGGCTTGCCCAAGACCACAAGGAGCACCTGTGGGACTAGAAACCCCAGTCCTTCTGGCCCAAGGTTGCTGTTCTCTAGTGGGATTTGAACCCCTGACCTTCTGGCCTGAAGTACCTTGCCCCAACCACTAGGCCACTCCTCCACTCCACTATGCCATGAGGTCAGCCCAATAATAGCCCAAATCATGGACTGTTCCTTCTCCACTGGACAATTCCCCTCAAGCCTCAAGCAGACGTCCATTAGACCACTCTTAAAGAACGCCAAACTAGATACTCTGAAGGTGGATTCCTACCGACCTATATCCAGCATCCCGTTGTTAGCAAAAATAATTGAGAAGACGGTACAGCGACAGATACAGGATCATATCGACTCCAACGCCCCCCTCAACCCAAGCCAGCACGGGTTCAGAGAATCCCATGGGGTTGAATCTCTCCTCACCACACTCATCAACACTCTCATCACTGGGATTGACTCCATCAAAAAAGAGTATGCACTAATTTTCCTAGACATCGCGGCTGCATTTGACTCGGTAAACCACCAACAACTCCTGGTGCGATTGCAAGATAAAGGAATAAGTGAATCTTCCTTGCATTGGTGTAAATCCTACCTAACCGATAGGTGGCAGCAGGTGCGAACAGGAAACACAACCTCACGGCCTTTCCAACAAATTCATGGCGTACCCCAGGGCTCTTCCCTGTCCGCCCTCCTTTTCAATATATATATGCAACCCCTCTGTGAATTAATTTGCTCATTTAACATCTCCTGCCTGCTCTATGCAGACGATGTGTTACTATATACCCCATTTACAATTGAGGATCCAGACTTCACACAGCTGATAAACTGCTTCGACTGGCTCTTCTCCCAATGTCTCAAGATCAACTTCAGCAAGACCGAAGTACTATTTGTGACAAGAAACCAGAAGTTTTCTCCTCAAGCAACAATCAAAACAAGAAACGCAGAACTCGCAAGCAGACCCAGCATCCGCTACTTAGGGGTGACGTTGGAACAAAACATCTCAATCTCAAAGCACACATCAGCAATTCTATCAAGCAAATCTACCACAAGATAAGAACTCTACGTCATCTTCACCCACTGCTGCAACCCGAGGACTTCAGAACAATATTTCAGACTTTGGTGACTCCCCACTTTGATTACGCAAATGTAATCTTGCAAGGTCTCCCCAAAAACCCCTTAAACCCCTTACAGCTAGCTATGAACGCTGCTGCACGTGTACTGAGTGGAGCTGCCAGAGGTGATCATATCACTCCGGTCCTTAAGAACCTACATTGGTTACCAATATACTGCCGCTTAACCTACAAGGTAACCATTATCACTTTCAAGATCATCAATAAGTTAGCCTCCCCAGCCTTAATGGACCTGATTCACCCTGTTACAGCCAATAGAGAAAGGAGATCACATACCACTAACACACTACTGATCCCCAAGGAAATAACTAAATGTACAGAGCTAACAAGGAATAGAGCCTTTCAATTCTATGCCCCCAGCTGCTGGAATGCTCTTCCAGCAGCCGTTAGAGCCATAAAGGACCTAGCACAATTCAGAAAAGCGCTTAAGCACCACCTCTTTCTCTTACACTACTCACAACCCTCCAACCTGACACCCCCTGCGAACACATGAACATCATTAATGTATGTAATCTTGTGGATACTACTTGTAAGCGAATGTTTGTTGTACATAGTTAATCCCAGTTGATATCCAAGTTAAGCTTCCAGTTCAATGTAAGTGCCCTGGCACAACCTTTGTTTTATGTGAACTGCGCTGATTTCTAAGAGTGCGGTATATAAGAAACAATACATAAATACTGTCTGCAGAGGCAGTCTGCTCAGCACTTAGCTCATTACACAGGTCTGCAAAAAAAACTTTTTCGAGAGCTGTTTTGGTTATTCCACGTAATCTTTATGTTTTTTGGTGCACTGAATCCGAAAATGACCTCCATTTTGTCATAAGACATCACGTTTCCTGACAATTTAGGTAACTATGTTAAATAAGGCAATACCTCAAAATAAATGGAAATAGACTTATAAAATTAAAGTTTTATTACAATATTTTCATGAAAATCCTTTTTTGAACTGAAATGAGCTCACCTACACACACTAAACTCAATTAATCTTCCTTGTGAGGCTCCTCTTGGTGCATTTACGCTTGTGAGTAGCATCTGGAATATCTCTCTGAAGCATCCAACAGTAGTCTGCCATCATTGTAATGCTCCATTTTCCCTGGTATCTCCTTTCCATCTCCTTAATGTCTTGGTGGAATCATTCACCTTGTTCCTCACTCACAGCTCCCAAATTTTCAGGAAAGTAGTCAAGGTGGGACTGGAGGAAATGCACTTTCAAACTCATCAGGCAACCTAAAGCTTGAAATGCTTTCAGCATTCGTCCAACGATCTTTTTGTAGTGAGGATCTTTGTTATTGCCTAAAAATTTCTGTACGACTTCTTTAAATGCAATCCACCCTTCTTTTTGAGGATCCGTCATGGTATTGACAAACTCTTGATCAACTATAAGCCTTCTAATGTCTGGTCCGACGAACACACCTTCCTTCACTTTTGCCTCCGACAGGCCTGGAAACTTGGTGACCAAGTATTTGAAGCATTCTTCATCTCTTGGAAGTGATTTTACGAATTGCTTCATCAATCCCAATTTTATGTGGAGAGGTGGTAGAAGAACTTTTATGGGAAGGTACCAAAGTTTCTCGGAGGACATTTTTTTCACTGACTGTTAGCACCCTCGGCTGCCAACTCTTCTTGGTCCAGTGATTTTGTCGGTCTCAACTGTCCCATACACACAGAAAACAAGGATATTTGGTATACACAGCTTGTTGCCCGAGCAGCATGCACAAGACCTTCAAGTCCCCACACACTTGCCAACCATGGTCTTCATATTTAAGTTTACGAAGAACCAATTCCAAGTTCTCGTAGGTTTCCTTCAAGTGTACGGAATGACCTACAAGTATGGAAGTGTAAAAACCATTGTGGAGTAAAACTGCTTTGAGACTTCTTTTTGAAGAATCTATAAAAAGACGCCATTGCTCTGAATCATATTTTATTTTTTATTTATTTATTTATTTAACAATTCTTATATACCGCACTATTTGTTATCAGTGCGGTTTACATTTAACAAAGAGTTTTCGGATCAGAGAAGACTGATTGAAATTACATTATAACAAGGAATAAAACTTGGAGAACATGGGAAACTATTTACATATTGACATGTAACAGAATGGTTGAGGAGTACAAGGAACTATGTACATAAAGATATGGCATAATCGTTGTTACTTGATCTGAAAGTACGTAGGTTGCTTTAGGACTGACAAGTGAGTGCGTGGGATTTGGGCGTTGTGTTGTGTGGGAGTCTTTAGTAGGGGAAAGGGGTTGGTTTCTTAGAGTCGGGGTAGCAGCTTGGGCAAAGTGGAGCAGACAGAGGTGGTGTTTTATTGCTTTCCGGAATTGTAGAAGATCCCGGATTGCTCTGATTTCTGGGGGAAGGTCATTCCAACATTTTGGTGCATAGTAGGCAAAGGTTCTTCTCCTGGTTGTTTGGGAGCATTTTATGGAGTCTTTGGGAATCGTCAGAGTGTTGTCTGTTGTTGTCCTTCTGATTCTAGTTTTAGGAGTAGGTGTGATAAGTTCATTGAGAGACTTGGGGGCGATGTTATTGATAATCTTGAATGTTATTAGCAGAATCTTATATGTTAGCCTGGAGTATATTGGTAACCAATGGAGATCCTTGAGTATTGGTGTGATGTGATCTGATCTGGCTAGACCACAGAGGACACGTGCAGCGGCATTCATGGCTTGTTGGAGAGGGTTGAGGGTGTTCTTTGGTAGGCCATACAAGATTAGGTTTGCATAATCTAGATGTGGTAGTATGAGGGCCTGGAAGATGGTTCGGAAGTCGTCAGCAGGTAACATAGGTTTGAGAAGTCTCAGTGTTCTGATTTTGTTGTAGATGGATCTGGTGATGTTTTTTATATGCTCCTTGAAATCCAGGTGCTGGTCAAGAGTAATGCCGAGGTAGCGTATGGCATTACGGCTTGGAAGCTCCGCATCTCTTACTCTTAGGCTGGAAGGGGGAGAGAAGTTTTTGTTCCTTGACATGAAAAGTACCTCCGTTTTCTTGAAGTTAATGTGGAGGTTTTGGGTGGTTAGCCAATCTGTAATTGCGTTGAAGCAGTTGACAAGGTTGGAGAATTCAGGTTGGATTTTAAATTGACCCATCAGACCTTCGACATCAATGCAATAAACCAACTTGTCTTCCTGGGCGAAGTAAGGAACGAACTCCTTTTCAGGATGTCAGAACCATGAAGATGACACTCCTGGAAACAATAAATTCCTGCTTTTCAGCCTTGATCTGAGTAACTCAGCGGCACCTTTGGGAAGATTCAAGTCTCTTACCAAATCATTCATCTCCTCCTGAGAAAACAGTTTTTGTTTTGTATCATCTTCAAAGTCAGAACTTGATTCGTCATCTGGTTCAGGTATGACTTCATCTTCATCAGAGCTAGGTATCTCTTCCAAGGTAGCAGGGGGCTTGGGTACTGGTATATCTGTGCCATGGGGGATGGGACGAATTGCCGAGTGAAGATTGGGGTATGAAATGGAATGCTTCCATTTGGAATTAAACCCTTTCACATCGCATGAACAAAAGTAACAGTCGTCACTATGGTTCTTTTGCTCTCGCCATACCATAGGAATCCCATAACGGAAAGATTTTTTCTTACCCTTGAACTAGTTTCGGAGATCCTCAGCACACCGTTTGCACACTTTATGAGGCGCCCAGACTTTATCTTGATCTCCAATTTTTAGTCCAAAGTATGCAAAGTATACTTTTTTCACAAAGTCTGTAATATTCTGCTGTTGCTTCAACACTGTATATTCACCACAGATGAAACAGAAACTGTCTGGCGAATTAATACACTTTCGCGGAGCCATAACATAACGGTTGAAGAATGACGAGCTAACACGAATTGCGATGAAAAAGTGTGAACAGCCTAGAACCAAGAACCTGATGATGATTCGTGCACAAGTGTGGCATGCAGGAGTGAGCAGCTCTGTGTCTGTACACGAGATGTCACAGTGTTGGCCACGCCCCCCTGCACTGACCGGAGCTGCTGCTATCTGCCCTGTGTCTCCCTCCCACTGGATTCTTCAGGAAAGATTAACCCCTTCTACCATTAGAAGCACGGACTTAAAACTTGCTTAGCTTATGTATATATTGCTGACCATCAGATTTACAGTGCTATATTTTTTTTTACATAACTCGGACAACCCCTTTAAGGGTTTTTTGGCATTTTATATCTTAAATGCACTTATGTGCATTAATTAATAGTAATTTGAATTAATTAATAGTAATTTGAAAAAATTTGATAAATTTGAAGACAATTTTGCATGTTGTGGGAAATCATGGCGTCTAGAAGTTTTTTCAATATTTTATTTGTTTTCAGCACACCAAAATACATGGAAATTAGATGAAAATAATCAAACAGCTTTTTAGTCGCAGACCTGTGTTATGTTTCGGTCCTAGGTTATGCAGATTTGTTATACAGACAGCAGTGCTGAAAATTGCCATCATATAGAAGTGCTGGTTCTGTTTCAACTTTGCCACAGACTGTCCCAGCACTATAGTGTGCTGAGGCAATCAGACAAAATATTCAGAGACATTATCTAGCTATCGCCACTGAATATCCCTCTCAGAGACACTTATCCGGTTACTAGGTCCTGCCACTCGGATAAGTCTCTTGAATATTGACTGAAATGTGTATGGGTTGAAAATACACAAATATATATATTGTCACAATCTCCACCTTAATTCTGACCCCAGAAAGGCCTCTGCTCAATATGGGTTAAATTATGTATGTACGGTACTTGTAAATGCAAATAGAATGAGCAGTTTTCAAGCAGCCCTTTCCCGCCACTAAAATATCATTGTATCTGCAGAAATGACTTGAAAATTGTTCTCTTTAGAATAGCTTACAGTTTAAAGCTAATTTAAACCCATACAGCTAATTTCACCCCTGATTTTTTGACAAGTAGTAAAATTTCCACCATAACAAAGCTGTCCAGCAGCTTAATGTGATTGACTAATTACATTGTACAAGATATTGGAGTGAATTTTGGAAACCTTAGATGCTATTTACACATATAAATTGCAGAATTATCATAGAAAAGGCATTACCTATACGCATATATGGCAGCATATGCATATTTATATATAGGAAAAAGGTGAGCCTTCAAAATGTTCTGGGAGAGAGAGGTTAACCTGGCCACTGAAACGTGCACTTCTAGTAGCAAACATCACACATTAGAATTCTCTTTAGCAACTTGAAAATTAGAAAACTGCTTTGGGTCCCAGAAAATATAGGTTTTACCAACAACATTTATAATACAATGGCTGCAGCAATCCAAGGGAGCAATACAGTATAGGAGGTGAAGTACTTTTGTCCACTAAAGAAGAGCGGGACCTAAGCGTGGTTGTGTCTGATGATCTTAAAGTAGCTAAACAGGTAGAAAAGGCGACGGCAAATGCTAGAAGGATGCTTGGGTGCATACGGAGAAGAATGGCTAGCAGAAAAAAGGAGGTGATAATGCCTCTGTATAAGTCTTTGGTGCGACCTCATTTGGAATTTGGTGTGCAATTCTGGAGACCGCACCTTCAAAAGGATGTGAACAGGATGGAGTCGGTGCAGAGGGTTGCTACTAAAATGATTAATGGGCTTCATTATAAAGCATATGAGGACAGACTTAAGGATCTTAATATGTACACCTTAGAGGAAAGGCGGGATAGAGGTGATATGATTGAGCTGTTTAAATACCTCCGTGGCATAAATGTTCAGGGAGAGAGCCTCTTTCAATTGAAAGCAAGTTCTGCTACGAGGGGACATGGGATGAGGGTGAAGGGAGATAGATTCAGGAGTGATATGCAGAAATATTTCTTTACAGAAAGAGTAGTGGATCCGTGGAATAGTCTCCCAGTGGAGGTGGTAGAGATGAGGACAGTAACTGAATTCAAAAAAGCATGAGACCAACACAGAGGATCTCTAAAGGTAAAAAGTGGACTGTTGCAGTTGTTGTTATGGAAGGACAGACTAGATAGGCCATGTGGTCTTTTTCTGTCATCATGTTTCTATGTTTCTATGTTTCTAAATTTAAAATCATATCCTATCCCCAAGGCTAGAGCTCTAGGCTTTTAAAGTAATTGAGTCCGACTCCCCTGACCTGGAGTGAATAGGGAGCGGACTACTAACATGGCGGAGCTCCTACTCCCATTCACCAAGGGTGGGGAGGGGGGGGTAGGGAGGGAGTGTGAGAGAGAAAGAGAGAGAGAGAGGAGGAAGGCAGCGGGGGGCATGTCAGGAGGAGGAGCGGCATAGACTCACCAATTTGTCACACTCAGCAGCAGATGCTCAGAGGGGCCGGGGTGGAAGATTACTGCTGACTGCCTGCTGCCTGCTCATCACTTGCTTCAGGTTGCTTAGGGGAGGTCATGCTTCCCCTGGCTGCCTCAGCGGGGAGCAGGCAGGAGAAAACCGTGAGGGAGCTGGGCAAGAGCCGCAAGTGCGAGTGGTGCAGGAGCTGCGTGTGCACACTGGACTTAGGGCCGTGTGGTGTGCTGGGGGGTTTTGCATCTAGTTGCGGCAGTGTTTTTCAGAGGCGAACTCTCTCCATCATGGTGGCTCCCAGGGGGCGAGGGCCTGGCCAGGTTTTTTCACCTCCGGCATTGCCTCTCCATCGCAGCAGCTCCCGGGCAGGGGGTTGGGCAGGTTTTTCTCTGCATTTACAGCGGGCTTGGCACTGATGGCATTTGGCTGTGTTTTAGGCAGGATTGCGATTGGGGGTTCCAGAGGGTGGGGGGGTCATAGGGGGGATTAGGCTCTTGCTTGACGGAGGGTCCTCGCTGGGGGAGGTGGTGGGTGGCAGGTAGCATTTTGGGGGGCATTCTGTGTTGGCAGTGGTGACTGGGGGGGGGTTAACCTTGGGTGAAGTTGTGGGAGGGTTCTTGACTATGTGACATGGGAGGGGGAGGGTTTTTGTACAGGTAGGTGTTGTGTTCAGTGGGTGTGAGTGGGTGTGTGGTGGGGGATATGGCCCCAAAAAAGTCCCAGAAGTCTCAGGGGAAGGTACAGGGGGTATAGGCGCCAGATCCATGGGACAAGCGTCCTGCAAAAAGTGTGATGAAGCAGCTGATTGTCTGATCGTAGAGGTGGTGATTGTGGCTGGAGGAGGACCAGTACGACGGAAAACCAGGAGAGGAGCTTGGGGGTCTGTTTTAGGCCTTGGGACTGAGTGTGGCCCGTCAGTAGTCCCGGTGGGACACCAGCTGTGGGAGCTGTCTGGGGCAGGCTGCCCAGCAGAGTTCAAGGACAGCATGTAGGAACACCCATGGCCCACAGTGTGGAGCAGCATTCTGGAGCAGGGAGTCATCACAGGCCTGATCCCGCTGTGGATGCATGTTGGTATTCTGGGGCAGGGGGTGTTTCTGGGAAGTTTGAGGGCAGCTTGGATCTCGGGGATAATCATGGGAAACGAGACAAGGTTCTAGCACAGAGTCTATGGGATCGCAAGTTCCTTAGGAACTTGTGACAGGTGGTTGATCAGTTGCACCATGAGCAGCACATTCATTGCTATGGTGAGGCAAGTGCAACCTGTATGTGGGATACCTCCGATTCCTAGGATTCCTCCGATTCTACCTCTTCTGGTGGGTCAGAGTCTGAGGAGGATCAGGGTGGTGGCCACACTTTTTATCCTCCTGTCCCACTTTCTCACAACCCAGGAAAGGGTGGTTCATTGTTGGCTGCGCAGGTTATGCATGGAGGGCATACATTGAGTGTGATTGCCCCTTTGGATTGTCATGTTTCGCGGAAGTTATGGGTGAAGATGTTGCAGGGACGTTATATCAATATATTTTCCCTGTTGGCTCATGATCAGGAGGCAGGGGACAAGAAAAAAGGTGAGAATGGCAAGGTTGAAGGCAGGAAGGGCTGGTTGAAGTTATCGAAAACAATACATAATTGGTTGTTGGTTTTCATATCTTTTCGGCTATCTTGGGTGCGGCTAAGGCATCATTTAATCAATGTCAGTTATGTAATTCAGATGCAATTTTGTGAAAGTATCAGACCTACGGCAGATAGGCTTGGTTAAATTATGATGAGCAATTTCAGAAAAGCATGTCTCAGGATAAGTCTGAGGTGTGGGGTTTTAGGGATATGGACATCTGGCAAGCGGAAATGATGCCCGGCTGGTTCACTGTTGGGAAGAGCAGAGCAGGTTGGATTCCTGGTGGGGGTATCAGGGTACCGGGGGGGGGGGGGATGCTGTGGGGTGGTAGAGGACCTGGGGATGGTCGGTGGGGAGCTGGGGTGTCTTCCAGCATGGTTTGCCTGCTAGCAAGGGGTTTCGGAACTCTGGATCTGAAAATGCCTGTTTCCAATTTAACACAAACCAATGTGAGCGGCCCATCTTTCGGTTCAAGTACAGATGTTCCAGGGGTTGGGTGGCCTGCCCTGAGCCGGCCAGGCTCAACTGTCTGGGCCTGCAGGGGTCTCTGAACAAGGCACCAATGCCCATTGATATGGGGATGCTCAAATACTGGCTAACATATCGGCAGCTTGTTTATTGATGGACGGTTTTCGGGAGGGGTTTATTATTCCTTTTTGTGGGCCACCTTTGCAACACTGGTCTTGTAATGCTCCATCTGCCTTGCAGTAGCAGGATGTTGTGGCGGAGAAACTGCAGAAGGAGTTGGAGCTCAGGTGCATAGCGGGACCATTTGATTATCCTCCTTTTCTGAATTTGGTGGTATCCCCTTTGGGCATCATGCCCAGAAAGAGCCTTGGAAATACTGGTTGATCCATAATCTGTGTTATCTGGTTGGGGGTAGTGTCAATGACTTCATTGACCTGTCGTTGTGTTCAATGCAGTATGCCTCCTTTGATTCGGCCATCTGGATGTTGCGGAGTGAGGGATGTGGGACATTGATGGCCAAAGCCGATGTGGAATCTGCTTTTCATTTGCTGCCCATTCATCCACAATCTTTTTATTTGTTGGGGATTCTCTTTCAAGGGAAATAATATGTGAATATGCCTATGTGCTGCTCTGTAGTGTACGCTTGTTTTGAGGTATTCCCTACCTTTGTTCATTGGGCCTGCCAGCGGATGGCTGGGTCTGACTGTATGTTGCATTACTTGGATGAATTTTTATTTGTGGGCCCGGATGATTCAGGGGAATGTGCTAGGATGTTGGCCATTTTCCAGCAGTTAGCAGCGATGTTTAGTTTACCATTCGCTGCAGAGAAGATGTAGGGTCCTGCCATGTTACTCACTTTTCTCGGCATTGAGTTGGATTCTATGTGCATGGAATCCTGTTTCCCATGTCAGAAGGTGGAGATGTTGGTGGGTTGATTCAGCGGGCACTGGCTCACCTAAAGATTATATTGCAGCAGGTCCAAGAACTTATAGGGCATTTTAATTTTGCTCATACTCATAGGCATACTCATAGGCAGAGTTTTTATGAGGAGTTTAGCACAAGCCACATGGGGGGTAGTGCGGAAGCATCACTACATCTGGTTAAATAGTGGCATCCATCAGGATCTGGCCCTGTAATTAGAGTTTCTTCAAGACTTTAAGGGTGTGTGTGTGGGGGGGGGGGGGGAGCTGCCTACAGTCTCTAACCATGATCTGCAGCTGTTTACTGAGGCTCCGGTGGGGTGGGATTTGGGATCCATTTTAGAAACATAGAAATATGACGACAGAAAAAGACCACATGGCCTATCTAGTCTGTCCTTCCATATCAACAACTACAACAGTCCCATTTTTTCCTTTAGAGATCCTCTGTGTTTGTCCCATGCTTTTTTGAATTCAGTTACTGTCCTCATCTCTACCACCTCCACTGGGGGACTATTCCACGGATCCACTACTCTTTCCGTAAAGAAATATTTCTGCATATCACTCTTGAATCTATCCCCCATCACCCTCATCCCATGTCCCCTCACAGCAGAACTTGCTTTCAATTGAAAGAGGCTCTCCCCCTGAACATTTATGCCACAGAGGTATAAAAAACATACTTGCACACTCTATTCACACCGTATTATATTGTACTTGTAAATTTTACTGAATTTACCACTACCATGCAAATAACCAAAAATTACCATGTATATAGTTAACCCTGTTTATCGCCAAGTTTTTGTATATAGTTAAACCATGTTTACCGCCAAGTTCTTTGTACCCTGTTCATTGTAAAAAAACAATGCTGACTGTGTTCATTGTGTTTAAATTTGTTCATATGTAAACCGCACTGATTAAAAGAGCGCGGTATATAAGAAATATAAATAAATAAATTAAATAAATAAATAAATAAATAAATCTCAGTCATATCACCTCTATCCCGCCTTTCCTCTAAGGTGTACATATTGTGGTGATGCACATGCAGCAGAGCCCTTTAAAACTGAAAAAAAAGAGTTTTTTTTTTCATAAACGGGGGATGGGCTCACCAAAGCATAGCTCCCAAACAGAAAGAGAAACTAAAGCACACACTAGCAGAGCTAGCCTGAAGCCACACCCAGCCTCTAGAACGGTTGCAGGCAGAGAGAGGGTGGGGCCAGGGAAGGAAACAAGCCACAGAACATTTAAGCTGCGTCACACAGGAAATGAGGCAGAACAGGCAGAACAAGGAAGAGAGTCAGCAGAACGAGGTGAACAAGCAGAACAAACAGGACGTGCTCAGGCACAGGAAGGACTGCAGAGAGAGACTGCCAGAGGGCAGGAAAGACTGCAGGCCAGAAGCCAGGAGGAGAGGCAGAGAGTCCAGAGAGACCAGGGGAAGAGGCAGCATTACAAGGCTGTGAGACCTGGTGGTTCAAAGGGGACCAGCCACAACTCCCAAGGCAAGTGTCAAGGTTGTGGGGCAAGAAAGGAGCTGGGGAAGAATTCAGGACTATACGTCTGATTCTGAAGGCAGCAGCTCAAGTCCTGGGCCCTTGAACAGACAGTACAGAAAGTCTGATAAAAGGAGGGTTTCTGCCAGCCAAACAACTCATATACTTCCTGAGGTGGAGTTGTTAAGGGAGAGAAGGGCAAGAGGTTCTGACCCAGTTAAAAGGGGGAGCCAGAATCTAAAATGGGGAAAGCTTTTTAAACTTTTAAAAGAAGTGCAGCAGACTGTTCCAGAATGTGCCCCAAGCCCTGAGCTTTATAGTTCACCGGAGGAAATGGAAGTGGAGCTTAACAGTATTATGCTGGTTTTGTTAAATGGAAGAAGGCAAAGTTAACAAGAGTGGAGAAAACTACTTGGAGAGTTTTTGCTAAGAAAGTTACTGGAGAAAGTATCCTATTTTTACAGTTTGATATTTTTGGTCCGCCTTATCATGGTCATTTGTCAAAAATTGATTTCACAAAGAAAAAAATAAAAAGCAATTTATTTTTACAAATTGTCCTGTGTCCTCATCCACTCGTACTGCTTACCAAGCAGGCCACAACTACACAAAAAGAGTGATGACCGGCGCACCCCGCTAGGCAGCCGCCTAGACGGACGGGGCGCCGCCACAATATTAAGATCCTTAAGTCTGTCCTTATATGCTTTATAGTAAAGACCACTAACCATTTTAGTAGCCACCCTCTGCACCGACTCCATTCGGTTCACATCCTTTTGAAGGTGTGGTCTCCAGAATTGCACACTATATTCCAAATGAGGTCGCACCAAAGACTGATGAGGGGTCTGGTGTTAACTCAGTTTTGTATCGCCTGAACGGTGCCCATTTGTTGGATATTGGTCAGGACATATTTCTAAGTTCCATTCAGGATGTTTTGGAGGGTTGTAGTAAGGCATGCATGGCCTCGGCTCAGTTGAGGGTGGCGGGGACATGCAAGCTGCAGTCCCCGCCCATGGTGGGATTTAATGGTGGGGTCTGTCCCCTCAATGTTTACTTATTCCACTAAGATGGGGTTTTGATATAGGGGAGCTGTGACTTAGAGATCCCACACCATGGGTGACACCGCCATGTGCAGCGAAAGTCACATAAAGAAGACTCTCTTGGTTTGCAAGTAGACTGCTGCCTGGTGACACCGCAGGTGGGGGACTGGGTATGATGCGAGGAGGGAAAATTGGATGGTTATAGGGCTAGGGATGATACCGTCTAGCCTGGTTGTTGGGTGAAGTTATGTTAGTAGTAATATGTTTATGTTGACTATGTATATGTTGTTTGGAATAACGTTGTGGCTATGTTTAGCCAAAATTCAACAGTGGTGTGGGGGCTCCAGTGCAGTCTTACCATCTTAATTACCAAATATTTTAAATCACTGATTTTGTGGTTCGCCGAGATCCAGTGTGTAACTAGAGGTTTTTCAGAGTTTTTCCGCTGGATATTACTTCTATGTTCTATAATCCTAGTACGGATTTCTCTTGTGGTTTTGCCTATATACACTGAATCACACGGACACTGTATCAGGTATATGACATTTGGTGTTCTACAATTAGTATAGTCCTGAAGATAGATTTTATGTCCAGATTTGGAATTAGTAAAACTATTTTTAGCAACAATGGTATGCAAACACACCGAACAATTCCCGCAACTGTAATGTCCTTTGATTTTGGGAGGGGCGTGAAATTTTGTAAGGGCCGAAGGCACTAATACATTAGCCAAATTGGTGTTTCTTTTGTATGCAACCATGAGCTTTTTGGTATTAAAAACTGGTATGGAGGAAAGAAGGTGCCATTCTTGTTTCAAAATGTCAACTATTGATTTAGAATATTGAGAGAAAGTCAAGGCACAAATAACTTTGTCTGTGTGTTCCGATTTATTTTTCTTATGAAGTAAGGTAGACCGCTCGGTAGTGCACGCTCTTAAATAGGCATTTTTTATGCATTTTTCCGGATAACCTCTTTGTTTAAATCTGTTATGCATGTCAACTGAGTGTCGTTCAAAATCCCTATCTGTTGTACATAGTCGCCTAACTCTCAGGAATTGGCTAACGGGAAGATTGTTTTTAAAGGACCTATTATGGCAACATTCATAATTACGTATCAAGTGGTCTAATTATAGAACGCTAATAATCACTACTAAAGAGAAAAACGTTCAATGTAACTGAGTATGATAATTTCAAACACACTTTTAGAGACAATGCTTATTCTATCTCAAGGAATAAAATTATTTTAACTAGGTGAGGAGGTCTCAGACTTACAATAGCAACCGTCCCTTTGGCTAAAATGCCAATTATAGGGAACAGTTTTGCTAGTTAGCATCAATGACCTCAATAGCGTCGTGCGGTTATACTATGAGAAGCAAATGCTGAAGTTAAATCTAACATTCAAGTGTTCAAGTTGCCCCCGTTCCCGGAATGAACGAATGAATTTAAGTTTTAGTGTGGCATATGTATTTCAACGAAGCCAATGCTGTGAAAACTCCTGGGTTCGATTTGTTCAATATGTGCTGTTTAAGATCATCATAAGCAGAAGTCTTCTACATGAACAAAGACAACAGGATGTGAATATTTAGGCTCTGAATGATTAATGAGCTGTGGACATTAGATTTAACTTCAGCATTTGCTTCTCATAGTATAACCGCACGACGCTATTGAGGTCATTGATGCTAACTAGCAAAACTGTTCCCTATAATTGGCATTTTAGCCAAAGGGACGGTTGCTATTGTAAGTCTGAGACCTCCTCACCTAGTTAAAATAATTTTATTCCTTGAGATAGAATAAGCATTGTCTCTAAAAGTGTGTTTGAAATTATCATACTCAGTTACATTGAACGTTTTTCTCTTTAGTAGTAACTTTCATAATTAAGCAAAGTATTGCGATCTGTAGGCTTCCTATAAAGATCAGTTGTAAACCTCTGAGGGTCTTTCTTAATCATTATATCCAAATAAGGAACCTTCTCAATACTAAAAGTGCCATCAAACTGTAAATTAATATCCAAAGAATTAAGCCACAGAAAAAATTCTTGCAGCAAAACTTCTGATCCGTCCCAAATTAACAATACATCGTCGATGTATCTTTTCCATAATAAGATATTAGACTTGTATGGATGATATGTCAGATGTTGTAACTCAAAGTTAGCCACATATAGGTTGGCGACATCCGGGGCCATGGAAGACCCCATGGCGACCCCTTTTATTTGTTTGTAATAAATACCTCGAAAATTAGCCTGCCATATACTAAAACTGGTTATAACAGCTCTCAAAGAGGCTTTTAAGCCCTCCATTCTAGCCCACCCTTTAGTCAGATGTGGTGAGTTAAAGTAAAAATGTTCCCCAATGGCCTTCTGTATCTTTAAACAGAAATCCCCATTATCCAACAATGCTCTATCGAAGAACCACCTTGCAGTTGGGGAACCCAAACCAATATCCTGTATCAGCGCTGACACAGCGGCATGATCCGAAACATGAGTCACGTGAATCTCTGCTGCGACCATATTTGGGGTCAACGACTTAGATATCAGAATATAATCAATTCTCGATAGAGACTGGTGGGAGGGGGGGAGAAAAAAAAGTATATTCCAAGTCTCCTAGATGAAACATTCGCCATGCATCTACTAGTCCCATCTCCCCCATCAGGGAGGTGAGGACCCGCTGAGCTTTAGAGGGCCCTAGAGTTCTAGGAGGCTTCCTGTCCACAAGGGTGTCCAGTACTAGATTAAAATCCCCAACCAGCACTTTCGGAATTGAGGGATCTTCCTGTATTTCCTCCGCTAACATTCGAAAGAAATCTGGACAGTCCTTGTTAGGAGCATATATGTTCATTAAAATTAACTCCAGAGCTCCCACTTTAATACGAACTTTGGTCCATCTGCCTTCCTGATCCGTTCTCGTTTGAATCACGGTTAAGTTGAGAGACTTCTGGGCTAGAATGGCCACCCCATTATGTTTACCCCTCACTGCGGAGAAAGCTAATAATGTAAAGGGCTTAATGTTTGACTTCAACGACTCCTTCTCACTGAGATGAGTCTCCTGCAACATTAAAATGTCTCCTTTTCCCTGCTTCCCATATAAAAGAATTTTCCTCCATTTTATGGGATTGTTTATACCTTTTACATTTAAGGAGAGAATTTTAATAGGTGCCATATTTCAACAACAATTAGTGCTCGTTACTCTCTCCACCAAGTTGTTCTCAAATTTATTTGCATTTAGACCCTTCATAAACATCGCCCAATCATTCTTTGCCCACCCTGCAAACCTTACCCTCAACATTATCCATACATTGTACCATTTCATATTGCCCACTTTAACAATAACTAGCCACCAGTAAATAAAGAGCACATACCCATACCTGGCGGATCTTAGGGAGGGGAGAAAACCTAAAGACCAACCAGGTGAACCAAAAGCAAGCAGAACAGGTGCAGAGGAGCCTTCCCATAAGCTCTTAACTGATTGTGCTACCCAAAACAAACTTATCTAAACATATAGAACAGACAGTCTCAGTCTCAGCTTCTATGACAGAGTACAAAGCCTCATCCTCCACCTCGTGTGCCACTCCATCTCCGCTCCTGTGCTCTCGACTACAGACCCAATGACCATATGAGAAGGCCACTCTCTATTGGCCTCATCGCATCAGTTCCTGCTCTTTCTCCTCAATAAAAGCATGTAAACTATCAGGATCCTTGAAGGTCCTTGTATGATTATGAAGCGTAATTCTCATTCTCGCCGGGTGGAGCAGCCTGAATCTCGCTTGCATCCGTTGCAATCTAGGCCTCATTTCTAAGAACCTTTTCCTCTTTTCCACAGTGCTCTTAGCGAAATCAGGAAAAAAAATCAATTTATGCCCCTCAAATTCTACAGGAGATTGAGCACGAGCCACCTCCATGATTCTGAGTACCTGTTGATGTCGCAAAACTTTGAGGATTATCGGCCGGGGCCTTTTACTGCCTGGCAAGACTTGTGAAGGGACCCGATGTGCTCTCTCTATCTCGAAAGGCATATCTAAGGCAAGCTTTAGCGTTGTAGGTATCAATCTGTGCAGAAAAGCAAAAATATCTTTCCCTTCAGCCCCTTCAGGGACCCCAACAATTCTAATATTATTCCTGCAGGATCTGTTATTGTTGTCTTCCAGCTCTTTCTGCAGTTGTTTAATTTGTTTGGCCTTTTTGTCCAATGCCTTCATCCTTTCCTAGTGCACCATCACTTTCTGTTCCATCTGCTCCTGGCGCATATTAAGATTCTCCATACTGCTCTTTAGCCTCCCAATATCCTCCTGCACAGTAGAGAGTGACTCACTGTTTGCGGTCACAATTTCTTTAATTGCATGCACCTCCACCAACAGCTCTTGGATAGCCTTGGGGTATTCCCGTGCAGCCGTCATTTTCTGAGGTGATCGAGGCTCTGTCTTAGATTTCTTTGCGCTCGTGTTCTGGCTCGAGGTAAAATCCAAACGGGCCGGTTTGGATACAGACATCCTGCTGTTTCGTTGATGTTTAACGTACTCTGACTTCCTCCTCCAAAGTTAGCACAATCACCGGATTCTATGTTAGGCCCCTCCGGAGCTCCACTCTACACAGCCGTCCTGCTTTGCTCCAGGCTCCGCCCCCCCCCCCCCCCCACACACACATTTCCTCATTTTTATATTTTTTCACATTTTGCCACCTCCCCAAAAATGTTGCGACCCCCCAGATATACTTACCTTGCCAACTGTGTTCTGTGCCAGCCCTGGGGCTGTGATTGAGATTGGGATTGTCATCTGCGTCAAGGAGTTGTGATCAGGACCGGAATTACATCAAGGGGAGGGTTTGACATGCTCGGTGCCAGGTTGTTTTTAAATTTTGCTTGAAGCAGTGTCCATGCTACTGGACTGCTGGTAGTATGCGTGCACTTAACACCAGCTCTTGAGGTAGCGTTAAGTACACCCATGTTATCAGCAGCCCTGATAGTGCAAAGTAATGTACTGCACACTGGATGTCAGTGCTGTTCCTGCACTATCTCCAACCAAAATCCACACTGATCCTGCCCCAAACCACACCAAGCAGTTAGTGTGGGATTTTTACCATATTGTTGTTTTTAGCACATGGTAGCCATTAACACACATTAGTAAATATCCCCTAACTGTTAAACAGAAGTAATGCACTATGCTAGAGCTTAAAAAAATGCAGAGCTATGACAAGGAAATAGATTTCCTCAAAGTAACTATTTCTTTGTTTCTCAGTTCCACTGCTTCCTATCTTGTTTTCCATTCAGAAACTTACAGTAGGAAAAATCCACAATAGATTTGTTTTACTATTTCCCACAAGCATACCATCTACTTTGCAATTAATACAAGCAAATGCTGTACCAGCCTTTCATTCGTGTATCACCATAACTTTGATTTTGCTATATGAACTTAGGGAAAAGGCGAACAAACCAGCTTTTTATCTGCATTGTGAGGTCTTCCTAGGTACTATTTAGGGATCTAAACTGGGCTCCTAAATTTGTGGCGTATTTTCAGCCAAACATAGGAGTGCAAGTGTAGGCCTGTCATTCATTTGCCAAGATTTAGGAGGCAAGTACTGAAAAACAGCTAAGCTCTTACCTTTTTTCCCTATCTTAAATTCACCTCCTGGTACTATCCTCTTTTTACGCTTCCAAATTTAGGAGGTTAGTGAAATTTTGAGTATAAATTTAGGTACTCAATCCCAGTAAATTTTCTAAGAAGCCAAGTTAGGAGCATAACTCTCAAAGGTAGGAGCATAAATTCTATTAATATTGGGCCCCAGCTCTCTAACTTCTTAACTCATGGCCAAAAATGCCTTATGCTTTTCCTAGTGGCCTTCACAAAAATACAAGCATGGCGTCCCATAAATAACTCCTTCATATTGCAAAAGTACATCCTCATTCAGGTCATTTTCAAAAACCAATGAGATAAGTAGAATGGCCTTTTCTCCAAGTACCATATCTGATTCTTCTAACAGTTAAATAAAATCCAAAGGGCTACTCCCCGTCCTCCCATATCTCCAACATATCAGGTACTACATCCAAATGGAAAACATAACATGACAACTAGCAGACTGGATTCTGAGGAGATCTTCAACACTTCAGTCCAGTCCTTCTCAAACATTTCTTGAGGTTCACTCCCACCAATCTATTAATATTTAAGACAGATTTAAATGTTTTGCAGAGTTTTCCAAATGCTCAGCCTTCCAAGACAGAAAGACATTTTAAATATTCTTTGGCAAATTATTTGTTTCATGTCTCTAAGCAACTGTGATTTTTTTTCTTTTTTAGTTTCTTGGATGTTTACATTGGGGCTACATCTGTAGGCTGTAATATTTATTTATTTATTTATTTATTTACATTTTTTATATACCGCACTATTCGGCATCAGCGCGGTTTACAGAGAACAAAACAAAAAAACCAGAACAACAAGCTGTTCGGTGTTACATATAACAGGAGCATAAACTTGGAAAAAAACAATTAAAATGGGAGAACTATCTACATGGAGTATATGATCAGTTAACTAGACAACATACTCAAACTATTTACACAATTTAGCCAGAATGTTAGTAACAATGAGAAATCTGTGATTACGTTTGCGGTGGGACTGTAAGTTTTATTTTATGTTGGGTAGTATTTGATGAATAGGTTGAATTTGAGGGCCTTTCTAAACTGGGCTAAGTCGGTTATGGCACGGATATCAGGTGGTAGAGAGTTCCAGCATTTTGGTGCGCAAAATATGAAAGCTCTGTTTGCTGTTGATAGGCTGCATGTTGTTATGGCCTTTGGCATTATTAGGGAGTTCAATGCTACCTGTCTCCTATTTCTGTTTGGTGGTACAGTTCGTATGAGCTCTGTGATTGAGTTGGCTGAGAGACCATTGATGGCCTTGAAGGTGAGAATCAAGGTCTTGAACATAATCCTTCCGTGTATAGGGAGCCAATGTAGCTGTTTGAGGATAGGTGTAACATGTTCACTCTTGGACGCTCCTTGTAGAACCCTTGCAGCAGTATTCATAGCAAGCTGAAGTGAGCTCAGAGTGGATTGTGGGAGCCCTTGCAGGATGGAGTTGGCGAAGTCGAAGTGTGGTAGGATCAGTGCCTGATAGATGGTTCTGAAGTCCTCTTGGTCTAGTAGGGAGCGTAGGTGCCTGAGCGTGCGTATCTTGAAGTACACAGCTTTTACAATATTATTTATGTGTGATTTCATGTTGAGATGATGGTCCAGTGTGACTCCGAGGTATCTTATTGTTTCCTTAGTGCATAGATCTGCTCCCTTAACACTTATATGTGGTGGTGGAATGAAGTTGGGGTCTTTGGTGATGAAAAGAACCTCCGTTTTCTTATGTTGAATGCGGAGGTTTTGTGATAGGAGCCATTCTGATACTGCGTCGAAGCAATTTATTATAGGCAATAAATCCATATGCACTGTGGAAAATGGCATGTAGAGTAGGATATCATCTGCGTATATCATACATTTCACATTGATATATAATTGTTATTGTTAAGTGTCTCGAGTCGATGTGGATAGTTGTCCTAAACTATATTCACTCTTTAGTTCAGTGACTAATTGTTATAGAGTGGCATCCATAGCTGTAGTTATTGCATTGATCCATTGGATTGCTGGCCTTCCTCTTTTGTGTTGACCTTCAGCCTTGCCAAGTATGATGTCTTTAGAAACCTCTAATATTAGTGGCAATGTTAGATGCAGTATATGTAGATCAGGTCATGGCTATGCCTTTTTTCCTTAATATTCTTATTGTCGATTAGAGTGTGTATTCTCTATATTTACTGTATTCTCTGTCCTTTGATAATCTATCTAGTCTACCCATCCATAAGAACTATTAAGCTCCTCAATCCCTTCCTCTTCCTCAGAAATCCTCTGTGCTTGTACCATGCTTTCTTGAATTCAGATACAGTTATCTCCACCACCTCCACTGAGAGGCTTTTCCATGAAACCACTACTCTTTCCATAAAGAAATATTTCCTTAGATTACTCCTGACTATCCCCTTCACCTTCATCCTATGACCCCTTGTTCCAGAGCTTCCTTTCCTTCAAAGAGGTCCAACTGCTGTGTATTTATAACATAGAAGTACTTAAATGTTTCTATTATATTCTCTTGCCTTTTCTCCAAAGTATAAATACTGAGATCTTTAAGTCTATCCCAATATGGTTTACGATGAAGACCACTGACCATTAGGCATGTGCAGGGCCAAAATAACCCTTTGTTTCAACCAAAAATGAACTAAAGATTTTTTTGTAGCTGTCATAATTGAATGTCTATTGCACAAATTGACACATGCTTAATTTTTAGACATGCAAACAAATGCCAAAATAAGCTTGAAATGCACAGGCCTACTAACCATTTTGATAGTCACCCTCTGGATTGATTCCACCCTGTTTCTATCCTTTGGAAGGTGTGGTCTCCAGAATAGTTCACAGTACTCAAAACGAGGTCTCACCAGAGATTTATACAGACACATTATCGCCTCCATTTTCCTGCTGGCCATTCCTCTCCCTATGCATGCAAGTATTCTGACTTTTTTCATCGCCTTTTCTACCTGTTTGGCCACTTTAAGATCATCTGATACGATCACCCCCAATTCCCAGTTTGGAATTTTGCAGCCCAAATGCATGACCTTGCATTTTGTTTTAGCATTACATCTTAGCTGCCAAATTTGCTTCCGTATTTCAAGTTTCACTAGATCATGCCTCATGTTATTCACCCCTTTCAAGGTGTCTACTCTGTTGCAGATTTTGGTATCATCAACAAAGAAGCATACCTTACCCAACAGACCTTCCATAATATCGCTTATAGAAATGTTAAAAAGTACAGGACCAATGGCCGGTCCCTGATGTACACCACTCATAATGCTCTTATCTTCTATTTAACACTACCCTCTGTCACTTCTAACTCAACCAGTTTCTAATCCAGACAGTCACTTTACTGTCCATCTAGAGGGCACTCAGTTTATAATTCATTGATGTGGAACAGTGTCAAAGACCTTACTGAAATCTAGGTATACCACATCTAGCACTCCCCCCCCCCCCCCCCCCCCGATCCAATTTTGTGGTTACCCAGTCAAAGAAATCAACCAGATTCATCTGACAAGACCTACCTCTAGTAAATCTATGCTGTCTCAGATCCTGTAATGCCTTGGATCCAGAACCGCACTATCCTCTACTTTAGCGGTGTTTCTTTCATTTATTCACCACAGAGGTCAGACTAACTGATCTATAGTTTCCAAGCTCTTCCTTACTTCTGCTTTTGTAGACAGGAACCACATTCAGCTATCTCTATTTCTCCGGGATCCCTCCAAACTCTAAAGAAGCATTGACAAGGTTAGGCAGCAAAGCTGCCAGTACTTCCCTAACTTCTTTCAGTACCTTCAGATGAATTCCACCCAGTCCAGTTGCTTTGTCTACTATTTGTTTAGCTAGCTTCTCATGAACACTGTTTTGAAAATTATCTGAGGTCTACCTCAGTTCTATTCCTAATTGTGGTTGTTTTTTTGAGCTCCCATTCCTGGCCCTTCATCTGTGAACACAGAAAAAAAATATTTGTTAAGCAAGTCCATTTTTTCCTCATCAGCTCCTGCATATTCCTCCTCTTCTTCTGTGAGTCTCACAGTGCAATCTTTGCATGTCCACCTATCACTAATGTACCTAAAAAAGTCTTGCCCCCATATTTTAGGATATTATTTTTAATTCCATTGGTATCTTTGCTTTCCTGACTACTTTACCAGCTTCCCTTAGTTTCTCTAGATATTGTTGTTTGTCTTCCTCTTTCTGTGATCTCTTACAATTTATGAAGGCTAACCTCTTTCCTTCCCTTTTTAGCTACTTCTTTTGAAAACCATAGCAACCTCTTTTTCTTTTTACTTTTATATACTTTCTTAACAAAAGGTTTTGGTGCTTCTGAAATACCTCATTTCAGTTTTGTACACTGCTGTTCTTCTACGTTCACCAGATGTTCACATCCAGCTAATGACTCTTTGAAGTATCCACCCATCATGACAAAGTTAGTTTTCCTGAAGTCTAGGATATTGGCACTTTCAGACACATAGTCTATGATTGTCCTAGTGTCCAAACTTATTGGATGAAGGTATGGGAGAGTGTCCAAATGGTTTTGGGTCTTAGAGTCCCCCTTACGTGGGAAATCTTAGTTTTCCACTCAGTCTCGAGAGTCTCTTTAAGGAGTAGCAATGATGCTTTCTTGCTAGACTTTCTGTTGGGCATTGCTATATGCTATCGGATACGGAACTGGAAGGAAATTGCAGACCTTCATTGGCAAGCATGGTGGAATCAAGTTTGTACATACAGTAAATTTGAACTAATGCCCCGTAAGGGTTGGCTGCAGTCCCTTCATAGTAGAAGTAAATGGAAAGCTTTAATAGAGTTTGGGGATGCGGCTAAATGTTAGTTGCCCAGTGTCTGTAAGCCACTTTACCAAGGTGAATGGTCAGTTTTGTAATAGGAGCATTTCGACATTAGCATGTCCTTTTTTTTGCTGGTGGACGGAAGGGTGGGGTGTTGTAGAGCAGTAGGGAGGAGCAATAATTCCTTGGTTGTATGTTCTGTTATATGTTTTGATTATTTGTATTGTTGGATGAAAAGTTAAATAAAGATATTAAAAAGCAAAGAGGAAATGAAAAATTAAAAAATGAGAGCAATAAAATGGCAAAAATTGAAAGAAGCATAAAAAATTAAGGTGTTATCAAAAACAGCATTGTGAGTATATACACGGATGATAGGCTAATGAGGATAGGTTGCAAGAGGGCACCGGAAACCCTAGTACTAGCCCTGCACAGCCCCACTGCTCTCGATCACACCTCCCTCCCAATCAGATCCCCCAGATACACACCTCCTGAACATAAACACGCCTCTGAACACAGCCCCCCTTGAAGAGAACTTCCCCCATGAAATATCTGACCCTCCTACCACCCAAAGCTGTCCCTGGTTGTCTCATGAACTGAGCAGGATGGTCCCTCTCCACTCCTGAGCTATGTTGCCTGGAGTTACAAAATCATAACTTAGTCTACTGACTGAAAATATAGGAAAGAAGCTTTCACCCAGTGCATTCACAAATTCCTATAAGTATTACTCAAACGAGAAACATGATAAATTTTATGTGATTTGATAGTGCTAAAAATGAAATGTGACTAAAAACCAATGAGTAAATTAGTTCTGCATCAGGGTCTCAAAATTACTCAAGCAACTGCAAATTTAAACATCACTTATCTGAATAGTGGACTTCCAAAATGGCTGCCTGTCTTATCAAGTCATCTTGGAGCTCTGTAGGCTATTCAAATATGGCTGTAACGTTTTTTATAACAATAAGAATTCCACTTCCATTTTCTCTTAAAGGGAATCAACTTAAATCAAAGTACTCCAGTCAATCTGCATATTCAGTCCTGTGGGGGAAAGAATATTCAAATGGAAAATCCAAAACTGTTCCCGACAGTTAAGTTGAGCTACTCGATCTCCACCATGGGCAGATAATGGAACATATTGTAATATGCTCCACCGTAATTCCTCAAAAATATGTTTAGCTTCCAGGCAATGTTCTACTATTGGAATCGACTTTGTCTCTGTCTTTAGCCGAGATTTATATTCCCTTAAAAGCTACTTTAATGGACAATGAGTACGACCCTCATAACTTTTCTTACATGGACAGTGAAGAAGATAGACTACAAATTAAGAATCACAAGTGGTTGAATCTTTAGACTTAAAAGATCCTTTTGGAAACAGGGTTATGCCAATAATCACCTGCAATACAACTAGTGCAAAAGTCACATGATCCACAAGGATAATATCCCAATGGTTTTTGTTACCCCATATCATAGAGGGACTAATCATATTGCCTATATTCAAGCCTCTCTTATAGGCAATGATCGGATGTTCAGTAAAACAGGCACAAAGTTGTAAAATGGCCTGGTGCTTATGAATAATGGACATGGCTTTTGATGTATGAATTGAAAAAGGCAGGGGACAAGCTAGCTGATCTTCAGAAGTATTATTAGTCCTCGATGAATATAATAGAAGATTTTGCTGTCATGCTAGCCTCAAAAAAGGCTTTTTAAATTACAGATTTTGGGTAACCATGCTCTTGATATTTTGTAGTTAGTTGACGAGATTCTTTAAAGTAATCTGATTGTTCTGAACATAAATGTTGAAGATGTAAAAACTGACTTCCTTATCATCCCTCCACTCCAGTCCAGACCTGGATAATTCATTAAAGAATTTAACCAAGTGGTTAAAGACTGCAAACTCCCTTGCCAAATACAGGGGACATCGTCCAAATATCTCTTCCATAATAATATAATACTCATCCAATTTGATGTATATTAAAATTGTGATTCAAACTGGGCCATGTAGAGATTTGCTATCATAGGGGCTATAGTCGTGCCCATTGCTACAATGAATTTTTGAAGATAAAACTCGTTATTAAAACAGAAAAAAATATTATTCAATAATAATATATAAAACTCGGGTAAATGATTTGGCAAAACCTTATGCCAGTCTAATTCCTCCAGCACTGAGAGAACTTCATCCTGAGGAATATTTATATGTAAGGCTTTTACATCAAAAGATGCCAGCCAAATTTTGACTGCAGGAAGGACCATTTCTTGTAAAATACATAATACATGGGACGTATCCTTCACAAATGAAGAAATCTGATGGACAAAGGACACAATATGCAGAAATATTTCTTTACGCAGTTGCTTGAGTAATTTTGAAATCCTGAGTAGAACTAATTTATGCAGTTCGAAATGCATTGGTTTTTATAGTCGCATTTCATTTTGAGCACTATCAAATCACATAAAATTGATCATGTTTCTCATTTGAGTAATACTTATAGGAATTTGTGAATGTACTGGGGCTACAAAATGGCAGTTCTGACCCCTAGCAGTAGTCTTGAGGTACTATCGCTAGGGGACATCTGCCAGTTATTGGAGTTACTATGATTGTTTTTTTTTAATTAGCAAACTCTCAGAGGGGGCCTAGTGGTCTGAAAGTTCATTGGGGGAGAGGGGGCACCTAGGGAACCTTAAATCTTGAACTGGCTCAGGGCCCATAACTCACTTTTCATCATCACAACTCTAAAATAAGCGAGGTATCATATAACAGGTTTTGTAGCCTGACCAGCAGCCAGTGAATCACAAGAGACATGGGTCATGCTCACTACTGTCCCAGCTGCATCAGAACTAAGTACTACAGTCATCCATGTAAGAAGAAGTTAATTCACCGGTCATGCCTCAGAAACTAAGCCATCATATATAGTGAAGTTGCTTACCTCTTAAATTGATCCAATTTGTGTTAATTGTACCATGACTTTTTATTTTTAGGAACATTGCTGCCAAAACTCTTAAGGCACAGTTTTGACAGAATGTCACATCATCTAAGCATCTACCTCTGAAACAGATTTATTTTTTAAGCGTGCAGCACCTCATATAATCCCCAGTAGTCCATACAAACTATGTTAAAAGTTCATCCTATATAGTGCTGTAGAAAAGGCTTAACTAAATCTTATGTCATGTTGCATCACTTATCAAACCAGCGATTTATCTCAATGAAAGAAAAGAAAAACTAGGCATCACAACCAGCACCTAGGAGGAATGAAGTAGCTCTTCTGCTGATTCTTACTTCATTTTTTAGTTCTTTATTAGGATTTAGATCCTGCCTTTTCAGAAGTAGATCAAGGTGAGTTAGATTTCAGTACAGAAGTCATTTTGCTGTCCCCAGAGGGCTTACACTCTAAGGGGTATGTTTACTGAAGCATGCTACCAGGATAACGTGAGGTTGGCGCATAATATTGATGTCACACTGAAAAGTAGTACATGGCCCTTTGCTAAAAACCTCATGCTACCATTGCAGCATGTGTCTGGACAGAGATTGGACAGGATGGGGTGTTCCCACCACAGTGCAGCTAGTATGGGTATTTATAGCCCACGTTACCTGTGCTCGGGGCAGGTACCATGGGTGCAACTAATGCCACCTCAATGGGTGGCATTAATTGCTCCCATGACCGTTTTACTGTAGTGAAGCTACCTGTAGGTAGCACGCAGCCCTGCACTAGTAATATGGCCCACAGATGTGGGCACAGCTTAGTAAACAATACCTCTAAGTTTGTAACTAATACAATGGAGGGTTAAGTGACTTCCCCAAGGTCACAAAGAGCATCAGTGTGATTTGAACCTTGGCTTCCCTGGCTCCCAGCCCACTGAGAAGTAGATTGCAATCTGCAAGGAAGTGAGGAGCAGGGAAAGCTCTTAAAACAAAAAGTTCAGTGCTCTCTTTCATTGCTTAATGTGTTGATTTCCTACTACAGAAGCCCCAGTGAGTATAAGGCCAATAGGGAAAAGCTGACAGTTGCCCAAGAGTGCATGGTTCGGAACAATGTATCCTTGAAGGATACTAGCAAAAGACTGAAGCTAGGGCATATCAACAGAGAGGTTCCAATAAAGACAAAAGTAACCCAAATGCCCTTGAGTACAGAGCAGACTGAACTTAAAAATTCCAATTTTCCCCTGCCTACCCATAGCCAGATTAATATGAATAAAATGCAGCCTCTAAAGTGCTTGCATGCAAATACTAGAAGTCTAAAAAATAAGATGGGAGAGTTAGAATATATAGCTCTAAATGAGAGGTTAGATATGATTGGTATCTCAGATTCTTGGTGGTAGGAGGACAACCAATGAGATACTGTGATACCTGGGTACAAACTATATAGTAATGATAGAGCAGATCAAATTGGTGGAGGGGCTGCACTCTATGTTAGAGAGGGCATTGATTCACAAAGGATTAAAGTTTTGCAGGAAAAAAAATTCACTGTAGAATCTGTATGGATTGAAATTCCATATAAAAAGGGGAAGGGGGAGGGGGAAGGCAATGGCAATGGGGGTGTATTATCGACTGCCTGGCCAGAATGAACAAATGGATGACAAAATGCTCAAAGAAATCAGGGAAGTTAACAAAAATTACAGCACAGTAATAATAATGGGTGATTTCAATTAACCCGATATCGACTGGGTCAGTGTCACGGCAGGACATGTTAGGAAGATAAAGTTTCTAGATGAATTAAATAACTGCTTCTTGGAGCAGCTGGTTCATGAGCCGACCAGAATTTGGACCTAGTCCGTAATGGAACACAAGATCTGTTGCAAGAGATAAGGGTGTTGGGGCCACTTGGCAATAGTGATCATAGCATGATCGCGTTTGATTTAATAAATTCTACGCTTTCAGAAAAGTGAAAGGCCAAAAAACTGCCAGCATGGTTTAAAGGGGAGGTCAGAGAGGCTGTTGTTGCCAAAAAAGCATCTTTCAGGAAATGGAAAAAGGAGCCAAATAATGAAAACTGGAAACAAGATAAGCACTGGCAAGTTAGATGCAAGTCATGGATAAGGCAGGCAAAGAGAGAGTTTGAGAAGAAGTTTGCTGTGAAAGCAAAAATGCATAATAAAGACTTTTTCAAGTACATTCGTAACAAAAGGCCTGTGAGTCAGTCAGTTGGAACATTAGATGATAAAGGGGTAAAAGGGGAATTAAGATGGGACAAGGCCATAGCGGAGAGACTGAATGAATTCTTTGCTTCGGTCTTTACTGAGGAAGATGTAGGGATGTTACTCATGGCTGAAATTGTATTTAAAGGTGATGCTGCAGAAGACTTGAAAGAAATTAGACTAGATTGGCCACTGTTGGAAACAGGATACTGGGCTTGATGGACCTTGTTCTGACCCAGTATGGTATATCTTATGTTCTTATGTTCTTAAATATCGATACACCATGAAGTTGAATTACAACTATTTGATAAACTGAAGAGTAGCAAATCACCTAGACTGGGTGGTATACATCCAAGTGTGTTGAAAGAAGTGAAATATGAGATTACAGACCTACTATTGGTAATCTGTGATCTATCATTAAAATCATTGAAATACCTGAAAACTGGAAGATGGTCATGTAACATCAGCTTTTAAAAAGGGTTCCAGGTGTGATCCAGGAAAATAGACTGGTTAGCCTGATGTCAGCTCCAGGAAAAATGGTAGAAACCATTATAAAGAAAAAAATTACTGAATATGTAGATAGCCATGGTATAATGGGGACAGCCAACATGGTTTTAGCCAAGGAAGGTCTTGTCTTACTAATCTGTTATGTTTTTCTGAAGGTGTGAATAAACAGGTAGCTAAAGATGAGTCAGCTGATATAGTGTATCTGGATTTACAGAAAGCTTTTGACAAGGTACCTCATGAGAGACTCTTGGCAAAATTAAAAAGTCATGGGATAGGAGGCAATGTACTATTGTGGATCAGGAACTAGTTAAAAGATAGAAAGCAGAAGATAGGGCTAAATGACCAATTTTCCCAATGGAGAAAAGTAAATAGAGGAGTACCCTAGGGATCTATTCTGGGTTTGCTGCTTTTTAACATATTCATAAATGACCTGGAAATGGGAATAATGAGTGAGGTTATCAAATTTGCAGATGATACAAAACTATTTAAATTCTTAAAACCCATGAGTATTGTGGAAAATTGCAAGAGGATCTTGATAAATTGGAAGACTGGGCATCCAAATGGCAGATGAAATTTAATGTGGACAAGTGCAAAGTTATGAACCTAGGAAAGAACAACACAAACTATGGCTACACAATGCAAGGATCCACATTAGGAACCACCACCCAGGAAAAAGATTTAGGTGTCATCGTGGATAACATGATGAAACCCTCCGCCTAGTGTGCAGCGGCATCAAGAAAGCAAATAGAATGCTACAATTCATAAGGAAAGAAATGGAGAATAAAACAAAGGATACTATAATACCTCTGTATTGTTCCATGGTGCGACCGCACCTTGAATATTGTGTGAAATTCACCATATCTTAAAAAGGATATAGCGTTATTGGAAAAGGTATAGAGAAGAGTCACCAAAATGGTAAAGGGGATGGAAGGATACTCCTATGAAGAGAGGCTAAAAAGGTTAGGCTTCTTCAACCTGGAAAAGAGACGGCTGAGGGGGGGATATGTTAGAGGTCTATAAATTAAGGAATGGAGTGGAACGGGTAAACATAGATGGATTTTTTTGTGCCATGAAAATATGGAAATAATAGGGGACATGCAATGAAGCTATGGTGTAACCTATTTAAGACTAATATTTTTTCACTCAAATGCAATGTGTGCCTTTGAGTCAGTCCTGACTCCTGGCGACCCAGAAGCTCCTGGGTTTTCTTGGCAGTGTCACCGGAAGTAAACTCTGGAATTCATTACCGGAGGATGTAGAAAAAGCTGTTAGTGTAGACGGGTTTAAAAAAGGTTTGGACAAATTCCTGGAGGAAAGGTCCTTAAACCATTATTAAAGGGGAGCCAGGACATCCACTGCTTGACCCAATACAAGCATTGTAGAACCTGTGTCTTTTCGGGGAAACTGCTAGGTACTTGTCACCTACATTGGCCACTGTTGGAAACAGGATATTGGGCTTGATGGACCATGGTCTGACCCAGTATGGCATATCCTATGTTCTTATGTTCTTTAGGGTGAGAGAGAAGTAGAGATACAGAGAAGGGTGTGAAAATAGCAAGAAATACATATAATATGTATAAAGATAATTACTCAGTACTGTTTCAAACCTTTGCCAAAAAACTGACAGGACCTACTATGCTGCCTTGACCCTGAAGTCTATTGGATTTTCCAGAAACTGCACTAGCCTCTGTTTCAGCAGCATCTCCATTAATCTAATTACCACAGAGGTCAGGCTAACTGTCTTATAGTTCCCTACCTCCCCTTTATTACATTTATTTATGTATTTATTAAATTTGCAAAAAAATTATGTATTTAGTAAATTTGCAAGAAATCCCCCACTCACGGTGGCATATACACAAAACATATACAATTATAAAAAGTACAACATAAAATAGTATAATTTTCCATCTCACACACTCCCAACTAAAACCCAATTAGTAGCTTTCCTAAACAACAGGGAATTCACTTCTTCACCAAAAGCTAAGACATTCTTTATTCCCACTTTTGTGGAGAAGAACCTACCCGTTCTTCTTCAGTCCTCCAGGACCATTCTGGAATCTAATGAAGTGTAGATGCTATAGATCTTACTGACCAGGAATATGAGCTGGCCTTTGAAAACTTTATAAACACGTCCACATGATCCATGCAATAATGTGCGAGCATACTTACAAAAAGTAGGCATGGTCATTTACACCAGCTCTAGGGATGAGGTAAGGAATCGTTCCTCAATGTAAGGCATATTCTCTGCTACTTAGTTAGTATTTTATAAAGTCAAGTGCATGTGTAGTTAACTTTATCAAATAGGCATAAAACGGGCACGTGAAAACTCCCTTTAACTAGGTGTGGCTTTGTAAAAAGAGTAGTTACTCACCTGTAACAGGTGTTCTCCAGGAGCAGCAGGAATCAGTCCTCACATATGGGTGACATCGACGTCGATGGAGCCCCTGCGGAGCATTTCCCCAGCTTTCTAAGAAAGCCTTTGGGAATGCAGGCACGCATGCGCGGTCCCCTTCCTGCCTAAAGGTGCCATCTTTGCCAGTCAAATGACATAGCTAATAACAGCACTTAAAATGCAAAACAATAAACTATGTACAACTGCAACTCCAAGGGGAGGAGGGAGGGTTGTGAGGACTGATTCATGCTGCTCCTGGAGAACACCTGTTACAGGTGAATAACTACTCTTTCTCCAGGACCAAGCAGGAAGTCAGTCCTCACATATGGGACTCCCCAGCTCCAGGATACCGGGGACCCCAGAGCTGAAAAATGAGCTCCCTCTAGCCACAGCATCAGAGAAAATGATTTCACTGGACTACACCTCCACCGGTAGCCCAACCAGAGGGCTGGAGGGTAGGAGTTGCCTAAACCTCGAAGAGATTCTGGAGCACTGCCTGACCGAAAGCACTGTCCCTGCGGGACTCCCTCTCCAGGCAGTAATGAGCTGCAGAAGTCTGGCTTGAGGACCAAGTTGCAGCCCTGCAAATGTCTGCCAATGGTACAGAGTGTAGATGAGCTACTGAGGCAGCCATAGCCCTGACACGGTGAGCCATGACCCGACCCTGCAAGGGAAGGTCTGCTGCCCTGTAAGCCCAGGTGATACAGTCAGCCACCCAGATGGACAAAATACGCTTGGCAACAGGCACCCCTAAGTTATTAGGGTCAAAAGAGATGAAGAGCTGAGTAGCCCTTCTATGCCCCTGCATACGCTCAAGGTAGAAGGACAAGGCCCTTCTACAGTCCAGGGTATGCAGGACTGTCTCAGCCCGGCTAGCATGGGGCCTAGGGAAGTATGTTGGAAGAACCACCTCCTGGTTGAGATGGAAGGAGGAGACAACCTTAGGGAGGAACTTAGGATGAGTGCTAAGGACTACCCTGTTCCTATAGAAGGCCAATCACAGACTAAGGCCTGAAGTTCACTGACTCGCCTGGCCGAGGTTAAGGCCACTAGAGAGAGAGTCTTCCAAGAAAGGAAGCAAAGATGGCAAGTAGCCATCGGTTCAAAAGGCGGGCGAGTTAATTGCTGCAAGACTACATTCAACTCCCACTCAGGGGTTGGTGGTCGGATAGGAGGCTTGAGTAGAAGCAAGCCTCTGAGGAACCTGGACACCAAGGGGTGAACTGACAAGGATTGTACTTCCACCAGTGAGTGGTGAGCTGCTAGAGCAGAAAGGTGTACCCGAACAGAATTAGACTTAAGGCCCTGATTGGACAAATGCAAGAGATATTGAAGCACCACTGGTACAGTGCAGGAGAAGGGATCTGCCTGGTGTTCTCGACACCACAAGAAGAATCTTTTCCATTTCAGAGCATAGGTTTTCCTGGTGGATTGCTTTCTAGAGGCTAATACCACCTCTTCCACTTCCTGAGGCAGGCCCCAGGGAGCTAATAATACCCTTGCAGCCTCCAGGCCATCAAATTGAGAAATTTGAGATTGGGGCATAGGAGGAAACCCTGATCCTGAGATAGAAGATCGGGCTGTAACCCCAGAGGCAGTGGGGTGTCCACTGCCAGCTGAAGCAGAAGTGGGAACCAGGGTTGCCTCGGCCATCTGGGAGCTACCAGAAGCACCACGGCCTTGTCCCTTACAACCTTGAACAAAGTTCGGGCCACCAATGGCATGGGAGGAAATGCATAGAGAAGGCCCTGGTTCCAGGAAATTAGAAAAGCATCTGCTGCTACTCTTAGGGGATGCGGTTGTCTGGAACAGAACCTGGGTAACTGGTGGTTCAGGGGACTGGCAAAGAGATCTATGGATGGAAGTCCCCATTTCAGAAAAATTTGTTGAACCACTAATGGGTGCAGCTGCCACTCGTGGGGCTGCAGAATCCTGCTCAACCTGTCTGCAAGGAAGTTCTCCTGACCTGGCAGGTAGACCGCCTTGAGCACGATGTTGTGTTTGAGCGCAAAAGAGCAAAGGGCCTGTGCTTCCAGACACAGGAGTCTGGACCCAGTGCCCCCTTGTTTGTTCACATAAAACATGGCCACCTGATTGTCCGTCTGTACCAGAACAGACTGGTGAGCCAAGGTGTGAGAGAAGGCCTTGAGGGCTAAGCAAATAGCTTGAAGCTCCAATAGGTTGATCTGCTGGAGACCACAGGCCCTGGGTGCACTTGTCTGCACAATGAGCACCCAAGCCCTGCAGAGAGGCATCCATTGTCAACACCACAGTGGGGACAGGAACTTGAAAGGACACCCCCTGTAGTAAGTTGGGGGGGTGTAGCCACCACTGAAGGGAGTCCAGGAATGGCTTGGACACCTGCACTCTGTCCTTGAGGTGTCCTGTGGCCTGCTGCCACTGAGTCCTGAGGCACCACTGGGCCGGCCGCATATAAAGACGAGCATTGGGGGTCACATGCACTGTTGATGCCATGTGGCCCAGAAGCTGTAGGCAAAGCTTGGCCGACACCCTTGGCACAGTGAGAAACTGGTGTGCCAAGGTGATGAGCCTCTGTGCTCTGTCCTCTGGCAAGAAGGCCTTCTCCTCCTTGGAGTCCAGCCTTGCTCCTATGAACTCAAGGTTCTGGGAGGGGAGTAAAGTGGACTTTGCGAAGTTTATGACAAAGCCGAGGTGTTGCAGGAGGGACACCACTCTGGAGGTGGCCTGTCTGGCTTCCTGGTAAGTCTGACCCCTGATAAGCCAGTCGTCCAGGTAGGGGAAGACAAATACCCGCTGATTCCTGAGGTAGGCCGCTACTACAGTCAGGCAATTTGTGAAGACTCTTGGTGTGGAGGTGAGGCCAAAGAGCAGTACTCTGTACTGGTAATGGTTTCCTCCCACAATGAACCTGAGATACTTTCTGTGGTCTGGATGAATGAGGATGTGAGTGTATGCATCCTTTAGATCCAAAGAGCATAGCAAATCTCCCTGCTGGAGGTAGGGCAGAAGTGTTCCAACAGTAAGCATCTTGAACTTTTCTTTCACTAAGAACTTGTTGAGGTTCCTGAGGTCGAGAATGGATCGGAGGCCTCCTGTCCTCTTTGGTACCAGGAAATACCTGGAGTAGAACCCTTGCCCTTGCAGGGGTGGAGGGACAGGCTCCACCGCCTTGTCCAGAAGCAAGCCTTGAAGCTCCTGACGGAGAAGGTCTGTGTGTAAAGGAGGCCTTGGAGGCTCTCCTGGGAAGTAAGTAGGAGGGAACTGTTGGAAATGGAGCATATAGCCCTTGTGGACTATGCTCAGAACCCATGCATCTCCTGTTACTGGTGGCCACCTGTGGGCAAACAGGGCCAGATGACCTCCTGTGCAGAGAGGGGACAGTAAAGGAGGAAAGGCTATGCTTAGGGAGTCAAAAAAACCCTCCCTGCTGTGTAGGAGCAGGAGCCGGAGGCTTGGGGGTTGGCTGCCTACGGGGCCCACGTCCCTGCCCCTTGGCCTGCTGCCCCTGTTGGGGAGCTGGGGAGGCCTGGTAATGAGGGAAAGGTTTGTAGGCAGCCGCCTTCCTCGGATAAAAGGACTTCTTACCCGAGCCCTTCTTTTTCTGAGAAGGGGCAGAGGTCTTTCTGGACAGTCTGGTCCGAGTAAGGTGCTCGGTCTCAAGCTCAGCAGCCTTCTCGGCCATGGGTTTGCCAAAAAGGTTCTCACCTCGGCAAGGGACAAGCCTAGTGGTTGGGGCAAGGTACTTCAGGCCGGAAGGTCGGGGGTCCAAATCCCACTAGAGGACAGTAACCTTGGGCCAGAAGGACTGGGGTTTCTAGTCCCACAGATGCTCCTTGTGGTCTTGGGCAAGCCACTTAACCCTCCATTGCCCATGTTCCCTGTAAGTATTAGTGTATGTGTCTCATATCTATGCGTGTTAAATGTATCCCCCAATTGGTTTGTGACCGCTTTGATTGAAGGATAAGGCGGTATACAAAACTGTCTAAATAAATAAATAAATAAATAAACTTGTCCTGAACCCAAGGCTCGAGGTCCGATGACTGCAGCCATGCCTGGCATCGGGCAGCGATGCCGGCTGCCACTGCCCGAGCCGAAGCCTCAAAGCCATCGTAGGCCACTCGGGACATGAACTTAGAGCAGTCCCGGATACCTGTAGACAATGACTGGAGAGGCCAGCCACGAACCCGGACATTTCTTTGGCCAGGTCCTGAAGGTACATGCCCATGTACAGCTGGTAAGACTGGACACGGCAAGCAAGAATCGAGCCCTGGAAGCACTTTCTGCCGAAAGCATCCAGGTTCCAGGCCTCCCTGCCGGGAGGCACTGCAGAGTGCATCTTCTGGCTTTTCAGACGATGCATGGCTGATTCCACCACCATGGAATGGTGCAGCAGCTGCACCTTCTGGAACCCAGGGCTCTTCCTGAGTTGATAGATGGAATCAACTCTCTTGCTTAAAACCGGCGCTGAGGCCGGTGCCTCCCACATCCTGAAGAGGAGCCGTTCCAGCATCGGAGGAACCGGCACAGTAAAAGCCTCCTTCAGAGGAGAGTCATACAGGAGGGCTTCGAGCTCTTCGGCTCGAGGGTCCTCCTCGGTGTCCACGGGAATGGCCAAGGCCTTAGCCATATCCCTGACGAACTCCGAGAACCGGGTATCCTCCGGAGGGGACCTACTCCGGGGTTCGGACTGCGGTGAGTCCGATGGGACGCACCAAGTCCGGAAAGTATCGGGGGACTCCATGTCCTCCGTCTCCCAAGCAGACTCATCTGAGGAGGAGTCGGGGGACTCTGACCGCGTGGGTCTCGGTGGCACCCGCCCCGACGCCGAAGGCACCGGTGTCAATGCCCTCGGTTCCGAACAGGAGGTCGAGGGTGACTGCGACCGAGGACGACCTCGAGCCTTCATGGTCTCGAGTATCGGCTCGGTCTCCGGGGTCGACTTCGACGTCGATGTCCCAGTAGTCGGGGCAGATGCACCAGCGAGGCTGGTCATCAGTACCCGCTGCTGCTCCATGAAGGCAGACAATCTGCACTCCAAGGCTGTCAGCCTGAGTCCCAGCTCAGGAGACGCAGCAGCTCCCGACTCGGGCCCAGGTGGCACCGGGCTCGACGTCGGCTCCCTCGGAGGAGAGTCCACGAGGACTACAGGACTTACGTGTCCGAAAGACTCCGATTCCACACGAGGCATTTTGGTTGGCTTCTCCGGCTCCAAAGGCCCAGGATGGCGGTCAGGGGTCTGAGACCTCTTCCGACGCCGCCCTTGCGAGCTGCTTCTTCCTCTTGTGTTCCGGGTCGGGGACCCCCTGTCCGAGGAACCACGGCGATGCTCGGGATCCGACTCCCGAGACGTCGAGGCCTCAGACGAGATCCGGGCCCGGCCGGAGGCAGAGTCCGAAAAAATCCTTTCCTTTTGATGTTGTCGGCTGCGCAGTGCCTTGGTAGACATTTTACCACATGGGCCACAGAACTGAGGATCGTGGTCTGGGCCCAGGCACCGAAGGCAGCAGTCATGTGTGTCGGTGAGAGACATGAGTTTCTTACACCGATCACACTTTTTGAAACCACTGGAAGCCATCAGGGAAAAGAGGGCCCCCGCGAGGTCAAAGGACTGGCTATCCAGGGAAAAAGAAAAAAAGGCGCGAACGCCAGCCACGAAGGGCAAAAACCGAAAAATAGAAAAAACGGGCTTGATACCGGTGTACCGAACCCGGTGGGAAGGGGAACCGGCGTCGAACCGGGTAAAAAATGAAGAATCGCTGAAGAAGAAAGTCAGCTTTTCTGGGCGACTAGGACAAGTGTCCAACGGGCTCCACGGAAAAAGAGAGACTGGCAAAGATGACACCTTTAGGCGGGAACGGGACCGTGCATGCGTGCCTGCATTCCCAAAGGCTTTCTTAGAAAGCTGGGGAAATGCTCCGCAGGGGCTCCATCGACGTCGATGTCACCCATATTTGAGGACTGACTTCCTGCTTGGTCCTGGAGAATTACCCTCTACAAGTGGAGATCTTAAAGACTGTTTAAATAGAAATATAGAAACATAGAAACAGGACAGCAGAAAAGATCACATGGCCTATCTAGTCTGTCCTTCCATATCAACTACAAAAATCCCCCTTTTTCCTTTAGAGATCTTCTGTGTTGGTCCCATGCTTTCTTCAGTTCAGATACTGCCCTCATCTCGACTCCCTCCACTGGGAGATTATTCCACCCATCTGCCACTTTTTTCATAAAGAAATATTTCCACATATTACTTCTCAGTCTATCCCCTTTCATCCTCATCCTATGTCCCCTCATAGCAGAGCTTGCTTTTAACTGAAAGAGGCTCTCCTCTTGTGCATTTATGCCACCTTTCCTCTAACCTATTCATATTAAGATCTTTAGGTCTGTCCCCATATGCTTTATAATGAAGACCACTAACCATTTTAGTAGCCACCCTCTGCACCGACTCCATCCTGCTTATATCCTTTTGAAGGTGCAGTCTCCAGAATTGCACACAATTCTCCAAATGAGGTCACACAAGAGATATATACAGAAGCACTATCACCTCCTTTTTTTCTACTGGCCATTCTTCTCCCTATACACCCCATCATCCTTCTGGTTTTCTACCTGTTAGGCCACTTTAAGATCACCAGAAACAATCACACCCAGGTTCCGCTCTTCTTTCATGGATGCAAGTACTTTACCTCCTACACTGTACCATTCCCTTCGATTTTTGCAGTCCAAATGCACAGCCCTGCATTTTTTAGCATTAAATCTCAGCTGCAAAATTCTAAACCATTCCTCAAGCTTAATTAGATCTCACCTCATGTTATCTACTCCTTCCTGGGTGTCTATTCTATTGCAGATTTTGTATCATCTGCAAAGAAGCAAACCTTACCCAACAGCCCTTCCGCTAAATCACTTACAAAGATGTTAAAAAATATCATACCAAGGACAGATCCCTGTGGCATACCACTGGTAGCATCCTTCTCTTCAGAGTAAGCTTCATTTACCTGTACCTTTTGTCGCCTCCCACTCAACCAATTTCTAACCCATTCAGTCACTTTAGGGTCCATCTCTAAGGAGCTAAATTTATTTATACGCCGCCTGTGTGAACGGTGTCAAAGGCTTTACTGAAATCTAAGTACACCACATCTAGGGCTCTCCCTTGATTGAACTCTGGTCACTCAGTCAAAGAAATCAATCAGATTTGTCTGACAAGACCTGCCTCTATTAAAACCATGCTACCTCGGACCCTGCAATCTATTGGACTCCAGAAACATTACTATCCTCTGTTTAGCAGCGTTTCCATTAATTTACTCACCACAGAGGTCAGACTAATCAGCCTGTAGCTCTCAATCTCATCCTTACTTCTGCTTTTTTGTAAAGAGACCGCATGTACCTTTCTCCAGTCCTTTGGGGCCATTCTTGACTCTAAAGAAGCATTGACAAGGTCAGTCAGTGGAGCTGCTAGAACACCCCCATATTCCTTCAATATTCTTTGATGTTTTCTATCCAGTCCCATCCGGTCAACACATTATCTATATGTATTTTACTAATGGCATTAGCTGGCTGAATGCACATTGAGACATGCATTGCCAGATCACACAGGGCCATGGCAGTGCAGGATAGTTCTTGTGCTGTGTAACCTGCACTAGGGTCCCAAGTGGGTGGAGGAGTGCCAGAGAGTGGGCATGGTGTGTTCTGTGCAGCTAGCACCGGGTTCATACCTGGCACTAACTGCATTAGTGCGAGATCACCTAATGCCTCTTAATAGGTGGAGTTAAGTGCATCTGTGCTAGTGTGCCCTGTGTTAAGATACAGGGCTCCATGTTAACAGCTGGGGAAATGCTTCCCACTTTTATAGACCAGTCTTGGACCTTTTCTTTCTGAATTAAGTGAATGAACAGCCTCATCTCAGTAACACAGTAATGTGGAGGGGAATTTTCAATCTGGTACATCTAAGTCAGAATGTCTGGAAAAAAAAGCAAGCACGGCTAGATGCAGACACGATTTCATAAACATGGATGTGCCTGATATGGACATGTGTGGGGTCTACTGTATTTCAGGACCTGCATGTTTAGGATAGCTGAATGGTTAGAGTAATGGACTAGAGTGACCAGGTTTCAAATCCCACTGCTGCTGTTGATGACATTGTGCTTAGTACTTGGGATGATAGAGTGCTTTCTTATCTACACCTTCTGGATATTTTTTAGCCAAAACAATAACTTTTCCGGCACACGTCTAAAATTAGACATGTTGCTGCACATCCATGACATTTCTGAGATCAGGTGGGGGACATCCAGGTGCCTGGGAATGCCCCAGCCACGGCTCCGCCATTCTTCCTTTCAGAGTTGGGGACGTTCCCAGAGCCGGCTTCTAAAATGGCTCTGGAGGCTTCTGTGTGTTTTGGACATCTCTATGCCCATTTTCAGACTTCCAAAGCATGAGAGGGCTTCCAAAATGACCCTCATAGTAAATGATGGCAGATAAAGACCAACATGGTTCCTCCAGTCTGCCCAGTAAGGTGGATGAGAGGCACTGGATCATTAGCATGTAGCAGAACACAGATACCATCAAATTGAAAAAAAATGTGCCTCTGTACCTCCACAGTGAGCTGTTATATCTTGACAGCCAGACTAGATGGACCATACTGGTCTTTATCTGCCGTCATTTACTATATTACTATGTTACATAAATTGTAAAGAACCTGCTACACTGCTGCACTATTGTCATGTGCAAAAATAAACAATTGCACCAGGTACTCCATTTCATTATAGATGTGTTGATTTTTGTGTTTTAGGCCTTGGGATTTTTTAAGTCATTTGAATAACTTCTGATGGGACCAGGAACTAGAAATTTCAGAGCAGCACTGCACTGTTCCAGGGTCCCAAGAGTTAAGCAGTGAGGTGAAGTTCTCCCTAGCAAGGTAGATCTTTGCATAGTTATAGCTACTGATTCCTTTTTTTTCTCTCTGCAAATTGCAGCCTTTGAACAGTGAAAAATCTCAGAAATTGTAGTACTTCTCTTTAAAATGTCTCCTTTTTTGCTTTAAGATCTCCAAGATCCCTATAGCATTTTTCTTTCTTTTGAGTCCCTCACTGCAGTTCCCTTTTCTCCTCGTGACAGGCTGGGCTTATTTTTCGTTTTTTAGGCACATTTCACCCTGGCAGCCTCCAGCCATGGGTCTGTTTTGTCTATCCATACACACAGGTCTGTTTGTGCTCGCGCAACAATCCTATGCATTCCAACAGAACACAGGCAGCGCTAAGTTTGTGTCAGCGGGGAACCCATCCCCCACCGGCAGAAATGCTTAAGGCTGTGTTTCGTGGTGGTGATGATGAGAGCCTTCTCCTAGTGGAGACTCCATCCTCTGCCAGCAGAAGTGCTGCAGGCTTTCCAGCAGGGAGCCCAGCTCTCACCAGCAAATGGAGAGAGTTCTCCTGAGCACAGAAATTTTGAGTAAGAGAGCAGATAAATGTATCAAGAGGAAGCAGAGATGAATAGAGAGACTGAGAGATGGCATAAAATAAAGGGGGTGACCCTGGGGGAGGGAAATGACTGGCATGGGTGAGAAATATATATATACACAATATATTAGGGTGCAAGGAATAGTTGTAAAATGGCTTCACTCCTATTTTTCCAATCATACATTTAGGATACTGATTGAGGATCAGTTATCAGAAACACATTCTTGAACGTGTAAACTCCTGCAAGGTTTGATCCTAAACAATTACATTATTTAACATTTTCATAGCACCGTTTGATATGAGTCTTGATAAGAGTATGCACTCTTAGGGGCTTGTTTACAAAGCTGCGGTAGCAGCTTCCGCCCGATATTGGAGCCGTGGCCCCATTGAATACAATGGGGGCCGTGACTCCGATATCGGGCGGAAGCCGCTACCGCGGCTTTGTAAACAAGTCCCTTATACTGGTTAATTTAATTTAATAGCAATGCTTATATTCTGCTTTTACAATCTACAGACGTACAAAGTAGAGTACAAAATTGAAGTATAGACAATTCTCATTAAGTATGATTAAAAAATTTGTCCCATTACAATGTCTTTAAAACTTTTCAAAATTCCACATAATCCTCAATGTCCCTATAACAGGTAAGTCATTCCACAATTTTGAAACCGCCTCTGAGAAACACCTTTCCCTGATCCTCTTTTGTTGAAAGGCAGAAACAGAGGGCAATGTCAGTGTCCAATGAGTTGATGAATGGGGTGATTTTCATTTCATTTATTTAAGATTTGATATACCGCTTAAAGTGGGTACAGCAAAGCAGTTTACAATAGCAAACAATAAAAACTGAAACAGAAAATGAAAAGAACCCCAGTATGTATAGGACAGACAGGAAAATGAGATGTGACAAGGCAGGGCTGGAGGAGGGTGGTGACAGAGGAGGAGGGCGGCGGGTAGGAAACATAAGGAAGTCAACTGAGGGAGTCCAATGGGAGGTCAAAAACTGTGCAGAAAAGGTGGGTTTTAAGTTGAGCTTTGAACAACGAAACAGTCTATTAGATTAATAACTTGCAAATTATTGTTATAAATGATTGCTGGAATCCATCTGTTCAGTCTAAAATTAACAATAATCTATAATGGTGGCATTTGCACACCCATCCACTCGCCCACTATCAAGCCATGAAAAATAACACTACCTGGAGCGGTGCACTGGCAAACAATTGGCCACAGCTTTATTCAGCATCCGAAACTTCACAGAGCAATTGATATCAAATGGGTCGGGCTAGATGGTGTCGTCCTAGCTCCTCTCAGGTCCATATTCCCATACTCTCCTCTCCCGCCAGCACCCCCCCCCCCCCCCCCCCCCCCCCCCACTTCTCAGCCTGCGGTGATGCCAGGCTGAGACTTGCTTCACCCTCAGGAGTCTTAATGTAACTGGGACCGCACATAATGGTACGCCCATGCTGTGGTAATCCCCCAGTGCTCCCATCCCTGTCTTCCTCCCTGCCCTTTCAAGGGGTGGGGCAGGAATTAACCCTAGGAGGGAGGTTAGCCACTTCTATATTCCACCAACAGCAGAGATTGCCTAGTGCATATCTTCTGCACCCCTAAAATATGCTGCAGCCTGAATCGCCTTACTGCACCCCTCCACCACATCTTGTATGGAACTGAGGAAGATATCATAACCAATATCTGACAAATACACCCCATCTTGACGAAACAGCCCGGACAAGCAACCATAATTAAGTCATGAGCCAACACTAACCCCTTCATTAACTGGACGAACTTGGAGACGTCCACGTTCACTCACATCCGCAACTGCTCAATTGCCTGCGGTTGGAGGGCATCGCGCCACAGGTGCCGCGGAATTATCTGTGACCAAATGACTGTCGAAGTAGGGAAATAAAAATGAATTAGGAACATATCCTGCTTCATCTGTCTGATAAGGCCCACTCCTTTCACTGTACAAAGATCATTCTCCCCGAAATGAACAAAAATACAATGAGGTTGATTATACTGCCGAGCCTCCAGCAACACTGGCAACAATTGTGACCACCGCATCCCTCGAAGGCCCATCCACTGCAGCAGCACTCTATTGTCCGCAAGGCCCAGATTCAAGATTCAAGCCCAACTTGGATTCAGCTGCTCTCTTCCAAGCCCAAAACATGAAGGAATGGCCACACATCTAAACGAGGAACTCCCATTGTCTCGGGCCTGGGGAAGAAACTGAAGGAAAAGGAAGCTGAAAAGACAGAACAAGAGCCCCTTCCCACTACCACACATATCTTTTATAAACATTAGACCGCCAACAACCCACATGCTGAATCGCCGGCACTGGAAGGCCTTGAACGACCGCTAGGGTGGCTGCCCCAATGCAGAATGAATGCATTCCAAACGCCTGAGAGTGAAAACCCACAACACCCAATCCCTGCAATAAAATCACAGCAAATTGGAATCGAGTCAGCGGATCATTATGTTTGTGGCACAGCCAAAATAGGTCCCCCACCGGAATGCTCCGCAAGTGGACCTACATGCCCCGACCCAGCTGATCAGTCTTACTATGATGGATCTGCAACTTCACCTCTTCCAAGAGCATTACATCATCAGCCAGGAGTCCCCTCTCACCCAGCAATGACTTGGAAGAGGCCACCAATTTCCCCACTCTCAACACTGTAAAAAACTCATACACAAAGGCCACACGGAAGAGCTCCACCTCAAAGGAGGTAGTACACACTTGGGCCAAGACTACCAAAAGAGCCAGTAGTGTCTCATGCCGAATGGGCTGCCGCGCCCTGGCAAAGCCTGTCACAGTTTCCGGACTACAAAGGATGCTATAGGGTCCAGCCACCTGTGGAGCTTCTCCACCAATGCTACTGCCACCAATGCCACTGTAAGAACATGTGGCCACAATTGATGCTCCACTGCCAACTCTAGAAATTGCAAGACATCATGTGTTATTCGCTGACTTCCCACTGGCACAAAGATCAGGAAACGCAGCCATCCCACTGCATAGGCTCTCCAGGAGTTTGCTGCTAGCGCCGCCCTTAACAAGCTTCCAAGTGCAGCAGAAGGAACAAGATTTTTGGGATCTGGGAAGGGGCCGCATTTGCAGCTGGTGCCAAGGCATGAAACCGAGCCCAATGCAAATGAGATAAAGCTTCCACAATTGAATTATCGAACCCCAGCACATGCTTTGCCACCATGAATACATTGAGCCGTAAGCACCAAGCACTGCCAAAGGGGAGCTTGCCGACCCCCATATTATCAGAACGCAAGAGCAAATGCTGATTACACAATTGCTCTCTCCACAGCATCAACACTACCCAAATGGGGAATAACTCTATAAAGGTAAAGTTCCGACACCAGCCCTGCTCTTTCCATGCTTCGGGTTAAGACTCCACGCACCATGCCCCACCAAAATAGATACCAAAACCAATTCCCCCAGAGGTGTCCATATAGAATTCCAGATCATAACTGGTGATTGCCACATACACACCCCATTGAAATTCCGCAAGAACTCCAACCAAATGCCCAAGTCGGCTCGCACACCACTACTCAAACACAGGAAGTGATGCTTCTTCCATACCCCATGCATCAGGAAGGCTAGCCTCCACGTGAACACTCTATCAGTAGGTATTACTCGGCCAGCAAAATTGAAATGCCCCGACAGTTCTTGCACCTGCCCCAACGTCAACTTCGACCTGGACAGACCCTGCTGAATAAACCGCACCAACTTGGAAACCACCTCCACCGACAACTGAGATTTCATGCTGATGAAATCTATTTCAATGCCAAGGAAAGTGAGCAAAGTCGCAGGCCCTTCAGTTTTCTCCTCCGCTAATGGTATACACAAAACTTCGCCACTTGCTGAAAGACACCCAACAGTCGACCGCACTCTGGGGACTCCTGACAATACTACCACCAGGAAATCATTCAAATAGTGCACCACGGAGTCCGACTGTGCCACCCGCTGGAATTCCCAATGTAGAAAGGAGGAAAAAGCCTCAAAACAGGCACAGGCCATTAAACACCACATGGGCATGCATTTGTTGACAAAATACTGCCCCTGGAAATGAAAGCCCAGCAGATAAATGAACTGGGGTGAATGGGGAGCAACCAGAAAGCAGACTCCACATCTGTCTTTTCCATCAGATCCCCCCGCCCGCCCTTTGCAACAGGCTGACAGAGGAATCAAAGGATGCATACTGTACTGAGCAAAGAGCCGGATCAATAAAATCATTCATGCTGCACCCCACCGGATACAACAAATTGTGAATGAGTCGATACTTGCCCAGCTCCTTCTTTGGCACAACCCCCAACAGAGACACCAACAGGTTGCTCAATGGAAGATTCTCAAATGCGCCCGTGATTCTACCCAGCTCTAGCTCCTTCTGCAATTGGCTGGAGACCACACCTTGCAATTGCTTCACCAAAGGAGCATTATGAGCCTGGTGCGACAAAGGCGGGCCTGAAAAAGGAATCATGAATCCATCCTGAAAGCCCTCCCATAACAACCAGGCAGCAGCCACATCTGGGTATCCTCCCAACATTCTTCCAAGACTTGCGTATTAATGGGCAACATAGCCTTGTCCGGGGACCACTGAGGAAGGCATACTGCCTGGCTGGGCCGGTCCGCCCCGCCCCGCAGTGGTCCGACACGTCTGCTGAAACATTTGAAAAGCCAGAGGCCCTCCACCACACATGGAGTATCTATGTTTGAAATGACACCCTGGGTGGCCGCAGCAACCCGTGTTCAATTGAAAACAGGCATTGTCCCCCGCAAGGTTCCGAAACCCTCCCGACAGAGGAGAATTCCCCACTGCTCGGTAGCCCAGTTCCCCCAGCTCACCCTCCACCCCACCCACTTCCCATCCCTTGCAACCAAGATGCCCCAGAAGAGGGCTCAAGGAAGCTCACAGCCCTGGGCTTTCCAAACAGGGACCGAGACAGAGTCATCTCAGCCAACCAAATGTCCACATCCCGAAATCCCCACGCCTTGCCTTTTTATTTTGCCAAGCTCTTCCGGAACTGCTCATCATAATTGAGCCAGGCCCAACCCCCATAAGTCCTATAAGCCCATAAGATCACATCCAAATAACGCAAGAACCCCAAGGTAAAGGGCCAGTTTTGCCCCGCACAATATGAACAAAAACACATGGAATGCCAACAACCAGTTATTAATAGTCTTAGGCACCCGAGCTCATCCCTTTTTCCCCTCCTCCTTTAGAACCGTCCCCTTTCTTCTTATCCCCAATGTCCTGATTGTGGGCCAGAAGCAAAAATATATCCACATACTGCCCACACAACACCTCCGCCCTCAGCTTTCTAGACATGTGACAATCCAACAGAGCAATCCTGTTCAACATGTGCCCGCTCTCACTCAACCCCGGGGCATTACCCACCTCTGCAACTGGTCCCTCGGCACTAAATCCTGGATGGTCAACACACAGCCCTACCCCTTTGTCCTCCGTGCCTGTGCACGCGGATAATGACAAATCAGAAGAGTCCCAGGAATCTGAAGTATCCCACATGTGTACTGCTGACTCATCCACTGAACGATGCAGGCGCTTCTCACAATGCATGCGACGTACTACCCTCCTCAAGCTCTTCAAAAACTTCCTATCCCTTAACGTCCAACTAACCAACCAGTCCTGCTTTCGCGACCATCTTGTCCTTTGCCCACTTACACCTTCTCCCCCATCCCCATCGTCCAATAGTAGATATAGACCTGCCTTCTCCACTGCTATAGCCATCCTCTGCTGCCGCTCCACACTGGAACACTGCTGATCACCAACAACTGGCTGTTCATCTTCCCAGGTGGCCAATTCTGCTCCAACACCCCCACTAGAACCCAGCTCCCCATTCTCCACCCTGCAGCCCCACTTGCTCCTCCCTGCTGACCCCGCTCTGCCTGCGGCTTCCCACCCCTCCCCCTACTGCTCTCCCCGGCACCAGCCCCCTTTTCTCCCTTCCCCCGGACAGGGCTAGCCCCATCACCAGCACAACCCTCAGCAATAAAAATTGCCAGCTGTTTAACCTGCCAATTAGAGGACCTCACACCAGCTGTACCGAGGCCTTGTCCCCATTTGGCTTGTTGGGGCCTATGTGCCTTGCTCCCATGCCCTACTGCACTAACTGCTCTAAATACCTCCCAACACTCACTCCGCAACCCACCATGCCTTCCTGCCCTCCTCCCCCACACACCACCCTCACCCTTTATGCTGCAACTCCCCCCACCTCACAACCTTCCACAGCCCGCACCAGCCTAGAATCCCCCAAAATCCCTAACATTCCTCTGAAATCTGGCCCTCCACACAAAACCAAACACTAGCAGCACTAGGACCCTTATGGTTATCCCCAGAGCTAAGCCAATGCGCCAATAATGCTGCAGGTTTTTAGCTGCCAGGAACTGCCATGAACTAGCCAGGAACCACTGACCCCGGAGCAGCCCGCTCACCAAGAAGTCTGCCACTCACTGAAGCTGCCTTGCAAGCACCAGCACGGACCAGAGCAGCCACACACACAGAAGTCTGCAGATAAAAAGAAGCCCGGAACGTGACGGCACTAACCAGAGAAGCCTGCCACTCACTGAAGCCACCTCGCAAGCACCGGCGCCGACGAGAGCGGCTGCCCCACAGACGTCCCCAGCCAAAGAGAAGCCCCAGAACTCAATGACACCAAGCCTGCTCCTCCCATCTCTCCCCCACAGAAGCCTGCCAACTCAAGGTACTGCCTTCTGAGCCTGCATTGACTTTCGCTCCTCCTCTCCACTCTCTTCTCCTTCCCACCAACTCCTATGCCCCTCCCATCCCCCCAGGTGAATGGATGGTGGAGCTCAGCCTGGTTATCAGCCCCACTCCCCATTCACCCGGAGGGCAGGAGCTGGGGCCCCTTTCGGCTATCTGCAATTGGTTAACCTCCCCAACACTTCTAAATCCACAGCACTATGGTTTATAGAGAATAAATCTCTCTCTTGATTTCAACCCATTTTAGGTAGAGACAAGGCTGGCACTACCATTAGGTGAACTAGGCAGTCATCTAGGTCACTGGCACTCCAGGGGTGCCCATTGCCATCACTGCTGACCCCAACCAGGATGTGCAGAGGCTGTAGTCCTTCTAAAATGGCACTGAAATGCCAGAGTTACCTTCAGCTCGGCGCTACAGTGCCATTCTTGCTTCCATCCACCTCTGATTTCACTTCCTTTTTCATGGGGGCAGTGCCGTTTTAAAAGCATTACTGCCACTGCACATCCCAGTGAAGGTCAGCAGTGGCGGTAATCAGAAGGGGAACTGCTGGGGGGGAAGCCCAAGGGATGAAGTTCACCTAGGGTGCCTCATACCCTTGCACCAGCCCATGATGGAGACTATAGTTCATTCAAGGACTCAGCCCAGTCTTTGGGGTTATTATTGATTGCAAACTTTCATTTACTTTACACATCTCAACCTTAGTTAAAAAGGCCTTTTGGATGAGGAAATTTCAGTCTTTATAAGCTTGTCTGGATCAGAGAGCCAGTCCAATTCTGTGTTGCTGGAGTTCCTAAGATACATTTGAAGTGGCTGCAGAATACGGTGGTGAAGTATTCTGTACAGCAAGAAAGTATCCTCTGGTGGGGCTCGATGCCTCATATGAGGAGGAAAAGAATTGGACAGGATATCCTGGGTGGCCCTAGAATCCTCCGATGTCTCTTCAGAATCAGAAGAAGAAGAAGACTCAGATTCAGAAAGAAAATCAAAGTATTGACGGTCTCAAGCCAATGTCAATGCTCAATGCCGATGTCAATGCTAGGTCCATGCAGTACTCAAATTGAGAACCTGTTGGGTATTGATGATGGTCACTGGTTCCAGTGGAGGAATTGGAGGGAGGGGTCCCGCTGATACCAGTTCCAGTGGAGGAATCAGAGGGAGGGGTCCTGCCTATACTGGTTCAAGGGCTAGGATCAGACCCAGAAGTACTGGCGTTGAGCTGGAAGGCGGTGCCAGACTTGTCAGGGCTGTCGATACCTTTGGTACCACAGTGGCCAGGAGTGCTGCCAAGGTCCTCTCGATAGCTAAGAAATGCTGATCGATCAAGGACTCCAATGCCTGGGTGGATTCGAGTATGGGGCTATGTGTCACTGCCCCAGAGCACGGTACCAGTATCTCTCCAGAGGTTGATGACTCAGGAGTGTCCTGGAGCCACTTTGTGACTTTGGAAGGCTGGTCCTCCCACCAGGGCTGTTTGGCGGGCCGGTCAGTATCAGATTGCCTTCTTGGTGCATCTCGTGGAGTATGGGACTTACCTCAATACTCTGTATTGGATTTCGATGCCGAGGACTTAATCTTTAATTTATATTTGGACTTTTTGGAGACCTGGGAACCAACTGAAGAGGCCAACATCCTCAACGATGCAGAGGTCACTGAAATAGAGTCCGGGGCGAAAAGTGAGTCATACTGCTTGACCTTGTTCTTTATGCCTCATTTGGTTATTTGTTTGCACAGAGAACAATTGTCTGGTCTATGGTCTGGGCCCAAACATTTGAGACACCAGTCATGGGAATCTGTGACTGACATAGTGCCGGAGCACTTTGAACATTTTTTAAAGTCACTGATATGTTTGTCCATGGCTTGAAATTTTAGGCCAAGGCCTAAGGTGGCAGTGAACTGCCAAAAAGAAAAAATAATTTAAAAGAAAACAAAAAAGAATATTGGGGCCGGTATCAGGGAGGTACCAGCGTTAACAGAAAGGCAGAGCACAGAATTAAACAAAAAAAATAAGATGTTTTACAGCAGTGACAGGAAAGGGCATCCTGTTGGCTCCGTGGAAAATGAAGAACTGAGGACAGGACTTGGGAAGATGGGAAGGCAGATGCGCAGGTACAGTGGAGTGCTCCCAAAGGCTTTCTTATTGGATGCTGGGGAGCATTCGCACGCGGACTCCGTCAGTGTCGACAATACCTATATGTGAAGACTGCATTCCTGCTTGTTCCTGGAGATGCTAGATTCCCTAATTTCTGCATGTATCTCATTGTCTTTGTGTTCATTCTGGCTAAATGAATGGCAGTATACCCCAACAGCTGTTCTCATCCCTCGTCATAAATAGACTTTCTATCCATAAAAATTCCATGATGCATTTTGTTTCCTGCAGAACTGTTTGACTCGATCTGCTCTTTAACATATAGTGCCACCCCTTCATCAATTTTATCCATCTATCATTGTGATAACATTTATGCCTTGGTATCACAGTATTGCATTGGTTATCTTCCTTCTACCAGATCTCGGAGATGTCAATTTTATCTACCCCTTCATTCAGTGTTATGCATTCTAATTCTCCCATTGAAATGCTATGCAAGCCTTCTAAAATGACCTCCATGATGCGTCAATTTATTATAAAACTGTAAATTACTATTTCTATGTTTTATATATTGTCTGGTGTTATTGTATATTTGGCTACTATACATTGCCTCAGGCCTCAACCAAAGCAAAATTAACTCCCTCTTCTCCATGCAGCTCCCATATTGCACAGTTTAATTTCAGTACATCTATTTTTTTAATCATCTTTCCTAGATCTCTTTATGCCTGTTGCTGAAGGAAAGCTTGCATCATTTTAGCATACAAATAGGTAAGGCATAAGAAATCTCTATGGTAGGGCAGAGAAAAAGGTGCTCTTGATCCTAGCATGTTTAGACAATTTCTGTTATCTTTCTTGAAAAAATTCTCCTATCTCTAAATTCTCCTTTTAAATTCTCCTATCCCTATCAACTAAGCTTTCATTGCATATTCAGAACAAGTGAGCTATTAGCTTGGATGGTATTAGCAAAAGAATTCTGTATCTGTTTCATCTTCTCATGTATTCACTAAAGAGTTGACAAATGACCTGAAAGGTACAGTATATAGACTGAACTATGTAAATTCCTACAAACTTGATTCAATGCACTGAAAGGCACCATACTACCTAAATTAAAGCGACCTCTTCGTAGAGCAATCCTTTTCAAAAGTCATTTGACGTCCCATTTAATTCTGAATAAAGATACTGTGCATCTTCAAAATGGCACATTTGGCAAACTAAGTGCACCAAAAGAATTGGCAAGATGTGTCAAAATAATTAAACCTGATGACCAATTTTCCAACAAGCAGCTTTTTTTTTCAGAAAAAAACAAGCTGGAAAGTGTACACTTGCAGCGTTCCCTATTTTCAGAATCAGACATGGGGGTATACATGTGTGTGTGTGTGTGTGTGTCATGGGAAGTGTCAGGAGGTGATGCTCAGGCATGTGTGTAATAGGTATACATGTGGGTGTCTGAGGGAGTGTTGGGGCATGCAAGTCTGTTCTGTGTATGTGTCATAGTGAGTGTTGGGGGTCTGTGTGTGTGTGTGTGTGTTGTATGAATTTGTGTATCTATGTGTCTTGATGGCTTTGTGTGTGTGGTGGGGGGATGTGTGTGCATGGGTGTGTTAGAGTGTATGGTGGTAGTGTCCACATATGCATATATGCTGGGGAAGTGGATGTGTCTGATTCTGTCCTCCTGCATCTACTCATTGTCCCTCTCACCTTCTTGAACTATTCACCCTTCTTATCCTTCACTTCCCTCGCTTGAACTCTCCCTCTTTGCCCTCCACCCACCCATCTACTCTTATCCCCGACTATCCACCCTGACACTCTCTAAGGCCTCCATCCTTTCTTTCTACCTTAATGCACTCACCATCTCTTCTCCTTTCTCCTCGAACCCTACTCTTCCCTTACAGTCCAGCCCTCTTTTGCTATCTTCTTCTAGCACAGCCTCTTCCTTTATACCCCTCCCCTTTATTTTCTCTTAACCATGCCCTTTTCCTTATGCTCCACCACTCACCTGCCCCTTTTTTAGGCTCCTCCTGCTTCAACTCTATAGTCTGCAGACCCTTCTCTTCTGGCCAGTGGGACTTGAGGACTCCCAGCAGCCTTACCAGGCAGCAGCCTTGTTCTACTGGCTGGTGGGACCCAGAGACTCCCAATACCCTTTCAAGGCTTCAATCCCACTCTTCTGGCTAATGGAACCCAGGGACTACAGCTAGCCTTTTCAGTAGGCCACAGCCTCAGCACTTTGTGCTGGTGGGACCTGGACTCCTGCTGGCTGTTCATCCTGCTTGTTTTTGGGGGGGGGGGGGGAGGGGGAACGTATACACTGCAGCTGTACCCTTGACAATAGGTGCTATGCTAAAGCAACATGTGTCTGAAAACTGGCTGCATTACAGTACTGCATGAAAGTCATTTAATAAAGGAAAAGTAAGAACATGTTAATATAAACCTTTATAGAAAAATAAGGAATCAAAGATTTTTTAGTAAGCCTTACAAAGCTGATAAAATACCGAGCTTTTCCTTCTGCCATGGAAATAACAGTATTGTCAAAATCCTGGCATTAGTATTCAGGTTATCAAAGCATGATTTTAAAGATGCTTTGGTTATGTCATTTATGTAATTCAGAGGGGTCGGCTGAAGATTCTGTACTATAACTATGCAAATCCTGCTGTGAAAAGCTGCAAACTAGTCTGGTATTCAGAGTAACAAAAATGTGCAATTTAACCTGTTTCCTTGATTGAGTGGAGGTAAAAAACAACCTCACGATGGAGTGCAATCTTGAACTGCTTGGCTTTGTAATGTGGAGGGATTGTCATGCAGGGGGGGGGAGGGATTTTGCAAAACCCATGTTGCGTTGTGTTTGATGGATTTGCACTGATTCCTTAACATGTTGGCAATAAAACAGATGAACCATAAAGTAAATATCTGTGTATGCCTAGTAGCGCTATATAAATGATTAGTAGTAGTAGTAGATAATGGGAGTATCCTGAAAACTAATCCTGTTTGTGACAGTCGAAAGTTGGGATTTATACATTACTGGTCTCTATGAAAATCCTATTTTCTTCCTTTCAGACTGAACCTTTATTAATATATATCCTGTGCCATATACTAAACTAGTTCTAGGAATCAGCAAGGAAAAAGATGCCTTTGGAGAGGAACGTTGGGGAAAAGGCATACAGAATCCCTAATGCAGAAAGTATCAAAATATGATGGCACATTGGACACAATTTATGAGGAATACGGAAGTGCAATAATTTAGAGATAAGCACATTTTATATCTTCATTGATGGAACTATAATCAATGTAATAACACTTGGACACAGAAATTAAAGGACTTATATTGGACATTATAATATACTGGGAAGGTATGTGTTTAAATACTGATTCCAGTGCAAGAATATAAATATGTTCATTTATTAATTGAATTCATATTCCCCAATTGCAACCCACCCACATAAATTCAATATTTGGACTATTGTACCCTAGCAATAGTACCACAAGACTACCACTAGTAATAGAGTGGGATCAGAAGGAAATCATTCCTGTCCCATATATCATATATGGGGATACCCTGGGAAGTATTGGGGGGGGGAGGGGTTGGAGGATTGAGGAAGGGTCAGCTGATGCTCTTGAAGGGTGGGTGTGTTCAAGGAATATCTGAAAAAGGGGTATGCATACGGTGGGATATGTGCTTGGTTGATGGGTCTGGCTTAGTGGGATCAAACATTGGGAGTATGTGCTCATGCGGGGGGGGGGGGGTATTAAGGGTATATTCCTATGGGGTTGGGAACGTGCTCATGGAATTTGGATATCATAATTGCGATTAGAGTTCTTGTTTTTTCCCCTTAGCACTTGAGCCCATGTTAAATGCATTGGCAGATCGTGCCAGTGAATCCAAGCTATCTGCTGAAACATTTAACATTGACTCATGGGGTAAGTGTGTGTCCTGTGCACTAACTGCAGAGAATTTGCTGACTATTCCAGCAACAGTTAGCACACAGCCTTTCCACTTACAGTGTATTGCGCAGTATTGCACATAAATGTCCAAGCAAGCTCTGCTACAAGGTGACATAGGATGAGAGTGAAAGGGGATAAACTCAGGAGTAATATGCGGAAATATTTCTTTACAGAAAGAGTGATAGATGCATGGAATAGTCTCCCAGTGGAGTTGGTAGAGACTAGGACAGTATCTGAATTCAAGAAAGCATGGGACAAGCACAGAAGATCTCTAAAGGATAAAAGGGGACTATTGTAGTGGATATGGAAGGGTAGACAACATAGGCCATGTGGTCTTTTTCTGCTGTCATTTTCTATGTTTCAGTATGTGCAAAACGTGGAGGCCAATTCCAAAATGTGCACATCTGGCCCGCGTGCATGTTCAAATCAAAAACGTGCAGGAATAGAACCTGATTCAGCACATGTGGGGATAGATGCGCCTGCGGGTGCAGAATCAAGCACATAGACGTACGTGGCACAGCCCGCACACAGCACAGTGTTGTATGAAGACGGGTATATGCCAACAACGGCTTTCCACATCCCCGCGCTCACTGTATTCAGAAAAGATGTACATCTGTGATCCTGCCCGCCTCTGCGACATACATCTGAATGGTCATGCCTCCCCTTTAAAACATGGAGCTTCTAAGATGCTATGACCATGGACAGTGCTGTTTTGAGGCAGAATTACAATAAAGGTTGACAATACAAATAGGTGGATACAAGTGAGACAATAGAAACTAGTCTGTGGCATGACCAGAACACTACAAAGCAATCGCAGTACACTGTAATGTAGCAGAAAAATAGGTAGAGAGTGATCCATCTGGCATAAGATGCAATGCAGCACTACATACATGGCAGAAGACGACCTCCCTAGGCATGTATGTTGTGGGAATCTCTGGGATATGTCTGTACAATGCTAAGTAAGGACATGAACACAGCAGAACAAGCCCCCCATAGCAAACTGTTCAAACATTTCCCTTTCAGTAATAAGGTGCCTGCAGAATGACAGTAGTCAGCAGTGCAAGCACCACACAGACATGCCCAGAGACACCATCGTCGCTCCCTACAATTGTGTACATTTGTAGAGACCAATGATGCTGCACCTGGGCATGACGCACTGCATTTTGCACTGTTGCACGCCCTCCTTTTGAGGTCCCCTTATTAGTGACAGGGAAATGTTTGCACAGGTAAGTACTTTCTGAACAGTACTGCTCACTTCTGCCCATTCTCACTGACACCTGATGATGCTATAGTCATCCCTATGGTCCAGGTACCTTCAAGGCATACCTGTCCCCCTCAGAGGTGTGGATGAGCAAACCAGATCACCCCCCCCCTCACCCCGTGCAGACCTCCAACCACACATATGCTCAAACTCTCACTTGCAGTCCCACAGAAACAGAAGTCTGCCAAAAGAATTGCCCTGTACCGAATAATGCCGATAATGGAAAGGAAACCATGGACATCAGTACTTCCAACCCAGCATCATACCCACTTACTACAATTCTAGCTGTATACATACATACATACACGATAACTATGTGGTAACAATTACCATAGGCCCAGAGAAACAGTTAAAGGATGCTGAAATTGCCCTTAAATAATTTCAACACATGTGGATGTTTTATTCTTAGATACCAGATAAGGCTGGTAGTCTCAATGAAAGATATTGCCATACTGTATGTAAGTGAATGTTCGACCTTTTCGATTATAGTCATTTCAATTCTGCAGTGGGCCAGTTCTATTTTCTTCTTGATGACGTTTGGGCTTATCTACACATTAATGTGGCTATACAAGATATGAACTCTTTTTCAGATCTAAATAACTATGAAACTCACTCTGTGTTCCCTGCTTTTAATTACAGTAACTATTCATAAAAATAGGCTTTCTATTGGATCTACTGTGCCAGCCAGCAGGGAACATAAGTGTCTACAGGGTGGCCCAAAAAAAGTGAGAACATCTCGTAGCATATAAGTTACTCAAAAATTTAAAAAGACAGATGTAAGCGATTAACAAATTAAAAAAAAAAAAAATGCCGACCGGAAATTGTCGAAATAAAGACGTTATATAGCTAAAAAAGGTAAATAAGTAAACTATTTAAGGTTTTAATTTACGAGATGTTCTCACTTTTTTGGGCCACCCTGTATATGCGATGTTAAGCAGCTTCTCTAAGACTTTAGATGATTCCACAGGTTTCAAACAAGTATTGATTGTATTCCCCAGGCTTGTGTCTAATTTTGAAAGTACCTACTCATTCTCTTAAGATCAGACTTAGGGGCATGTTTAGTAAGTGACATTAGGCTTTTACAGCTTAAGTGGCGTGTTAGTGCAGATAGCATAGTGTTAGCTGCAACAGCTGCTCATTATCTCCTGGGGGCCCAGCATTTCCTTGGCAGATAACATGGTGAAAAAGCAGAGAACATGACATATCGGCATCACGGGTGCAGCCAACACCACCCATTGAGGTGACGTTCGCTGCACTCACGATGTCTGCAAAACATGTGGTTACCACACGCTGTTGACGTTCACAGTAACTGCACATTACAAGTACGCCCACTTTCCACCCTCACCCTGCCCACACACATGCTAACACCTGGTCTGCAGATAGCGCAGGAAATCCCCGGCGCTATCTGCATTTGGCCCGTGTTAGCTGCCACCATGGCATGGTTTTCCCACGTTATTGCCATATTAACAGCTTTCTGAGTTGAAGACTTTGAAGAAGCGTCTAGTACGTGCAAAGTTACACGGAGCATCTAACATTGGGCCATATTGTCTGTGCATTCCTGTTTTGCTCGACCATTGATGATAGCCTTTACTCGTGGATCTAATCTACGGGATATGTTGTTGAAATCTTCTACTCAGAGGGACAGACCTGATAGCCCTGCTGTTTCTAGGGGCCATTTTCCATGTCAGGACTGTGGGTTTTGTGCAACCACTATATCAGGGATCACTTGGATTGAACCTCAAACAAATCGCACTTATCATCGACATTGGTTTACCACATGTACTTCTACCTTTGTGGTTTATCTGATCCAATGTAAATGTCCTTTGATCTACGTAGGTCAGACTGTACGCCCGATTAAGAATCGGATAGCTGAACATGCTTCTCGTGTATGGCGGCAAGTGCTTTCTGCACCTATAGTTGAACACTGTGTGGAGAAGAATCATTTGTTTAGTGAGTTGTTTTGGACGGTCATTGACCATGTTCCATTAGATCCGCGAGGGGGTGATCGCACAGCCCGCTTACAATGGTGTGAACAACGATGGATTCATGTGTTAAATTCTGTTCATCCTACCGGTTTGAATCGAGAAATTGATTGGCCCAGTTTGTTCTCATGATGGACCAATCGGGCAAGGGGTTTCACAACTTTTGTGGGATATCCCCTTCATGACTGGTGGTTCTTTTTCTGATTGACATCAGTTTTCACCAGTGGCTTTGGGGATTACCACATTGTCATCAAATGTACTTGTGATATGACGGTCAAACCAGCAAAGGGTTTTTGCTGGTGATTGATTCCTTCTTCTTTCATCGACAATGTTTATCAGCCAATGACAAATTTCACGGTCCTATATGATGATTGGGTGCTGGTTTTGAGTCGGCGTTTAGCGGCGATTAATATTGAACAATTTCATGTGAGCACTTGACACAGGGTCATTGAATAACCTGAAATGTGCACATCGTGCTTCAATATGTGGAACTGCTGCATTGGGACAAGATAAGTTTTGACATTTTTTTTACTATAATATATAAAAAGAAATGAAAAAGAACTTATAAGTGAATAAATGGATATCATCACCAGTCTGGTATGGTTAAGTTAACTATCTTACCCTCCCTCGGTGTTATCCGACAAAAATATTAATGACATCATTTGTGGATTGATTCAGGGTCTTTCTTTTATGGTTTAAATTTGACACTGATTTTGGGATTTTGTTTTTTGATATTAACAGCTAATGCAATTTAGTAAACATGACCTCTAGAGTTAATCTATGTAACTTGAGTAACCAGGAAGCTTAGGGATTTATGGCCGGGTGTGCTCTTAAGTCTTCATCATGAAGAAGTCAATGGAAAGAGGCCTACTATGGTTTGAACCAATTCTTTAGAATCACGATGAAATCAGAATCTGAATTTCATAAAATTAAGGCTTTGGGAATAATGGTAATTTATTTAACCTGACAACTGTGACTACAATCCCAGAAATGCAGCTTTTGCTCTCCTTCTTTATTCTGTGGAATATAACATAATACTCTGATTTTCTTAATTTCTGGAGCCCTCGTGTGGAAGTTAATGCAGCATATAGGCCAAGAGGGTTTATAGAGCTATCAGCTAGACTGATAGGCAAATATCCAGAATATTCAGCTCTGCAATCCAGGGAAACTAGGCTAGTTGAGACCATTGCTTTACTCACTCACCTGTATCAAAAGAACCTAGAATTGTTTTTTTAGTGTTGTCTATTTTAAAGTCATTTAAAATAATCTACCCTGAGCAGCAAACAGAAAATGGAAGATAAGCAATTTTCAGATAATCAAGGTTTTATTATCCCAGATAATAGATCATGGCTCAAAGACCATGATTTTCCCAGATAATGAGCATTTACAGTAAATAGATCTTCAAATAAATACCCAGATAATAAAATGGTCACTGTCAGAAAGTTCTACATTTCTAGAGGAAATCGACGTATTATTGTGGGAAACTTAAAGAGGAACCATTACTTGAAACTACTGCACAGAGATCAACTATGATTTCCACAATATTCAATATGCAATCGAGTTTATACTTCAGTGGTAGCTAATAAATTTATAAACCCTCTATCTGTGAATTTTCAGTGACATTATCCGAACAGTACTGCTGAAAATTCTTACAGAGCCCCATGACAGTGTCTGGATAGTGCCAGGGCTGAACAAGAACAGAGCACAGGTGATCCACCTAAGGCTATGGATAGTCAGCGATAGCTGCTACTGTATCTGTGTAGCTAAATGGATACATTTAGGACAGCAAAAGGGGCTACCCTAAATCTATCCATATAGCTATACAGACAGTGGGTGGATACTGCCGGCTATCCTTATTGTGGTGATCACTATCAGTTCCGCCACTTCTACAGATAGCAGTGCTGAATATACAGAAAATATTCAAATGCTGCAGCTGCTGTGGGCATTTCAAAAAACGCTAACCTGATTATAACATGGTCAATTAAATTAATTTTACCGCAAGTACAAAGTACTTAATCTGGAAAGAGAAAAACATTGGTTTAAGGTGAGGCTAAATGTTAAATGATACAGTCGTTAATTACATATTAAGGGCCCTATGTACTAAACTGTGTAGACTTCACAAAAATCCACTACAGGCAAATGAAAACATGAAATACCTAGAAATGCACAAAAATGCTATAGTTCAGGTGTTTTGCCATATTTTTCATATGAAGTGCATTTTTGCAAAGTTACTTTGTCGTAGTAAACCCCCTCCTGTCCCGACAATTACTTATTCAAAAATGGTGCCAGCTGACCCCTAGTGGTAGTCTAGCAGTATTACCTCTAGGGGCTTAGCTAAAAAATGGAATTGTGGTAGACTGAATAATTTAGACAGACAACAAAATCCTAATAAAGAAACCTATCATACAAAAACATCACCCAGACATGTTCTGCAGAAATAAACACACATCAAAATCTAAGAATTCTTAAAAACTACAAATGATCTTTAGATACTACTTTTTATTTGTGAAAAGGGGATGGATCACGGACTGGCTTAACCATTAGAGAGACTAGGTAGTAGCCTAGGGCAGAAGCTTCTGGGGTGGGAAGGGTGGCTGCAATGAAAATAAACTATTAGGCTTTGATAGCTTCACAAACGCAGAAAGCACATGCTTTCACCTGTAGGGAGGGTGGTCAACTTTCAAACAGCCTATTTACCCAGTTAAATAATAGACATCTCTGGGGTAAGGGGGAGAAGGGCTAGAGGCCTGAAAGTTCACTGAGGGGGTGTAAGACTGAATGTTCAAAACATCCATCCCTTGCGCCAGCCCTGGATGGATCTTTAGGAATATATCTTTTTTAACTGAATCAATAACCTCTTTTCCTTTTACCTGATCCTCCTCCAAAATACTAGAGGACTAAAATGTTTTTAGCAATAAAACCAAATTACAAAATTCAAGGACTTCATCTAGTCCATTGCACAGTTAGGGGCCTATTTATTAAAGAGCTTTAGCTGTTAAAGTAACTGGTTAATGTATATTTTAGAGTGCAGTAATTGGCCATGGTGAATGCTAATGTGTAAGTTACCGGCTGCTCAAATGTTAACTGGCAGTCGTGAGCTACTGCGGAGAGTGTGTGGGTTAGGGGCAGAGTGTGGATGTGGAGAGCACATTGTGGTAAGTGTAGATATCATTAGCATGCACGCCTCATCAATATGGATATCGTTGGGTGCACCCAAATTAACTGCATATGCACTCAGATGTTAATTGTTGGGAACATGCTGGTCACACTCCCAACAGTTACCGCAGAGGCTATGCATATACCATGCACTAAAAACGAGCATTAAGTGCACATTCTTAATGGGATTTTGTAAAAGGACCACTAAGTGTTTAAGGGGATATTCAAAGCCATTTAGGTGGTTTGCAGCATTGCAAAGTGCCTAAGTGGTGCTCAGAGGGATATTCAGCAGCACTAACATGGTTAGTGCCCTCAATAGCCCCAGTTTTGCCCCCTAAGCATCTGGACGCTAGCCAGCTAGTTTTGGCAATGGAGCAGAGGTGGCACCTGGGGATAACCGGCTAGCCATGTTGTTCAGCTGCTAGTCATTTATCCTAAAGTGACTAAAGTTAAGTACTTGAAAGGCCCACCTATATTTATCTGCATTAGCTAACCAACCAGCAGCTGAATATCACCGCTAGCCGGTTAACTAATGCACTATTCTTGCCAACCCAGATATTCAATGCTAATGGCAGATATAGCCCCGGCTTTGAATATTTGGGTTCAAAGTTTAGCAGCAATGGCTAGCTGCTTTATCAGTGCTACCCACTGCCTTAATTAGGGCCAGCCCATCCACTAGGTGGGCTAGGGGGTCGTCTAGGGTGGTAGACCTCCAAGGACGGCATGGCACACATGGCCTGCCGTCGCCTTGTGCTGAACTATGCCGCTCCCACTGCTGCTAATTCTGGCGGCAGGGTCAGCTTGGCGGCAGTGGCAGGCCATGTGCTTTGGAACGCATGGGCTGCCGCTTCTAACTCCTCAAAGTTGTGTCGGACATCTTTGTTAGTGATATTGCGGAAGGGCTGTTGGGTAAGTTTTGCCCCTTTGTGGATGATACCAAAATCTGCAACAGAGTAGACACCCAGGAAGGTGTAGGTAACATAAGGAGGAATCTAGCTAAGCTTTAAGAATGGTCTAGAATTTGACAGATGAGATTTAATGCTAAAAAATGTAGGGTCATGCATCTGGACTGCATCAATCCTGTCCATGAAAGAAGAATTGGACCTAGGTGTGATTGTGTCTGACGATCTCAAAGTATCTAAACAGGTAGAAAAGGTGACAGCTAGAAGGATGCTTGGTTGCCTAGGGAGAGAAATGGCCAGCAGAAGAAAGAAGGTGATAGTGCCTCTGTATAAGTCTTTGGTGTGACCTCATTTAGAGATTTGTGTGCAGTTCTGGAGACCGTACCTTCCAAAGGATATAAATAGGTTGGAGTCAGTGCAGAGGGTGACTATTAAAATGGTTAATGGTCTTATAAAGCATATGAGGACAGACTTAAGGACCTTAATATGTATACTTTAGAGGAAAATGGGACAGAGGGATGTGAGTGAGACATTTAAATACCTCCGTGGCATAAATGCACAGGAGGCGAGCCTCTTTTAATTGAAAGAAAGCTCTTCTACGAGGGGACATAGGATGAGGGTGAAAGGGGATAGACTCAGGAGTAATATGCGGAAATATTTCTTTACAGAAAGAGTGGTAGATGTGTGGAATAGTCTCCCAGTGGAGGTGGTAGAGATGAGGACAGTAAATTCAAAAAAGCATCAGATGAACACAGAGGCTCTCTAAAGGAAAAAAAGAGGACTCTTGTAGTGGGTGATATGGAAGGGCAGACTAGAAAGGCTATGTGCTCTTTTTCTGTGGTCATGTTTCTATATTTCTAAGACCACCACTAGGGGGTCATAGGTACTATTTTGAAGCCAGGTACCATGGGACAGAAGCATTTGATAAACCATGAGATAACATGAAAAGCTTTACTCAACCAAACACCATAACTAAGAGATCTAAGTATAAATAGTACATGTGCTACAGAAAGTTATCCTAGGGGAGTATTTTCTTGAAAAAGAATAGAGTCACAGATAATTTAATTAACAGTAGAACAATAATCAAGTTATCTGCATGAGGACTCTTATAACACTATATAATTTTTCTTTATTTGAAATGTAACATTTTAGCTGTATGTATGCTCACTTGTATTTCAGACTTTTCAAACTAAAATGACCATGTACAGCATAAGATAGATGGTGTTTTCTGTCTTTTTAGCTTTCCCCATCTGCTGCATATAACTACGCCCCCCCCCCCACCCCATAAAAAACAAAAAACAAAAAGAATCTGATATGATGTCTGTGGCAAGTTAAAATGTTCAAAGTATTGCCAATTATATGAGCTGAGCTGAATGATTGCATATGATAGATTAGTTCACTCAGGTGCATGTTTACTAAACTGTGCTAACCACTAGCATGAGGTTCAGCATCCGGTGAGCACACTGCGTGAAGATTTAGTGCGACATCACATGCTAAAAATCCCACACTGAATGGTTTTAGCATGCAAATAGTTGGAGACAGGTTGGGATGGGGACATAATGTGGGCTTTGAGGATGCAATACAGTTAGCACAGGCCTTTGGGCCACTTGCTAACTATTTATTATTATTTATTTATTTACAGTTCTTTTATACCGCGCTATTTATCATCAGTGCGGTTTACAGTGAACGAAAATACTCACATAAAGCAACAAGCTGTCATGAGTTTACATATAACTATGATGGTGGAAGTTAGCATAGGTGCAACCACATGCCGGGGTGCCATTGTGCTGCGCATTAGCAATGTACCAGTGCCAGGGGAACGGTCCCTGAAGTTGGCACAGGCCTCCACAGTGCTTTCGCAGTGTGAGCACGTGCTAACAGTGCTCTTCTTAATAAATATGCCCCTCAGTGCAGGACAAAAAGATTATGAACTCACAATAGTGACAAGTTCATGGACAAAAAAGACAAAAAAAATGTTTGAATATATATAAAGCTCACACTAATCTGACCTGCTATTTCATTTCTAAAGGAAAAGATTTTTAAAAAAAAGACTAAATAATTTTATCATAAAGTGATATTACTTTACATAAGAATATGTGCAAACCTGTTAATACTCTGGTATGTACTGTAATTCAATCAAGGGCCATGCTTAATTAACTTTGAAAGTGTCATGTGCCAGTGTCACAGACTTTTCTTCTGCATGCCAAAGAAATGACTGCAGTGAAAACCAGAACTTCCTAATTGTCGCCAGAGTCCTTTACAGGTTATGCTTCTTAGGGTTAGAATTTCAGAGCAGGGATATGCATGACCGCATGACTAACTACTTATATGTCTCAAAGGTTAACAGTTGTAATTGTTAGATACTATTAGGTATTGTGGCAGTTAAAAAAAATATAGGTTGATAAATGGATATAGATATAGGGCCTGATATTCCAACCCTTAGGTGGTGGTAAGGCGACATAAAAGCGGTGTTATCCACGTAAGTGGTGCATATATGGGTATCCGGCATCCTCACTCAGCTGCCAACAGATGAATATTCAAGCAGTGCACATGGTGTAAACCTGATATCCACAGGTATGTAACAGGGTGTGATGGGAGTGTGGCCACTACCTGCCTGGTTAGCAAAGATATTCAGTGGTGCAGGGCACTGAGCCAAATGCCATAAACTGTGTATCTTTAGGCCAGGTTTTTGGGCGCATTTGGTCTGGTGATACACCAGTACATGCCGCACGGAGCAGCAGTAAAAATGGATATTAGCTGTACCTGTGGACAGGAACCACCCATGCAATGTGGGGCCTGCATATACTGCAATGGAGGTGAAGATGTCACCGACACGCCAGGGGACAGAAGCGGCAGCACAATGTGTATCACCAAAAGAAGTTATTGACCCAGCATGAGAGGCACAGATACCATCCTCCACAGATATACAGACCAAGGGTAATGACCCTGCAGCTGTTGGAGGAAGAGATATATCAATGCTCTCGGCTGGACAGTGACACCATAACAGAGTGTGTGAGATGCTGTGCAGGGAGTTGGAGCCAGCCACTGCCCAAAGCCATGCACTGCCAGTGGCTCTGAAGGTGACCACTGCACTGGGGTTCCTGGCCACAGGAAGCTTCCAGCATGTGGTGGTGCTACCACTAGCATCACCCAGTCTTCCACATGCCACTGTATTGATGCCCTCACCACTGTCCTGGTGAGAAGGATACAAACCTACATCAGTTTCCCCACCACACCTGAGCAAAGACAAGAGATGATGTAGGCATTTTATGATATAGCTGGCTTCCCATCTGTCATTGGTATCATTGACTGCACACATGTTGCACTGTGGACACCAGGTCAGGACCAGAGGGCATTCTCAAATCACCACAATTACAATTCCATGAATATGCAAGTGGTAGTCAATGTCCACATGCTCATTACTGATGTATGTGCCCATTTCCTGGACTCCTGCCATGATGCCTTCATCCTGTTACAGTCTGGCCTGGGCCAAGCAGCAGCCACAGGAGACCTTTGAGATGAATTATTACTTCATAAGTGGACACAGCTGTCAGCAAATGTGATATAAATGCATCATGTAACTATGTGGGGAATCACCCCAGAATGGTGCACAGTAGAGTGGGCACATATCTGATATGCCTCAACACAGGTGAATAGTCAGACATGAGATTTGAATGGCCAGGATGAGGGGCTGAATATTAGTGATGCTGTCACAGCGGGAACACATCTGAACAGTAGTAGGAGACCCCAATGGAGAAAAGCAGGCCAGAGGTGGCAAAGCCTCAGAATGCATTGAAGCAGTACATCTTAGAGACACAGCAAGAGTCTGGACAGCAGCCAAGCAATGACATGCTGCACACAGGTCTGCAGGAAATGTCATCAGAATACACTGCCTCATGTCATAGTTGTGTGACAGGCACCATATATATGTCCACCACCCATCCACCCCTCCAGCCCCAACACACCTGGCACAGTTGCTGTACTGATGTGTGCCTGTTCCCCTGCACCCACAGGTAACAGTGGATATCCTCTCCGACCATGGCTATGGACACAGTGACACACAATTTTTGGGCACTGGAGTGCTACATGTGGGGGACAGGGAAGTGCAAAAGAGCTATGGCCCTATAGAGGAGGTACATGACATGCTACATAGGCGACTGACCAGGGAGGCCAAGAAGACTGCATGATGGAGCACAGCCCATGGTCCCCAACAATACTACTGAGCTGTGGCAGGGGGCTGCAAAACCAATAACCTTGTTGATGCCCCAGAACCCTGGAGGCACCTCTGGGGCATGTTAGGGCTGCAGTCAGGTGCCATGTGCCCTGGGCCCCTGCCTTGCCTCTCACATTACTGCACCTTGTTTCCTGACATGTGTGTAGGGGAATATCATTGTACTGAAGCTCCCATCCAGTGGCCCATGCCTAGGTCCTCTCACAACCCTGTCATTCATACAGGGACAGATCCTGTGGTCAGGCATCTATGTCATGCCCCAGCCATGTACAGGCAGAAGTACCTACCCTCAGTAGATGCTGTCTGGCAATAGCCCCTTGAATGCTGATTTGGCATTGAGGACACAGCCATTGCCTATAGCAGGGCCCAGGTAGGCATGCCATGATGACTGGCTAGTCTGCCCCACAGCACCAGGAAGTCATGTGACCTACATGAGCAATCACGTGGCTCTCCCATGCTGTGTGCCTGCTCCCATCCCATTATCCATTGCATGAATGCCTCACATTGCATACATGGGCATACACACTGCATACATGGGCATACACACTGCATACATGGGCATACACACTGCATACATGGGCATACACACATATGTTACTTGATGCCTGTGCACAGGCTCCAACAGGCATTGTCCATGCTCTCAACTGTGTTGCAGTACACCCACATCCAGGTATGTGTGCGATAACACACTTACCAAAATGTGCAGGTCCCATCAACAGACTGACATCTCACCAGACTACACCTGTACCTGGCTTACAGCATACTCCATTTCCTTACCTCCCCAGTCCATACTAGAAGGTGTCCCTCAGTCTTGCCACCGTGGGGCTGCTGGCCTAGCCACCACCTTGGCCTATGCCCTCAATATACCATGTGCTCACATTCAGGCCCCAACACCGGAACAGCAGCCATCACAGGTCCTGACCTGTACAGTGCAAATCAATATCCGTCACTCCAGCACTACCCCAATGTTCCAGTCACCCGCCTATGTTGCAGGAGCAATGACGACACTGTGAGTTACACTAAATGGACTTTATTAGCAGAAAACAACACCCTGCCTTCCCATTTCCATCCCTCCCACCATTAGCCCTGCCAACTTCACCCCTTCCCAACTTTCCCACACATGCCACCCCAACCCTTCCTTAGATACATCTAGGGCCCCAGAAGCTGTGGCTGTGGCTCTGCAGGGCCTAGGGTACATCCTGTAACCCTGTGCAGATGCTCCCTGCAGACTCCACTATTGCCCCCCTCAGGAGCCACAGCTCGTCCACCAGAATGGCTTCACCACCACTAGCTCCTGAGGGGGGGGGGGGCAATGAGATGCCTGTGGCAGAGCCTGCAGGGGACATAGGTTGGGCCTGTTCATACAGGAAGCCCTGGGTGTCAGCAAAGTCTCCAAGACTACCAGACACCACCCATGATGGCATGTGTTGGCGCGGGGGGGGGGGGGTGCATGAAGGTCTGCTCATGCACAGGAGGCTCTGCTGACGTCCCATGCTTCTCCTGGACGTCCTCATTGATGGCCACAGCAGGTCTGGCTGTGGCCCTTGACACAATCAGGATGTGTGTGTGCCTGCTTCTGCAGACCCACCCTCTTCTCCAGCATCCATCGCTGGCCCAGTTTTGTAGACCTAGGGCAACACCTCCCATGGCACACATCCCAACACCTCCTCAGCCTTGGCAGCCTCCTCCTCCTCCTCCATGTCCTCCTCCTCCTACTCCTTTTCTGAGTCCTCTTCCTCCTTAATGATATCCCCCTCCACTTCCTCCTCCACTTCCCCTGTCTCCACTTTCTCTGCCACTGCCTCCAGAGCCTCCAGTGTATCATGCTGGTTCCCCTGCACTCCCTCCTTCTCTTCTTCTGACACCTCTTCCTCCACTGCCATCTCTGGTTGCTCCTTGGCAGCCTCCTCCTCCTCCCTCTCAGAGGTGCTGGCTGTTGGGAGGATTCGGGTGTGGTGGTAGTGCTGGTGCTTCAACTGGAGCTTGCTGCCTCCAGGAATGCTCCTGCAGGTAGTGGGTGTGGCTGGGGATGCTGCCTGGCTTCTTTCCTTGGCCCCTCCTTATCTTCCCTGCTTGTGAAGAGAGGGACAGTGGGCCATACTATGGTGTAACATTGGCCTTGCAGGTGATGGACAGAGCTGACAGACTGGCACACACAATGGTAACAGTACATTCACATTCCATGGAGCAGCAACAAATCCACACATGCTCAGTTAGCAACATATCTGCTGTTAGCCACATGTTGAGGCCATACATGTCATCATTTGCCATATTTCCTGGGGGATGTGTACCATGCCATGCGGCTGCCTTATCTGTGGCTGCTGCCACCTCCTCCCTCAGGAGCTGAATGAGCTTGAGAGTCTGGCGCACTCCAAAGTGACCGTGGGAGAGAGATATGTGATCAGATCTGAGCCCTTCAGTGCCCACATTGACACTCTACTGCTGCCACTTACAAAACTGTTCCCAGGGCCCCTCTCTACCCTTGCAGGAGTGTCATGTGTGCCCAGTCACAATGGGAATTTCAACATGTGTTACTACATTGACCTCTGTGAGCCCCCTACCAGGGTTCCCAATACCCCTGTGTACAACCGGTGTGATGGTACTGCTCCCTGAGCAGGCCATCTTCAGGTTTTTCACACTGCATCTCAAATCTGGGACAAGTGTTCAGATATTGGTCTCTTGCAGAGCACATGTTGCTGCTCAATATGGGTTTCTGTAGTGTATGCCACTACATGTGGGCCTTCATGCTGTCACTATCATGTCTATATCACCTGTATCCTTTCCCAGTCCTCCATGCAACAGCACAATGTGGCTGCCAACTTGACCCTGCATATGCTTCCTCACATACCTGTCTTTCTTACAGCCCCTCCAAATGCCCTCAATGCCCCACTCCATGCCTTTTGCCTTCACTTTTACATCTCTTCATCTTTTTCCCCAACCTGCACCCCACTCTGTCCCATCCCTTCTCATTCATGCCTGTTTACACCATCCCCCTCACTCTGCTACCCAGCCCCTCCTTCCCTCTCTTCCACTCTCCCAACCCCCTTGTCCTCCCTGTCTCGTTCCCACCCATTCTGTACCTCCCTCTTTTGATCCCACTGTCACCATCTGTCATGTGGCACCACTCTTGGAGCTGTGCTGTGCTGTTTGTTGGGTTACATTGTTGCACAGAGTCACCTAATCATACTGTACATCATGTTCTAGCTCTGGAACAGGTGGTGATAAGTGGGGAACATGAACTTAGGTGAATGGCCAGGTGCAGGTGCTTCAGCTCCCAGTCTTGTGCTAGCAGAAGGGGCATATCCTATAGCTGTGCAAGCAATGAATATTTGCAACATGATTTCCCTGCTGTTTACTTCTATATTCTGTGCATGTTCATAGCCAGCAGCATTATGCACTCATTGTGTTTCGCCAGTTGCACCAGGCCATAGGACATTTGGTACAGTAACATGGTGACACCCCCACAAAAGGTTGGGCCTGTAGTGTCCCCTGGGGTACAGCCCCCCCCCCCCCCATCTGAGGACAATTCTAGCTAGGGCCTTGGCCTCTGTGGGGCTAAAGTTGCCTGCTTTCCTTGCTGCCATGGTGCTGCTGTGTATCTGCCCAGCCAGAGGGGGCTCCTGCATGAACAGTACGTGTTCGCACATGTGATATCATAAGTGGTTATGGGCTTATAGTGGCGGCCGCTACTACACCCGGCTATCCACTAGTGGGAAATTTTCTATGGTATGCAGTTATTGTGCCACTATACAAGTATGATGGGATATTGACCTTGCCCACCTTTCCATCACTGAACAGTTATGGACTCCCATTGCACCCTGCCTTCTTATCATGTATTTTGCATTTATCTCCACCTTGCACGGGTATGTTGAATATCAGCAATTGCTTCCCGTATGTGTACTTTGATTAGGCCGCCAACTCTGGATCTCCCATATCTAACCATTTTCCATCCATGCTTGCGTGTCCGACGGCCAACTGGCGATTCATGCCCATTGCTGTGTGGATCTCTTTAGCTAGTTATAAGCTCCTTCTATGTCTCTTGCAATATCGGGCCCATAGATATTAAAATATTAATGTTTGGATTGCTATAAAAGAGGGCAACATGCTTTTGTTAACTATTTAAGGAATGATCAACGGTATATAACATTTTAAAGATTATGCTTGTTCTGATCTTGACATTTGAACCTTTTAAGTGTGACAACCCACTGGACCATTTACACAAATAGAAAATCAATAGCAGTATGAATAATAAAAGTACAATTTCTGTCTACTATGACTTCATTGTAAGAAAAATGAGAGGGGATATGATAGAAGTTTATAAACTTATCAGTAAGGTGGAATGGTTAAATAGGGAACATTAACTTTTCAAAAAAACACAAAAAGAAGAGGACACTCTATAAAACTGATGAATAACAGTCTACAAACAAATCATAGAAAGTTGTTTTTTCCATGCAGCGTATAATTAAGCTGTACAGTCTTTTGCTGGAGGAGGTAGTCAAGACAACGAACATACCAGGTTTCAAAAGAGGTTTGGGCAGCTTCCTGGTGAAAATGTCCATAACAAATTATTAGACTGGGGAGAGGCATAGCTCTTCCCTGGAAACGAGCTAGGAGAAATGGATCTCTTTTTCAGTTCTGCCAGGTACTTATGACCCAGACTGGCCAAAGTTGTAGACAGGATGTTGGACTCAGTGGATCTTGACTTGACTCAGCACAGCTTTTCTTATGCCTTTATGTTCTTATAGGATCTTTCTTGGCAGATTTGACTTGCTGTCTTCACAATCTTTCCTCCAATAGAATAATATCAGGTTGCCTTTCATAAACTCTAGGTGGCACTTCATCAAGTAACAGGTGTTTACCTTAAAAAGTACATGTATTTTTAGGGGTCACGTCAAGATGACGGTTTGCTAGGTTGGTTTGAGGCAGCCATGTTCTTAATGGGAAAGAAGCGCAAAGCTAAGGGGGATCTGCAGCCCTCACAGGCCCCCACTGCTTCTACACCAGTTTCTTCAAGTAGTGCAGGCCCTTTGGATACTTATCTTACTCATCTGCAGGGCCGGATTTGCCTATACGCCACGTACGCCGTGGCGTAGGGCCCACAGCTGGCAAGGGCCCACCGGAGGGCTTTAGAGGGAGCCGGGGAAGCCCGCGCGAGGCCCCGGCTCCCTCTGTACAGCCGCCAGCGTGAAGAGCCTTTTCCTTCACGCTGGCGGCTGTTTCTGTGAAGCTGCGAATGCTGGGAAAGGTTAAAGGGCAACCTTTAACCTTTCCCAGCATTCGCGGCTTCACAGAAACAGCCGCCAGCGTGAAGGAAAAGGCTCTTCACGCTGGCGGCTGTACAGAGGGAGCCGGGGCCTCGCGCGGGCTTCCCCAGCTCCCTCTGAAGCCCCTCAGACAGCCGCAATGCTGTCCGGGGGGGCCAGGACTGCACGGGGGGGCCCAGGACTGCAAGGGGGCACGGGGGGGGCCCAGGACTGCACGGGGGGGCCCAGGACTGCACGGGGGCACGGGGGGGCCCACTCCGGCATGGGGGCACGGGGGGGGGCCCAGGACTCCACAGGGGGGCCCAGGACTGCACGGGGGCACGGGGGGGGGCCCGGGACTCAACGGGGCCACGGGGGGCCCAGGGTGGCACGGGGGGGCCCAGGACTGCACGGGGGCACGGGGGGGGACATGGGGGGCCCCAGGACTGCACGGGGGGGGGCCCAGGACTGCACGGGGGAGGGCCCCACAATTTTTCTTGGCGTAGGGCCTCACTCTAGCTAAATCCGGCCCTGCTCATCTGCCATGGTCTCTGGCTTCAGGGGAGGTTACTTCGCTTGCAGATACTTCGGGGCTGGGCAGCCTGGCTCTGCGTTGGAGTTGCGCAGAAAGCAGCGTGTCTTCAGTAGTCTCCTGGTGAATGCCTGCTGCCTCGACTCTGGCTGGAAGTGCCGGAGCCATTAGAGCAGCGAGGGCCTGGCACAGGAGTGTTTGGTGCAGTGAGTGGCTTTGCCCCCAGAACAACTTCAACACACTCAGGCTGTGGTGTAAGAAGGTGGAAGCCAATCCCAGGATCAAGCTATGGAGCTGTGAGGAGATGGTGAGTCTGCAGGAACAGAGGCGCAAGCACATCAAGCTGGTGAAGTTTTGTCTTTTACTATTGAGAGTCCAGAGAACTTTACATTAGAGACTACATGGTCAGCCATTGTATTTTATTTATTTTATTTATTTTATTTATTACAGGCTCTTATATACCGCTCTATTTAGTATCAGCGCGGTTCACAATATAAACAATAGACCAGAACAACAAACTGTTTGGTTTTACATAGAACAGGTACTAGAACTTGGATAAAACATAGGGAAAATTGTTAACTGAAACTAACGCTGGGGGAAGCTATACTACCTAGTTCTTCTCTTGCATTGAAAGTCAACATGAATTCAACCCATATTGAACAGCTTTTCTAATATAGTTGAGACAACTTAAACTGAGATATTAGAAGCATGACTTACGTTGCTGTCCCTTGAAAGTCAGTCTGAACTTTTTATTAAGAACTTTGCTATGGTGAACTCTAAGTTAGAGCATCTTGAGAATATGTCTAGGGCAAATAATCTTCAGTTAATTAATTTTCCACTTGTTAATGCCTCAATGAGAGATATGTATAATGAATATCTGGTGGATATATTGGCAATTCCATGAGCCTCACTCCCACCTGTAATGAAAATGTTTTATCTTCCTAAAGGTAGGAGAGTAGCTCAATACGGTGATATTGTGAATATAACTGATATGCTATAATCTTTGTGGGAAGATCCTACGGTCCCTGATACTTTGCTGGTGACATTTGCCCTTTTGTCAGATTAAGAGTAGCTGTTAAGGCTCTTTTTCTGCAAAAGGAATCTTTTGTTTCAAGGGTTTCCAAATAAATATATTTTTCCCTTCTTGGTGAAAACTACCCTGTGTTGCTGCAGATATTTTCTTCTGCTGCGTCCAGGGGTTTTGCCGCTGGGAGGACTTTTTTTCCTTAAACATCCTTGTAAATGCCTGATGAAATACCAAGCAGTGCTTATGTTTTTTATGAGCCCTCCCAGCTGTTAGTCTTTGTGAATGCAAGATAACCTAAAGCCTCTATTGACTCCACGCTAATGTGCCATGATTTAATGTATGCCAGAAGCTTCACCTAGCTCAATTAGTTGTAACCTTTTGATGTTTTTTCTTATGACTAAACCCACCCCATTCCTCCTTTTTTGTTGTGGGCTAGGGTGAGCGGACAGTTACTGTTGCTTTTTGTGCTTAAAATAGCTTTCTTAATTGTATTTGTTTATTCTGCTGTTTGGCTCTATTCTGCACAAGGATGTTTTTGTAGCTTTCTTGGATATAAGTGAAAATTGCATAAAGAGAAAAAAAAAAGTACATGCATTTCAGGCCACACAAACCTTGTTAACTATGAAACACAAACATTGTCTTTGAAGAATGTCTAGTCAATACTGAAGAATAAAGGAAAAATATTTATATATATATCTCGAAATAACTCCATAGCCCTGATGCAGAAGATAAAATGAGTTACATCGAAGCACAATAGTGTGGCCCATGCAGAGATTGTTGTGGCAAGAGATCAGTTGGATAAGATACAGTTAATGATGACAGCTGATTCGTAGCGGCTTTCAGTTTAAAGTCTGACAAAAATTCACAAGTGATAGGAAGCACGTTTGGTTACATATGGAATATATTGATTATCAGGAGTTGTGTATCACTGCATGTACAAGCATAGGGGTCAATACAGAAATGCTGAGCTAGAGCCCGGCAATAAAGCTTTAGCGCAATTTATCCTAACACAGTTTTAGCACAGTTTTGCGCAGCCATGCTGTAAGCAAAGAGCATGCAAATGAGCTGTGCACAAAAAGTCTGTGCTAAAACTGGAAAGCAAGCCAAGCACATGTGCCCCCAGGTATCTGCCTTAGGAGCATCTATATCTTGTGCACATATGCTGGAATGCTATGTAGCGCAGAAGAGCTATATCATTCCACTGAGAAGTTCTGCTCAGAATAATATCAGTGTCTTTGAACATCGATACTATTCTGAGCAGAACGTCGGAGCAGAATGATAGCTCTTATGTGCCACATAGTGCTCCAGCACATGAATAGGTGATGAGAGAGTGACCAGGTTGTAAATATTTATAGTTTACATTGTGATAGAAAGCCCATGTTTTTATTATGCCCTGTCTGGTCTGATTGAAATGGTCTTATCATCTTACACCCGCTGATCACCCATACATCTCTCCCACTTCATCCCCCGCCTGCCCTCTTCCCCTGAAACTGTCAATGGAATGCTTTTGTAATTCACGGCCCCAGAGTTGGTTCAAGGTGCTTGCACCCTAGGCAAATCTTAAGCTTTACAGCACTCTTGGCTGCAAAATCTATTGTTTAGCTTTGAATGTCCTGCTCTTTGGAGCCGCCCCCTACCCCAGAAGTTGCCACCTTAGACAACTGCCTAGTTTGCTTGATGGTTGGACCGGCCTTGCATCCATTGCTCATACTGTCTTGACCTTAGGAAGATTTTAACCTTTGATAGCTAGTCCAAAAATATATTAAATTGCTCTAATAAAAATATATCATATATGTTCCTTTTGTGTTTCTCGTTGTATTTAAATACCAAGCAATCACACTACTTTATCCAAGATAGAATATACCACATATAGTTGTATTAGAAAACAGATGAACAAACTGACCAAAAAGGAAACAAAGATAATGTACTGCAAAAAGAACAACATCATCCCTAAAGGACTCAAGATCAAAACCCCTCTGGCTACAACTTACAACTCTGACCATGCAGAAAAAAATCTGCAAACGCACTAGTCAGAAGCTGAGAAATGAATTTATATACCTGCTCTACAAAAAAGAGCTGATAAATAAATTCATTTCTCAGTTTCTCACTAGGAAAAAAAGAAAATGATAAAATCCCTGAAAGAAGAAATCATACAGAATATAGTAGTGGTAAATCCCTACCTTGTGAACCAGTTCAAGGAGGAAAAGCAAAGAATCCAAGGAGAAAAAAACTAAGAAAACCGGAAAAAGCAACAGCTCATCTCTGACCATTAAAGCAATACCTAATGGAAGAACCCCAAATCACCTGAACAGAACTTTCAGTCTCTGAGGTATTTGAAGATCAAATATCGAGTACAGCAGGGGAACATGACAGAGAGCAGATCCCCTACAGACAAATTCCTACTGACCACAATTACGAAAGTGCAATCAAATGAGGATAATTAACCTCCCTAACTACCATCACAATATGAGATCTACATACTATCTAAGGGACTTTCATTTTGTCCTTCCAGTAAACTTGATGAAATTCAATTATACTCATATCTTGAATTTTTTAGAAAAAGATTGAAAGTATACACTATTTCCACAAATGAAGTAATACCTCTAACAGAATGGATTACAATATCAAACAAAAGAATACATATTTCACCCTGTAAGATGGACAAAGCAATAAATTAGACAACTACACAGAGTTTCAGATACAGGGTGAAACCACAATTCTCCAGCAAACAAAATAAATTTCTGTACAACCTCTGTCCACTAGAAACAGCTGCCAAAACAAACTTACAAAATGATCAAAACATTATCATCCAGCCTGCAGATAAAGGAGGCACTTAGTAATCATGGATACACAAAGTACAAACTTAGATTTGTAAATCCACTGGCGAAGGAGAAATAGCTACTGTACCTGAATGTACCTCACCTTGATCATCTACTGGAAAGGCACCAGCTAAATACTAATAAATATAATAAATAAATAAGACATAAAAGAAGGACAAAGACATCTCTCATACAGTACATACTGCAAGAAAGTAACTGAGGAACTGATAAAAAGCTGGATGCAAGGAAGCTGGCAAATGCAATGTGTGCCTTCAAGTCAGTGCTGACCCCTGCGACCCAGCAGCTCCTGGGTTTTCTTGGCAGTGTGAAAAAAAGTAGATTGCTAGGTCTTTCTTCTGAGGCAATGGACAGTTAAGTGACTTACCCAAGGCCACAAGGAGTGCTAGTAGGACTGAAACCCTGGCTTCTTGGTTACCAAGCCAGTGCTCTAACCACTAGGCTACTCTTCCATTCCAAGGGCATAATGATAAAGGAGAACAATTGCAGAATGGCATTGGCTATAGAGGTGTTAGTTCCAAGTGACTATTCTGTGAATTGCATTGAGAGAGAGAGAGGATCTTCAAATACCAAGAAGTGCAGTCAGATACCAAGAAAATGTGGCAGAAAGATATCAAGTTATTTCCCATTGTGTTGGGTGTCAGAGGCTTGATTATGAAGAATTTCCAAGCACACCTTGATAAATTACCCATACATGTTTCATCTTACGAACTCCAGAAGGAAGCTCTCTTTGGCACAATGCAAGTACTACGGTGAGAGTTAGCAGTAAATTTAAGAGACTGAGATCACACTCCACATACCCTGGCTTAGAAATGAGGTTCATGACTGTCATAGTGTGTGCAATTGAAGAAATTGCCCCGAGTATACAAAGCAAATAAAAAAATCTTATAAAGACCTTTCCAAAACAAGTACAGTCACATCAGAAAAAACTCACATCAACCAATCCATCTGTGGACATGTTCTACATGATACTCAAAATCCACAAACCTAGAAATCCTAGCAGATCAGGTATTGGCAAACTCACAGAGGAAATATTTGGATTTGTAGAGAGAATTCTCAATCCACTAGTACACAGAACACATAACCTCATACACGACACCACAGACTTTCTGAACAAGCTACAAAACATCGAACAACTACCGCCAGGCACTCTCCTAGTCACAATGGCTGTGGAATTGTTATGCAGCGATATTCGCCATATAGATGGAATAACCTCATGTGACAAATTTCTGAAGGCATCTACCCTGGACCCCCAATACACATCAGAAACTATTCAAAGTATCACAAAACATATCTGATTATTTGAAGTACTTGTCACTTAAGAATACAAGCAATAGGCCCAGGAGAACATGCACACAAAACATTTTTTCTATCCCATCTCTAAAGCTAAAAGCAGCCAGGCTGCCTGCGCCCACGCTTTCTCACTTTATACATCCACTATGCATTCGAGCTATCTCAGAATTTTCAGAATTTTGTAAAAAACTCAAAACATAACTATTCCTTGAGCACTTTGGAGAAACAACTTATAACACAGCTCACATATAAATGCTTACACCTATACAATTAATGCACATTTAATCCTCTTAAGTTGTAATCTGCTCTATAAATTCAATGTAAAATCTACAATTCCAGTACATTTTGTTCCATATACGAGGTGTGACAAAAAAGAAATGAGACTGTGGCAGTCACGCCCATGACTCAATGCCAATTGGATAACTGCTTATGTCACTGTGCTGTGCAACATCTCACCACTATTCTATAATATTTTTCATTTCTCTCACTCTGTTTTTCTTTTTCAGGTTTTTTTGTGGTACACTGCTCCATCACTTTGTCTTGCAACTGGAGGTGGCAAAAAAATGGAGCAAAGAATCAACTTGAAATTTCTGGTTAAGTTGGAGAAGGGCCCAACTGAGTGTCTCCAATTTCTCCAAAAAGCTTATGGAGAAGATGCAATGTCAAGGCCGCGAGTCTTTGAGTGGCACAAATGCTTCAAAACTGGTCACGAAGAGGTGGAGGATGACCCCAAATCAGGTCAACCTTCCACGACAAAGACAGCTTAGAACATTGACAGAGTGAACCAGCTGGTGCGGAGTGATTGAAGATTGACAGTGCAGATGATAGCTGAGGAGCTCAGCCTGAACAGGGAGTCAATGCGGACCATCTTGGTGCAGGAGCTGGGGATGCGGAAGGTGTGCGCCAAGATGGTGCCCAAGCTTTTATCGGATGACTAGACGGAGCACCGGGCCAATGTTTGTCGAGACTTGCTAGAGAAGATCGGAGAAGATCCAGGGTTTGTTGGCCGAGTCATCACAGGAGACAAGACTTGGGTCTTCCACTACGACCCTGAAAGCAAGAAACTGTTACCCAGACCCAAGAAGGTGCACATGTCCAAATCAAGGATCAAGGTCATGCTGATCGCATTCTTCGACCAGAAGAGAGTGGTCCATCATGAGTTTGTGCCTGAGGGTCAGAAAGTCAACCGCACACACCGCGCTCAGTGTGAGGCAGTTCTTGGCCAACAAACTGATCACAGCTCTCAACCACCTTCCTTATTCCCCAGATCTCGCACCGTGTAACTTCTGGCTCTTCCCCAGACTGAAGACTGTGCTCAAAGGAACTCATTTTGCCTCTGTAGAAGAGATCAAGGCTACTGTGACGAGGGAGCTGAGGGACCTCAAGGAGGAGGACTTTACTGAGTGCTTCCATACGTGACAGAAGCGAATGCAGAAGTGCATTAACTCTGGGGTGATTAATTTGAAGGGAACAATGCGTAATTTCTCTGTAGATTTTGTAATAAAACATTTATGGGACAGTCTAATTTTTTTTTGTCACACCTCGTATACTCCTACAGTTTAATGTTACTTGTATAATTTAATGTTAACTGCATAGTCTGATATTAATTATAAGCACTTTGGGGTATGTTTATTAAACTGTGTTAAAGGAGCAAGTGTTCCGTTAGCACACATTAACGGGGTATTCGCACAGTTAACACGCACTAGTGTGCCATTAGTGTGCATTAACTCCGGTTTAGCATGCGCTAACAGGATCGGCAGCATAAAGTGCCCTATGGACAGAGAGTAGGTGGAGAGTAGGGTGTCAATGGGCAGGGAGTGGGCGGGAACAAGGCCCTGCTCCCTTAACAATGGCACGTTAACACCAGGAACCTTACTGCATATCAAATCCTATCAGTAAGGGTGCATTTTGAGGAGAGAGAGCCTATTTAAACGTCTCCAATGTGCTGCATAGACAGGTTTGCCCAAGAAAGTGATAGTAGTGCTCTATTAGCAGCAACAGCATAGTGCCCAAGTATGAAAGGGCACTATGCTAATGGTGCAAATGGGGCAAAGGAGGGTGCATGTGGAACATGCACAGGGTGGACCAAGCAGTTGCCTAAGTGGCACATAAGCACATAGGACCTGAAAATATACCAGACTGTGTCAGACCAAATATCCTGTGTCCAACAGTGGCCAATCTAGGTCACAGGTACCTAGCAGTTTCCCCAAAAGACACATAGGATCCACAATGCTTGTAATGGGGCAAGCAGTGCATATCCCAGATCCTCTTTAACAATGGCTTATGGACCCTCACCAGGAACCTGTCGAAATATTTTTTAAACCCAGTTACACTAACAGCCTTCACTACATCCTCCGTTCAGGGTTTGATAATGCGTTAACTGAAAAAATATCTTCACCTAGTAGTCCTAAATGGGTTACACTGTAGCCGCATTGCATGTCCCCTAGTTTTTCTACATTCTGACGGCATAAACAAATCGACCTACGTTTACCCGTTCCACTCCAGGCAATATTTTCTAGACCTCTAACATAACACCTTTCAGCCATCTCTTCCCCAGGTTGAAGAGACATAATATTAGCAGGCGATGATGGGGTGCCTGGAGAGGCAGATGGTTGTGAGGGGGGTGATTGGCCGTCCATGTATGCCTCTTCCCACCCCCCCCACTGGACCCTTGCACTAGGCACCCGCCTACCCCCCATGTTGGCTGGCCTGGGGCTGCACACCACCAACACTGACAGCACATGGGCATGTCAGCATGGCGTAGGGAGTGTTGGCAGAGGGGGCAGTGCCTGCCTGCAGCAGACCAAAGCCGTGCCCTGATCCAGTGCGTCATACGCAGTGCAACATGTGCCAAGGTCCATCTGATGGAAAGCATGTCAGCCGCAGGGGTTGTTGTAACCCTGTGGCACACTACACAGAGTTGGTGTGTATAGGAGTAAAGGGTCCCAGGTTCAGGTCCTGGCTGTGTCTCATGCAACGTATGTCCCCGTGGCTATATTTTATCCCACAGTGTAGGTATAACACCAACATGTGCAACCCCCACTGAATGGGTAAACAAGGGTACAAATACTCACACAGACAAGCTCCACTATCCTCAACTGGATGTAGAATCAGGCTGACAGCACCGACACACTGAGAGGCCATTAACATTCGAGCATACTACTAGCCCCTGCACAATGAGTACACCTTAACAATGCCTGAGCTGAGATTGGGACCAGAGTGGCAGGCAGGAAGGCCAACCATCCCCATTTTGCACAGTGCATCAATATGAGTGCGTGTATGTCTATCCATTGTTTTGTGGTTTTCTACTCCTCACTGAGCCTCCAGTGCCTAAGCTGTTTCCAGCATTAGCCTGCAAATGTGCATGATGAGGAGCAAAGTATTGTGGGTATGGCCCGAACAGGGTGGATTGGCCAGGATGCTTCTGCATCGGGGGTAGGACAATAACTGGGACATTGTAGTGCCCGACTGCCACCTGCATGGAGTGGATGGCCACATTGTGTCATACTGGGAGGGCACTCTCACTCTGAACGAGCAGTGACCGTGGCATGGCTATGTATCCACATAGTGCTATACAGTGTCTGGTTTTAATGATATGAGTATGCTTTCTCTCCTGGGGATCTGATCACTTAACCAACTGCTGGGTGTCCATGATTATTTTATGCATATGCAATGCATACTGGTCAGCAGAATGTCTGTTGCTGGTATGTGCATGGCTGGGGCATCCACTGGTGGGCAGCAGGAACTTGCTGCGGGTGAATGTCAGACCTAGGCAGTTGGGAGGTGAGGTGTTCCTGGCCTACTCACAGTATTATTAGTAGGGCCAGTTGGACCCTAGTAACAAGCTCATATGGGTCTAGGGGGACCCTTTCCCCGGTAGTCGACAGCCATGGCTTCAGCATTGTAACATTGGGTACTGCAAAGCACTATTCTAGGTGGGTCAGGATCCAACAGGGCCAGATGTGACTGGCGCATACAGCATGACCCAAAGTGACTAGCATAATCACACTGCAGACAGTACTTGCCACACACTGGTGGTGATAGGGATCTACAGCAGACAGTGTCTCTAGCACTGCAGGTACAGGGGACCTGGTGCTGGGTGCCCATCCTCACCCTCAGGATGACCGCAGAAACTGCTCAGTAGCATGGTTTGTTGCTGCTCTGTGCTTGTATCACACACTGGTGATGGGTATGTGCATTCTCCATTCTCCATTTCGTGATCAGCTGTAGACTGCTGTTCTGCATGTGCACTGCATCATGGGTACTGGTGGGGCTACCCTATACCAGCACACAGCACGGACATTTTAGGCGGTGACCTTCAGTCTCTTTGTATCCAGCCATTGCTGTGCAGAGAGGTATGGAAGTGTAGCCTATTGGTTAGTTCAGGGTCTTCATAAGCATGGGACAGGGGTTCGATTTCTACCTGTTCTTTTTGTGACTGTGCTACTCAGATCATTTTCATGCTTGTAACAATCAGGGCTCTGCATATCTGTGCTCCCAGCCCATACCACCCTCTCCTCAGCCACCATCTATCCTTCAGCCATCTATCTGCCTCTGTCAGGTGTGTATATTCCTGTTTTGCGGTCCAACACAGAAGCATAAAACCACATGATACGCAAGATACCCAGTCCAGGCGTAGTAAAAAGAAAAGGACAAATACTATATTGAATTTTGTACAGGGATATAATAGCCAAGCCGACCTGACACAGGGCATGTTTTGGTTATGCCTTCATCAGGGGTGTTCTTGGCATACAATAGCAAATGGAAAAATCCTATATCGATTATAACCCCATGTAGTGTCTTGTAGGCCGAAATGCAGCACCACTTCAGCTCACTCTGTTCCTAGGAGCGGTGTTTGCAATATGCCAGTCTTTTCATGGCCAAACTGGAAGATACATTTTTGAACAAATATCAGACTAAACCCTTTAAATATTACCAGTATATCAATGATAATTTTATGATTTGGATTGAGAGGGAGGGGTGATCAAATTTTCAGATGACATAAAATTATTCAAAGTCGTTAAAACACAAGAGGATTGTAAAAAAAATGCAAGAGGACCTTGATAAATTGGGAGACTGGGCATTCAAATGGAAGATGACATTTAATGTGGACAAGTGCAAAGTTATGCACTTAGAGAAGAACAATCTAAACTACAGTTAACACGATGCAAGGTTCCACATTAGGAACCACCACCCAGGAAAAAGATATAGGCATGGATAATACATTGATACTCTGTCCAGCCTGCAGCGGCAGCCAAGAAAGCAAGTAGAATGCTAGGAATCATAAAGAAAGGAATGGAGAATTAAACAAAGGATATTATAATGCCTTTGTATCGCTCCATGGTGCGACCACACCTTGAATATTGCGTGCAGTTCTGGTCACTGTATCTTAAAAAGGATATAGAAGAATTAGAAAAAGTACAGAGAAGAGCAATAAAAATGGTAAAGAAAATGGAAGGATTTCCCTACAAGGAAAGGCTTAAAAGGGCTCGTCAACTTGGAAAAGAGATGGCTGAGGGGAGATATGATAGAGGTCTATAAAAGAAATGAATGGAATGAATGGAGTAGAATGAGTAAATGTAGATTGGTGGTTTACCCATTCAAAAAGTAGAAAGACTAGGGGACACATAATGAAGTTACAATGTAGCACATTTAGACTAATTGGAGGAAATATGTTTTCACTCAATGCGTAATTAAACTCAAATTCATTACCAGAGGATATAGTAAAAGCTGTTGGTGTAGCTAGATTTAAAAGAGGTTTGGACAAGCTTCTGGAAGAAAAGTCCATAAACCATTACTAAAGAAGAGCGAGGAAATCCGCTGCTTACCCATTGGACAAGCAGCATGGAATCTGTGTACTTTTTGGGAACTTGATGAGTACTTGTGACCTGGACTGCCAACTGTTGGAAACAGGATACTTGATGGATCTTGGTCTCACCCAGTATGACATATCTTATGTTCTTAAGTTTTAACAATTTCATAATTCTTTTAACACATTCCATCCCTCAATCAGATTAAATATTGACTACTCCACAGAAAAGTTAACATTTTCTATCAACAATGGCTATATACTGTACTGACATCTATATATAAGAAACCAACTGGCAGATGCAGCAACCTTCACAATTCCAACTTTTACCATTCGCATACAAAAAAAAGCCATTATATACAGTCAAACAACATGATATCAACACATGTACTCCAACCCAAAAGACAGAATAAATACCTCCAAATCCTGGTTGAATTTTTCAAGCAAAAAGGCTGCAATCTCAAAATCATCTCCAAGAAAATTGCTTCTTCAC